>CM056998.1:192859458-193544458 GCA_029891345.1 Dryococelus australis | reverse complement strand
TTGGCTGGTACAGTGGTGGTTGTGATGGTGCGTTTGTTTCGGTTTCTTGTTGTACCGGTATTTTACTTCTCTATTGGCTGGTACAGTGGTGGTTGTGATGGTGCGTTTGTTTCGGTTTCTTGTTGTACCGGTATTTTACTTCTCTATTGGCTGGTACAGTGGTGGTTGTGATGGTGCGTTTGTTTCGGTTTCTTGTTGTACCGGTATTTTACTTCTCTATTGGCTGGTACAGTGGTGGTTGTGATGGTGCGTTTGTTTCGGTTTCTTGTTGTACCGGTATTTTACTTCTCTATTGGCTGGTACAGTGGTGGTTGTGATGGTGCGTTTGTTTCGGTTTCTTGTTGTACCGGTATTTTACTTCTCTATTGGCTGGTACAGTGGTGGTTGTGATGGTGCGTTTGTTTCGGTTTCTTGTTGTACCGGTATTTTACTTCTCTATTGGCTGGTACAGTGGTGGTTGTGATGGTGCGTTTGTTTCGGTTTCTTGTTGTACCGGTATTTTACTTCTCTATTGGCTGGTACAGTGGTGGTTGTGAAGGTGCATTTGTTTCGGTTTCTTGTTGTACCGGTATTTTACTTCTCTATTGGCTGGTACAGTGGTGGTTGTGATGGTGCGTTTGTTTCGGTTTCTTGTTGTACCGGTATTTTACTTCTCTATTGGTCTGGTGGTTCAGTGGTGGTTTGTAGTATGGTGCGTTTGTTTCGGTTTCTTGTTGTACCGGTATTTTACTTCTCTATTGGCTGGTACAGTGGTTGGTTGTGATGGTGCGTTTGTTTCGGTTTCTTGTTGTACCGGTATTTTACTTCTCTATTGGCTGGTACAGTGGTGGTTGTGATGGTGCGTTTGTTTCGGTTTCTTGTTGTACCGGTATTTTACTTCTCTATTGGCTGGTACAGTGGTGGTTGTGATGGTGCGTTTGTTTCGGTTTCTTGTTGTACCGGTATTTTACTTCTCTATTGGCTGGTACAGTGGTGGTTGTGATGGTGCTCGTTTGTTTCGGTTTCTTGTTGTACCGGTATTTTACTTCTCTATTGGCTGGTACAGTGGTGGTTTGATGGTGCGTTTGTTTCGGTTTCTTGTTGTACCGGATTTTTTTAAACTATATTGTTTATTACTCAGTAATTGTGTGTACTAATGACGTAGGTTGACTTGGAATGCGTGTTATCGGTATCGTGTTAAAACCGTATATTTACTCGATTGTAAGAAATATGGGTAGTAGTGTTGCTGTAAGATCAGAAATGTATTGACACATTTGTAATGTTACCTAAATTCTATAAAAAAATTCGTAAACTGATGTAGTTAATTACTGTTATGTTTATGGCTACACAGAACTGTTAAAGTCGCTAACCTGCGTGTTAAGAAATGTTTCGCAACATTATAATTAATATAAAATAAACTCTCAAATTTCTAATAATGTAATTCAACAATATTTCAGTTAAAACGTTTGTATATTAGTGTATCCTAGTATTTTACTGTAAAAATAAACTTTAAATGCACGTAAGTAACTTGTTGTTAAGGAACGACTAATACTCTAACAAAGATCCATTGAATTCAAGATATCTCTCTAAGTGTAAGTTTTTTACATTGGTAAATTGTATGATCTATAAATATTATAAAAATAAATTTTAAAGCTACGTAGTTAATTGGTCATGTTAGATCTGACAAACAACAAATATGTTTCGTTAGACCCATATGTAGGTGTTTTGCTATCATTTGTAATATTACATAATATATATTTTAGCAGTTTTATTATAGTAAATCTTTGTTTTTTTCAATGATTTCCGGCAACTTGTACTTTTCCAAAGTGATTTCTTCAGTCTTGTTAAAGTACAAAAATATGTTTAGAGTGTACAGGTTTTGTGTCACTAATGGTAAACATTGGTTGATCTATAAAATTAGTGAAAAAGAAAATACGAAAACTACGAAATACTTCTTTAAAAAATGCCTTTATCGCAAGTATTTCAACGAATCGGATCCTTAATGAAATAAAAGTAGGAGGTGTTATTCGTAATGGATTTTTTTAAGTCAAAGGACTCAAAATAATTCACTTGCGCAAATTGTATGCGCGAAGATTTTCTGTTTGGTCCTTACATATAAATATTTCAAATTTCGTATTTGCACATCGTTCAAAAATTGGGCAAACAATTTTCTTATTACTAACATGATAATTATGTTTTATAGGCCTAAGGTAGTTTATTTTGTATATGTATTTACCGAATATTTATACACGCAATAATACAATTAAAAATTCCAAATACGTCAGAATATTTCATTGTTACCTGAGTCAATGCGAAAAATGTGGTTTTAATGTTCCGTAAGTACCGGGCTTCAAATATGCGTGTATTTTATTTGTTATTAAATCAGTATAATTAAATAGCTGCTTAAAAAAACACGTGTTATTTGAACACTTCATGTGCCTTATTTCTTCAGGTGTCACTGATTCTAAGCAACTTGAGTTAATTGTAAAGCGATTTTTTTTCGGGTTTCGGTGGCTAAAGTAATTGAATGTTCCTACTTCGTTATACGCAATGCTACGAGACATAAACCACTTTGAACAAGTTCTCTTATAGAAATATAATCATGTTATTATGCGCGAAGTGCACTGAGATTGATTAGTAACAGCAGTTTAGAAAATCAAGGGAATGTAGTATAGAATTTTTACAAGCGCTTATTTTCACTCACACATACACACGCACTCTCTCTCTCTCTCTCTCTCTCTCTCTCGCATACACACACACACACACACACACACACACACACACACACACACACACACATATATATATATATATATATATATATATATATATATATATATATATATATATATAAGTCCGAGTTATGAAGCAAGTTGCCCCTTTAGCTCAGCTGGTTAGAGCGTCTTGCTAATATCGCGAAGGTCGTGGGTTCGATTCCCCCCACGGGCCAATTCTTTATTTAGCTCTCACTCAATGTTATTGCTTTAATTGGTTATAAGAAATTCATTCCTTAAAATTTGCTCATCTTGACTACGGTTTGTACCTTTGTAATTACAAATTACTTTTATCTATTGGACAATTGTTTATGTATCATGGTTTACATCATGACATTGCATTTAGAGTTTTCATTAGGTGTTGTCTGTCAGTTTAGTGTTTATAACCTCTGTCCATATCGAACGTAGGGGCAAAAATATTAGAACCATCACTCTCCTCTTGCTGTCATGTGAAGTATGATTAACGAATCCAACCTGTGAAGCAGGAATATCAACGTTAGAAAGATTTTAACAATGAGACATGGTTATTAATGCTTTTCGATAAACTGTTTCTTTTGACTAATTAAATACTGTGGTGTGGGAAGCCTCGCAGATGATTGTTTACATCCAGGAATTGGAATGGGTCTCTACTACCAGCTAGAGAAAATTGAGGGAAGGAATAACAAAAGAAAACCATTATCATAACAATAGAGAAAATAACAAAAATAACAGTATTTTGAATATCATTATATAAATACCAGAAAGGGTTAAGGTCGTTCATAGTGAGGCGAACTCTTATTGTGTCTCAACACTTGTTTAATCAATTTAGATTTACCTCATAGAATGCTTGTGTACTAACCAAAGCCACGAGAAACCAGCCCTCTGTTTTTTATCGCAAACAATTTAGTGTCCAGTGACTGGTGAAGTATGCAAGAGTACTTAAGTTTTAATTGAAGAAGTCCACAACAAATGAAACATGCATAGGGTAGATGTAAACCATGTGTAGAATTTTGGCAAAAATGTAGTTATTATGAGTTAGAAATGTTATGGTATTTTACAAAACGCTGCCTATTAGTGAAACTTGACTTAAATGCCCTATCCATCGTACTTTATACCTTCAACACAAAAAAAAATTAAAATGTTTACTCGATTGTAAAAAAAAAAAAAAAACTTTTATTTATAAATGCATTGATAAGAGAAAAATAATTATAGTAGTTACACAATTTGTGAAACTTGTAAGATGTGGTCGAACAGCCGTACTAAACTTTACTACAGTTTAATATGTTTGTATCAATTTATATTTAGTATATTTAAGCTTGGCGCGAATAGTCAAGAGCCTTACGCAAGATATGTGCTTACTACGTTTACGCAAATGAGGTATACGTTCTATATTGCGCCAAGCCTTTATATACTAAACATAAATTGATACAAACATGTTAATTTGCAGTAAAGTTTATTACGGCTGTTCGACCACATCATTTTCACTTTTTAGTTTCACCAATTTTTTTTTAAGTTATAATGAATCAAAGTGTAATAATTAGACACTGATTTCGCAACTACACTTGATATCACTACGAGCCCTTTCAACGGAGAAAAAACGTTTTCTAGACAACCTTGTGAGGAGACGATCCTGGCTGCAGCACCAGGTCGCTGCCACCATATTATTATTGCATTGTCATCGGGTTTCTATATGTATACCAAGTTTCAGCTCGATTGAATACCTAGAAGTGGGTCAACTACAGATTCTGCGAGAATTAATTTTTTGTACCCAAACAAGAGCCGATATTGTAAAATACTCTTACAAGTTCTTTACAGATTGATTTTGTTATGTAGTCTACATTATCCAACACAAAGAAGTGTATACTTTTATCCAATAAATTAACTACCGAAAATTTTGTTTATTTAAGAATTACTTATAATTATTAAGTTTTTTGTGTTAAAAAAATTTTTCTACATAATAAAAAAATTTGTAACAAAATTGTAAGAGGATTTTACAATATCGGCTCCCATTTCTCTCAAAAGCCTTAAATAAAAGCTTGTAAAAATACGAACCAACAATTCACAGAACTATCTGTTTTCATGTCAGTGTCTTTTAGTACTGAAATGATTTCATCAGTCTGAACAAACTTTCTTGTCTTAATCGCTGTGTATATGTTTCATGTCATGAGTTATTTTTCACATATATTTATTTAAAAATGCCTATTATCTGGTTGATGAAAACTAGCGTCACCACCAAGTCCTGAAGCATACTATTTCGTATAAACTGAAGCTCTTTCTCATGCAGAAAATAGTCTGTTAGAGACAAGGTAAACATTTTGATTTTCGGTAAAACGTCGTTTTGCAAAAAGTTTTTTTTGTAGTATCCATTTTACCTATGTTAATCAAATTTTTATTCAAACATTTCATTAATTTGTATATATTTATAAGCCTTGCGTATGTGGTCCACAATGCGATGCTGCAGGGACAAAAACAATTTCCTTTTGAAAAAAAAATATATTCTTAGACAATACACTCGAATGAGCGCATAACAATTTTGTACAGAATTTTTCATTATATTTGACACGATGTAAGTAAAGTTTTGGTAAATCACAATTAAATATATGTTATGCTGCGTAGTTGGCAACATGCGTAGTAGTCAGTGTGACCAGCACATTAGACTCTGAATACAACCCGGGAGTGTCAACTCTTCCTCCATCATTATCCATGTTGTAGCCGCCTGCCCTCACCGCTGTATCTCCTGGGGAAGAAGCGAGAGGTTGAAGTGGGAGGGGGAGGAGGGGGGCTCGTTTACATGCGAACCGCCCGCCAACTAGGAATTTGCAAAGAACGGACGTGTTGCATCCTCAAGGGACTCCGCAGTGTAGTTAACTCAGCATCAGAGAACAGCAGAGAGTGAACTCTTACCGACTTCCCAGTAAGGTGAAGGTTTCTTCTCCTCAGGTTGGGAAGATCAATGTTGAAAGTTTGGCGACTAAACGTTCTCGTCAGTAGGTAAGCGCTAGTGTCGCATGTGTACCAGATTTTTCTCTATTTTATACGTTAAAACAGGATAGCTGCCGTTCACATAAATCAAATCAAAACTAATAAATCAAGTAGACGTGTCTGTATGTATGTAATTTTAAAATATATTACAATATCTAAGCGAAATATACTATTTAAACGACGTTGAAACATAAATAACTGTTTTTAGAATTTGTGCCTGTCTGGATGTTTGTCTAGAATTGGCTCCGAAACGGCTAAATCGATTCAGATGAAACATTCTGGTATCATAGAGGATATTTCTATTTAAAATCTGCTCTTTTTTCCACTTCGATATCTCAAATGGTTCCGAAGTCATTTAGTTTTTTTAATTTATTATTTTTTATTTCCTTAATTTTTCTCCCACAAAAGGCAACAACTAGTATAAAATAATCATAACTAAGTAAAATCTTTATCTTTTATCATTCACGCAGATAAAAGTTTTATTCGAAAGTGTACTCTTTTTGTAACACTGTATTTTCCCAAACCCACCCATAAAAAAAAAGCTGGTTTTGTTCCAAACCTGAGTAGAACTAACCTCAGTAAGGCAGAAGCTCGGTGTCTTCTCATGGAGCACTGTGCCCTGCAGTTGAACACGCGCATCTCATTACAAAACAGTGCAAGCATTACCATCTTCTCATGGAGCACTGTGCCCTGCAGTTGAACACGCGCATCTCATTACAAAACAGTGCAAACATTACCATCTTCTCATGGAGCACTGTGTCCTGCAGTTGAACACGCGCATCTCATTACAAAACAGTGCAAACATTACCATCTTCTCATGGAGCACTGTGCCCTGCAGTTGAACACGCGCATCTCATTACAAAACAGTGCAAACATTACCATCTTCTCATGGAGCACTGTGTCCTGCAGTTGAACACGCGCATCTCATTACAAAACAGTGCAAACATTACCATCTTCTCATGGAGCACTGTGTCCTGCAGTTGAACACGCGCATCTCATTACAAAACAGTGCAAACATTGCCATCTTCTCTTGGAGCACTGTGCCCTGCAGTTGAACACGCGCATCTCATTACAAAACAGTGCAAACATTACCATCTTCTCTTGGAGCACTGTGCCCTGCAGTTGAACACGCGCATCTCATTACAAAACAGTGCAAACATTACCATCTTCTCATGGAGCACTGTGCCCTGCAGTTGAACACGCGCATCTCATTACAAAACAGTGCAAACATTACCATCTTCTCATGGAGCACTGTGTCCTGCAGTTGAACACGCGCATCTCATTACAAAACAGTGCAAACATTACCATCTTCTCATGGAGCACTGTGCCCTGCAGTTGAACACGCGCATCTCATTACAAAACAGTGCAAACATTACCATCTTCTCTTGGAGCACTGTGCCCTGCAGTTGAACACGCGCATCTCATTACAAAACAGTGCAAACATTACCATCTTCTCATGGAGCACTGTGTCCTGCAGTTGAACACCCGCATCTCATTACAAAACAGTGCAAACATTGCCATCTTCTCATGGAGCACTGTGCCCTGCAGTTGAACACGCGCATCTCATTACAAAACAGTGCAAACATTACCATCTTCTCATGGAGTACTGTGCCCTGGAGTTGAACACGCGCATCTCATTACAAAACAGTGCAAACATTACCAATATTGTTAGAAAAGTACGATTTAAGTTGCGCGTGAAAGATGGTGTTTATTTGAAAGGTTATGAAAAACTCAATCTTTAAGAGTCTATTTTTTGTCGTTATTTAAGCGTTCTTCCTTCCTGAATGTTTCTGAAAGAAAATTTTGCAAAATAAAAACCCTTCGTCAAGTGTGACTATCATAGTCATTATTCAGGTTGTATGTAACAAACAACTACGGATAAAATTTACAAAAAAATATTAATTTCTATTTTACGTTACGTCCATTTCAGTTATAAAAATATAAATTTCAATGGTTAAAACTAATGTTATTTATATTTTTCGATAAATGTGCTTTCTAAAGCATCTGGAATGGACACACGCTAACAATTTTGTAATTCAATTCAACCAATTTTGAAATAAATCATAATTTTTTGACAATTTTAGTACTATGTGTGCTGTGGTAGTTTTTAACCCTTTCAGGCCTACTTTCATTGACGCTTTTGGGTGCTGAAAATAAACAAATGTTATGATGCGTGCTCTATTTATGTCGACACCACATTTGTTTCGCTGTCTCAGCCAACAAGCTGTAGGCTGTATGTTCAGCTACAGTTACACGAACCAATTACGACCTAGACCAGTAAGATGGTCTGCGGATCATTTGCACGCGTTTGTAATTTGTCATTGAGCTTTGCAGAAATTACCTACACGTGCGTAATGTACACAGCTGTGTACACTGGGTGTGCAAGAAGTACAGTCGTGTGCAGTGCTCTATTGTCTGACACTCTTCTTCTACATGATGGATGTTCAAGTGCCAAAAATTACTTCCTATAATTTTAGGGCATTTTAGTGTTCTGTGTTATTACATGAAATAGTAATCTAACGAAAGCAGAAACCCCATTTAATGGATTTACAATAATTAGTTGCGGAAGGTATATAAATGTCTGATGTAGGCCTATGCAGTTTGTCATACAAATTTCGATATTGATTATGATCAGCAAGTTTGCCTACAGTTCATATTAATTGTCGATGTCGTTAGAGTAAGATAAAGAAATTCAATGGACAAAAATTTTAGCTGTTCGACCATCATTTTATTTTCAATTTTACAAAAAAAAAATTAGATTCAATACAGTTAGAAGCTAAACCCTAATCGTCGACGGAAAAATTTCCAGGCTTTAAGGAAATATCTTCGTCAGGTTTCTAAGTCTCCAACAAACTCTTCAGTTGAAACCAAACATTGCGCTCGTATATCTTTTTGGAATTTGTTTGGCACCATATTTAAAATTAAAATGGTCGCGATTCTACACAAAAGTCAATAAACATAATTTTTTTTATTGATTTTGAATTTTCGTTTAAATTTACTACAAAACCATTAAATATCTTAAATACACAGAAACAAAATTTTAGGCACTTGAACAGTTTTAAACGAAGTCTCGCCGACGAACTCCCATGAGTGGCGCATGGGCACATGGTTGAGAGTAAACTGTTGCTGATTGGAGCAGACTGCCTCTCCATCCGGCTCAAAACAAGAACGAGGTTGGATGGGGGTGGAACCGCGGCGGAATGAATATGGCGGTGGAAATGGGAGTACCTGGAGAAAAGCACCGTAGGACGGCAGCTACTTGCCGCTCTCCCCACGTGAGAATTCTGCTCCGATAACTTCCCACCCTATCGGTCATCAGATCGAACCAGTTAGCCCCAGCGATGGAGGATTACCGCAGCGATGTTCAGTGATGCTGAGACAGTTTTTGGTTGAGGGGGTACTCGTTGAAACTAGTCAAAACATGTACTGAACACACTTCTAACTGAAAATACCGCTGGGAATTGGCAGCGAAATAATGCATATTCGGGAGATTTCCCTGTTGTGAAAGTAGTTCTAATGATCGAAGATTTATTATTTATGTACTTTTTCTTCATTCGCCTGTTAGATGGAATTTAGGGATGTAGATATCGGAAAGTGTTTTGACATTATGTATAAAAGTATCGTTTTAAGAAACGATATGTCTAAAAAGATATCGATTTTCAGTACATTGGAATTCAATATTTTAGGTATAAATGACTTGAAAAATGCACATTGCTTGGAATATTATAATATAATGAATATTTCAATATTATAAATTTTAATATCATATAATGAGGACACGAAGCATTGGAGAAAGATGTGGTGACTGTTTTTGGTTAATGTCGCCAACTAAACGTAGTAATTTCTAATTAAATTTTTTTATTAAAAATTGGGGTTACTAAAAGAGCGTTGAAAAAATTTTTTGATACCTGGAAAAATATATCGATTTCGATCAAATATCGTTGAAATATTTCGGAGATTTTTACCGATACTTCGTTGATATAATATCGTCATTTCGTTGCACAAATTATCTGCTGCGCAAGGTTATATAATTAAGACTGCTATAGCGGCAGTATTTACTGGGGAACTAAAGGACGCGGCAATAATATCATTCTTGGGAGTACAAACGCTGTGTTGTACCCCACCGACAAAATATGAAGGGGGTATGACGTACCTCTGTAACTTCCTTGTTCCTTCGTCTGTACGCATACTGAGAGAAGATGCGTAGTAAAATACCTGACCCCCCCCTTCACCCCCCTATTTGCTGCGTTCTAGAACGTTACTCTGCGAGTAAGCTTTACTATTTTGCAGTTCCATGATCATTTGAACAAATGGGTTACTCGCGCTCTCTTGGCGGTATTCCAAAACTCCAGAGGATGGTCCTACTCTTGGCGGTATTCCAAAACTTCAGAGGATGGACCTACTCTTGGCGGTATTCCAAAACTTCAGAGGATGGTCCTACTCTTGGCGGTATTCCAAAACTTCAGAGGATGGACCTACTCTTGGCGGTATTCCAAAACTTCAGAGGATGGTCCTACTCTTGGCGGTATTCCAAAACTTCAGAGGATGGTCCTACTCTTGGCGGTATTCCAAAACTTCAGAGGATGGTCCTACTCTTGGCGGTATTCCAAAACTCCAGAGGATGGTCCTACTCTTGGGTATCCTGTGAGAGTAATACTTCTACAGCGGTGTGAAAAAAAGTGTAAAGTGGAAAATGGCCGTTGGATTAATCGAATTGAGCGAGTTGAAAGGAAATGTACAAGTTTACGATACAAACGCGCACAACAAATACAAATAACAAGTGATAGAATTTTTTAATTTTTTTTTAATGCTTGTGGTAACGAAAATAATTATTTTCTTATATTCGTACGAAATTCTGTTCAACTAGCAGACATGGGCAACAAGTAATACTTCCTCCTACTAAAGAATTTAGACCGCATATTTTTTGCATAGTGGCAATATTTCAAATTTCAATATTTGTGGGACGTAGAAATAATAAAAAGTACCTCACTTACGGAAATGAAATGATTAATATTAAAATAAGATATGCCCTACCGATTGTAACGTTAAGAGATGTATAAAATCACACGCTACGAAACGTATAGACCTACGCAAGTTTTGAAAATTGCTTCAAATAAAGCCACGTTTGCATGTATTTTATCTGTAGATTTCTTTGTAAAATATATTTTTCAAAGCCTAACTTAAAATTAATGACCTTTGAGTGCCGTTTGTTACCTGCCACAGAACCCACACTACGTGTACATTTACAAACAACTGTTCGAGTTTAGGAAGTTTATTTATTTAATTTTTTAAAATAAACCTCTGGGCCGGCTTCTTTTAAGTGGAGAAATGTTCAAAAACAAAATTCTCTGCCAAACCTGCACGGTTAGACTAATAAAGTGAACAAACATCTAAAATATTCTGAAATATTATTTTTTAAATATTTAATAATGAATACGTTTTAGGTGTATCGATGAGTTAAAAAAAAGGAAACTAAAAACTAACAAAAAAGCAAAAAAAAATCTTTATGATAGAGATTTCGGTCCTCTGAATTGTGCTCACGTCTTTTTTTTTTTTTTTTTAATTTTTATTTACTCGCCTCTAGTGGCCAGCAAAATTTTTCTCATACTGAATTAAAAATTACCTGTCCAGTTTTCGTTCATTCATGGTCAATACTTAGAATTTTTTTTTTATGGAGACTTGAAGAATTCCCGGGTTCGTTTTGGGACAGGGTAGAATTCAAAACACGTGTGTTCATATAACTTTAGCCATTGGTCCACACGGTGCTTGACACCTCCTGGAGAACGCTGGCCCAATCGTTGCCTTCCACTGTGACAGCAGACAACCAATGCATAGTTGACATCGACATATGTGTACATAAGACTGTAGAGTCTAGCCTGCAGATCATTGAACTGGCGAATTTTTCAGTTCTCTATTTATAAACCGTTGGGTATTGAATAAATATGCAAAATATTGATCATTGGGGATTCATATTATTTTCCGTTACTTATCGTTTTGTAATATAGCTACATATTATTTCTTTACGTAAGAATACTAGGAGGTGTGAAAATTACATAATTGACTGCCACACACATCCAAGTACGAGGTAATAGGAATGACATTTATACGACTAACGAAGGGCGTGCAAAATAATTTAGTAGGACTGGCGGAACAAATATTAGTCGGTTTTCAGATCGTTAACTGATTGTACTTTTGTGTTTTATATTATTATTTTATGCACGTGGGGATAGTTCACCATTATCACAGTATCCGTAGTCGAGAAAATAAGGTTAGCGTTTATAAATTAGACACGTAAATAATGAGGCTGGAAAACCGTTTACGAGCCGAGCCATGTAGTTCTAAATTGGTTCATTATTACAATTGTTTACGGCTGTACCGAGAAATTGTAATTTGGGTTTACTGTGCTTGCTGGCGGTGGGAAAATTTTCCAAAATGCCTTTAAGTTGACTGTTCAGGTCTGGACCACTTACCAGCAGCGGTAATTACCTGGCGGCGTCGCCTTTGTCTTAAGGACCAAGGCCAAGTGGTGAGTTTAGGCTCTCGTGCCACGGAACCGAGGAGTCCGGCTGTCGTTGATAAAAATCCCCGCCTTCCCGGAACTAGCGGCGCGGAGAGTTAACACGCACGTATCGAGAGAAACACGAGATAACTGACCGCGTGAACGACTGAGGGCTAGAGTAGCTAACTTCACAGAGGCGAACCGAGCCGGTCTGTATGCTTGCCGGCTACTCTCGCTAATGTTCACTGTACTGGCACGTCGTACTAGCGACCGTACAAGACTCCACGCTCTTGACACAGAGGTAGGTACGCTCCGCGGCTTATATCTATAACTGAGTTGCCTTGGTCTAGAAGATTATTCACGCCTCTGGCCGCGACGACGCGGGGTGATTACCGCAAAATGCGCGCAGTGACTACACAAGTTATTCAAACTCCCAAGTACGGGGACAAAATTAGCCCCGATATCGTTATTATGAGAAATGTTAACGATACTGAGGCGTAATATCAATAATAATAAATTAATTAAAATCCTAAATCCTTTGAAAGGTAATATCCGCTAAAAATTTCAACGTAAATACGTGTTTCTAAAACTTAGGGACAAACTTCGCAGTGTATTCCTGACGAAAATATAAGACTGAAGTTTAAGTACCACTTTGCTCGTCAAGTGACTATTAAGGGAGCCGTGTGCGCCTGAAAAATACTCAGTTAAATTCCCTTACTATGTATTGTGGTTTACCTACCTGGTATGGAACACGCGTTCTGTTTTGAATGTTCAACATGAATTATCTCAAAAATGTCTCACATGAGAGTGTTCCGACCAGACGACGATCTTTCTTGGTTAATTTAGACGTGCTGATTTATAAGTTGTCTTTAAAAGTTGGTTAGAACGTGATGTTACAAAGTTTGATGAAAACAAAGGGTGACATAAGCCATTCCCAAAAGGAAGGGGGATGATATTACTGACCGCGTTTTCAGGCGTACGAGATCTTCTTTAAACAAAACACTATTCACAGATTTGTTGCTAAATCACAAGTGGCTTGCGATATTTTCAACTGAACGCAATGTAATACTTAGATTTTCGCAGTGCATAACTCCCTTAATAAACACTTTAGGAGATAAGTTGTACATACATTTTTGTCTTATCCTTTTCGTAAGGAATTTCCTGCCGAAATTCGTCCCGATGTTTTATAAACACGCGGTGTAAGCACTGAAATTAAAAACCTCTATTTCGTAGAAATTTCATAAATTTATTCTAACACGATATTTGACTTCCGCTTGGTTTTTTATTAAAGTATCATGGGTGGCATATTGCAGTTTTCTTGAAATACAGCAGTATTATTTATGTGACAATATGGTTCAGTTTTTTTTCTTTATCTTTCAATTTTATGTCCAAAATTAATTTTGCAAATCCAGTAAACCGCAGAAGAAAATTCCAATAAAATATTATCGTTACATTCTGATGACATGGTCCATTATTTTGAGCCCTGCACTAATTAATCCATTTAGTTTGATTTTGACATTTGTATGAAAAAAATTATATATAAAAGAAAACTCACAGAGTTTCTTTGAATATTTCTTGAAACACATATCCACCGCCTTGCATTTTATTTCAGAGTGCGTATTCGTGTCTACGGAATGTCATCAGAAGGTGGCTGCCCTTTCGGCGTTACATCGAAAGTTGAAGTTTGAGGTATATTTGACGCATAGAAAAAAGTTGCTCTGAGATTGGTCGAAGATCACGTGATCGCCGGGCGGATTGTTCTGAGTCCAACTTAACCCTTTGATGAGTATGCACGTATATATTTGGGGCCACGTTTATTTCGAAATTTCGTTATTGATGAAGACCAGACCCGCCATTTTATAGCTCTAATTATTCGCAGGACTTTGTAGGAAATAAGCGACAAAAATACAATTAATAAACAATTGAGCTCTTACTGATAAATCTGTTAGTTTGAATAATTTCTCAAATGAACACGATTAACTGTAAAACATGTTATATCTGTCGCGACACTTTAACTGGTGCAGAGCCGAGACGTGACATCATTGGCCGACGGTGAGCCAATAATGATCGTTGCAGTGGCGTGTCAGGTGCATCCAGGACCAATAGGAGAGTGGCACGGGAAATACAGATACCATCAAAACTGTTATTGCTGTGGTGAAGAATATAGGCAACTCACTTCAACCTTATGTTCAATTACAAGAAATTTGTTCCATCCTTAAAGGGTTCTTGGGGGCCGCGGTGGCTGAGCGATTAGCACGTCGCCTCCCACCAAGACGATCCGGGTTCAATCCCCGGCCGGGTCACCGCTTTTTTCGCAAGTGGGGATCGTGCCGGACGATGCCGTTGGTCGGCGGGTCTTCTCGGCGATTTCCCGACATTCCATATTCACTTCAATCACCCACGTCGGCTCCCAAGACCTCGCGGTTAAGAGCCGCCCAAATATCTTCACTCTTCACTAGTGTTAAGTCAGTGTGGAAAGTCAGTTTATAGCTATGTTGGCGTGCTCGGAAGTAATGTTTGTAATGTGCGTGGTGTTTCAAAATTAGTGTTCGTACCTCGTCTCGAGTGTGTTTTCTATCCGTGGATGAGTACGTACGACGCATGTCAAGTAGTTTCGTGGGTAAAACGTGTATTTCAAACACTCTGAAATGCCGTCGCGCTGCAGTCACGAACACGGCTGGGAAATGTGTTTTGATATTTGTGGCGCGGCAGACTTGGCAGTGGAGAGAGCGGTAAAAAAAAAGGGGGGGGGGGGTGCTGGCGCAGACAAGTTAGAAAATTCCAAGTGATGAGAGCCGTCACGTGATATTTTTTTTTACATTACTCCGCGCACGAGTTGGAGATATTATGTAGCCGCCTCCCTTCACCCGACACCATCGCAGCGCACGAGCCCTGACCCGCATGTATAGTATCAGGCCTAGTTGCTCACTCCATTCCTGTTGTACCAAGCCACAGAGTAGTTAAAAATACAGATGTGGAACAGCCTTATGTACCGCCAACTCCAGTCACGTACGCCAGCAAAGTGTTGGGACGCCGTTCGCCAATTAGCGCCTGGTGGCTTAGGTGCTCGCCCAGCCAATGGCGAACCTTCCTCAGCATGCAGTATTTATTTATTTATTTATTCAAGACCTAATTCAGCCCAAGTCTGGTTTACAATCTGTACTTTTTACAACTTAGTATATTCTACACATGTTATACAATCAAATGTATAATATAAGTACTACACATAATACATAGGGCGGAAGCCTATACTATGACTTTAATTTTAACCTTAATTATTTTATTTTTATTTTTATTAACTTTAATGTTAATCCTAGTCTATGTTGACAAAAATAAAACTTATGTACGATAGCTCTACTTAAACTGGCTGAGATGCGAGGCCCGGCCCCAGAGCTTCGCGCAGCCAATCAGATAATCGGTACTCCCACATGAAAGGAACCGCAGCGCTTTTTCGCCTTTGTCAAATTATCTACTCTACATCTTCTACATTGAGTATAATATATTTGCGGTTTCTCCACAATTTTTTAATCAAACGTTTGAGAAATCACCCCATTTATTACGTGTTTAGTTATTCCCTAGATATTTCGTGTATCACAAGTGTTTTATTCCTCTAATGACACAAAAGTATCTTATTTTTCTTAAAATTGAAGTTTTACCAATTATAATATTTCATTTATAATAAACACGAACAAAAACATTGAGAACAAATCTGTGTTGGTAGCGCTTAGTAAGAAATAAGTTCTCATGCAAAATTGTTATACAACTGAGTGCGCACGAATTCGGTGCTTTGTCCTTTGGTGTAATTTTCTAGACTTAGGTAAGCTTAGCTTGCACGAGGCGGAGGAATATCTTGGAAGTAGAACTACAGCAGTGCTTCATAAATGTGTGAATTAACCGAGAGTGAATTACATAAGAAATGCTATAAAAAGGCAGCGAAGCCGTAAAAAAAACTTTTACTGATTTTAGGAACTAGTTTTCTGGTTCTATTCAAAGTTGTTTAATAATCTCTTCGGTTAGTTATTGACGCCATCTTGTGGCGGGCGGTGTGTTTGACCAGACGAAAAAGACAATAGCGACACGATAAAAACAAAGTTTTCAGTGTGACTGCGTGAATTTACAGCACAGCAGTGTAAACGAAGGTTAGGATTTCTTTTGGGTAATTTTCAGGGTGTTCATATCGACCGAGGTGGCGTATTGGCCAACTTACGGGCTCGCAATCGTAAGGGCGTACACTGTAGAAAAATTGAGGTAAAATGCCCTTACATGTAAGGGAAGCTAACTACCTGTACATGTAGGTGAAAATACCTCTTAAATGTAGAGTAAATTTACATTACAAGTAGAGTATTATTCTCTAATCGTACGGGAAAAGTTCCTGACAAAAGTGGGGGAAATATCTCATACAAGTAAGGGAAAATTAAATATATTGTATAATAAAGTTATACTTATAAATGCCCTCGGAGTATTCGTATTGTTAAATATTTTATTACCTCTAGCCTCTGACGATTAATTACCGAATCCTCAACACTAAAATCCTCGACACTTGCTAGTTGATGGGCGCGAGCCATGGACCTCTATCCCGATTGGCCGATGCGCTATCCATTACACCACGACG
This sequence comes from Dryococelus australis, assembly GCA_029891345.1. NCBI lineage: Eukaryota > Metazoa > Arthropoda > Insecta > Phasmatodea > Phasmatidae > Dryococelus > Dryococelus australis. The sequence continues at coordinate 193,527,633 of CM056998.1, read as the reverse complement.
ACAGCCTGTCAACGGCAGTAAATATAAGCATGTTAAACTGATTGTTCTTTCGCCCGTCCTCCCACTTAGCTGTTGAGAATGCTGAAGAGATGCACGTGTCGTAAGGTAATTTTCCCATCCATGTATGGCATTTTCCACTACCATGTACGTTAATGTTATTCTAGAGTGCGGTAATTTATCATTAATTGTAAGGAGAACTATGTTTCGCCCACAAGGTTGCGAATATTACCTTACACTTGTCAGGTAATTTTCACATTTATTTTTTACTCTGTAGGTTCGATTCCCGGTCCGGCCAGGGTTCTCCGTGGTTCACGAAATCACTCCGGCAAACGCTGGAATGGTTCGTTATTAAACTGCAGATTCCTTCCATATTCCTGCCTCTCTGAGCTGCTTGCTCCGGGTATAATGACCTCGCTGTCGGCGAGACTTTAAACCCTACCTAAATGCATGCGAGGTGCTCAGAGTCTAAAACTAATTTCAAAGGCAGGGGCAGAAGGGAAATTTCGATCTCGTGATAACGACAAAGAGTGCATATACTCCAACATGCCAAAAGGTTTTGGGATACGGGCTAGTCTAGTCTGTTCAAAGTAAAAAGAGCAATTTTGAAAGCCGTACTTAAGATCTACTTGAATGTACGTTGTTTATTATTCTGCCTTATGTAAAATTAACCGTGCCACTTTATCAAAGTGGCACGGTTAAATTATTATAAAAGTAAATATTTTTCAAATTTGATAATTTTCACACTTCGATGGATTAAAAAAACATAAAGCGAAATAAATAATGTAAGTTTATCACGAATGGTTACCTAACACTTTTTATTTGACGTTAAGATATGGAACTATTTTCCCTGTATCGTTACCAACTCTGCTGGGAGCACGTCACTCAATGTTCCCCTGTAAAATACACGCATGCAGGGGCCGTGACTTTACATAAGGTTGATTTCAAAAGTGCTCACTTTATCGTGAACAGCCTTTAGCCGCCGAGAGAGTAAAGCAGGTTTCATACGATGCAAGATGCATTTCGCGCAAGATTTCGTACGAGAATGCCAACCAAATTGCGTGCGAAACGAGTTCACACACAGATAAATAAAATGAGTACTGCCTCGCATAAAAATTAGAGTATTATTGTAACGTATAGTCTGCTCGGGTAGTAGCTGTGAGGCAGACTTGACCAACCTGAAATCTATGGGGTAGAGGGCGTCTCACACTGTTTTAAACACCATTGCAAGGCGTGCACGAGACGCAAAAAATTTTACGTGAACGTAAAACGTTATTTAGGGTAGTTTTTTATAACGGTTCACATTAGCACGTAACCTTTGAGCACTGAACAAAAAAGTCGAGAATAAGTTTTGTTGCTTTTCAGATTGAATACTCTCAAAATTCGTGTTGTGCAGGCATATTTTTGTTTTAGTGTTAACGTGACAAGACTTCGCCATAACTTCAGAAAACCAACAACAACGTCTGGGAGATGTAGACAGATTTTTCGCATACATGGTTTAAATCGTATGTAATAAACTTAGATACTCAAGAAAAATTGAAATTTAGTTTAATAAAATAAGCCTACTGATATTTTCAAACTAAAAAAGTAAATATTTTGTATTTCCTGCATGCATTTTTCACCTCTGAGAAACATACTGCAAAGCTCCTTAAATTTTTACGGATTAAAAAAATAAATAATTTTGTCCTAACTTGTCTTACATTTTCGTCCTAATTTGTGGGAGAAAGTTACATGCGGTACATGAATTGAAAACGTGAGCAGACGACATCGCCAAAATAAGAACCAACCAATGCAAAGCGAAGAGAGCAAGACAACGTCGCAATTGCGATTGGTCAGCGAGATCACGTGGTGTGGAGTCACGTATCACGTATCACGCTAAAGCTGCGAGGCATTGACAAGTTTTCCCCTCACGTGAACGTTATGTGAAATGATCGTAATAGGTTTCCTTGGAACACATTAGTCAAGGGCGTAGCATGCTTAGGTGAACGTGTTGCTTATTACGTGTTAAGTTAAACGCGAAGACAACGTGATTCCGGCTTAAGGCCCTTGCACTGTTGAAAACTTTAACCATTTCACTTTTAGATTTAACTTTACGTTTCCTTTGCGACATGTTGCTTCTTATGGAACTTGACACGATTGATAGGTTAAAGTTAAAGTCAAGAACTCTTGACTTAACGATTTCAAAAAGTTGAAATTTAAAGTCAAAGATGAGCCGCCATTTTGCTGAGAATCTAATAGAGGTTATGTGGAAAGAGTGTTATTTTATTCTAGAGCGACTTTCATCTCGTTATATTAAACCAAGCTCGTTTAAATTAAATAAATGACAAACGAATATATACCCGGCCGGGTCACTCCGGATTTTCACATGTGGCAATTGTGTCAGACGATGCCCTTGGTCGGAGGGTTTTCTCGGGGATATCCTTTTTTCCCGCCCTTTCATTCCAGCGCTGCTCCATACCTACCTCTATCACCCTCATCGACTCTCAAGACCTCGATGTTAAGAGTCGTACAAATATCTTCACTCACTCACAAACGAATATAATATGAAGAGGAAATATAGAAATTGTAATTTTAGAATGAAGCAAACAAGTGAGTTATTTGATTTGAAATTAACTTATGGAATAATTAAATATGTTTGAGTAAAATGCATTTCTGGGTAATATGATAATGATTAACACAACACGATACACGTTTTTACAATGCTCGCAAAACCGATTTTCAATTGTGTGAACTTTGACTTTACAATTGCACTGTATGTTGATGGTTACGTTAAAGGAAAGTCAAATGCTACAGTTTGCTATTGTGTGAGGGCTTTGTAGCGAGGGTGGCAAGGGCCGGGCTGGCCGACACGGGCGACGAGCGCTGGGCTGGTGGTGAGCAGGTGAGCAGGGTGACTGTACTTGCGGCGGCGGCGGCAGTGCCACATCAGAAGGACCTCCGCAGGAGGCTGGCAGAGATTGTGGTCCATCAGGGACAGCGCCGCGCGACCAGATGCCCCCTCTGGTCCATCTACGCCCCCCCCCACCATGCTCTCATTACTCGCATTTTATAAATGTTAGTAAGTAATAACAATTATTTTAAATTGTATAAGAATTAAAATAAATAATATCCATTGAAAGTTATTCTACTTACACCTGAAACGTACCTTAGTTTAAATAAGTGGATGTATTAAAAAAAATTAATTCACTAAATTGTTCTGTCGCGTCTCGTGAATATGTTGTACTTTCTAATATTAAAACCTAGCTTTTATCAAATAATTTTCTTTTATTAAGTGTCTTGATTAGTAACAAGAATTTTAAAGGACTTCTATTTGTTAATGTCTCAGAACATCGTGTGAAAAACATGGAACGCGTAAGTTTCATCATAATGCACGGTGCTGAACCACACCTGGGCGAATAAATAATTTAATGTCTCCACTGTGTATAGGGCGAAAAAGAGTTTTTTACTGTCCTTCGCACGGCTGTGGAGAGAAGACACCAGGTAGTGTGTAGGTGGGTCTTATACGCGCTGATTTTCTGCAGAGTTGGCAACGCCCCGCGGGAAATCTTCCCGTCAACGTGAGAGAGAAAGAAATTTCCTTGCGGTGAGGAAGGAAGGAGGTTCATCGCAGTCCAGGGAAATTGTGGTGGGAAAGTAAAGGTAGGAGAGAAGGAGGAAACAGCGATGAGAGCTATAGTCCGTCTCACGCTTAGATAGCAGTGCAGGGCTTATGGCGCTCACTGTTGCCAGATTGCCTCAGCTTTGTGACGTAACTGGCAAGCTGAGAAACAAATGGGCGGTGAAGGAAACGGCCTCATTAAGATAATTTTTACCTGTTTATCTCCCTGCCAATTTGTAAAGGAATACAATCCTGCGACGCAAAGCTAAGCGGCTCCTTTGAAACTGAAGCCTGTGAGAAACCATATCATTGTGATTGGACGGCATGCACGCAAAGTATATAGTTTTCTTTTTCGAAGTTGTAAAAAAATAACTTATGAGGCAACAATGCCCGCAGGAACAAGGACAGCGTTAACGACAGAACTCGTGTATTGGAAAGAGAGAGAGAGAGAGAGAGAGAGAATGTACATTACACCGCACACTGCAATCTAAGAGTGAGTCGCTCTATAGAAGCGCGGTCTGAGAAAAAGTTGAAATACAAGTGGGAGATAATTCTGTCTTCCGTTATTGCCGCCACGGAGTATAAACCTGCTGTAGCACAGACACATTTTCGTCTTCAAGTATGCTTAGTAATAAAAAAAAGAGCTCAGTGATATCAAAACCTTAGCTCGAGCCAACGATATGTCTGATACCAATAGCAGAAAAAAAACTGAATTTTTTTTACTGGAATCAGGTTTATATCTTTATCTTTAAATAATCCAAGCTAAAATCCAATTATTCTTTCCCCGTTTATCCCCCACCACAACCGCCGCCATCACTATCAACACCACCACAATCACTCCACCAGCATAACCACCACACCACCATACCCACCACACCATTATTACCACCCCACAATCATAACAACCTCACCACCATCACCACGTCACCAACATAACTCCCACTACTACAATATTACCCCACCACCATAAACACTCTAAAACCATAACCAAACCAACACCATAAACACACTAGCACCACTATCATCCACCACCATCCCCCTGCCACCATAACCATTACTACTATCTCCATTACTGCCACCACCAACACCACGACTAGTACCACTGTCACCATATCACAATACTACCCCAACACTATAACCACCATGGCAACAAAGATGGTGGGTCGAGTTATTAAGTCAACGCCAGTGGTGCACTCTACCGGTCAGTATCGTAAACAAAGATGGCTACCTATATTAGCGCTAGCTGGCAGGGGACATCGGAAACAAGATGACTGACAATGACAAACGAAAATACACAAAATGGTGGGTGGAGCGATTGGAGACTAATTAGACATCAAAGGTGAATTAGGAATAAAAGACTGTAATGACAGACCAGGAGGTAGCATCCTGGCTCCTCAGGCAGCCACCAGCTGTCCTCGGGGCCTTCAATAGACAATACTGGCTCATATTTTAACAAACTTCGATATCCATCCCGCATTTCTGATAACTAGAGACCTCAAAAATTCGCGAGTTCAATGACCTGCTGGCTAGACTCTACAGTCTTATGTACACATATGCTGATGCCAACTGTGCATTGGTTGTCTGCTGTCATGGTGGAAGGCATCGATTGGACCAGCGTTTCCCAAGAGGAATCAAACACCGTGTGAACCAATGGCTAAAATTGTATGAACACACGTGTTTTGAATCCTAACTTACCCCAAAAGGAATCCGCAAATTCTTCAGGTCTCTACTGATGACACCATAAGTAACAATGTACAGTACATACATGGCACATGCAAAGTGCTATGGGATAGTCTTCACGGTGTTCATATGAGATTTACCTTCAAATGAAGATATGACCAGAGTTGCACATGATTTTTGGACAAAATGAAGGTTTTCCAATTTCCGGGAGCACCGATTGCAAACACATGCAAATTAAATCACCTGCTAATTCAAACTAGGAGTACAACATTCTAAACCGGAATCAGTTATTTTTTACTGATTGTCAGTTGAAACTGGTCCATACGAAATCTGTAGAAAAAATATCACTAATTCATCAGTTAAAAGAAATCTACTAATTCAAGCAGTAGAAAACTACTTTTTTGTAGTTATTAATCAATAAGCACAGAGCATTCATATGTGGTGTAAGTCAGGTAAGATTTATTTTGCCGCAGAACTTAAATATTGGCTACACAAAAACGTTTCTGGACGTAGTTGGGCTCGAACCTCCGCCCATAAAGGAAAGCATGTTGAAGCTTTCATATACACTGCCCTACTTTACCATTGTCAAATCTGTGCTCGTATTATGGCTACTGAACCACAAAATGTGATTTGCTGAAGATTCGTGATGTGAAAGTATTTCTTGTTGTCGAAATATACAGATTTTCTGCGCAAGTACATGTCTTTGCAAAGTTCAAAAGCCAATCTATCCTTAATTTAGTTCGGATTCCATGCTTTAAAAGATAAATATAGTGGTTTCAATGCACGAGGTTATCGATGTCCACTAGTATACGCCATTTTACAATGCAACGAGACACTACAGATTTAAATAGTTATTCTTAGTGACAGATAGATCAGCGATAATTTTACTGACTCGATAGTGCTGTGATTCAATAAGAAAGATGGATTTACACCAACAATAGTTTTGTGCTCTCTGCAAGTTAACAGACCAAATAATGAGGAAACGACAAATGTTATAAAATATTGCGTTGTTTCGAACGTTCCACTGTTTAATTAGCACAGTTATTACCAGCGAATCTGTCTCTTCAAAATAACAATTTAATTCTGTAAAATGGCAGATACATAGAAAACACCGACAACACCGTTAAAACCACTATATTTCTCTTTCAAAGCACACAATCTGAACTAAACTTAACTCAGAATGACTTTCGAGCCTTACAAATACATGTAACTACGTACGCATAATGTGTATATTTCGACCACATGAAGTACTTTCACATTACGAAACTTACAGCTGTTCGCCATTGTAAGTTTATGTTACCACGCAAATGCGAGGCCGTTTCTCTCAGTGGCAAAATAGCAGAGTTGGCAGAACGTCAGCCAAAATAAACAAGAGAATGTGTTGCGTTTTGGGGTGGCGGCTCGATACCAACCACTTCCAAAATTTCCTTGTACATTCAATAATTTTGTTTTGCTACAATATAATTGTATACCTAATATATTTCAAACTGTAATGCACTGTTTTCAGTCCTAGTGCTTTTTATTAATCGACTATAAATGACTAATTTTCTACTGTTTGTATTAATGGATTTCACTTAACTGAAGAGATTATTAGTTTTATTTTTCTACTAATTCCGGATGGAGCAGTTTCAACTGGCAATCAGTAAAAAAATAACTGATTCCGATTTAGAGTGAATGGCGAATCGTATCAGATGAAGTAGGTCTCATGCTGGAATCACAATGGCGCGACAGATACGACGCTAATAAAATAATATTCCAGCCAATCAGGATCGAGACTTCAGTGACGTCAACACGACCGTAATCGCCCCACCCCCCCGGACAAGATTTCAGAATAGAAAATATTTCTAATGTATTCGCGTAGCGGGCGTGACAGGTCTGTACATCTGTCTAACCCGCCATAATTTTGGCGCTAAAGTTTTACATGCGCTGTTATTTACCGTATTCATAAGCAAAGCAACGCATTTTAATGCCTAAATGTAATTACAGCCATATTTTCACACGCAAGGTATAGGCTATTCACGATAGAGTGAGCACTTTTGAGTCTCCCAGTTACTTTTTACTTTAAGCCATTTTTTATCCTTTAACAACCTTTTTAAATAAGTATAGCCGTGTAAGTAATCAAACAAATGTGTATATTCTACCGCACTCGGAAGTTAACGTATAAGACTAAAATATAACATATTTAATGACTATTATTCCAAATGAGAGGTCTTTCAGAAGTGCTCACTTTATCGTGAACAGCCTATACCAGCAGACATGGTAAATTTTTTTTTGGAAGGATTGCAAAATATGAAAATAATGGAAACATGAATGACCATCGTAAAAGAGGTTAGTATGTAGTAGCAAGGTACCATTTATAAAATATATTTAAAAATGTTGATCCCGAGTCGGTAAAATCTAGTGTCCACATTAAGGCGAATTTTTGTTGTCGCGTCGCGCCTTCACGCAGCTTCTGTCGCGCTATTACGACCTCAGCATCAGTGTGAGGAACCTAGTCGCATGATCAAGTCGCGCGTAGTCTGGCGTCTATCGTGGTCGTGGATCGTCGCTTCCAACCTCACCTTAGCATAGGCTGTTCACGGTCAAATGAGTACTTTTAAAAGCCCTGCTTAACATCTTCTTGTATGCACGTTGTGTCTTCTTCCGCCTTATGTAATATTAACATTCCCACCTGACTCAGCATTTTATTACTCATGCGTCTGTCACGTGAAACTGAACAATTATCTGGACAATAAATATTTTACAAATCTGAGAATTTTTTTACACTTCTGTGCATTAAAAAAAGCAGAAAGGGAAAGAAATAATTTAAGTTATCACAAATGGTTTCCTAACATGTTTCATTCGGCCTTAAGATATGGAACTACTTTCCCTCTCTCGTTACCAACTTTACTGGGCGCATATCATTCAGTGCGCCCGTTAAAATATATCCAGGCCGGACCAGTGACATTTTTCTAATGTTGATTTCAAAAGTGCTAACTTTATCGTGAACAGGCTTTACCATGAGTTCCAGTGATACAAGATGCCGTCTGATGATGTGTCGGTAGGTTGATGGAGGGGGGGGGGGGAGGAGGAAGGGGGTTTGTCTTGACTGCAGGACGTGGGGGCCAGATCAGCGGATCGGTCGTCTTAAATTGCAGGCCCGACCGAGCCTTGTAGCTGCCGCCGCATTAGCATGTAACGAGTGCGGCCGGCTTCTTGACGACCATCGCCGCTGTATGACGTCACCACATCCCTCAGGGGGACGCGGTGGTGTGGCGGTCAGACTGCTTGGCGAACCGGGTCCGATTCCCGGGGCGGGTGTAGCTCCCGGATCTTCGCACGTGGGAATCATGCCGGACGATGCCGCTGGTCGGCTGGTTTTCTCGGAGGTATCCCATTCTACCCATCTCCCTTTCATTCTGGCGCTGCTCCATGCTCACATCAGTCACGCTCATCAGCTCTCAAAACCTCGCTGTTAAGAGCCCTCCCCCTCAAAAATCTCTTAACCCCCCCCCCCCCCCCCCTCTACACCACCGTAACACACACTCTAAAATTTTTTTAAATACTTTTACAAGTAAAATCCTTGGAAACCCAGTTGCCAAGAAAATTTTTAAAACTACTCAGAGTTTTCCTGTAAAATCTGCAAAATATTTATTTGCAATATTACAAATGGTAATCTTGTATTACAACTGACTTTATTGATAAATGTAAATAAAATTACTTTTTTTTCTACCAAAAAACTAATGTAATGAATTAGTAACAGAGAACTAAAAAAATATATATTCATAATATAATTTACAAAAAAAATATTACACCTCGCCGGCACGGGGATTACAACTCACGCTCCCCTTGCATCACTAGCCCACACCGTTAATCTCAAGAGCTCTTCGACTTACGTTATTAACACTTATTGTTACGGTAAATATGTGTACAAGTTCATGCAAAATATTATTTAAGTTATGCGGTCAAGAAGAATAGGCGTGTGTGTGTATGTGTGTGTATGTGTGTGTGCATATATATATATATATATATATATATATATATATATATATATATATATATATATATATACACACACACTTCTTTATTTCAGTTGTTGAGTTAAGAGATTTGGACGCTTCTTAACAACGGGGTATTAAGTGTCGATTTAAGAGTTCTGTGTTGCTAGGAAACACTAATAAATAATTAATAATACGGTCAGGTTTTGTTGAACTTGTCGTTTTATTATGATTATTTGAGTTGTTTTAAGTGTTTTACGTACTTCAAACATGCAATAAATTTATTTTTTACAATAATAGTTTTTGCACAAACAGCTTTATACGGTTTTACGTTGTTGAGTGTCCGCCATTTTGCTGGAGCTCGTGGATACGACTCAGTATAGTAGAAACATTTCCTAAGGTCTATTACAAACACGGTTCTTATAGTTTTACAAGAAAAATATTTGTACTGTTACAAGTATTTGTAAAATTACAAAGAATTTCTCAGTAAAAATTTACAAAAAAAATTTCGAGTGCAGTCGTGCTACGAAATATGTTCCTTTGGTGACCGGGCTGCAGAATAGCAAGTAGATTACCAGGCGCTTATTGGCCGATAACGTCGATTATGACAACGCATACGACTGTGGTTGGCGGCTGTTTCGCCTCCGTATTTCCGAGTGTTCTGTGGCCGCAGGTCGATCGACGGAACTCCCGATGACCGGCTGCTCCTCGCGAAGACGTAACTTAGCCGCCAAATTGACGGCCAAACAGCACCTCCCCTCTCCCCCTTGCACGCACTCTCCGGGTTTACGGCTGTTTCTACGGCTCTTAAAAGGCAAAGGTAACAAACACGGAATTCGTGTCGCGGCCTCGAGTGGGCCTGCAACTTGTAGAGACATTCTGGGGGATATTTACGGCCGGGTATCGCATCGCCTCGTGTGTACGATGTTGAACAGAGGCGCGATCTCGCTGGCTGCGTCGGCGTATGCTGTCGCCTGTATATCGTCAACGTTTTACGGTCACTGTGTTTCTTAATAACACCGTCAGCACGTTCTCGTAGCACCGGGATTACGTAAAGCATCGCATTAACTTACTGCGTATTGATACGGAAGTAAAAAACGATCAATGATAAATAAAATACATATATCTATACATAACCGTTTCAGATCTACTTTAATTTACGGTTTTTAAGCGTTGCAAACTCGAGATTTTATTACACGCGCTGTACTTAAGTCGACACAACACTTGTTTCGTTGTTCCAACCAATGAGCTGCAAGTAGAGACCTGGAAAATTCGCGACCTGCAGGCTAGACTCTACAGTCTCATGTACGAATATGCCGATATCAACTGCTCATTGGTTGTCTGCTGTCACAGTGGAAGGCGACAATTGGACACCGTTCTCCAGGAGGTGTCCAACACCGCGTGGCCAACTGCCAAAGTTACATACAAGCACGTGTTTTGGATTCTAGCTTGTCTCGAAATGAATCCGCGAATTCTTCAGACCTGTAGCTATAAGCTACATGTTTGGCTACAGCAATATGAACCAATTGTGACTTAGACTAGCAAGACGGCTTGCGAATCATTACCCCACAGGTAAGATGATTGATCATAGAGCTTCGCAGTGTGCAGTACAGACCAGAAATTACCTATAGGCCGTTCACGGTAAAATGAGCCCTTTCGGGTGCCCTCCAAAAGATCTACTTGTATGCACCTTGTGTATTCTTCCGCCTTGGGCTATGTAAAATTAACATTGCCGTGGGCCACGCCACTTTAATTTAAGCGTCGGTCTATTGAAATAGTGAAATAATTTCAAAAGTAAATATTTTACTAATCTGCTCATTTTTACTCTTCGGTGCATAAAAAAAAAACAGAGAGCGAAAGTAATAATTCAAGTAATCAGAAATGGTTACCTAACACTTTTCATTCGACATTAATATACGGAACTATTTCCCATTAATCATTACCAACTTTACTGGACGCATGTCCCTCAGGGCGCCTGTTAAAATGTATGGAGGTAGTGGCAGTGATTTCTGTCTAAGGTTGATTTCAAAAGTGCTCGTATCGTGAAAAGCCTTTACACGTGCGTTATGTACACAATTGTGTACACTCGCGCCGAATGGATTAAACAAATAAAACTTCACTGTGAACCAAATTCCACTCTGTTATATCTTTGATTAATAAGAGGCTGTTTCTAATTTAAAAATAAGCGTATTTCTATTCTATATTCTTTAAAAAGCCTATTTTGCAAGAAAACCTTTTCTGTAAAATGAAGTACAAGTTTGAAACATTTTTAATTCCTCGTTAACAGAGTGCGAGGAAGCGGTTTCATGGCAAACACGTGATACATGGGGTGATTTTTGAAAGGTTTCATTAAAAAGTTTGAATAAACCGCGAATAGACCATACCACAATTTTTATTCTATAAAATGATTTTAAAACATACACACTACCATTTTTCTCCACTTTAATACAATACGTTTTGGAGAAATTTCACCCGTAAACTCTCCGTCAAATTACGGACACACTGATTTTCAAAAACGGACTTTCCGTAAATTTCACTGAACCTCTCCGTTAGTTTCGCAGTTAATTCTCTGTATTTCCAGTTGAAAATAATAAGAGATATCGAAAAGGTTTTTAATTTTCGTTATGTGGGGGTTCCTCAATATCGATACCTCATTTAAAAGCCGTGGCTGCATACTTTGTCGACAGTGCCCTTAAGTTAGATTCGGAGGCGGGGATATGGTATGTGCTCGGCCAGTAAAGCAGCCCTAACCCCCTGAGGGATGAACAGGGGGCGGGGGGCGAGATACGTCCCGGTGGCTTGAGAGGGAGGGTTATGTGGCCATAAATACACCCGCCCCTCCCCTTCCTCTTACCGAACACCCAGATGCAGCGGCGATCGTCAGCAGATAGCTGCTGTGTTTTACGCCGCCCTGCGCGCGGGGTGGTCCACAACCAACCACCTTGCTCACTTCCCTCCCCCCCCACCCCCAACGGCCTCCACCAACACCAAACAAACTATTTGTCCGGCGTGGGTGGGAGCGCTGTCCACAGCCCCAGCAATGGATAATACATAGCAAACATAGCAACACGGAAACTACAGTATAGACTACATGATTGATGCGTAAAACTGCCGACATGGCGTGTGCGCCGTGGCACTGGAAAAGCACGAGAATTTGTCTGTCATTACAATTTTAACACTTTTGAGTACGACATAGATTCACTCCATACGGAGTGCTAGGAACAGCTCACCTTTCTCTCTAAGAGAGAAATGGCAGAGGTATAGCTGAGTAGATATCGTATTAGATCTAAAAATACGGGGTCGAGAATAACTGCCGAGTTCCTACACTCATAACATCCGAGTGTGGGACGCCTTAGAAATCTCCAGACCCAGAAGAAACGATAGATCATTTTCATCAAAATTGTAAATCCATGTCATCTATTTCATTAAATAGTAAAGTTAATTTTATTATTATTAATTTTAGTATACATAACTAAGATCAGTAATGGTCAATAGCCGGGTACGGGTGTAATTCAATTTTGTTCTGTTCTGTCTATTTGCGGTTTCTTTACACTTTTAAAATCAAACTTAAAAAATCACTCAATTTATGACGTGTTTAGTTGTTTTCTAAACATATCATGTATTACAATCGTCGCATACTTGTGTTATCATACCATTTTTTAATTTTTGGTTGAAAATAGAAATGTACCGATATTTGACTCATACATTATGATTATTTATTCATTATTAATATTAATGAAAACAGAGTGAAAGTATACGTTTTGGTAACATCTAGAAAGAAAAAATCCCCGTACAGAATATTTTTTATACAGTCTGTGCACGAATATGGTGTGTTGTCTCTTTGGTATAATTTTCTAGCCTCGGTTAATCTTTGTTTGCGTGAGTTGAAAGCATATCCTGAAAAGGTAACCTTAGCAGGGCTTCAGAAAAGTTGGACACAATTGTAAATAGACTATAGACAGGGACACCCGGATTTCCCGAAAAGATTCCTAGTGAATTGTTCTGGCCTGGCAGTAAATTCTCAGTAGATTCCACCGATTCACCACACCAGTGTAGATAACAGCTAATTAAATGAAGAATCAGTAAAGTAAGGCCATAGATTGAAATCACCGATTCAAATTTAGAAAGTTGTTTCGAATCTTGGACGGGTTGGGACTGTTTTTTTATACTAGCAGAAATTTTTTGATGTACGTATATCCAAGCAAATCTTTAGTTGCGCCAACGAAATCCTGGTTTACGGCCTCCAAATAAGAAAATGAAAATAATTTTGTTGCAGCAAATGACTGCATCAGTTCCCATATAGAGACGATTAATGTTGTTGCGCCCAGCACACCTTGTTTGGTCAACAACAACTTTTTCTCAGTGTGGTTGTCACCTCGCCATTGTGCAAGTGCAATTCTGGCATTCGGCACTCTCTCGTCAATTTTAACAAAAACAGTCAGCGCTCTTGGGTGTCAAATTGGCGGAAAAAAGGAAGGCCAAGGATATTTTTTCTGCGTCTATCTTTGCCCTCCTTATTTGCGATGTTGCCAATTGAACTAGCAGACTAAAACCCAGTCAAGTTCAAAACTGGACAAGCACTGATAATAGAGGATACCAAAATTTGGGCGAATTTAATAAGAAAATGCGAAAATTATGTCTCTGCTCAAAAAATTGCGGAACTACCTAAAAATCACGAAATTACCGGAAACGACTCGCTAAAATGAAAAAAAGCCACTTTTATATGTATGGTGTTAGTAAAAAAGTGTATCAGACAATTTTAAACCACATAATATATTTCTTTGTAAAATTTTTAGTTTCTACTGGCATTTTACGTTCTTATGTTGGTAGTGTACTTGCGACATTTTTATATTTTATGGCTTGAGAAAATTCCTCGGCCCAATGCATGGTAGTTTGATCGCTCTATGTAGTTGCTCTTTAAGTAAATACATGTAAAAAAATTACATAATAATTTTACAAATTGCACAATTTTCAAAAGTTGTATTAAATAATTAATGAAAAAAATGGAGGCAGGGAAACTTCCCCACTTGTGCCTCCCCTTTCCCCTTCCCATAAGTGTTACACAGCTAAGAAACAGTATCAAATAAAGAAGATAAATTCAGTACCGTAAACAATTTTGATATTATTTGATTACACTTGTAAAACTTTCACAGAAGAGTTGTATGTGAAAGGGTTTGTGGGGGCAGCCATGCCTCTTGTGACACTCCCCCATTTGTATCGACCCCTGACTCTGCACGAGCTCACTCAATGGAAAAATTGTTAGGGAAATGCAGTATTTTGCAGCTGCCACGTATTCTAATACATTGCTTGTGTGAACTCGCGAGATTCCTATTGCAGACTCCGAAGAACACAGAATTCGATTGGAGCGTAGTGAAGAGATTTCGGTGATTTGTAACATCGAGGTTTTGAGAGCCGACGAGCGTGAAGCGAGGCGAGTATGGAACATCGCCGGAATGAAGAGGCGGGGGTAAACGGGAGATCCCCGAGAAAACCCGCCGCCCAGCGACATCTTCCGGCACGATTCCCACGTGTGGGAATTCCGGGGCGACCCCGCCGGGAATCGAACCCAGTTCGCCTAGTTGGGAGGCGAGTGGTCTAACCACTAAACAGCCACGGCCCCCACACGATTAAATGCTGTTACTAATTTTAAAATGTATGTATGTTACTCTGAACCAAAGTCCTGTAGCAAGTGTCCAAAACTCTGTGGTCCAGGTGTAAATGAACACAGTCGTAGCACTTATTGTTGTCTGATTTCAACAAATGAACTCACGGATTTTCCGTTCCCTTCAAAACTAGTGGCGGCATCTGCTGAAATTACGGGAAACTGTAAATCTCGCACACTCTCTCTGAAGTTTCAGCAATGATATACGTTCAATCTATTCTAATCCAATGAAGTGATGGCTTTCGCTCATCATTTACATCCGTTACAGAATGTTAATAGATGAAAGTAGTTCAGATATTATACTGCGGAAATAACAAACAAGGAGAAATACATGTCATGCAAAAATTGCAGGTAAAATGTTATTCGTATATAAAACCACTGTTTCCATACCATTTTGGGGCGAGAGTTCGTAGAATTTACACGCTAGTTTTGAGCACATCTCTAAATTTGATTCGTAAATGTATACTGTTGACATAATTAGACAAGAGCTTTTTATTTACCTCGCGCATGTATCTGCAGAAATAAAGGAGTGACATATGCGATGCTAAGCAGTCAAATTGCAGAATCTGTCAGTTCAGAATAGCCTTCTTCTGCAAGGAAGTTGAAAACGTGTCATTGGGCGAACACTAGTAACATTTAATGACTGTCCGTAGGAGAAAAGGTTTGTTTGGAAGTTAGAACACATAATGTTTCACATGAATATGCAGAGCAAAACTGAACAGATACACATATTCTAAGAACATAGGCAGCAGAAGGACACCTTTTGGAAGTCAAGTTGCCTCAAAATTCCTAGGTTAGTTTACTGTTTCCAGAGAGGATAGTAGTAAAAACATCGCGCGGGTGGCCTCAGAAAAAACCTTAGTGTAAATTTTCTATAAGTACAATCATCCCGCTCACTGCGTGTTCTGTTACATGCAGTTACCCTCGCGAGAAAACCCCCTAACTCCGTTTTTAAAAATGTTTTCAAACCATTCTTACGAACTAAAATATACTGATCAACTCCGAAGAACTCGTAACTCCGCAAACGTTTCAATATAATTCACAAAAAATTAAACTTACATCAGTAACATATTTAAACCCGTTCAAACATAGTGTAGATTAAGCATGTGTAGGTAATTTTTTTATCTCTACTGAACACTGCGAAGCTCAATGACTTACGAATTTACCTCTTGCTAAACGATTCGCAAACCTTCTATATCTGATCTACGTCATAATTGGTTCATATTACATTAGCCGAACATACAGTCTACATCCCATTGGGCGTGACAACGAATCGAATAGTGTGTCGTCTTATGCACAGCACGCACAATAATTCTTTGGTTTGCAACATTTGAAACAGTAAATAAAAGTGGGTGTGAAAGGGTTAATGCCGCTTTATCTTCAAATCTTGGTTAAACAGCATACTTTTCTAAATGATTGGGGCCACGGTGGCTGAGCGGTTAGCCTGCTCGGCTCCCACCAAGGAGATCCGGGTTCAATCCCCTGCCGGGTCACTCCGGATCCTCGCACGTGGGAATCGTGCCGGACGATACTGTTTCGGCGGGTCTTCTCGGGGATCTTCCGTTTCCCCCGCCCCTTCATTACAGCGCTGCTCGATACTCGCCTCAATCACCCTCATCGGCTCTCAAGAC
The DNA here is from genome assembly GCA_029891345.1 of Dryococelus australis. NCBI lineage: Eukaryota > Metazoa > Arthropoda > Insecta > Phasmatodea > Phasmatidae > Dryococelus > Dryococelus australis. The sequence goes on along the minus strand of CM056998.1, from coordinate 193,511,088 downwards.
CACGATGTTAAGAGCCGTCCAACTCTCTTCACTTCAATTTTCTAAATGATCGATAGTGAACTGCCTTCAGAATCAAAATTATTATTACTTTTTAGTTTCTATTGTGAAATATTATTTTTAGAGTTTCAAGGTATTGTCGCGAAGGTATAGGCTGCTCGCGGTAAAATTAGCACTTTTGAAGGCCCTGCTTAAGATATACTTGGATACACGTTGAGTATTTTTCCGCCTTATGTAAAATTAACATTTCCATCGGCCTCATCACTTTATTCATACGTCGGTCAAATGGAACTGTGAAATTATTAAGAAAGTAAATACTTAACAAATCTGCTCATTTTTACACTTCGATGCATTAAAGAAACAGAAAGCGAAAGAAATAATTTTAAGCTATCACAAATGGCTACCTAACCCTTTTTAGTAGACGTTAAGATATGGAACTACTTTCCATCCAGCGTTACCAATTTTACTGGGCGTATGTCCCTCACTGCACTCATTAAAATATATGCATGCATGGGCAGTGACTTTATTGTAATGTTCATTTCTAAAGTGCTCACCTTATGGTGAACAGCCTTTAACTAAATGCAACTGCGTGGGGAGGGAAAGGTGTCCTTTGTATCTGAGGAAGGACTCGTGATCCTACACAGTACTCGCCACCGCCGATGACTGCAGACGCATCCTCCGATATCAGATGTAGCTGACCACAAAGCCTTCTCCACGGAACGGCCCTAGAGTTTCGCCGAACCCTAAATCAATTCGTGCCGGTGAGGCGTTAATAATTTTCAACGCGCGATCCCATCTGATAAAAAACTCCCATCTCCGCGTCCACCCGTGATGATGTATAACTGTGATCTCCTTGTGATTGCAGGGATGTTGTTACAACCCTGGCACTATTCCAGTGACTATAGCGCACAAGGGAGGCCCCATCCGCTGCATTATCATAGTCTACAACTACTGTAGTTTGTGGAACCCTAGGCTTTGCTTTGTCAGATCGTAAACAAACTCAACCAGCTAACGTGGGGGAATCCACGGGCTCGTGCAGTATGTTTTATGTCAGCGATGGTGCCCTATTTCAAGCTTGTAGGCGCTAGTTTTCCAGACAGCTGTTCATTTCGTCGTGACAAAGTGTCCTTTCCAGTGAGAACCGATCACAATTTCTTTTCTCGTAGTTCGCCCGCTACCGATCTTCGAAGCCCCAAGCGCCGTAATTGCACCTCTCACATGACATAGTACGAGCTCTTGCAGTCTCGTTGGACCGATTTAAGTCATACATTCGATCCCGAACCACGATAAGTGTATTTTTTTTTTTTTTTTTTTCAGATACTACCCTAGGAAATATGTTGTGTCGGCCATCTTGAAGGACGATAGAGGCCAGATGTAAACAAACAGTAGAAATAACTCACAACCTGAACAAATTTCCATTTCGGATTAAATCGATTGCTTCTTGTAACATTCAGACGTCTTAGTTTTGCCTATGTTCGCCCGCAAAAGCTTCTTTAGGCCCACACGCCTGCAAATAAAAAAAAATTGTACTTATGATCGTTAAAATGTAATTATAACCAATTACAACAGGTAAAATGTGTTTAAAACAATGTGAAATTTAGGTTTCTTTTTTTTCTTTAGGCCAAGTAGTTTGCGGTTAGCGGTTATGACTTGCGTTTTCAAATACATTTCTTCTATTTCAAAAATTCTTTGCTCCTTAAAACTTTTCCACAGAAATTTTTACGTCGGAAAATATTTTAATCGTATAAACTGTGGTACTGTGTACAGATGTTGCATATACTTTGGTATTGTGTTCAGAAGTTGTGCGTGATTCAACTCCATATTATTGTATTTGGGCATATTGCTCGATAATATTTATCAAAAACAAATGAATAACTGTGGTGTATAAGAATAATTTTGTCTCGTTTCGTGGTGTGTTGCGCTACTAGGAGCAGAGGTCGTGGAATGCAAATATTAAGTTACACGAGCAAGTAATATAATACGCATCCATTGCCATTAACCCTATTTTATAGCAAAATTTATCTAAATAATTTGCATGGTTATATCGTCGAAGGTATCTTACTATATATAGTATATATACAATATATAGTATATATACAATATATAGTATATATACAATATATAGTATATATACAATATATAGTATATATACAATATATAGTAACACTCGCACATTTTCAAAAATAAATATGATCTAAATAATTAACCATATAAATAATGCAGGTCATCCGAAAGTAAAACCAAATATACTTGAGTATGAAACTTCATTGTGAACTTCGTGTGAGGAGTGACCATCACAAATTTTATCTGACTCACTCAGAAGAATTAGATTGTGAAGGAAATCTTAGCAGGCTTGAAGGCATATAGGTAGGGATAGGAACATTTCGCGAGTTCATCTCAGGACAAGATAGAACTCAAACACGTGTAAGCTGATGTTGACTTTGAAATTGGATCGCGGTTTATTAGACACGCTCTGTACGACTCTGAGCCAATAGCATACTTGCAAGGAAACAAGTAGCGAGTGCCATACTGGCAGGTGTGAAGTAACACTGGCTATTCTATGGGGCAGCAGCCAATGAACAAACATCTGAGGCTCGAGTATACACATGACTGTAGAGTCTAGCCTACAGGTCATTTAAATCGCGAATTTTTCCTATCCCTACATATAGGCTAAACTTTACAGGACTCTGTTGGCTCAAGGTGATATTTATTGATTACCTCCTATCGCAGTATGGATCCAGTTTTACCCCATATTAGATAAATGAAATGTCGACATTAAATGTCCCTCCATTTCCAGGGTGTCTAAAGAAACTGATATTGGCTGTTGTTTATTGGTTATCAATGGAAAAGTATGCTGGCGTTAACGCTTTGATGTATCCGGTTGTTCATCCATTCAAAAGAAACCCCACAATTCACTTGACAACGCTCGTCCAGTACGAGGTGTTCAAGATAAACTAGGGGCCGCAGTGATGCAGTGGTTAGACTATTCGCCTCCGACCAAGGCGAATCGGGTTAGATTCCCGGTGGAGTCACCCACAGATATTCGTTAATGGGAATCGTGCCGGGCGGTGCCTCGAGGCGGCGGGTTTTCTTGGGGATCTTCCGTTTCTCCCGCCCTTGAATTCGGACGCTGCTCCATATCACTTCGTTTCACCCTCATCGGCTCTCAAGACCCCGATGTTAAGAGTCGTCCAAATCTCTCCAGTCCACTACCTCAATCACTCAAGATAAAGTGAATAAGTATGTGTATTATTACTAGAGAGCACTGGAGTGATTTATCTTTATTATTACTAGAGAGCACTGGAGTGATTTATCTTTATTATTACTAGATAGCACTGGAGTGATTTATCTTTATTATTACTAGAGAGCACCGGAGTGATTTATCTTTATTATTACTAGAGAGCACTGGAGTGATTTATCTTTATTATTACTAGAGAGCACTGGAGTGATTTATCTTTATTTGTGAATTTTGTAAAGCGTACAAGTGAAAGAATTAGAAAATTTGGAAAAGGTAACTTTTTTACAATAATTCCACGATTTCACTTTGGCGACGCATGAATAAATTGACCAGGGCAATGGCAACGTTAATTTTACTTATGGTGTAAGAATGCATGGTGTGCATACAAGTAGATCCTAAGCAGCGCTTTCAATATGGAACTACTTTATTTCCGTCGTTACAACTTCACAAAATATAGATACGTAGGGGTTTAGTCTGTTTCCAGTTACTTCACTTTCTTAAGATCTGCTTACGGTATATTCCTCCGCCTCATACAAACAAGCCTTAACCGAGTGTAGAAAATCACGCCACAGGGACCGCGCACTACATTCTAGCACACTCAAAGGTAATAATATTTTATTTAAGAATTTCTCATTACTAGGCATTAGTCTGCAAGAGCCAGTCTGCAGGAGTAGAGTGTATGAATTCACGTATGCTTAACAACGATGCAAATCACTGACTATGTGAAATCGAGTATGTCATGTGTACGACTACATTAATACCTTCAGTGACCGCTAGAAAATTACATACATGGAAAACAATGCTGTTACTGTGCCAAGTCCTTCAGTAGAAGACTGTGACTTCAGTGACTGTATGAAAAACCCATCTCATGTTTCCTCTTAGCTGCTGTTACGCACAATTCAGTTGACGTGATAACTTAAATAAACACATCAAGGCTGATAGATGTAAGTTAATTTTTGCCCACTGAGAAGCAGCATGTGTTGACTTCGTTACCTCCTGTCGATGCGCTACATAAAATGTTCGCACACGACGAGGGAACTCGGATGACGAAGCATTACGACAATGACCACGTGCAGTTCATGCAGGGTGACACATTGAAAGAACATACCGAGATCTGTAAGAGTTCGTCAACTGCGAGCTAGCAAATGATGTCGCCAATACCGCGTGCTACATCGATGGCACCATCTCCGCAGACGATCATAGGATAGGATAGTTGATGCTGATGACGGAATGAGAGACCTATGAGGCATGATAGAGTCGGTACGTGTGGGATGTCCACTTGCAAGGCATACGGGTGATGTCAACGAAATTCAAGATGAACAGTTGTCAGCTCTAAATACTGATGACAACCATGTGAATTCCACAAAGAAAGTTAAACTTTATGTTGAGAATGAAACAGGAAATGAAGGCGATCATGTAGACAGAGTTGATGATCGTAACTATGGTGACAGTGTTGATGAAGTATCTGATGAAAAGGATGATGGTTCTCTCCACGTTCGCTCACGTATCACCAACAAGTTTCCTTCGACAAGTAGTGCGAAGGAGACAGAATGCGTCAAGAAATATCGGTAAATATTTCCCGAAGACCAGAATGAACTTGTTGAGAGACTCAGATATTTGACTGACCAGCAAAAACGCAGGGATCTTTCACGCATTGTTGAGATATCTTCAATCATCGATGAACTGAAGGATCGGGGTTACATCAGATGAGATGGTTGGCTACTATCCATGATATGCAAACAGTTGAGAAAAGTAAAGATCGAATATACAAAATAATTAGAAAGATGGAATGTATATAATAAGTAAATAAATTAAATTTATATATACATAGTAATGTGTGTTAAATTTCTTATACAGTCCCTTCTTCTTCTCTGAAAGACTTATTAATTCAGTGGTGTAAACAATATATTGCGAGAGTCTGTTTTAGATAAAATGTATGTGAGCGTGTGCAGGAGGAGAGCTATGATTTGATCTGAAGTATTATGCCTTTCTCGGGACGTTTAAAATGGATGAGTTCTATATGGCGAACAAATGAAATGAGCGGAATATTTTTGAGGAATGTTTGGCATTTAATTGGTTGGCCTGGTCAGTTGGCTTGGCTAGTATGCCCCATTGGTAGAGACTTGCAAAATTCGTGTTTTTATTTGGGGACACTTTAAACTTCAAACACAGGTATCTTTGGCGACCAGTTTTTTCATTGGACCATGCTTTGCTTGACACGCCCTGGGTAACTCTGAGCCAATAAATAAAGACTTCAAATTGTCTAGTCCAAACACGTGCAGTCCATTTAGAAAGGGAGTGGCTTCACATTTATGCAGCAGCCAATAGAGAAACGACGCCGGCCCGAGTATATAGTACTGTGAAGTTTAACTTGATGCCAAATAATAACGCGAATTTTGCAGGTCTCTACCCATTGGTATGGTCAACTGTGGTTGAAATATTTAACGTAGATTTTGTGCGAAGACGTTAGCTACGAGACTTATTAGAGACCGTTGTCCGGATTGTTCATCGTCGTTTGTATAGGTGTGTGGTATGACAGGTTGGTCTTGTTGGTTGTTCTAGTCAGATTTGCAGGAACTGGTCTCGTCAGGAGCTAATCTTGTGCTCAGTCAATCTCACCAGGAACCAGTCTTGGGGGGAGTTAGTTTCATATGAAGTCAGTCGTTAGCTAGTATGGTTAGTCGGTATGGATCCTTGTTATGAACAACTAGTAATGGTCAATTGTATGGACTGTGATTTTTCTCTATTTCTCGAGTTCTATGTAATTAGGGTCAAGGTGAAGGTCAACAACAACCAACATGCTCGGCTAATTCGACAGCTCCTCTGGCGGTGAAATCGATGATTAATACACTAGCGTCATATATATATATAATGAAAAAGTAAACAAGTGACATACGAGAAAATAAATATGGTGGGTGGAGTGAATTGTACAGAATGAGCCAAAGTGGGGGGGTAAGGGAGGGGAATATTAATACTATGAGAAACATTGCTAGGGTGTCGAACGAATATGAGTAATCAACCAATAAAAGTACTGTTGGGTGGCGAAGCGAACACAAGTATTCAACCAAGGAGAAAAATTGGTGTAGGTCAGTCGTCTACTGGATATGGTGCTGAGGGAACCTCCAAAAATGTAAGTTATTTTTTTTATAAATTTCTTAAAATATTTTTTAAAATAATTTTTAAAATAATCTTATAATTTTGGGCTTTAAGGTTATTCAGGGTCATGGATATAGGATCAAGGTCAAAGGTCAATGAAATAAGAGTTAATATTTTAATTTTTGTTAGCAATTTTAATCAAACTTTTTGGGATTTTTAAAACAATTTATAGATTTTTTCAGTTCAGTGCCATCCAAGGTCGTGGGCGCGAGGTCAATGTCAAGGTCAAAGTTCATCAAAATCTAACATGGCTGACTATATGGATACTGCCTGACCTGTCGAGTGTCCGTGTCAGTAACTTTTTTGCTCCACCTGTCATGAACCCAGTCCTAGATGTGCATATTTAAATAATATTTAAATTTTTGGGAAATTTTTAAAAATAATTTCTCGATGTTTTTGTGTTTATGGTCATTCAAGGTCATGGACATGGGGTCAAGGTCAAGGTAACTTGGATCCAACATGGCTGATGAGATGAACGCTAGTCAACCTGGTAAGGACCAGTCTTGTCGGAAGCTTTGTCGATCCACCTGTAGTCGAGCCCCGGACCTCCTACATGTAGTACATATTTAAATAATTCTAAAATCATATTTCTAATTTCTTTAAATTTTCTAAGATTTTGTTCAAATATTTTTGGAATTTTATAATTTTTCTGTAATGTTTTGGGTTTAAGGTCATTCAAGGTCATGCATATAGGGTTAAGGTCATGGGTAAGGTCGAAGGTCCCGTAGATCCAATATGGTGGTTGGGTGATGTTACAACATGGCGGCCGGCCAGCGCCTTACTCCTACTAATGAAACCTTTGCGCCCAACTTCTCTATTTTATTTTACTCCTCTGTATTCATAGGGGGGTTAGGATACCTTCCATTTCGGACTTATATTTGATTCACCGTAGCTTAATTTTCAGATAATATTTTTTGAAAACGAGGACTGACATGGGATTCAGCATATCTTAGCAGATATTTTTAATTCCACTATATTTTGCCCATTTTACTTTTGTTGCAACTGTAGTCTTCAAAGAGGGTCACACATTAATTATTATTTTTCAGTCTCGGATGAGAAACTACAATTGAAATTAGTTAAATTCTGATTTCAGAAATTCTGAAACGCATAGTTTGATATGCAGTAGTTAGGACCCACGGAATTTAGAGGTCAATATCCCACTTGCACACCTGTATTTTTCCTTCTCTTATTGGCCGCGTACCTTCGTCGAAGACAACGCGGTATTTGACTGGGCCAATGAGAATGAGGTTACTGCGGTACTGAACCTGCGTGATTCGTGGGCAGGCATCCAATCGCGCAAGGGTGTCGGAGTCAAGGTGTTTTCAAAATTACAACTTGACAAGAGAATTTTTTTTTTTTTTTTTTTCGCGAAAATCGGATGCCCTCAGCAATAAGTTTTGAATTTTAATATTAAATCTTAACCGAAAATTATTAAATGGTATGAATAAACGCAAGGCTGCAAGTATGACACCAACTACTTAAATAATCTGTGCGTAGGTCAGTGAGATGCGCAAAAGAAATAAAACAAATGAGAGAGTCGACTTGCAGGTGTGTCGTACTATTAGCGCTAGCGATAGGTGGTGTGTGTGCCAGATCGACCTCGGATTGCGTAGGGTTGATGAGGTGGGTTGTTGTGGTTGAGGGGTGGAGTGGAAAGGGGAAAGGAGGAACCTGTGATTTTCGTCGACACCATGAAACAAATAACACTTAACAGCCGGGGGGGGGGGGGTGGGGGGATAAGTGGCGAACCGGCTGTTGGCCGTGTATGTTGGAAATAAAAGGGGGGAGATCCTTGTAACGACGTATAACAAGCAGTGCCGAGTGCAGGTCATCTGCATGTTAACTGCGAACTGAAGCTTCTCGATCTTACCTCCGCCCACACTAACTCTTTGTTCAGAGTCTTCGCCGACCTCGGACCCTCGGCGTGTCGGCGAAGAATGACATAATTTGGCCACAGAATCTGTACGTATACAGTGGTCCAGCAGTCGCTTATACCGCGAAATCCAGCCGCACACCCCAGCAACATGGGGCCGCTGGCCAGAAACAAGTCGGGACGCCGTTAACCAATCAGCATCTGTTATCCTACTCTATATCCAGCAGCCCAGCCAATAGGGAACATTCCACGGCAATTAGCAGCCAATCAATAACAAAATCCGTTCCCAGTGACTCGGGCAGCTAATCAGAGAATGGTTACACCCACATAAAAAAACCGCCAAGCTGTTTAGACTAAGTGCACTCATGTGCTGTGTGATTTGGGTGTTGAATCTCACGGAACAGCCTGTTCATCGCAGCTGGCTCCGAACCACACGGTCACAGACTTGGTGCTCATAAATGTCTGAACCATATTGATGCCCCGAGCTGTCAGCCTTTCACCCCAGGTGCGCAAATTATCACAGTCCGACCCAGCCCACACTTGAAACCATTACTTGGCACAAGCAACAATAAATCCAGAAGGTCCCAGCAGTGTAGAATACTGATATAAAGATATGAAATATTAATGAATTTCCTTTCACTCAAAGTATGGGAACTATGGTCAGAAATCCTGTTCCACTGAAAACAACTTAAAAAAAATCACCTCACCATCACCTATAATCCTTATAAAAGATAAATCGCGTACCATAGTTTGGTCTTGTTTGAGTGCCAATTAAAATTTAAATCCGTTAGTTCCGGCAGATGAATTTAGTTCCTACAACCTATACTACACATTTACTGTATGTGGCATCAGGCTGGACTTCACAGTACTATATGCTCTAGAATTGATGTCCTTTCTCCATTGGCTGCTGCGTTACCCTGAATTCACTCCCTTTCCGACTGAACTGCGCGTGATTCGGGAACACCACTTCGAAGTGTTCATTTATTGGCGCAGAGTTACCCTGGGCGTGTCACATAGAGTATGGTCCAATCAGTGACAGACGTGTTGAAAAGGTACGCGTGTTTGAAGTTTAACTCTTCTCCAAATAATGACGCGAATTTTGCAGGTCTCTACTCATTCCTCGCAAAAAAAAAAAAAAAAAAAAAAAAAAAAACTTCCACCGCATAGATTTTGCATTATGGCTAGTCAAAATAACATTTTTAGTGATTTTGAGACGTACAAATAAAATAAACTAAAACTTTTACAGAAAGTTTAGCCAGGGTGACTGAAGAGTATTGTCTTAGTTAAGTTTAAGGTATTCTCAGCAAAATTAGTTTGAAAACAAATTGTAAATTGCTACAAATCACATATATTAAAAAGTTACCTTATTTTAAGCAATTTTTAAAATTTGCGTAAACATTTCATAGCATGATTTTAAATACTTTTTGAAGTAACTCGTGGTATCCTATTACAATGTATAGGCTATTCACGATTATCTGAGCGCTTTTGAAATCAACCTTTGAGAAATGTCACTGCCCCTACCTGCGTGTATTTTAACGGCCAGACTGAGTGACAAGACCGCGGTGAAGTTGGTATCGACGGGGGGAAAAGTAGTTCCATATCTTAGCGTCGAGATAAAAGTTTTACGAATACATTTGTGAAAACTGAAATTTTTTTCTTCTTTCGTTTTCGGTTTTTTTTTCCAGTGCGTTTGAGTATAAAAGTGAGAAAATTCGTAAAATATTTACTTTATTAAAATTCTTTGATTTTCACTTTACTGAGGCATGAATAAATTGCCGAGTCCCATGCCAATGTTAATTTTACATATGGTGGAAGAATACGCAATTTACATACAAGTAGATCTTAATCAGGGCTTTCAAAACTGCTCAGTTGTTCGTGAAAAGGGTTTTAATTTTCTCGTTCCGGTAAATGAGTTAGTTTTTATTATATTGCACGCCTCGAAAACACTAAAATGCAATATGCCAAAAATATGCGATCTACAATTTTTTTATGCGGTGAAATAGTATTTTAAAATTAATGTCTACAAGTTCGGCGATATTAAATAACAATATAAAATTATGATTTTTCTGGTTACCAGCACTTATAAATACTTATAACGAATTTGTCTTTGATAATTTCATTGCCTATGGATTAGTCAATGTTGGGAACGTAAGTATGATCGGTTTAACTCGTTTCAAGTATACTTTATTCGCAGAATTTTCACACTTTTTAATCAAACCTTGGAAAAATCACCCCATGTATTACGTGATTGGTTATTTCCTAGATGTGCCATGTATCTCAAGTGATTTATACCTTTGCTTAAAAAAAATGTGCTCACTTTTCATTAAATTAAATTATTACTTATATTTCATCTATAATTTATACTGCTTAGTTCTTAATTATTATGAATAAAAACAGCGAGAAAATAGGTTTGCTGGGAAGAAAAAGTTCTCATTAAAAATATTACAACATTGAGTGCGCACGAATGCGGTGCGCTGTCCCTCTGGTGTAATTTTCCAGACTCGGTTAAGTTTCGTTTGTATGAGGCGGAGGAGTATCTTGGAAGTAGAACTCTGACACGGCTTCAGATAAGTATGAAGTAACAGTGAATGGCCTATATACGCTTCTCCAGCCGCTCTGCACAGTGTTGACGATTTAGTTTTTTCCCCTCTAAATTGAGTTTTTTCAAAGTTCCGTTTAGCGAGGAATCCAGCTTCTGTTCTGCATTGTGAGAAAAACCATTTAGTGGATTAAATACAAACAACAAAACAGCGACGGATTGTATCATTCTGTCTGAATATGATTCTGAGAAAATTACATTTTAGAGAAGGAATCTTTTTTTTTAAGTTTATATTTGTTATTATTATTATTACAAGCGTGTGGTGTTTAAATAATAAGATTATAAATTAATTTACTGTGATCGCTTGAATTAAAATTGTTTTTGAAATATTTATTTTTTAAATGGGAAAGTATAGTTTGTTCGCAGTTTCATCACATGTTTTGAATAATTCCGTTGAAAAATCACCCCATGTATATGTTCTTTTTCTTCTAAATATTTTATGTATCACATTAAGTATGTGTGCTGATAATGCCTAGTGTGAAATAGTTCGTATGAAAAATATTATTACACAAAGTGCGCATGAATCTGGTGCGTTATATTTTTGTGTAATTTTCTAGACTCGGTTAAGCTTTGTTTGCATGAGGTGGAGGAATATCATAAAATTAGAATTTGAGCAGGGCTTCAGAAACTTTATAAGTAACCATGAATGGATTATAGCTAGGGACCTGAGAAATTGTCGTTATTATTAGACCCCCCCCCCGGGAATTTAGCGGGTTCATTTCTAGACAAGTTGGAATTCACACACTTGTACGTTCATGTTACGATTGTAATTGGTCGACGAGTTTTTTGACACCTCCTGGAGAGAAATGAGCCAATAACAAACATGCAAGAAATTGTGCGCCCAACGACCGCCTTTTACTACCACATTAATAAACCAATAAACAATTGATATCTGTATGAGAGTATATAAGACTATGAAGTATAACCTACAGGTCATTGAACTCGCGAATTTCTCGGGTCTCTAGTTATTATTTAGCATCAGGATAAATTTCACAGTAGTGTATGTACTCGAGTCGGAGTCGTTTCTCCTTTGGCTGCTGCATAAACGCGAATTCCTCCTTGTTTGACTAACTTGCTCATGATTTGGGGCACACGATTGTAGAGTGTTCATTCATTGGCACAGAGTTAAGCAGGGCATGTCAAATTAATTATGGCCAAATCACAAACGTGTTACAAAAGAACGTGTGGTTCGAGTTTAACGTGTCCCCAAATAATACCTTGAATCTTGCTGGTCTCTAGATATAGGTTGGGACCTGAAAATTTCGCAAATTCATTTCAAGACAAGCTGACATTCGAAAACGTATACATTTCTTTTTTGTTTGCAATTTAATCACAGTATACTAAACACGCCCAGGCGAACTCTGAGCCAATAACGATCCTGCAAGGAAGGGAACACCGTAACCCATGTCACATTGTCTGTGTTACAACTGGCCACGCACGTGGGTAGCAGCCAATGAACAGATAGCTGAGGCGCTGGAATACATGCGACGGTGGACTCTAGCCCATACGTGGTTTACCCCTTTCAGGAGTATGCACGTATATATTTGGGGCTACGTTTATATGGAAATTTATTTACTGTTGAACATCAGACCCACAATTTTATAACTTTAATGTTTCGCAGGACTTTGTCGTGTACCAGTAAAAAAATAAATACAATTAATCAACAATTTAGGTATTGAGAATTAAACTGTCATTTTAAATAAATATTCACATGAACACGATACATTCTGTTACATCACTTGCTACACTTTAACTGGTGCAGGGCCGAGACGTGATTTCATTGGCCGATGGCCAGCCAATAATAAACGTCGCAGAGTAAGATGTATCCAGGACCAATAGGACAATGATAAGTGGAAATACAGATACCAACGAAACTGTTATTGCTGCGGTGGAGAACATAGCCAACTCACCTCAACCTTGTCTTCGATGGAGATAAATCTGTACCATTCCCAAAGGTTTGAAACGCGAACATTTCCTGTCGCTAACTATAGTTTATTTTTGCGCGTGGTTTGGCGGGAAATGTATGAGGACCTGTTGTGAACGAAGGCTCTGCGAGTTGACTGCCAACTCGATGAACGGCGTCCCAAGCACTGGCGATGGTCTTCGAGCCATGTTCCTGGCAGCGACAGTGTCAACACTCAGCGACCCGACCACCGTCATCAATATTCACTAGCGCCGCTGATGACGTCACGCCTTCTTACCCCCTGACCCAGATTCCTCACATCCGTGATTGTAAAACATGGCCGGGTAGGCAAAAAAAAATTACGGATGCGCTCGTTGCCCGAGATCTCGTTCCAGAAGTCGAATTGGGATCGGATACTCGTGTTCATGTAGTCATAGTAATTTTCATTTACATTCACCCATTCAGACCCAGTGTACACGATTGTGTACATTACGCACGTGTAGGTAATTTTCGGTCTCTGTAGATCCTACTGCCAGTGGGTAAATGATTCGCACACCATCTTACTGGACTAGGTCATATTTGGTTCATATTACTGTAGCCGAACATATAGCCTACAGGTCGTTGGCTCTGACAACTAAACAAGTGTTATGTCGATGTAAGTGCAGCACGCATGATAAATTATTTTGTTGACAACACCTGAAACTGCAAATTAAAGTGGTTGTGGAAGGATTAATGTAAGTGTTAAGTATGCGCCAGTGATAGTGACGCGACCTAAGTGTTCCTACGAGGAAGGTAAGTGATGCAAGGAGGCATGCATCGCGGTATAGAGAGATTTGGCAGCCATGACCGTAATTGGGCAATTACTGCCACGCTTGTTGCTAAACCTATAACTAAGTAAAGATAGGAAAAACCTCCATAGGTACCTTAACAAACCTCTCTATAGAATAACGGTTCTAACTAATTCAGGCATTACTAGAAAATGCTACAGGAGAAAGATGGAGTTAGAAGCATGTTTTTCATAAGTAGGCTAGTTGCGATGATTGGGGGGGGGAGGGGTACTACTAAAGAGGGGCCGACCTCCAGTGGTGCAGTCGGTTGGTGCGTCACCGATCTGGGGTGCGGGAGGCTCTTGGTTCGAATCCCGGATAAGACATGGGTGTTAATTTAAGTTAGGTTATAAGTTAGTCTATAAGCCGTCCCCTGCTAAGATTTCCAACATAAAACCGGAGGACGTTAAATAGCCCTTTACGATACAATACTAAAGAGGGTGGGCATATTTTCATTGGTTTAGCTCTGAATTAACCAGACTGATGCAGACAGATCGCTCTCTGGTCGCTAGCGAGGACCTTGAGAAATGAATCGCTAGGCAAAAATAAGTCCACCCGCCCTTGAAATTAAACGTTTTTACCGCTGTGTTTGCATCGCGTGTCCTGTCGACCTCACGCATATTGCTAAAGTAATCTGGTAATATCGAAAAATTGAAAGGAAACATCAGTTGTTTTGATATCAATGGTAAATAATTTTATGACATATTTGACTTACGCCGTAAATATAAATGCTTTTTAAATTCTAAATCCTTCCGCAAAAATGTTACTATTTTATATATTTGCTGGACTTAAAACCAGATCCAAGGTAGGAGTAGTAGGCATTGTCGAAACGATGTTTCAGGTTCATAAAAGCCATAAAAAATAATTAAACAATAAGAAGGCATTAAATTAATCGCATTTGTGGAAAGGAATTCCACATCATGTTTCCGGTTCCAGTTTTCGCTGTTTCCATACTTGAATATATATTTATATCTATAGAGAAGTGTTTAAACCTTTTGCAGTCTGTCAGAGGTAAAAAGGTGAACGATCTATACGCTTTCGGTACTTTAATGTGGTTAAATACGTGTAATGCCGAATGAATCATGTTTGACTCATCTTAACCCTTTCAGACCCACTTTAATTTACTGTTCCAGGTGTTGCAAACAAAATATCTTATGACTAGTGCTGTACTTAAGCCGACAGAGCACTTGTTTCGTTGTCACGACCAATGAGATGTAGGCTATGTGTTCGGATACAGTTGTATGAACCAGTTATGACCAAGGCCAGTAAGACTGTTTGCGAATCATATACCCACAGGTCAAATCATCTGTCGTTGGGCTTCGCAGTGTGCAGATCAGACCAAAAATTACCTACACGTGCGTGATATACACAACCGTGTACACTGGATCTGAATGGGTTAAAGTTGTAGGTACACACTGTTACTCTAATAACTACAGTACAGAAGAAAGGAAGCGAACTTCAATTACAACTAACTTATACATTTTATTTTTTATAAGACGTTAATAAACGGAACTACATCTTCTGGGCTGCTGTCGGCTTTGCTGAGTGTACACATTGGATTATAAGCCAGTCAATTATTACGTGGAGTTACGGACAGAAATTTTTTCCCTTGCTGTACATACATTTGCCACATTCGCGTGGTGCCGGGTTTTATCGCCTGATATCGTGTGGTCCGCAACCCGCCGAACATCAGAGCGTTTTGTTTGCATAACTGTTCACCTCCCGCGGGCGTGTTGAACTAACGCGAAGACAAACATGATACATGTTGCCAATTCGCGAAACTAAGCGTGACAATTGTAAAGTTCCATGCTTTTTGACTCAACAATAAAACAGTCGCGCACACACGCGCACACACACGCACACGCGCAGCCTTGACCGGGCGCTCACTTGACGAGTGTTTGGACTGGCTCGACACATGTTGAGAGCCTGCGTCTTATTTTAGGACGAACATTTATAGTGACGTGGAACTATTTAACAGCAAGTATAAACATGATTTGCATGAATAAGAATAATTCTTTTTTCAAAAATGAATGCTGTGCTTCAAAATAAATCATTACGTAAAAAGCACTTAACATTAAATGGTCCCTTGTAAATATATCCTCTGGACCCCGTACACATCAAAGATAATTTACAGATGTGTTCAAGTAATAAACAGATCTATATGTAAAAACTGGCAGCTCTACATTTTGGAATCAATTAAATGTTTTCCTTATTTAGCGTTTCCTCCATTTGAAAAATGTGTCTTAGATTTGCACATATAACATTCTAGTATTCAAATAACAAACAAGACTTCGTTGAACTAAGATGAAATAAAACGCTTATTGCAGAAACGCGTGTGCTTCATGAGTAACAGGCAGTTATTACAAGGAAGATCACTTTATTTAGAAACGACTGAATTCCATAGTTATTTTTGCGTTGACGCACTGCATTTATTACTGCGATTGTATCAATTTTCTTAACAACTGAGTAAAGCATTCCAAGTTATTTTTATTGTAAAAAAATTCCACGGGTGTTAACGATTGTTATGAAACGCTCATAGTAATGCATAAGTAAAATTTTTATTAATCCACTTTTTAAGATAATGAACTTGAGACATTTGCCAGGCAATACGTTTTCTGTGTTTAATGTTGTTTGTATTAAGAGAAACTAGTGGCTACTCATTACAATGCAAATAATAAAATATGTGAGAGAGATTTTTGCACTTATAAAATAAGTTTTATGTAATGTTTATATTGTTCCTTAAACTACTGAAATCGGCTTCTTCACTTCAGTTTCATCCGCATTAATTACCGTTAAATATACCAAGGGAACGCTTATACCTCAAACAGCAATAACTCTCTCGCTTGTAATTAGGAATTATGAACATATTGCATTCTCGTTCGAGAACCGGCTAATTTTTCTTTTCTTCAATGCTTTCTTACTTGGCACGTTATAGAGAACTCTGAGCGGGTTTTGTGGTAACAAAATTAATGTGTAATCGAACAATACACGGCTAGATAGAATTAAATTGGGCTTTCTAAAAGGAATGAGAAGTCAAAATACGAACCGTCCAATTGACGACGCATCCCTCTCCTATCATTTTGCTTGTCCTGTGTGGAAAAGGGCGCCATGACACTTACGTCATGCGACGAGCGCTGCAGTCGACGCTCCCGTAGAGAGAGAGAGAGAGAGAGAGAGAGAGTCATGAGTAAACCACTAAAAACTTGTAGTGTTACCAATGAAACAAGCCAAGTCTCTTTAGAACGATCCATTAATCACTTTGTTCCAAGACGAACCACAGGATAACATGTGCATGCATTTTAAAAATAAATAAACTCTTTGTTTATAGTTTGAATCCTCGTTTCAATCGAGGTAGCAATACGCATTTCCCTCAAGTAGACAAACGCATGTAACTAACATTGTCTTACGCAGCTGCAGAACAGCTTCACAGCCCTAGAAGCAGTCTGCAATATGTGGGCAGCAGCAGAACAGCTTCACAGCCCTAGAAGCAGTCTGCAATATGTGGGCAGCAGCAGAACAGCTTCACAGCCCTAGAAGCAGTCTGCAATATGTGGGCAGCAGCATTATTCACTTTAAAATGACTATGCTAGTGCTTGTTTCACACCACCCTTATTATCGACTGTTTTTTTTTCTGCCTGTTGACTAAAACCAAAGTTTGTAAATTAAAAATAAGTGGGTGAGATATTTCTTAAAGAAGACATAATTAACGTTAATGTAATTTACATAATATATGCGCGTTGAAATATTCGTAAATTTAAATGAGTTTTCTATCTAACACATATTAAAAAATTTGGAAATGTAACAATAATCATTTAGTGATCGATACATAAATTGTACGACTACGAATACCTGGAAATACGTGCTTCATTAAAGGTCTGTATTTTTTTAAATAGCGGAAATACGAAATTTTTATTTTTACATATCAAATACAGTTTCCTAAATGGAACCCCTATTTATCTAACTCGCGCCCAGTAAATGTTAGTAGAATAGTAGAATATTACGACAGTCTTCCAGTGTCAAATTATGGATATCTTCCTTCCCACACAAAATTGTCACAACTCAATTGTAATACTCACGATCGATTTCCATTTAGGATGCGATTTAAATTCAAGCTTGTCATCAAATGAAACGGCTAATATTTAAGGAATTTTCATATAGGCGAAGGGAATCACGTAGACAGTGGATAGGGCCGCTTAGAACCGACTGTAGCCAGCTGTTGAACGGCAGTCTTCACTGGTGCTCCAAATTTGTCAGGAAGTTGTCGAGTCCTCGGGCCGATATCCCTCGCTCCGCAGATGTGGCGCGTAAGAGATGATTACATCCACGATCGCTGAGTCTGGGCACACTTAACGTGCGTCTGGAACAGCATCGCTGCTTGCCCCTGCCTTTCTCACGCAGTCTGGTAACTACCTTCGTCCTGTATGAATACAAATTGTCGACAGTTTGTGATGATTCAGGCCTGTGTGTGCCGATGACTCCTGGGCGGCACATCTGTTGTCTTAGCCTTCTGTCGAAGGTCGTTAAGTAGTTTTTTTTTTACCTTTCACGAAAATTGTAGAGGGATACTTCAAGATAAACCACGCAGTACTCTTTCACTTCTTCCACTACAGAACATAACAGATTAAAATGTCACCAGTCGTCGGCTGAAGGTCATTAGTGGTCGATGTTATGAAAAATTAAAATGTTTATAAAATTATATTTGTCGAAATACAAAAAGTGTCGAGGCATAAAATTTATAGTTATGATTAGAGACCTGAGCATTATGCGGGGTCATTTCTAGACAGGATGGAATTCACGCGCTTGTACGTTCATGTTACGTTTGTAATTGTTCGACGCGATGTTTGACACCTCCTGGAGATGAATGACATTGCTGGTCTCGCTGTGTTTAGTTTGTAACCAGGGGAGTGGAAGGTACCAGACCCCCTGGTAGAGGGGAGGATACGCAATAATGCATTTCTCCTCCCGTACCGCCAGTCTACACCTGGAAAGTGGAAGAGAAAAAAAGAGAGCGAAGGGGAGACTCCCTGATTGGACAGCCTGCAGTGGGCGTAGGTACACTAGAGGTGCACCATAGACCACACACCAGCAGCAACAAGGCACTGCATCGGCTTACATACATAGCGCACACCTCCCCCACCCCATCGCAACACTGGCCAACACGACTCCATGAAACGAAGGGAGACTCCCTGATTGGACAGCCTGCAGTGGGCGTAGGTACATTA
The DNA here is from genome assembly GCA_029891345.1 of Dryococelus australis. Taxonomy (NCBI): domain Eukaryota; kingdom Metazoa; phylum Arthropoda; class Insecta; order Phasmatodea; family Phasmatidae; genus Dryococelus; species Dryococelus australis. The sequence goes on along the minus strand of CM056998.1, from coordinate 193,492,273 downwards.
GCGGTGCACCATAGACCACACACCAGCAGCAACAAGGCACTGCATCGGCTTACATACATAGCGCACACCTCCCCCACCCCATCGCAACACTGGCCAACACGACTCCATGAAACGAAGGGAGACTCCCTGATTGGACAGCCTGCAGTGGGCGTAGGTACATTAGCGGTGCACCATAGAGCACACACCAGCAGAAACAAGGCACTGCATCGGCTTACATACATAGTGCACCCTTCAACCCCCTCCCCCCGGCCCAGTCTCTACACGACTTCTTGAAACGCGACTGCCATGTGTTGCGCGAGAACTTGAGGCTTGTTCACCTTGAAGTGTCAGTGTTGAAAATGTCAATGCGCTGAAACCTAGAAACTAGTTACAACTCTCCCTGCTCGACACACAAACCAAAGGAACTTTGAACAACCTCGGAAGACTTAGTTAACCCTCTAGAGGAATCACAAATCAGCGTCGAAAGTGCGTTGACATCCGTTACTGCAGGGCTTTTAAGCTTTCTGAGTATCCTGCCGTATGTATTAGATGATTTTCTCGTCCACCTATTGAACAATGTTTACGCCTTAAATGATTCCTTGATTCTGTTGCTTTCCGTTACTCGTACATAGAGACATGCAAAATTCGCGTTATTATTTGAGAGATCGCCGAGTCACAGTCCAATATACATTAGAGTTGGTGTCGTATGTTTATTGGCTTCTGCAAAGCGAGGAGACACAGTCCCTTTCGAATAGGCGGGACGTGATTGGGCTATCTTGTCGTTACTTTTTCCGATTGTTTGAAGGCCGCGCAAGGCGTGTTAAACCATCTGTACGCCAATGACGAGAGCAATACATACGCAGAAGTGTTTGAAGTCTACTTTGTCTTCAAATAATAACGCGAATTTTGCAGGTCTCTATTCATATATTTTGCTGACACGGACGATGTTGAGAGACTGCCAAGGGTCCTGAAGATCATTGGCAGAGGAAGATGGATATTTACGAACAATATTTAATCACAGAGTAGGTACAGACTACATGTTGTAGCGGTTCCTTTGATGTGGGCCTACTCAGTCTCTGATTGGCTGTTGGCGGCTTTCGGAACGGACCTTGTGTCTGATAGGCTACTGATGGCTGACCTACCGGCTGGCAAGTAGGTTGCCGGGTGCTGATTGGCCAACCGTGCCCCATCATGTTGCTGGAAAGTAACGCCATTTTACTGGCGTGTGCACTCTAAATTTGAATCGGTGGGAAACCCCTGATTCTTCCAGTGAAAAAATTTCAATTATTGAACCAGTGACGTGAAACAATTTCACTGATTGAATAAGCGAAGGTCGACTGCAGTGGAGAATTAAATGTTACTTTTATTTAATGAAGGAAAATAATTACGTGAAATAAACATATTTACGACAGTTTTGTATTTATATTGTGAAATTTGCCGTAATTAAAAAAAAGTGAAACGAGTTTCGCAGGTGGCCAGGTATGAACTCGTGCACCCTTCGGCTCTAGGCCGTCACCTTGCAATTCTTTTTCTCATTTCCCTTTATTTGACGTTGACGAAGCTTTAGTGAGACCGACCTGCTGACAAATTCCCAGTGCATCACGCGAACTGAAGATCTGCCGTGTGGGAGTCACCGGGACGCGAACCCGCGACCTCGCCCTCCCCCCTACTTCAAGTCGGCCACCCTACCCCTGAGCTGCCTCACTCAGTTGTAACTGCAAAAGAGGAACATATATGTGTTATAGTGCCGCTGCGAAATCGTGTAGTTTGAAGTTGCATGCTCATACTTTTCGTGTTTTGTTTGATTGGTACCGTTAGGATAGTTGACACGAATGGCATTAGTATAGATTAGTGCACTCTCTTCACCATATTAAATACAGTTTAAACCTTCAATCAGAGCGCTGTGACGATTACATGGAAACGAAATGAAAGACGTAAAAACGGAACGAAGGCTGTGTGTTAATTTTTATTACCTTGTGAAATGGCGTTTTGAAAGACGAAACACATTTTTAAACTATGTTCGGCGGCCATTTTTACACGCAGTTTCACTGATACATCAGTCAAATAATAATTAGAGACGGAACAAGTTGCTCAGATGTTTCACTGGTCCATCAGTCAAAAATTAAACCACTGAGAAAACAGTGGAAAATATTACTGACGAATTAGTGGGACATGTCACTGAATCAATCAGTGAAGGAAATATGGTATTTTTTCACTGGTTCATCAGTTAAATTCACTGAAGTGACTGTTGTATCAGTCAGATACGTCTGAGTGATTGATACAGTGAAATTATCTCTCATTCAAGGTTTAGAGTGCGGAACTGGAGTTCGAGGTACGAGCGACTCTTTCACTTCTGTATTCGTAAGCGCTGTGTGTACAAGTTCTGCAAGTACACACCAGCTAATGTTGCCCGTTGCCTCACAGACACCTGTACAATAAACACGGGTTTCGGTGGGATCGTGGTGGTGTAGTGGTTAGACTACTCGCCTCGCACCAAGGCGAGCCGGGCGCTATTCCCAGCCGGTTGACTCCCGGATTCTCGCATGTAGGAATCGCGCCGGACGATGCCGCTTGTCGGCGGGTTTTCTCCGGGATCTCCAGGTTCCCCCGTCCTTTCATTCCGGCGCTGCTCCATACTCACCTCGCTTCACCCTCATCGGCTCTCAAGACCTCGATGTGAAGAGCTTGCCCAAACCTTTCCAATAACTCACGGGTTTCGGTGAAGGAAAGCTACATAAAAAATTGCAAAACCCTAATTTTCGTAAATGTTTGATTTTTGCGCCTGTAACCTGAATGGAAACAATCTTGTATCCTCATTCGGAAAAATATTTATTTAAACACAAATTTATACTTTCCCATATGCGAATCCGTCAATATTGACGCGAATTAAATACGGTCCGAGTAAACAGGGTTTGGGAGACACGGACACACGATAACAAACGCCGATTGTGCAATGAGATGGGAAAAAAACGAAACAGTCATATTTGAGCTACACTGTAAAAATTTTCCTGGTAAACTTTCTAAACTGTAATGTAAGTTTTTAATCAGTGTATGTAAAAATACCACATTTCAGATTGCAGATGTTGGAATGTTTAGCGTGTTTGCTATACAAGGTTGCGGACTTCCTTAAGCATTTGACTGTTTTGTGGGCGAACGTAGGAACGGTACCATGGATGCATACGAAAATAGTTTACCATTCGCACTTTCTCACTATTCATGTACATTGGTATGATAATTCTACGAATAATTTCTTAGAGTGCAGTCTTATTGGAACGGTTTCATTTTGATTATGTTTTGATACTATTTAAACCACCTACTGTTGTAAAGTATAGTTCAAATATGTTGGATAAAACTGTTTTGTGCACAATACTGAGGTTTTCAGGGGCTTGACTAATGTAATATTAAATACAGCTGGCTACATTGGAGATGTGAAAATACAAAGCACATCCGTATCAATTAACAATCCACTATTTCTGCCAACTAAATAAATTAGAAATCTCCACCAAAGTTGTAAACAAAAATATTTGAAGATAAATGTTTGTGATATCACTTGTTGGGAGCATGTTCCCAAGTGTATTTTTCTTGCTAAGTTTCTAATCATTTCCCGTGAATTTCCTGTGGGGCACACGGGTAAGCACAGTTTTCCATTTGACTGTCGTACCCTGCAATGCGCTGCAGTGCATGGCCTGAATAATCCTGTTACGCGAAAGCTACTGCATTCCGTCAGCATTAGCAGCTATTAGCAGTTACAAAGTTAGCAGATTCATTTGGCTCATTCCGATGAAACACTCACAATATGGACCTGGCAGTGTGTCCGAAAACTTGGCGAGGTGATTTATCTTGAAAAATTAGACAGAAAATATTATACAAGTCATAGCCTACAGTCATTAGAAAAGTTAGGTATGCGATCATAGAGCAAGTGGTTTTGTAACGAATTAATTTAAATAACAAAAACTACGTGAGATGACACAAAACATGTGTGAATAGTATTTAGTTGTTAAAAATTTGGACCTATGAAAATTTTGTTTGTGAAATTATCTCCTTATATTAAATTTGGATTGCTAGATCACGACCACAAAAAAAACTTTCTAATTCTAGATATTCTTAGGTTTTGATGTAATGAGTCAACATGTACACATTTGCAAATAGGTTCGCTTTAATGCAATACGCTGAGGTCAGCCGTATTAAAGAAATGAATATTCTACATTTTAAATATGGTAGTGGCACGCCTGCACGTGTAGGCAACACCTCTGGCACCTGTGAATGATAAATGTGTGGCAGTATATGGCTAGGCTTGGGGACGGCGCATATCAAGTGATCTGAAAACAGTTACAAATTGTTGAATTATGTGCAACGCTGCTTTGTTGATTGTGATAGTTGGCAATGGCACAATTAATTTTTCCTTCGTTTATCATCAGTAAAGGGTGAAGAGATTTGGGCGGCTCTTAACCGCGAGGTCTTGACAGCCGATGAGGGTGATTGACGTGAGTACGGAGCAGTGTCGGAATGAAAGGGTGTGGGAAACGGGATATCCCCGAGAAAACCCGCCGACCAGTGGCATCGTCCGGCGCGATTCCTACATGCGAAAATCCGGGAGTGACCCGGCCGGGGATTGAATCCGGTTCGCCTTGGTGGGAGGCGAGCAGGCTAACCGCTCAGCCACCACGGCTCCCTTAGTATCAGTAAAATTCGTTTAGCCCAATGATAATATGTATTATCAATAGGAAGTTGGATAACGTGTCAGGTATGTAGAATATTATTTGTAGTATATATTTCGATTTGTAACAAACGTAGTGATTTGTATATATTTATTAACATATTTCGAACAAAACTGAGTAAAACATAAATACTAGAGAACCGTCACATATGCACAATAGGTATAACACAACTTACTTGCATTTTGGAGGACCCGATTATTAGAGTTCCTATTCGGTAATTATGATTTTTGTTTTACACGGTTTTCCGAAACCTTTCTATGTGAATGACGTGATAGTCTCTTACTAGAGGCTCTACTTGCTTTCTCCTCCTCCCTGGCAGATCATCTGGTTCTGTCTTTAACGACCTCGTTGAAACCAGAGGAACGTGTTTTAAATTACGCAAATTCAGTAACATGCACTGAAATAAAGTCTAATAATGTTGCAACATTTTTTTTTTTTTTTTTTTTTTTTGCGTTTCTTAGAAATTTCGTTTTGATAAAATTAATTTATAGTGTTGCGAGAAAGTTAAAAATGTAAACAGTTACAAAGTCTTACAATACTGCAATACAAATAAACTGGTGAAGTGTTAATGTTAACAAAGCTGCAAAGTTTCAAAAACTAAATGTTGTATTAACATGAATAATAAAATAGCTGTGTTAATACGATATTAAGTTAATGTACAGCAAACATCAGTTTACTCTTTCTTCAAGACTTGGCATTAATTTCTCTTGTTTCATGATGGACCATTCTGAAATCTCGCTGCGTTGTAAAATGGCGGATGCTAGTCGATAACCTCGTAAAATGAAACCACTATATTTACATTTTAAAACACAGAATCAGGACGAATGGATCATACACTCTAAAAAAAGTCATGAATAGTTATCTGTGCAGCAAAGAAACCCATTTCTTTGAGGCTGTTTTGTTTACAGCAACACAATGTACCTTTAATTCTAAGAGAAGGTTACACAAACATAAGCTTACTTCTAACAAATGTTTTCTTTATACATTTTTGTTTTATGGCAATATTACCTTTCTTTATAGCAGAGAAACAATCATCACTTCTGCTCCTTTTGTTCACAGTAAAGAAATATTACTTTGTACCAAATGTAACGATTTAAATGTTTTCTGTCGTACATTGGAGTTTTCAGTACGTAACTGTTCTCCCAACACAAACGTTCATAAACCAATAAGAATATTCTGCAGTTACAAAATCGCAGTTGCGCATATTTATAGTCCTCCTGTAGACGTTTAATGTCATTCTGAAGTTCAGCATTATATTCTGGCTCATTTTACTACCTAAAATTACATGCCTATCAAAAGTAGTCCAAACGCGAAAAAACAAAGTGGTCGTGTGGTGCAGGGTGTAACGTTAATAACACAAGATGCATGGATTCGAATCTCGAAACGGCTCTGGTTTTTTTTCCAAGTATTATTTTGAAATTTATTCTTCCTTCTCTCTCATTTCATGTAACGACAGTGCAAGGTTAGCATTGTCATTACTATATAGATCAACCAAAAATTATGTTTGTGGCAAGGCTGCTTTGCAGTGGTTCATATTTAAACAAATATTTCTTTCCAGCTACAAATTATGTTTTGCAGCAAAGAAAGCGTTTTTACAGTGAGATCAACATTGCTTTGCGAAGCAGTTTACGAGTGCCAAATATGCCTATATTTTTAGACCGTGAAGTATTTCCGCAGAACGAATTTGTGCTGTAGTTTGCGGTTATATATTGTAGAACACCCACAATGTGGAACACATTATTTTGTGTAATAATATATGAGACGGTAGGACATCGGAACTCCACACATTATCGTGCACACGGTGCATTGGTGCGATTCTTCTTATTTAAGTAACTTTTTTTCATAAGCAATTATTTATTTTTGTGACAAAATAATTGTATTTTATTTAGTTTGCATTGAAACGTTGTTCTAAAATAAGGGAAATACAATAACTTGTTTGACACCAGTGTTAACACCAATTGAACACAAATTTGCATAAACACCACCATAATGTTGAGAGTACATAAGGAGTAAACATTCTTACATAAGCACTTCATATAACTTTTACATTAATAGCAAAACAGTATATTACATTAATAGCAACATTAGCTATTGAATTCTGGCAGAAAACAAATTAATTTCTGTACTTGCTACAATAATACTGTTGCCACATCAGACTTTTATCTGTGAGCGGCTTCCAGTAAAGCACTGAACGCGACTGTACGACAGGCATAACTCATTAACAAATATTACAGACACTACCAGTATTGTCAAAAAAAAAGTTCAAATATTTGAAGACGCCAGTTTCTCGCGAAAAGATTTCTGGATTCCAAAACACTTCAGTTCTGAACTACTTTGATGATCGGATCATTTGAATTGTTTCTCGTCTTATCAGTTGGCCCTACAAAACACGGGCGGTCAGTACCAGAGAAACTTAATTCTGATTGGCTCACTCATGTAGCAGACAATCTTCGCACAAAGGCAAACGGCCAATAGCCAAATGAAGACTGCAAGCCTGCACATAGGGTATAGAAATATATATTCTCTGAGTATACAGGTGGACCGGCATATAAGGACCCGTCACGCCATTTTGTCTCTGTGTACCGGTCTACTCTGTGGCGTTAACTGACTAGAGGCCGCCTTAGGCTGGCGCCGGACATCTCCCAAGCCTTCCGCCCACACGCCGTATTATCCTCACCACAGCCCTGATACCATCGACAATTACCACCTCTGGACCCGCAGATCGCCGTGCAATTACCCCGCCCCCGCCGGTTGGCCGCTGTGATCACGCGTTACAGGCATCCGAGCACCATACTCCTTCACTCCATGGGGCCGCGGTGGTCTAGCGGCTAGGCTACTCGACTCCCACCTGCGCGAAGCACATACGATTCCCGGCGGGGACCGCTCCCCGGATTTTTGCAAGTGGGTGTCGTGCTGGACTATGCTGCCGATCGGCGGGTTTTCTCGGGGATCTCCCGTTTCCTGCGCTGCTCCGCACTCGCCTCACTTCGCCCTCATCGGCTCTCGAGACCTCGATGTTAATAACCTCCCAAATATCTCCAAGTCACAGCCACATAAAGTATATTCGCTGTTTCTTAACGATTTTTTAAACCAAACCTTCGAAAAATCACACCATACATGACTTGTTTGGCTTTTCCCGATAATGTTACGTATCACAAGTATTTTATACTTGTGTTATCACTAAAGTATCCTTTTTCTGGTTAAAATAAAATAATATTTATATTTTATTTATCAATTATGATATTTCATCTATAGATAATATGAATGAAAACAGTGAGAAAATAGGTGTGATGTATGACTAGTGAAAAATAGTATTGAATTATAGGCCCGCGTAAATCTTTTCGAAAATAAAACAGCAAGGTATCATACCCATAAGCCTACAATTCATTCCAAGAGTCATATATCGTGGCAGAGGGGGGATGGGCATTCATGCCCGCCATTGAAGCATTAGCTGTCTTCCTGAGTGTATCTGCAGGTAAACCTTTAATTAAGAAGGGAGATGGAAAAACGGCCATAGACGCCATAAAAATCATCTGGGTGCAAAACTTATAACATGCACTGATATAAAATGCTGAATTGAATCTTTTTTTAGTAGGTGAGTAGAACTATAAGAGAGAACGGGGAATGGCGGAACCTTATCTGTCTATTGGTCGCTGTCGTTCATGTGACGCGCTTCTTCAATGACGTAACAGTGATACACCTTGGTTTGCAGTTTCACCGTAAACAGTTATAAACCTATTTAGAAACGAAGCCAAAAATATAGTATAAATCAACGAAATTATTTGTAATTTATCGCTGCATGTCTATAGACTGTTCACGATAAAGTGAGCACTTTTAAAGACCCTTATAAATTTTTAGTTTCAACCAATTTCCATCTTCCTGCTGCCTTTTAATATAAAAATTGCAATGCGAACAATAATCACAGTGCATACATTTCACCGCCATCAAAATTTAATGCCAGAGGCTGCAATAAGATATGTTTGTTCGTGGTTAAAGCTTGTTGCGAGGGCCTTAAAAAGTGCTCACTTTATCTTGAACACCCTATACAGAACTCAAAATATTTATCGTTTTGCGTTCATTTCCCTAAGCTTTAAATGTGTCTTAGGCTCACAGAAACGGTATAATCGACTTTCTTTAGCTTTCCTATTGTATTATCTTAATTTTTATAATTTAATTTGCTAGAAGTTCAAAGCTGACTTCGCCGGTTTCAAAGAAATTTTTTCAGCCCCTTCTTTTTTTTTTTTTCGATGAAATTTGAATATAAAATATAAACTAATTTTTAAATCATTATATTATTTAATGTATGTTCCCCTTTATAATTGATGTAAATATGCATGAAAACCAAAGCAAATGTGTAAGCCACTTAAAGGTCCTTAATGCAACGTATGGACATTTAAGGCGACATGTGCTGATATTTCGCTTGCAAAGTCGTTGAGACGGGCAATTTTTCCTCCTTTCTCTCTCCCATTCCTGCAGATAAGCTGTGCCTGCTGGCTGCTGCACTTGTCTCGCCTTATCAAGAGTCGAGTCTACGTTTAAAACACCCCGCAAGAACTAGCACAAGACAAGAAAGAGAAAGGCATTTCTTGCACACGTTGGGTTTCCATAGAAGCTTTTTTGGTCGATCAGAGAACGTCTGAAAAGAGGTCGTGCAAGACTTACAACACACACACACGCAGTTATTTCGAATTCTACGTACTTCCCCCGCTTGAAACATTGTTCGTATATGGAAACGATAGCCGTGTCTTGTTTAGAGTTGCCTAGCGGTTACGACACAGACATCAGTGTTAAAGGCTGCTCACGATAAAGTGAGCACTTTTGAAATTAGCCTTTGAAAAAAGTCACTGTCCCTGTCTGCATATATTTTAACGGGCGCACTGAGTGACATTCACCCCGTAAAGTTGGTAACGATGGAGGGAAAGTAGTTCCATATCTTAACTTCGGATAAAAAGTGTTATGTGATGATCTGTGATAACTTAAATTATCCCATTTCGCTTCTTTTTTCTTAAATGCACCGAAGTGTAAAAATTCGCATAGTTGTAAAATATTTGCATTTCTAATACTTTCACAATTTTACGTTACCCACTTATGAACAAAGCCCATGGCAATGTTGATTTCGCCTAAGGTGGAAGAATACACAACGTGCATAAAAAGTAGATACTAAGCAAGGCTTTCAAAGTGCTCATTTTACCGTGAACAGACTATAACAAAATAGATTTATTCTACTCTAGTGGGAATAAATCTGAATTTACTATGGGACAGTTTGGCACAAGGAAAATTACTGCCGTAATGTGCGATTTTGTTCTCAAGAAGCGACTTTTTAGCTAAAGGTTTGACTTGTGATATGTAATTGCTCGTGTCAAATTATTAAGAATTATTTTCTGAATACTATACACGCCTCCAGCTTCTGTTTACAGGCATAAACAGTAAAAATACAGCTGTGTTTGACTTTGACCTTTCGTAAACATCATTAAATAAAAATTAATTAATTTAGTGGCGAAACGAAGATAGCTGTTTATAAATTAACTTTTCGAATCTCTTGTAACTTAGAAATAAAGTAGTTTTGTAATATAATAGTTTGCGAAAAACGGTCTTGCGGCGAAATATTGAACAATACGGGGTCATACATAATTAAATGTCCATCTACACTAAAAATTTGTTTCAAAGTTTTCTGTAGGCAAAGAAATTCATTTCTGTTAGGACGTTTTACTTACAGTTACACACTGTTGCTTTAAATCAAAGAGAAGGTTAGAGAAACCTTCCTTTATAGTCAAGAAATAAACATTCTTTAAGCTGCTTTTGTTTGCAGCAAAGAATAACTACTTCGTACATAAATGAACTGTTTAGGGATATTGAAGGTTTTCTGTCGCACATGTAGTTTTCAGTACGTAACTCTTGCCCCGGCTAGAACATTCATAAGTTAATATAATTTATAGTCCTCATACAGACGTTTAATGTCATTTTGAACTGCGGCGATTTTTCCAATTACTAACCTTAGTTCTTCACAATAACTGACATTATATTCTTTCCCATGTTACTATTAGACTGTTCACGATAAAATGAACACTTCTGAAAGCCCTGCTTAAGATCTATTTGTATGCACGCTGCGTATTCTTCCGCCTTATGTAGAACTAACATTGCCACGGGCCTCATCGCTTTATTCAAGCGTCGGTCAAGGGAAACTGCGTATATACTTCACAGCTGCTAATTTTCAAACTTCAATGCATTTAAAAAAAAATGATAAAGCGAAAGAAATAATTATGTTATGACAAGTGGTTATCTAACACTTTTCATTCAACGTTAAGACATTGAACTATTTCCCATCCGTCGTTACCAACTTTACTGGGCGCGTGTCACTCAGTGCGCCCGTTAAATATATATGTAGGTGGGGCAGTGAAATTTTTGTAAGGTTGATTTCAAAAGTGCCCACTTTATCGTGAAAGTATGATATAATCTACGTATCAGTTGTAAACTATACGCGGTAAGACATAGTGGTGATATGATGAAGGGTGTTAGGAGAGTAATACCCGGGATACGGGTTCAAGCCTCACACTTTTCCTAGTATTATCATTAGCCAATGTTATTTTGAAAGATTTGTTACAAATCATTTACTAATCACGGTTCTTTTCCAGAGCACATATTTTCTTTACGTACGACTTACACTTCCACAAAGACTCTTGCTGAACTAATATAACCACAATGCTAGATTATCATAGTCATTGCCATAAAGATCAAACAAAAATCAAGATTGTGGCAAGCCTGCATTTCAGTCGTTCATATTAAAGCAACTTTTTATTTGCAGTAACAAATCATGTGTTCCAGCCAAATAAAAATCCAAAGACGTTAGATAAACATATATGTTTTATAGAAATTGCGTTCATCTCTCTAGGTTACAAAAAAAATCCAGTCTATATGCAACCCTAGCGCTACCTGGCGTCGAAAACATTGATTTGCTAAACTATTAACTTTCAGTTTTCCGACATGCGTTGAATAAACCTTACTAACAAATTTGCTGTAAACGCCATGAGATATTAGCCAGGAGATTCAGAACAGGACAGATTCATATGTCACCAGTCTCCGGCTGAAGTCCATTAATGGTCGCAGTTATGAAAATAAAAAAATAATAAAAAAATTATATTTGTCGAAATATAAAATTTTTTGAGACATAACATTTTCAATTATGATATTTAAAATTACAAAAGTCTAAAATAAAAATTCAGTTTTATTCTAAAATAAATAAACTACGCAAATGTATAAAATAAAGGTCAACTGTTTAAAATAGTACCTCTGGCTCCTTCACTTGTATACCTCATTCTACCCTAATATCTTCCTTAGAGGAGACAGAGTGCTGGTGGTGTTCGTTTGAGGTGACCGTATTATGTTGTATTGGTGTCTGTGTTGTGTTGCGTTAGTGTTAATATTAATGTAGTTATGTTGTTGTGTTAGTGTTGTTATTCCATTATATGTTGTTTTGTACAGTCATTTGCTTGATATTTATACCGGGAGAGCCAGGAATATTAGCCGAGAAGTTGACAAGAATGCTATAATACTATGTGGGGCCGCGGTGACGTAGCGGTTAGAGGACACGCCATTCGCCAGGTTGAACCGTGTTCGCTTCTCGCACGTGGGAATCATGCCGGATCATGACGTCCGTAATGCCTAGTAAAAAATAAGGTCCTGTGGAAAATATTAATAAATTGAGTGCACACTAATGAGAGGTGCTGTCCCCTTCGTGTAATTTTAAAGAATTAGCTTAACTTTGTTTCAATGAGGCGGAGGGGTAGCCACCCTGAAAGTAGAACTTCAGCGGGGCTTCAGAAAAATCTGAAGTAACCATGAATGGACTCTCCACACTGTAAAAAATTCCCTTGTAAACTTCCTAAACTGTAATTGAATTTTTTTTTAACCTATACAGTGTATGGTAATTTTACTACGTATCAGGCTGAAAATATCGGAATGTTTAGTATCGCTACTATACAAGGTTGGGAACTTCCTACGCAGTTGACTCTATCCTGAGCAACTGTAGGAACGTTACCATGCATGCATGTGGGGATATTTTACAATTCGCGCTTTGTGGCTGTACGTATGCACTGGTATGGTAAATTTACAAATAATTTCTTAGAGTTAGCTGAACAGGTGAGCGCCGCATGTTCCGCGATCACATCATCCGTCTCCTAAACGTGGAAACTCGCCTTGTTCGAACGCTGGAGAAGATAGTTTACTGCGGCGCGATAGCCTTTTTTTAAACCCCTTTCTCGATCCTCTCGCGCCATCACGCGGAGCATTCGTCAAGCCAGCCGATGAGCGAAGGCGCCATGCATCTCCGGGAGACAAGCGTCTCCAAATGCAGCATCCTCTCGCTTCATCTACCTTGGCGCCCCGCTCCGACCCTATCCGCTACGTGACACGGTTACAGGCACGTGTCATGTCAGCAGGATGTCCATTCGTGCTCGGGCACACTTTCGCCAATTCCCGTTACTCCGCTCCCGCGAGTTTTGGCGTGCGCGCGATCCCTGCATCGTCCAAGATGTTCCGATTATCCAGTGATAATTCACCTCATGGGTCTGCGAGCAGGAATGAATCACAGACTAAAGATGAGGTGGACCACTTTTATTCGTCTTCTGCGCATGTGCCCAGCATTGACCCTAACCCAGTCCTACACGACTGTCACAGTCACATGGTCAACAGTGATGAAAGTGTTTTATTATATCTTAATTTTTAAATGACAAGCACTATTAAATGAATAAAATTATTCTGCAAATTTTGAATTTAATCAAACTGCATTACAAATTGGTCTGAAGAAGTATACATACATCTCAATCCACGCCGTTTCCGCTAGACGTGTTGGCAGAAAAGCAGTTCAATGTTGAGACACGGGGGTTGGTTGTGCGCAGCCAGCGAGATCAGTCTACCTCATCTTTAGTCTTTGGAGTGAATTAGAGGCGACGATATTTTCGAAGTAACCATGGCGCGTTGTCGGCACACACGCAAATCGAAACGGAAATTATATTATTTATAGATTAAATAATGTAATTCATAGACAAAACATACGTAAAAGTCAAATTTAACCAGAAATAAACTAATTAAATGTTAACACGAGTATACAACACATGTGACACATTACATATTTAAAAAAAAACCAATCACGTCATGCTGGGGTGATTTTTCAAATGTTTTATAAAAATTGTGACGAAGCCGCAAATAGACTATCAAACATTTGAAGAATCACCCAGTGTTTGTAATTCTTAATTGTTTCCCAAATATATAATATATCACAAGAGATTTATGCTTCTGTTTATATAAACGTTTATGTTATTACCGGTAAAGTGAGCTCTTTTTAAGGACCTGCTATATTTTTCCTTTAAACCAATTTCTATCTTTCTGATACTTTAACATTAACACTGAAATGATACTAATAAATATATCATACACATTTCACCACACTCAAAAGTTAATGCCTAAGGCTGCAATGTAATTTATTTATTAGGGATTAATGGCCACTGGGAGGGGCTTAAAGAGTGTTCATTTTATCGTGAATAGCCTATACCATATTTCTTGTTAGACTGGCACTGTAATTGTATTTTATCCACAAAAATTATAGTAATCCATTTATAATTAATATGAATAAGATGGAGAAAAAATATATGTTTTGATAATGTCTAATACGAAATAGTTCTCATAAAAATTATTATTAAACTGATTGCGAACGAATACGGTGCATGGTCCATTTGGTGTAGTTTTATAGACTCGGTTAAGCTTTGTTTGCATGAGGCGGAGGAATGGCCTGAAAGTAGAACTTTGCCAGCTCTTCGGAAAAGTTGGAACTAACCGTGCTTGGACTATAAACACACTGCCAGCCACAGAACGCGACACCCGACTCTCTCATGGGCAAATTCTCGCTGGGCTCCGCCGATAATCGATAACCGACCCACAGCAAGTCGCGTGGTTGTTTAAACTTTCTAGCGCACTTTTTTTTATTTTCAAACGTCGCGGATATAGCAGAGATCGCGAGGCATGTAAAAAGGCTCTCCAGTCGCGTGTAATTGACGTGCGGAACTGTGCCAACGCATTGCGAAATGGAACTGTCATCTGTGGCTGGACTTAGAACTGGTCGTGGTCGGTTAACGAGCAGCGGACAGAGAGGACAGCCATCGACTGCTGCGGTCGCTGTTACGCCGGAATCAAGCACGGCACGACCACCCTGACACGACACTTCAAACTAAACAGCCAATGAAATAGAGATGGGCGTTATTTAACGTAACGGTGATAGTAAATTGTTACAATTTGGTAACACATTACACAAGAAACGCGATCCGCTGTTCAGAGCATTATTTTTGGAACGTCTTGGATTGCTTCGACGCCTTACTACTGCACATGCCAAAAGAAAGTTATTTTTTGGAACGTCCAGCTTTGTTTACATATTCCTAACCTAACCTCGTATGTCACAACTATATACATATATATACATCAAGCTTTAAAGCCGACATTTTCTACCAGAGAAGTTAATTTTTGTGAACAAATATAATCGTAAACATGTGCACACATACGCCATTCAGTATTATTGATACAAACATACATTACACTGTAAATAACAGTTTCCCGCCAACAACTCAGACTGCTCTGTTCTGATTGGTCGCAGCCGCACAAGTTTCACTATCATTTCCGCTGGCAACTGTGAGTGTGCGCAAAGCTAAAAAGTTTCTTTTGGGAACGTCGTGGTCTGATTGCAACAGTGCGCATGCGCGAACGTTATTTCGTGGAACGCCGGGAGCCTTGGAACACTGGACAACATAATAGTTATATTCCGGAGCATCGGGACAGGCGAGAAATGTTTCACGTTAACCTGTTGCAATAATAACATGTTCCTGGAACGTGTTACATGTTTGGAACTGGGAACGATGGAACACGTTACACGAACGTAACTTTTGGCCCATCCCTACAATGAAATACAAGATAGATATGACGTAAGCCTTACAATTCTGTCGTACGACCAGCACTTTAGAATTATAAATGACTTCTATTCTTCGTCGCGTCGTGTGGCACCATGCACATAGTGTACAACGTTGCAAAATTAAATTGTATGATAAACTTCCCCTGCAATTGGATATAAATAGCTGAAAAGAAAACAAATGATGAAAATTATTCTATTTAACACTTTTAAAAATAATAATCCTACCTTTGTATGCATTAGCTATAAAACCTTGACGCCATAATGTATTCCAAATTTCCCGCCTGCCCACCGCCTTTGAAACTAACGTAGTTAATCAGAGCATTCTAGATGGACCCGGAAAATTATACTTGTGTCGCATCAGTAAAACGTCGTGCTCTAAATTCGAGCAGTCACATTGAAAATGGTCGTGGTTGCGGTTTTTGTCGTGTCGTGCTGTGCTTTCCGGGGATATGTGATTCCGGTTTTACGACACGCGTGCCAGGCCCATGCCGCATGAGCCGATAATATCGGAACCGATTCCGATCCCGCCATAGTGGGAAATGGGTAATCGGTGCCAGCCGCGCACACAATCACATCTGATGTGGGCTGTTCACGGTAAATAAGCACTTCTGAGATCACAGTGTTCCAGTGCATAAGTCATGCAGACTTCCTGTTAACCGTTTCAGACGCACTTTGCTGTTTCAAGTGTTGTAAACAAAAAATGCTATGAAGCGTGCTGTACTTCGGTCGACATAGCACTTGTTTCGTTACCACAGCCAATGAGCTGTAGGCTATACGTTCGACTGCAGTTATATGAGCCAATTATGACCCGTGCCAGTAAGACGGTTTGCGAATCATTTATCCACAGGTAATATCAATGGTGATTGAGCTTCGCAGTGTGCAATAATTACCTACACTTGCGTGATCTACTCAGTTATGTACATTGACACTGAATATAAGTTGGGAAACAAAAACGGTCTTGAAACTCGACGTACCATTGCGAGCGCAATGTTTAGATTTACGTCCAGGAAGGTTTGTGTTTCTGGTTTTATTCGCATTACAGTAAATATCTACACATATAGGCTATTCAAGGTAAAGTGAGCACTTTTTAAGGCCCTTCTAAATTTTTCCTTTCATCCATTTTCCATCTTCCTGCTGTTTTTTAATATAAACATTGCAATGTGACCAATAAATACAGTGTATATATTTCACCACCCTCAAAACTTAACGCCTGAGGCTGCAATAAGGTATATTTATTAGTGGTTAATGCCTGTTGGAAGGGCCTTAAAAAGTGCTCACTTTACCGTGAACAACCTATATAGTGTCCATAAACGGAAAGTTACATTGACAGAAGGGGCCACGGACACTATAACTGTTATAATTTATCTTATTTTATATCATTATAACCTCATTCCCTACGTTTATACTCGATGTTTAACGGACGGGACTGCCAACACGTTTGTCAATATCGTGTAGTGTTTAAAAACATAACAAAGTTTCAGTTTGACGAATGATAAAATAAAATATCACGCATGCACCAAATGGTTGCTGAATTGAAACACGTGCATACATATTAGTCAAAGTAATATGCGCTAATGTTAAGTAAACAGAAGTTACAAAAATACAACAAAGGTAGACACGCTTCAAAGAATTGATTTACTCCTTACTTCGTAAAGATTGCACACCCAATCCTAATCTAAATAATACGTTTTCTTTCTTTCCTATTTTGGTGCTTGGATATATTAGTTACCTAAATATACCTGTCTGTCGGCAATGTTTATCTACTGGGTTGGCTACTCTACAGTGCAGTTGCCGAGCAGTTCTGGAATGCAGCAACATGTATTCGAAACGAAGCCCTTCGCTACTTACGGCTCATGCCTATTGTGATATGGATTTTTAAAATAAATGATATCCGTTCAGTAAAAAATATCTTATTTTGTATGGGATATGAAAAATAATGTAGGCAGTTATGCATCATGTATGAGAATTTCAGTATTTGCCATGGAAGTATTATAGATCAATTCTGGTACGGAATACATAGCTAATGTGTGTACTCATAACATTTAAATGACAATACCTCGTGAACCAAGTGACGCCGCATGAGTTAATCATCTCGACCACCACATCTGTCAACATGCCATTGAAATGCGGTGCCACAACGAGGAATATTGTGTTCAGAGTCAGTTCTGGGGTAGTCCCACGGCTCAGGTGTCACGTGATTATAAAGGCTACAGGGAACGAGTGAGATGCTGGATGGCAATCTTCATAGCCTGTGTGATGCCTTGAAAGCTCCATTCTGTCCTTGTCTGGGGTGTGCGTTCTTGTTGCAGATAAACATATCGGGGCACGTGTAATAGTTTCGCCAACTAAATTCTCTTTCTGATATGGTTTAATGGATTTCAAGTTCCAGTTAGGTGAACCACTTAAAAGAGTTGGCCACGAAAGATTATTAGTTATTACTAAGGGATAGGAAAATATCGCTAGTTCAATGACCCATAGGCTGGACTCCACAATCCCCTGTATACTCAAGCCTCAGTTTTTAGATCACTGGCTGCTGCCTCAGATAGTAGACAGTGTTACTGCACACTTGGCAGTATGGTATTCACTACTTGTTTCCTTACAAGTCCTCTATTGGCTCAGAGAGTCGTCCAGGGCGTGTCTAATAAACTGCGATCCAATTGCAAACTCAACATCAGTGCACACGTTTTTGGCGTCTACCTTGTCCTGAAGTTAACTCGCGAAATTTTCCTGCCACTAGTTATTTCTCTAAACCGCACAAAATATTTTGAGCACATATTTTGGCATTACTACACGTCAGAATCTCAATTTTATTGTTTCATAAATGTACAAATAATGAAAACCAACCTGCTTACAGAAATGAGATTACTCATTCTGGAAGAAGCTGCCATGAAATACTTCAATTCTTCCATAAAATACTTCAATACTTCCATGAAATTTCACAAGGAAATGTTTTTGCGATGAAAAAATGCTGGAAATAAGGGAATTTTTGCATAGTTATAATTTGTGGTAGGTCCTGAAATTTTGTAAAATAATTTTTGCGAAGCATACGTTTTTTATTCCATGGCCATTGTAGACAGTCGTCAACATGTTGCACATAAATGTTATATTTGACCGGTACTGTACTCAGTGAAGTTCAGTGAACAATGATTTTCTCTGGAGGTAAGTGATTCTCAAGCCCAGCTACTGCACTACGTTATGTCTGGTCCATACCAATGATCACCGACCACAAAACCCACAGCTTATTGGTTGTAATAACTTAACAAGTTGTTTGTCAACTTAAGTACAGGATGCATCAAAAAACTTGTATTTTGCACCACCATAAACTATAATTTAAATTGGGAATGAAAGTTTTACAATGAATTGAGGCAATATCTTTCAGTTGCCTTTGATAAAGTTTCTGCAAATATTTTTTTTTCTAATTGTACACAACAAAAACAGTAATATGTGATTTTTCAAAAACTATGTGATTAAAAAAAAAAATTGTCTGAAAATAAGGTAGTCACAGATGGTTCACACCAGCTCTCGCTGCCTAATTACGTGTATGCATATTTACCACCTTTAAAAACTGTTTTGCTTGTTGATGGCTTGACATAGTCTCGTTTACAGCGAAGTCCTCATAAACGCAACCAGTTGCTCGTACAGTGAGAAACGGAGACGTATTGAGTTCGCGCTCTGTACTATCGAACTATCCCGGCATTCGCCCAGACCCATGCGGAAACGTCGGGAAACCTATAATATCGTTGTCACTACACCAGCCTGCTCGGCGCGATTACTGTAACGAGCGAACCTAAGGAGAGATACGAGAGTGATTCCGAGCCACCCCTTGCCTCGTCGACTGGCGCCAAGGGAGTGCGGGTTAGCGCTCTTACCCCAAGCCTCCCCCCCCCTCCCCAACATCTCCGGTCATTAGCATAACACGTCGACAGCGTCGCGCCGCTCCAGTTTTACAACCGCCGTCGAACATGGTTTTCGAATTAGCCGCCGCCGCTCTCAGTAATTACGCGAGAGAAAGAGAGAGAGAGAGAGAGAGAGAGAGAGAGAGGAATGGGTTCTTCCACCTGATTCAGGGCGCGGCTCTGCAAGATTGCGAAACCACGCGATGGCTACCATACGACGGCAGTTGGTAAGTGGTATCAACCTCTGGCTGATAATCATGTTCTGATGTAAAAGAGTCGTACACACTCCAGTTCCCAATATCAAACGTCAATAAATAATGACCTTGACTTTAATTGCACTATCCATTAATTTTAGTCTTATATATTCCTTGGGAGCATTCAAAATCTTTCTTAAAGAAGAGAACTCATAAAATGTATAAATTGAAAAGTAAATATACTCTGCATAAAAACGCTATACGTTTTCGCCTTAAAGCAAGCCTTCGTAACGATTTCTATATATATCGTTGATTTCTCGGAAATTCTTCATTGCTTCAATTATATTTAGAATATGTTTTTCTCTTTGAATCCTAAATGTGTATAGTTCTTGTCATATTTTTCTTTAATTTGCAATATGTCCTCTGTAGTGGACATAAGGTCTGAGATATTTAAATGATTTCGTTTTATTTTATTTATACTTTCCGAAAAAATTAAAATTGTGACTTTGATATACAATGATGCAAAAACTAAGAGACATAAAATTATTTTATGCGAGGGAGGAGTAATGTATTCGTTAAACGGTGTCTCGTATAAGTAGGAAATATTAAATTATTAGTGGACAGCGTCTCTAACCGGAAAGCATGTAGTGATGATAAGTGGTATTTCATCACGTTCTTCGTGACTTCGGGTGACAGTCGTGTGTGAGCAACGTAGAACTACGCCCAAAGGGAGAGAACGTATTCCGTCAATGTTGGGAGCCACAGCTCGCCATCACTCTCTACCTCACGGAGAGGCGAGGCATACAGTGTGATTCGTATTGCCTTAGGTAGTCATTGCGCGGGACACTGAAGGTTACGGCGGGGCGCATACTTATGCGCTACCCCTCTTACGTTGTCGGACTTGGCTCGGGAGAGGGTGCGACTGCTGTACCACACTCCCTGCCGAACTCATTTATCCAGGTCCGAGGGGTTGCCACGTCCTGTTGACAAGAAAAACAGCACCACGCCCTTGCTGTGAACTCTGTTGCCTGGGTGATCTGGTATTGTAAAGGCTGTTCACGCTCAAGTGAACACTTTTGAAATGAACCTTAGAAAAAAGTCACTTCCCTTGCCTGCATGTATTTAAATTGGTGCACAGGGTGGCATTCGCCCAGCAAAGTTGGTAACGATGGATGGAAAGTAGTTCCATATCTTAACGTTGAGTAAAAAGTGTTAGGTACCTATTTATGATAACTTAAATTATTTCTTTTGGTTTTTGATTTTTTTAATGCATTTAAGCGTAAACATGAGAATATTTGTAAAATATTTACTTTCCTAATCATTTCACAGTTTCACTTGACCGACGCATGAATAAAGTGATGAAGCCTAAGGCAATGCTAATTTTACATAAGGAGGAAGAATACACAATGTGCATACATACAAACAGAACTTAAGCAGAGCTTTCAAAAATGCCCAGTTTACCGTGAACAGCCTATAATTACATGTATAGATATTGTTGTGGTTTCGACTTCTGTCGCAAACCAAACAACAAACCAGACGTTAATGACTAACTGGTTTGAGAAGACGTAGCTTTAACTGACGAGACAGTGTTAACTCTAACGTCTTTATACACGTAATAACCGAATAAATGACAGTTATTACAACACTATGCAATAGTATGCGTTAAAGCGGGAGAGTCACTTATGATAGTGTTAACCAAGTAAGGAGAAGCCACGTTATTAATAACTCGCTGAAGACTCTGAAGCTATTGGAACTATGTCACCTTAGTCTTGATGGCTGAAGGCCTCTTGCAGTCACGTCTAGCTAGCGGCGGTCCTCGGCACGTCCTTCTGCAGTTCTCTTGACCCCGCGGACGCTGGCTGACGTCAGACCCTGTTCCATGTCTCCTCCGGTATTTAAAGTCGACTCCGTTTGTAAACTAGGATGCTGTTTTCCGAACGTCGCTCAGCTTGTGACCTCGCCCGGCGTGTCGCTTTTCGTGCGTAGCTATAGCATTAATGGACTCATTGAAACAATACTTCTAGTAACAAAGAGTTTGGAAAGGTCATCTAGTATTTCTAATTCGATATTAGAAAAACAGCGCCGAGAGTCCGCTACTTCACGTTGTGATAAAATGTCCTTTACTTGATATTTGAGCTTATGGTTTGTTTATATGGAAAAAAGCAAATTTTTTTTATTTATTACAGTAGTTTGTGTCCTAAACAGAGATCAATTATTACGGAATAGAAGTCTTTAAACATCAGTTTATCCATGAGAAAATAAACATGATACTCGGTGTCGTTATGGTAATTGTAATATTTTTACACGAAGAGCTTAAAATTTGAAGAACTTGTGGACTGTTAAGTTTAATAATGGTGGCTGGTGGCTGAGAGTTGAGATACAACGCCTGAGGCGGATTATCAGTGGCCGCAACCCTTGATCTGTCGCCGTCCAGACATAGTTCCTATACCGAGGAGGCTTCGCTCTGCGTCATCGCTTCGCATCATAATGTAAGCCGTCTTTATACCTTTTGAATTACCTGTCGGTTTACTATAAATTATGAACAGTATAAATTTCGCATCCTACCAATTTTGATTAACATACTATGTTAATATATTTGTGCCCAGTGGCCTGTAACTACGTTTGAAGAAGAAGAAAATATGTCTCAAAGCTCTAGGTTAAACGGCAAGCCGTGGATATACTTCTCTACCCTTACGTTTCTTGTTGATTGGACGTACATGATTAAATTTATTTATTTATTTTTATTCTTGAGAGAAAGTTATAATAATATTAGTAAACTCACAACAGAGACCTGTATCATTTACTTTATTTCATTATTTTATTTGGGTTGATAAGTGTTGATGAAGAATACCATTAAATCGGTATTTATTAATTTTTGCTGTTGTCCTTGTAGATTTTTGGATTTGCATGTCTTTATTGCTATGGAGCCTTCACGTGTAAAATATGTTCTGTCTATGTTTCTACACGTCATCAGGGGTCCAGAAGAGTGTAGTAATTTAACATATGTTAATTCACTCACACATGCACCGAATTAGTTTTGCTAGACACGAATATTCCTACTAAATTATCATCATTCAAAGGTTTATTTATTTTTTCTGCTAATAGAAGAAACGTTTCTGTTCTATTACAACGTACCTGCGCGCGCAGCAAGTTGCATACGACGAAGGCGAACAGAACTAGTGTGACATGCGGAGAGCGCCTGCACATAGCACACCGTAAGCCCGCGGTACGTGGGCGCCGCTAGTGGTTGCTTGTTAGTACACGTGAGTCAAACTACGCGTACAGTGGGAGATTAGCAACTGAGTAGTGTTTGCATTTTATTTCCAACAACACACAAACAGCAATATTGGCGCTGTAGGGTCTCCACGTATTTTCATGGTTGCCTTTGTACAGACGGTCACCGCTTGGCGCGCCAACTCTGTTCGCCTTCGTGTTATGCTACTTGTCGCGCACGCAGGTGCATGAAGTTGTGGACTCTCGGCGCGGTTTTTTATAAATTCAACGTAAATGAAAAAAAAAAAAAAATTAGATGATTTTTCGAAACATTTTACTAAAAGGATTTATTGTTTCTATTGGCCCATAGAAGCTGTGGTTTTAATTTCGACGTGTTAAAAAAAAACAGCTTGTATACACACATGCATTTATACACACATGCATTTATACACACATGAACAAAATATTAACCACCTACCAGCAGTAGTGGAAACGAAATATGATGTAGAAAATTGATACTATGTATTAACGTCTTGGTAATACTCGAAATTTAAGGAACTATTTTTTTTTTTTAAGTGGCGTAGCAGCTGACGTAAGATTATAAAATGTTTTTTCTTAACGATTACGTAATATTGTTCAATCGATGCACAGACTTTAACTAGAGAATAGTTCGGCACAGCAATGTCAACTTTTATTTACTATACTGGATGGGTATAAAGAAGAACTAGTGGGTCAGTTTCTCATGCTCTGCTCATTCAGCGTACAAACGGCAATAGAAAGACGTCTGCCACATCTTCTATAGGCAGTTTCTCTGTCAACTTCACTCAGAAGTAGGAAAGTCTATCTGAGTGCCTATCTAAGCTGAAGTTTCAAAATAAAATTGGAAATAAGTAGGGACCTTAAACATTTGCGAGTTCAGAAACCCTCCAGACTATACTCCACGGTATTATGTACAATCGTGCAGATATCAATTTCCCATTGTTTACGTGTTGCCACAGTGGAGAGCGATGATTGGGCGTCCATTTTGTTGTCTGTTTCTCATTGGCCCACTGTTTTCCAGGAGGTGTCAAATACCGCGTGAATCAATAACAATTGTGACACTAAAGCAAGAGTTTTCAGATTCTAGCATGTCTCGAAATTAATCCGCGAATTTTTCAGGTCTCTAGTAATAAGGGGTGGGTTATGGCGTGACTTCTCGTTGACAGCGAGGTGATAGGAGACGAAGCAAGTATCTCAGAGATGAAGGAATAGATAAGGCACCGACGATAGCCTGCAGTAATAAAGTATCTCAGCGTTCGTCTGGAGTGATCACAGTAAACCGTAGGAGCGATCGCAGACTTCCTGAATGCGAGTGCTTGAACTGCGATACAGAATGTTTCAAGTCGCGACTTATTGCCGAAACTACACTGTTAAACATTTCCGTATATTTACGGAATGTTTTACGGAAATGTATAGTGTATGAACGGAAAGGCAATTCGTATTGGCTTTATTCGCCACTGCAACATGGAAATTATCGTTTCTGCGGCAGTTAAGGTTATCCACGCGACTATGACCTATTCTTTCAAACATTAAAAAATAGCACTAGGTGTCTGTAACATTTGGCAACACTAAAAATACACTAAATTTAATATAAACTGAATTTCTGCTTTTGTCTTTCGAATACAAATATTAAAGTTACACTCCGATTTTCAAGTGAGACTTGTAGGTGGATGGTTCAAGCCGTGGGCTGGAAATTTTTTGACTCGGGTTCAAACCTCGCTTAAGTACAACATATTTTAACTTTTTTAATAAAGTTTTTTATACACGGTAGAATTAAAGACATTTACACTATCAATTTTTATTTTAAACGGAAAGTACAGAAAGCTAACTATAAAATTAACGGAGAGGTTCCGTGAAATTTACGGAAAGTCCGTTTTTGAAAATCAATGTGTCCGTAGTTTTATAGGGAGTTTACGGACATTTCTGGATAAATTTTCACCAGCACTTTTTCGTAAAATGAAGGATTCTTTTTTAAACAGTGTATTAAACGTCCCTTAGTATGTTTATACTTGCAATGAGAAAAAACACCCCAGATAAGGACAGAATGGCGCTTTCAAGATATCACACAGGATGTAACGATTAATAAATTATTTTCTGCAGGGCTATTTTATGAAATCGTATTAGAATGAAATACGCCAAAAATAAAAACAATATATTTTTGGGCATTTAATCAAATTTAAGGACGTGAGTATGGGCGGGTTATAGTGCAGCGCCGGAATGCAAGGGCGGGGGAAACGGGAGATCCCCGAGAAAACCCATCGGGGAATCGAGCCCGGTTCGCCTACGTGGAAGGCGAGTAGTCTACCCACTAAACCACCGCGGCCCCCCGAGTCCGAAGGTTTAATGAGCATTAAGCCACCGAGTCAAGTATCCATAAAGAAAAATTGCATGCCATTTCGCTTTTGTATACTTACCTATTATGTTATTGCGAGATACAAGGGAAGTCGGAGTTGCTTTTATTCTACATTAATTAGGACTTACAACTAACATTAGCGGGAATTGTTGTTGTTTATGCCACCATTCATGTAATTAGGCATGGTAATTTGAAGAGAGCAATAAAGTCGGAGTGGCATTGGAGTTAAGTTCCGTAGAAAAACAGCGACTCCGTCAATGCTCAACAGCTATCGTAACAAAATGACGACAATTAACACGGCGGTGTCTCGTATTGGCCTGTAGCTCGAGTGTCTGCGCGCGCCGTACAGTCTGGTGCGCGTGGCAATCTCGCCCTTATCGCCACCGTGTTTCCCGGCCTCGAACGAAAAACATAGCTTCAGTTCGGCGACCTGTTTAACCCTTTGATGCTGGTACAAATCCCTTGCCATCGAAGACAAGGTTGAAGTGAGTTGCCTATATTCTCCACCACAGCAATAACAGTTCCGTTTGTATCTGTATTTCCACTTACCATTGTGCTATTGGTCCTGGATACACCTGACACGCCTACTGTACTCTGTAACGTTTATTATTGGCTGGCCGTCGACCAATGGAGTAACGTCTCGGCTCTGCACCAGTTGAAGTGTTGCGACAGATGTAACATGTTTTACAGTTCATCGTGTTCATTTGATATTATATTAAAAATAACAGTTTTATCCTTAAGAGCTTAATTGTTCACAATTGTAATTTTTTTACTTGTTCCCTTCAAATACCTGCTAATCATTAAAGCTCTGGTCTTCAACAGTAAACAAATTTCCGTATAAACTTAGCTTCGAATATATATGTGCATACTCCTCAAAGGGTTAAGGGTAATCCCTAATAATCAATATTGATCATCACAAGGTCACATCCGGCCATAAGGAAACATTGCGACGGCGATGTCAAAATAGCATATAGGCTATTCGCGATTAAATGAGCACTTTTGAAAGCCCCGCCTAAAATATACTGTACTATTCCGCCTTATGTAAAATTAACATTGCCATCGCCTCGTCACATTATTCATGCGTCGGTCAAGTGGAACTTTGAAATTATTAGAAAAGTACATATTTTACTTGCCTGCTCATTTTTACACCTCGATGCATAAAAAAAAAAAAAACAAGAAGTCAATGAAATAATCTAAGTCATCACAAAATGTTACCTAAAACTTTTTATTCTACATCACGATATGGAACTTCTTCCCATCCATGGTTACCAACTTATCTGGGCGCACGTCACTCAGGGCGCCCGGTAAAATATAATACAGGTAGGAGCGGTGACTTATTTCTAAGGTTTATTTCAAAAGTGCTCACTTTGTCGTGAACAGTCTTATACGCTGCCGAGTGCAAGTGTCGATGGGAAGGAGGCAGTTGCACAGATTTTAAAATTTTGACTTTTGTTTTATAAATAAACGTAGTTTTTTCCCCTTTTAGAATATAACAAAATTTATCTTTTAGCTTTCTGTAATTTTAAATATCACACGTATAAATGTTATGTCTCGACAAATCTTATATTTCGACAAATATTACATAGTTTCAAATTTTAATTTTCATAACTGCGACCAGAAAGGGCCTTCAGCCGGGGACTGGTGACATTTTTAGGCTGTCGGCCTATTGCAGAACTCAAACGTACTTACAGCATTTTGGAGTTGAGTGACCACACACTAAATAATGCGAATTACTCAGGTGTCATCATATTCTAGCTTCGCATATGTTCTGCACCCTTGGGAGATTCAGCGGTAGATATAGGGTTTTAATACAGCATTGTTGTTATAGCTTAAAACAATGTTTTACAAACGTGAATGGACGTAGTAGGCGCAGAGGGGTTCTGGATCACTTGGGCAAAAAGGGCATAGGTACCATATTTGCAAAAATGCGAATTTGCACAAATGTGCAAAAGTCGGACTGTTCAGTTATCAAATCATATTTACAAATTCGCAAATCGTTTTAGTAGGTTTTAGAAAAAGTTTGGAAAGTTAAAATTTTTTTAAAAAAGGGTTTTTATTTTGGGAATGATACGTATGTGCAATGGGGTTCTATTATTGGATAGCAGCATCGTTGTTCTCTCTTGGACGTCTAGCAGTCGACTGAGGTTTGAGGTGTGCGGGTAGAGTTATATATGTCTTGTGTCAGGTGTAATAGGGGTATAATTTTTATTTTTGGGGAAGAGTGGTATACTACTTAATTTGTTGGAGGAGGGTATCTGTTGACCCTTGGCTGCCTTGCAGGCGACTGAGCAAGGTGAGGGAAGGAGCGAGCACACGCCCATTACAAAAAGAAATGCGGTGTGGCTGTGTTGGGGACACTGTTGCTTTTTTGAGTGAATATGTCTACGTTGACGCGCTCGAAATCCTTGATGTTTATTTTACGTTCCCGGCACCGCTTCACTCAATCATATGGGGTTTTGTGGGTATCACTGGATTGCTTTTCAGATGCTCTTTCAAACTGTATACGATTTCTGTATTTCGACTTGGCTTTTTGACGAGTATAGGCCGGCATTGTGTTAAGTTTTCTTAATGTTTCACATTAAACTCATACAATTGTACCATAACCACGCCACACAAATGTTTTTTCTACGCGCAATCGATTGATCTTGACGAGAGCTGTCGATTGAAACTTAAACGAGTGTCGTAGCTTCTTCTAGTCAAAAGTTATACTAGGCAGAAGTTATGAGACGCGGCGAAACAAACACAAAATTGCGGTGCCCCCCCCCCCTCAACAATCAACGTAACATATCCTTTGATCCTTTGGTAATCGAGTGGTGTAATTGAATTTTGAATGTAGCCAATAGATTAGGGGCTGCAATGCCAATTTGTATCCCCCAGGTTTTATCATCGGATATTCTGGATTGCCTCCCACTATGGTCGCAAATTTAATGACGTATTCACGTCAAAATAAATGTCGTAAACAGAGGTACACGTGTCTATGGCGTGTTGGTGAAGTGTTGCAAGGTAAACTGGCGTTAGCTCAGTGCTGTACTCTATTGCTTGTTAGTTAGCACGTCCACCACTGAGCCGTAGCTCGCAGGTGACATCACAGGACGAGTGTAATGCTGCTCGCTTGTGAGTGGTCGGAATACATTTAGTTTCCCCAGAGGCTGTACGGTGGTTACTGGCTCCTGCTGTGTGCACCGAGAATGTACAGCACTGAACAAGCGCCAGCTTTCCTTGCAACAATTCACCACACGTCACTGACACGTACAGTAATAGGCAGTTGTCTGGGTGCGCGAGCTCCCTAGGCCCGGTCGCACCAACATCTTCCCCGATCCGAGATCGAATGATCCTAGTTCCGAACCAGGATCCAGTTTGGTCTTGGTTCCAATGTAGAAATGTTGCACGAAAAAAATTTCACAATTCTGGATCTCCGATTCGTCGATCTTGGTTCCAAAGTGAGAGATCGAGATGTATGAGACAAATTTTGGTATTGGTTCGTGTATATGACGTCATGGAAGTAGACGTATTTTTCACTATACATAGAACTACCTGTTTTAAGTGAATTAATATTGTACGGATTTTACTGAATAATATTCAAGTACGTATAATGTTGTATTAATTTTCCAAGAAAACAATCGAAATTAGTTCTATCTGTTGTCGTATTTTCAAACTACATTAATTTGTCGATGATGCCTGCTGCTCTCGGATCGAGATTTCGAACCGCCAATTTCGGCGTTTCGAAACGAACTTCATCTCGATCTCCAGTCCAGCTCTGAACTCTAATGGCGCAACAGTTTTGTGTGTCGATCTTAGATCCGATCTCGGATCGAGATTTCGAACCACGATGGTGCAACCAGCCACTTGTCCTGTCTTAAGGCGTGTCCAGCACAGACTGTACAATGGCTGTGCGACATCCGTGGCGCGCCTAGTGTATACGAGCAGGACGGGTAACTAACATTCGCTGAACGGCCCGAGAAACAAAGTTGAAAAATTTCACATTATAACAATAACTTGCGTTCTTACGCACACAAGTAAAGAACCGCACAACAACATAGTTTACAATAAAGGACATCAGGTAACAAAAAACTCACATAGATATTAAGTCAATTTTTATAGACACTCATTTAATGGGATTCAACAAAACGTAGTTATTCAGCATTTTGTTTTTCGTTTTAAGTTTATAACGAGCATAAGTGCACGTTAACAATACGCTGAGATAATGAATGTAGTGATCTCTAGAGAGCATGTAATGAATGATAAGACGTGCAGTTAAATACATATGATTTCCAGTTAAATTACACTACCAAATCATCTATTAACTAAAATTTGTAAATATTAGTAATCATCACAAATGTCATTATATGAAATCATATTGTGTACTATATAAAGTTTATATAGGCCATTCACGGTAAAGTGAGCACTTTTAAAGCCATCTCATTTGGAATAATATCGAGTCAATAAATTTTATTTTATCCTTACTTGATATCTTCCGAGTATGTTGGAATATACACACTGTGTTTATTCCTTGCATTCCAATATTTATTTAAAAGGTCGTTAAAGAATAAAAATGTCTGGAAGAAGTGCTAACTTTAGTGTGAACAGCCTTAAAAAATATTTACAAAGTAGTGATGTTGATTGAATATATTTGACAATTATCCTGGCTTGGCCAGCTATGTCAGCCCACTGGTGAATACCGGGAAAATCTGATTTTGCACAAACTAGCTCATCCCCCATAAATTTCATATATCGGAACGCACAAAGTATAATAGTAATTATGAATCAAAGAGTCTTAAGCCTTTACACAAACAGCAGTAGTAATAACGTATTTTAAAAACCCATCGTTGGTCATGTATGAGCATTTCTCTCGCAATAAAATCTAATATGGCGCTATTTTACAGAAGGGGCGGAGCTCGCAAATTTCATAAGCTAACAGGCTAGCTTGTTGCCAGGAATAATGCAGGCAAGCTGGCGGCCAGGAATGATTCATCATTAACCGTAATACAGGTTGTTGTTTACTAATGTGCACAGTGTGTGAGCATTTTTAAATTCCATTAAGCGACCATTCACCTCCATTAAAACTGGAGCAAACAGAAGTTAATGTTATTATTGCCACTGATAGAGATACAGTTTTAGATCTAGTAGGCAAATAAATATATTCATATTGATCATGCAAACATTGCACCTTACACCGTAAAATAACGCAATACTTTCAATTGTCGTGGGCAGGTTTTACAGAATGTGATATACCCTTAAGTATTAAACATTGTACAGCTTTAATAACAAAACATTTTACCTACAAGCACTTCATAATGTGAAAGGCGAATAGATAAGATACAGACAAATGTGTAATCGTAGTATCTTCTACATACATTGACACGATTTAATTATAATGCTGGTGTGTAAACATGTCCCATATACAAATGCGTAAGAGGTTATTATTAAATTTCAATTCTCCTCCACTCCCCCCCCCCCAAATTAATTCTGCTGAATTTATAATGGCTCTACTAAAGGCGAACCATGTTAAATGTCATCAGTATCGGAGTGTTTATTATTTCCCGTCCTCAGATATTAATGACTTCGCTGCAGCTGTGTGAGTTATCATTCTCTGCCACCTTCAATCACGTACATTATCTGCTACCGATGTTTTTCGAACAGCCAGTACATGGCTGTCAGCTGCGCCACTATCCCCTTAAGAAGGCACGGGTCGTAAATTAACGCTATTCAGGTTTATCGTATTTTTCAAATTTTACGGAAGTTAATAGAGAAAACCAATAAAGGGTGACCATACAGAATAGTTTCTACTAACTACGAGGACAAATATTATACCTGAGCGACGTCGTTCTCCCGAAATATTTCTGACGCCGTCAATTTTTGTGTATTTTCGTGGCACAAGACATTACGCTAAATTTATACTGCAATACTGCAAAATACTTGGTCGTTATGTTGGCAAAACCTATTATCTAAGATTGCCATTTTTACTTTTTTCTATGCTGGCTTTGAAAAACCAGCAAACATCAATTTTCGTATTTGGTGTAAAATTTTGTCCCACGCCTCCTTAAGCGGTATTCACAGAGCTTCGCGAGCGACGCTGGCCGCCACCAGGACAGACTGTGCTGCCATCTGGCATCCTGCAAGGAAGCTTGCAATGAAATGCCAGAAGCGAACGAAATTCACTGAATTTGTTTGCCATTTAGTTAGTAAAATTGTTATTTTGTCGTCATATACACTTTTCTTTAATAAAAGTATTATATTAAAATTCGAAACGATGTAGAACATGAACGACTCTTCAGGCATCGGAAAAGAAAACATACTTTTGTTTTCCTAAAGGTAACTAAAAGTGTTATAAATTTGCACTCCCATTAGTAGGCACTTCTGCATCCTGTTTGTTATGTACATTTAAAAGGTACGGAAATGTTATTCTTCTTATTCCCCGACACTGGCGTCAAGGCTCTGATTGACTGAAACTCTATTGTGAATACCGCTTTACCCTCTCACTTTTTTAAATCCACTATTTGACACGTCCAACGACCACGTCTGTGTTTCAATAACCAAACTTATGAATGCGCAACAAAATATCGACTTCCATTTCCATTCTGAAAAAAAGGCTTAGACTCAGATGTTCAACAAGATTTTTAATTATAACATACGTAATAGCTTACAACGATACCCATTTGAGGGGCCGCGGTGTTGCAGGGGTCAGACTACTCGCCTTCCACCTAGGTGAACCGATTTCTATTCCTGGCTGGGTCGCTCCGGGATTTTCGCACGTAGGAATCGTGCCAGACGATGCCGCTGGTCCGCGGGTTTTTCTCGGGGATCTCCCGCTTCCCCTGCCCTTACATTTCGGCGCTGCTTCATACTAATCTCGCTTCACCCTCATCGGCTCTCAAGACCTCTATTTTAAGAGACGCCCAAAATGTCCCCACTAGCCATCTGACAGGGAGGTTCCTTAAACGTTGAGGCATGGAATTTCGTTTCTCAACATTATTTTTCCTAACTCGTGACTGTAGGCTGTTCACTGTAAATTGAGCATTTTTGAAAGCCCTGCTTAAGATCTACTTGTATGGACGTTGAGTATTCTTCGTCTTATGTAAGATTAACATTGTCATGGGCCTCATCACTTTATTCATGCGTCGGTCAAGTGAAACTGAGAAATATTATAAAAGTAAATCCTTTAGGAATCTGCTCATTTTTACACTTCGATGCATTAAAGAAAACGGAAAGCGAATGAAATAATTTAAATGATTAGAAATGTCTATGTAACACTTTTAATTCGACGTTAAGATAAGGAACTACTTCCAATACATCGTTGCCAACTTTGCTGGGTGCATGTCACGCAGGGTGGCCGTTAAAATATATGCAGGCAGGGGCAGTGACTTTTTTTTTTCTAAGGTTGATTTCAAAAGTGCTCACTTTATCGTGAACAGCCTTCAACAATAGTGGAGATGTGCCCGGTCGTTGTTTACATTGAATCACGCACATTTCGAGGGCAGGGGTTATTTTGAACGGTTGGTTAGGGAGATGCTGGCTGAACCAGGTGTGACCAAGCGGTAACCAGCGATGTTCCATATCTGGCCGTCGTCAGGTCGTTGACGTGCCACGCCCGCCCTCATCTTCTTCCAGGAAACTTCCAGAAGAGCAACGGCCGCGGGCGTAGAGGCGAGGGGGGGAGTTCAAATTACCGTAATCGTGCCCCGTTGCGATTTACAAACTCATAAATAACCACTTCCACCCACTCGTTCTCGTATAACACCCCCCCCCCCCCCGACATCTGTGTTCCTAGACGGCGCGGTGGGCAGATTGAGACATTCGGAATTGTGAAATATCGCGAGCGATTTGCGTAATCGACGTAATTGGTCGTGTCATCGAAACCGGGGTTCCGAGGAAAATGATCCTTTTTTCGTCATCGAGTCCGGTTGTTAACTGGAAATAAATAAGCTTTTAACTTCCCTAAGTAAACGGCGACGATTATGTGATTTTCGCTTCACGGTTTTTTTTTTCTTTTTCAAAACCACGTGTAATCGCGTGTTGACGCAAGAGTGGAGTGATATTATTACACGAAATCTCAAGAGGAAAATTGCTTCGCCGAGCGAAAATTTAAAAATTAAGTTATCCGGAAATTACTTACGGAATATGTTTATGGTGGGCTCGCCTAATTTTAACCGGCGCCTAAATCGTTTCCCAACTAACAGCCACGACTGATGGTCCGGTCAGCAGGTACACAATAATGTTTGTTTACCAGACATGCAGTGTATGAGTGAGAAATGTTTTGGTAGCATTGGTAGCGTATTGAAACGCAAACCTTTAATTTTCATCCATCTACTGTAACTATTACGTGACTCCCCCCCCCCCCTTTTTGTGAAAACACATTGACCTTTAGATACTGATATGCGCTCTCCTCTTAGCCTCACGTGCGAGCGAAGAGGAGGAAAGAGAGTCGTTATACGATAGCGACGGCGGAGGCAAGGCAATGATGGCTTTCGAATCGCAGATGAGCGCCGTATTGTTTCCTGCGTTTATCTTAAGAATGCTCTGGATTACTGACCTCGTTCTCTCAGCGCGACTCGGGGTGCGTTGAACCTTCCAGATGGTCAGGGCAACATTATAAATATTGCGACAGGCCTCCGGGTTGGGAGTGGAGTTGGAGTAGTGTGTGAATGAGTGGCTGAGTTCCGAGCGATAGAAGAACGAGCGACCAGCAAAAGGGAAGTCTGCGACTACGGGTATCAAGCAGTGAAGGACGCGGCTGGCAGGCTGGACCATTGCACTATATGCGTGAGAGAAAGACATTATAAATGATAGCAACAGATAGACTGAAAACGTGTTAATAATAAGTATGTGTTAATTGACTGTAACCAACAGAGGCAATTAAGAAGGACGTTAATTAAAATGGATATAGACATTAAATATTGCGCTCACTGTCAAATGAAAATAGTAAACGTGGAGACAGATAATTTAATGCTGTAAATACAAGCGGAGTGAATAAATTAGAAATAAAATTAAGTTTCTTTTATTTTTATTAAGACCTCCATCCCTCACGAACTCAGATATTCCCCTCAGGCGTCCGCATGTAACAATTCTGTAAACAGTAATAACATCACCTTATTCCCACGAGGTTTCTGAATTGTGTTCGCAGTTTCTCATGTGCAAAGACGAGATAAAGAATAATGCAGTAGTTGCCTATAATTTACCGACGTCTGTTTTAAAAATGGCATGGTTAAAATTTGAGAAATGTATGCAATTTTGTGAACTGTGTGATATTTACTTTGGTATATGCGCTATGCAAAAGTAGTCTTAAAATCAGTATTTGTGAGCATACACGTATGTTAGCATTTACATGTTATGTGAATACGACTTTTTCCTAGGAAAACTAAAATATCAATTATCTACTGCCATCTTATTTTACTTTTGTTCTATTAAATGTATTCGAAGAAAAAATAGTGTAATAGTAAAAAAATAATATTTGAGTACATTTCCACACAGTTTCCTTAAGGTTCCCGCCTACCTGGAGATCTTCCCTGCGTTCGAGGCCGAGAGACCCAGGAACAATAAGGGCGAAACTGCCTCGCGCAACTAGTACGTCATCGCCCCCGAGCACAAGGCTTTGAACTGACGTGCAGTGTTCTCGTCATACTGCGTGCACCTTTGGGACTTTCATCTGCGACCCTATTGTTGGAAAGTCTGAAGGGAGGTTCAGAACGGAGCCCTTCAGTAGTCTTGTGTGCATTCGACGCGTATATATTTGAGGTACGACGCTTTGAGAAAACCGTTTTTTAGCCATTTTGAAGTACTCAAAATGGTGTTTCTGATGGGCGCGACGTCTTGCAAGCACTCAACAGCGCTTGTCTGAAGGGAGCATTCTTTTCGTAGAACAGTAGATTGGCCGCACGTTTAACAGTTGTGCAGAAAAACGTGCTTTACCAACACTGTGTGCTCAGTTCACGCGCCAACTAGGCGTCAGCCCAAGGGGCCTATGTACTAAAACGTGCTTTACCAACACTGTGTGCTCAGTTCACGCGCCAACTAGGCGTCAGCCCAAGAGGCCTATGTACTAAAACGTGCTTTACCAACACTGTGTGCTCAGTTCACGCGCCAACTAGGCGTCAGCCCAAGAGGCCTGTGTACTAAAACGTGCTTTACCAACACTGTGTGCTCAGTTCACGCGCCAACTAGGCGTCAGCCCAAGAGGCCTGTGTACTAAAACGTGCTTTACCAACACTGTGTGCTCAGTTCACGCGCCAACTAGGCGTCAGCCCAAGAGGCCTATGTACTAAAACGTGCTTTACCAACACTGTGTGCTCAGTTCACGCGCCAACTAGGCGTCAGCCCAAGAGGCCTATGTACTAAAACGTGCTTTACCAACACTGTGTGCTCAGTTCACGCGCCAACTAGGCGTCAGCCCAAGGGGCCTATGTACTAAAACGTGCTTTACCAACACTGTGTGCTCAGTTCACGCGCCAACTAGGCGTCAGCCCAAGGGGCCTATGTACTAAAACGTGCTTTACCAACACTGTGTGCTCAGTTCACGCGCCAACTAGGCGTCAGCCCAAGGGGCCTATGTACTAAAACGTGCTTTACCAACACTGTGTGCTCAGATCACGCGCCAACTAGGCGTCAGCCCAAGAGGCCTATGTACTAAAACGTGCTTTACCAACACTGTGTGCTCAGTTCACGCGCCAACTAGGCGTCAGCCCAAGGGGCCTATGTACTAAAACGTGCTTTACCAACACTGTGTGCTCAGTTCACGCGCCAACTAGGCGTCAGCCCAAGAGGCCTATGTACTAAAACGTGCTTTACCAACACTGTGTGCTCAGTTCACGCGCCAACTAGGCGTCAGCCCAAGGGGCCTATGTACTAAAACGTGCTTTACCAACACTGTGTGCTCAGTTCACGCGCCAACTAGGCGTCAGCCCAAGAGGCCTATGTACTAAAACGTGCTTTACCAACATTGTGTGCTCAGTTCACGCGCCAACTAGGCGTCAGCCCAAGAGGCCTATGTACTAAAACGTGCTTTACCAACACTGTGTGCTCAGTTCACGCGCCAACTAGGCGTCAGCCCAAGAGGCCTATGTACTAAAACGTGCTTTACCAACACTGTGTGCTCAGTTCACGCGCCAACTAGGCGTCAGCCCAAGAGGCCTATGTACTAAAACGTGCTTTACCAACACTGTGTGCTCAGTTCACGCGCCAAATAGGCGTCAGCCCAAGAGGCCTATGTACTAAAACGTGCTTTACCAACACTGTGTGCTCAGTTCACGCGCCAACTAGGCGTCAGCCCAAGAGGCCTATGTACTAAAACGTGCTTTACCAACACTGTGTGCTCAGTTCACGCGCCAACTAGGCGTCAGCCCAAGAGGCCTATGTACTAAAACGTGCTTTACCAACACTGTGTGCTCAGTTCACGCGCCAACTAGGCGTCAGCCCAAGAGGCCTATGTACTAAAACGTGCTTTACCAACACTGTGTGCTCAGTTCACGCGCCAACTAGGCGTCAGCCCAAGAGGCCTATGTACTAAAACGTGCTTTACCAACACTGTGTGCTCAGTTCACGCGCCAACTAGGCGTCAGCCCAAGGGGCCTATGTACTAAAACGTGCTTTACCAACACTGTGTGCTCAGTTCACGTGCCAACTAGGCGTCAGCCCAAGAGGCCTATGTACTAAAACGTGCTTTACCAACACTGTGTGCCCAGTTCACGCGCCAACTAGGCGTCAGCCCAAGAGGCCTATGTACTAAAACGTGCTTTACCAACACTGTGTGCTCAGTTCACGCGCCAACTAGGCGTCAGCCCAAGGGGCCTATGTACTAAAACGTGCTTTACCAACACTGTGTGCTCAGTTCACGCGCCAACTAGGCGTCAGCCCAAGAGGCCTATGTACTAAAACGTGCTTTACCAACACTGTGTGCTCAGTTCACGCGCCAACTAGGCGTCAGCCCAAGAGGCCTGTGTACTAAAACGTGCTTTACCAACACTGTGTGCTCAGTTCACGCGCCAACTAGGCGTCAGCCCAAGAGGCCTATGTACTAAAACGTGCTTTACCAACACTGTGTGCTCAGTTCACGCGCCAACTAGGCGTCAGCCCAAGGGCCTATGTACTAAAACGTGCTTTACCAACACTGTGTGCTCAGTTCACGCGCCAACTAGGCGTCAGCCCAAGAGGCCTATGTACTAAAACGTGCTTTACCAACACTGTGTGCTCAGTTCACGCGCCAACTAGGCGTCAGCCCAAGAGGCCTATGTACTAAAACGTGCTTTACCAACACTGTGTGCTCAGTTCACGCGCCAACTAGGCGTCAGCCCAAGAGGCCTATGTACTAAAACGTGCTTTACCAACACTGTGTGCTCAGTTCACGCGCCAACTAGGCGTCAGCCCAAGAGGCCTATGTACTAAAACGTGCTTTACCAACACTGTGTGCTCAGTTCACGCGCCAACTAGGCGTCAGCCCAAGAGGCCTATGTACTAAAACGTGCTTTACCAACACTGTGTGCTCAGTTCACGCGCCAACTAGGCGTCAGCCCAAGGGGCCTATGTACTAAAACGTGCTTTACCAACACTGTGTGCTCAGTTCACGCGCCAACTAGGCGTCAGCCCAAGGGGCCTATGTACTAAAACGTGCTTTACCAACACTGTGTGCTCAGTTCACGCGCCAACTAGGCGTCAGCCCAAGAGGCCTATGTACTAAAACGTGCTTTACCAACACTGTGTGCTCAGTTCACGCGCCAACTAGGCGTCAGCCCAAGAGGCCTATGTACTAAAACGTGCTTTACCAACACTGTGTGCTCAGTTCACGCGCCAACTAGGCGTCAGCCCAAGGGGCCTATGTACTAAAACGTGCTTTACCAACACTGTGTGCTCAGTTCACGCGCCAACTAGGCGTCAGCCCAAGAGGCCTATGTACTAAAACGTGCTTTACCAACACTGTGTGCTCAGTTAACGCGCCAACTAGGCGTCAGCCCAAGGGGCCTATGTACTAAAACGTGCTTTACCAACAGTGTGTGCTCAGTTCACGCGCCAACTAGGCGTCAGCCCAAGGGGCCTATGTACTAAAACGTGCTTTACCAACAGTGTGTGCTCAGTTCACGCGCCAACTAGGCGTCAGCCCAAGGGGCCTATGTACTAAAACGTGCTTTACCAACACTGTGTGCTCAGTTCACGCGCCAACTAGGCGTCAGCCCAAGGGCCTATGTACTAAAACGTGCTTTACCAACACTGTGTGCTCAGTTCACGCGCCAACTAGGCGTCAGCCCAAGAGGCCTATGTACTAAAACGTGCTTTACCAACACTGTGTGCTCAGTTCACGCGCCAACTAGGCGTCAGCCCAAGAGGCCTATGTACTAAAACGTGCTTTACCAACACTGTGTGCTCAGTTCACGCGCCAACTAGGCGTCAGCCCAAAGGCCTATGTACTAAAACGTGCTTTACCAACACTGTGTGCTCAGTTCACGCGCCAACTAGGCGTCAGCCCAAGAGGCCTATGTACTAAAACGTGCTTTACCAACACTGTGTGCTCAGTTCACGCGCCAACTAGGCGTCAGCCCAAGAGGCCTATGTACTAAAACGTGCTTTACCAACACTGTGTGCTCAGTTCACGCGCCAACTAGGCGTCAGCCCAAGAGGCCTATGTACTAAAACGTGCTTTACCAACACTGTGTGCTCAGTTCACGCGCCAACTAGGCGTCAGCCCAAGAGGCCTATGTACTAAAACGTGCTTTACCAACACTGTGTGCTCAGTTCACGCGCCAACTAGGCGTCACCCCAAGAGGCCTATGTACTAAAACGTGCTTTACCAACACTGTGTGCTCAGTTCACGCGCCAACTAGGCGTCAGCCCAAGAGGCCTATGTACTAAAACGTGCTTTACCAACACTGTGTGCTCAGTTCACGCGCCAACTAGGCGTCAGCCCAAGAGGCCTATGTACTAAAACGTGCTTTACCAACACTGTGTGCTCAGTTCACGCGCCAACTAGGCGTCAGCCCAAGAGGCCTATGTACTAAAACGTGCTTTACCAACACTGTGTGCTCAGTTCACGCGCCAACTAGGCGTCAGCCCAAGGGGCCTATGTACTAAAACGTGCTTTACCAACACTGTGTGCTCAGTTCACGTGCCAACTAGGCGTCAGCCCAAGAGGCCTATGTACTAAAACGTGCTTTACCAACACTGTGTGCTCAGTTCACGCGCCAACTAGGCGTCAGCCCAAGAGGCCTATGTACTAAAACGTGCTTTACCAACACTGTGTGCTCAGTTCACGCGCCAACTAGGCGTCAGCCCAAGAGGCCTATGTACTAAAACGTGCTTTACCAACACTGTGTGCTCAGTTCACGCGCCAACTAGGCGTCAGCCCAAGAGGCCTATGTACTAAAACGTGCTTTACCAACACTGTGTGCTCAGTTCACGCGCCAACTAGGCGTCAGTCCAAGAGGCCTATGTACTAAAACGTGCTTTACCAACACTGTGTGCTCAGTTCACGCGCCAACTAGTCGTCAGCCCAAGGGGCCTATGTACTAAAACGTGCTTTACCAACACTGTGTGCTCAGTTCACGCGCCAACTAGGCGTCAGCCCAAGAGGCCTATGTACTAAAACGTGCTTTACCAACACTGTGTGCTCAGTTCACGCGCCAACTAGGCGTCAGCCCAAGAGGCCTATGTACTAAAACGTGCTTTACCAACACTGTGTGCTCAGTTCACGCGCCAACTAGGCGTCAGTCCAAGAGGCCTATGTACTAAAACGTGCTTTACCAACACT
Organism: Dryococelus australis; assembly: GCA_029891345.1. NCBI lineage: Eukaryota > Metazoa > Arthropoda > Insecta > Phasmatodea > Phasmatidae > Dryococelus > Dryococelus australis. The sequence continues at coordinate 193,452,202 of CM056998.1, read as the reverse complement.
GTGTGCTCAGTTCACGCGCCAACTAGTCGTCAGCCCAAGGGGCCTATGTACTAAAACGTGCTTTACCAACACTGTGTGCTCAGTTCACGCGCCAACTAGGCGTCAGCCCAAGAGGCCTATGTACTAAAACGTGCTTTACCAACACTGTGTGCTCAGTTCACGCGCCAACTAGGCGTCAGCCCAAGAGGCCTATGTACTAAAACGTTTTCTGTCAAATCGTTGTTTGCACCTAAACGCGTGTCTCGGTAAATAAAAGTTCTGGAAACACGAAGTTTTGCCAGAAAGGATAAAAAAACTATTGTCTATGTAGCTATCTTTTTACTTTAATTATATTAAGTGCATTAATGGATATAAAAAGTTCGGGAAAGTGGTCAAATATCGCATTTCTAAAGCTTGCCTATGACGTATCTTTGAGCGGTGAGAGTAAAGTACGATTATACTGCGGTAGTGTACTTTCATCGCGTGTAATAAACCCCCACAGTCACGGATCTAGTTTACACAGTACAGAGTTAGGACGGAAACACTGCACGCCTTGCACGTAGGAGCGATGAGGCGCTAGGCGTGCGTGTTAGTGTCGCCCGTATCGCTCCCTCGCTTCCTGACCTTGAACGCGCAGCTACATCTCACTCTGAGTGCGGAAGTAGACGTTAGTTGTTGCAACTTAAGATGCCTCCCTTGTGGTCTCTTCACAAGCAGTTGCACATATTTTAATTTTGAAGAAGAATTTTTTTTAAATATTTTAATATAAATATTTTTTCAGGTTAGAAATTAAAGTCAGCATTTTGTTGTCAATTCATAAGTTTGGTTAGGTATTGAAATATTAATCTAGTCGTTTAAATGTGCCAGAATCAGTAAAAATCACTGTAAGTAGCCAACAATATTTATTCTTCTGCGAAACAGTGTTTTAAACGATAGCGACAATGCTGTGTCTTCTCTGAATAGATCTGTGTATTCAAACACGGTAGCCACCGCTTTAAATAATGAGGGGAGCCATTTTCCATCGCCGCCCCAATGCTTCCTCATGGCCGGACGTGAAAAATGCGTTTTCTTAACTCAACTATATATCGCTCTCTAGTAGGTTTATATGAAACTAGCCACCCGCCCTGGCCTCGCTCGGGTACGGTTTACAAATACGGCGTTCTCTAGGTTTACAGAAACTATATAAACTAAATGCTTAAGTTAACTGACATAGTGTTAATGCTGTGTTGTTCAAAAACAAAAAAATCTTCGTTAGTGAGCCCCTATTTTTAAAAAGACAAAAATGGTGACTGCGGGTCATCCTTAAAAGATAAACGTATGCTGTCGCGGACTTTTTCTTAGTATTTTTTGAGGTCTACAATTCTGTAGTATATCAATTTGGTGTATTTCTTAAGGTTTAGTCATGTGAACGCCCGAAAAGCGGACTGTTCCGACTTTATTCGAAATCATCGACATTTCTCTACCATCCTTACATTAAATATTAATGTATTATATACCTAAACCTTCCTCAAGAAATTATCTGCGAAATACGAATTAAAGTCCAAAGACCAAAGCCGAATACATAGCCACACGCGGCGGGGCGATTTTGTTTTATACTATGTACAGAAGCTAGCACATTCCAGTCGATGACGATATGGTACTTAGCGAATAGCGTAGCTAGAAACGTCGTTTTTTCATACTGCTAGATATCAAAATATACTAACTGGACACACACGGAACTACGATAAAGGCGTGCACCGGACTTCTCTGCAGAGTTGCATCCAATAGAAGAATTCCATTGGCACAGCTTAAAGTCGCGTGCAGTCGAGACATCGACGTAAGGACTGCACGCCAGTTGAGCGCCTTGTCAATAGAGGCGACACGGCTGAACTAAGGCGGGTGGGCGGCGACCGTAGAGATTCCACGATTCTGCCCCACTCACACAAATAAATCCCTTGCTATGCACCTGCCTGATGCATTGTACAGTACCAACAAAAATAACATTCCTGACTAAATGGAGATTTTTGGACATTCGCCATTGCGATGAGGATGTCTTTCATGGGAAAACAGGACTGAGCACGAAATAAATATTTACACAAGACAAGTAACTTATGGACGAGAAAATAAACATATTTATATAACACTGAAAAATTCTAAGAGGTAATATAGTTAAAAAACAGAACAGCAACTGATTACAAAAAAAATACTGTATATGTATATAAAGAAGCTATGTACGACCACCAGACAACACGCCGAAGATGACACAGGCTAGTTATTTGCACAAACACGTCAGTTTTTTTTCTCCCAAAACCGACAGAATGAAACTTTTCGGGAACTGCTATCTGTTCCCGTCGTCAGGCAGCGACACACAGGGTCCGAGAACACAAGTGCGACAGGTCTGTAGAACACTGGAAGATCACAATAACCTTCCTGTGCCTTATGTAGATCTGCGCAGTTGTGCACACTCAGAGTTAGCACTTTCAACACAGTGCATGACCGTTTTACAATACGGCCAATCATTTATTTACATTTCCTCGCTTTTAAAAACTTTTGAATTCATATGACAATTTTTATTGTGTGGTCTGGTAGGCAATGAGCATGCCAACAAAAAATTTTTTTGTACAGAGCCAAAAATATGTTTCGTTGCCGCAACAAATATATTTTTTGAGTAAACAAAACTTTAAAAGCAAAGAGTTTAATCTTGTTCATATATCAAGATACACGCTTAAATTAGCAAAACCTCTGCGTTGGGCCAAAAGTAATTATACTGCCAACAAAATACTTTGTTGAATCAACCTTATATATTAGTTTGGCCCCTCATTTGATTGCCTTGGTCGGAAAATGCATCTCCAGAGTTTATTTGTAATTTTTGTAGCAACTAGGATCGTAAAAGTGTTCGTTATAGCATTTATATGTATTTATTAATAATGGCGCAGGCGCCCGAATAGACAAGTTGAATAGTAAACTGAAAATTAAACTTGTAAAACTCGAAATATTTGTTTACGCTCGTTGTCCAGTATTTGCATCTCCATCAACTTACCAACATTCTAACTTCGCCGGCAGTCAGTTTGGCAGATGTTGAGCTTTGTTTGGAGCTCTTAACAACGAGGTCTTGAGAACCGATGAGGATGAAATGATGTGAGAATGGAGCAGCGCCGGAATGTAAGGGCAGAGGGAAACGGCAGATCCCCGAGGAAACTCGCCGACCAGCGGAATCTTCGGCCGGGGATTGAAGCAAGTGTATCAGGCGAATTCTACCCGGAGGATTACTACCCCCTGAATGCCTGAGTGGCGGCACGTGTCAAAGCAGCTTGGCGGTCCTCTGACAACCGCGACAACAGTATAACACTGTTTACAACCCTCAGCTGACCACAATACATTAGGTTGACACTAATCCCCGAGAGAATTGCCCTCGTCACTTTCTCACCAGACAGTGTCTCTTGGTAGAATAACAATTTCAGGAACAAGCGCAGCTCCCTCGCAAATAAAATTACTGCTCAAGCGTAGCCAAAAATTACGCACCGAGACAAGAGTCCTCAGCGCCAGCAAAGGAGATAATACTCAAGACCGTGATTCAAGGCATGCCGGCTGTTTTTTGTTGGTGGTGACTGCGAAGCAGTCATACATCAGCGAAGCTTGGAGTTTCCCCAGAAATGATTTTCAAGCGTAGTGATTTCGTGAGAGTGGAATTATACTAACTTCCGAGAAAAAAAATGTAATTTTTTCGAAAAGCCCCGTACGGCATCCCACTGTGCCGATATCTCACCAACGGTATAATGATGTATGTTGTTTTCCTGTCTCGATCACGAGGGTGTCCGTCCTTTCCTACCTGGGGGTAAAATTCGCCGGTTCCTCCCTGTTCGCCTTGGCGGGAGGTGGGCAGGTTAACCGCTCAGCCACCGCGGCGCCTGGGTAGTAGAAGGTATCGGGGGGTGGTGGAGGGTAGGGGGAGGGCGTGGCTGACCCCCGAGCCGCGAGAGGCCATTACGCTAACAGCGAGCAATCAAGATGTGTATCAGCGACGACGCGGCTATGAGCGCACAATTGTCCCGGGCGGCGACCGCAGCGTCACCTCGGCTTCATCTTGCACACGCCCGACCTTGGCGCCACCGCTTACAGCGCAGCGGCCCGCGCTGCATTGGCACAGAGCACGCACGTGCACAGAAGCCGAATTCGCGACTACGTTTCTCACAGTGCGTCCGAATTAGCCTCAACTAAACGCTGTTCAATGTACACAGGGCTCCAGGAAACTTGGAAGTAACCGAGCGTGGACTGTATCGACGATTGTATAGTAAATTGCCACGCAGAGTTAACGCAGGGTTAAAATAACGAGTTTTACGTGAAAGCATGTTGTAGAAGGATTCTTTTTACATTTTTTTTTTATCCGTATCTTATCTTTCAGCATAACAATCAATTTCCGCCAATACAAAGTCATATAACTTCTGCACTGTATCCGCACGGTTCGCGTGCATACAGCAGACACGCAATGAAACATTATTAAGCCAATCAATAAGGTAACTGACGTCACAATGTTCTGAAATATCGTTTGTCTGGAAATATTGTCGCGAGATTGTACAACTTCTAATCTAGAGAGAGTAATTTATATACTGTGTACACTGCATCTCAGATCCACTTGGGTGATTAGACTATTTTAATTGTTGCTCGTCAATCATATGCGTTCAGTTTATGAGTAGCATGATTTTGACTGGCGCAGTATTGTGAAACACGCACATGTACGTGCATATTTTCGCTGGTTTATTTGAGGATAATCGATACTTGGAACACTCGTGTGCTAGAGCTATCTTCGTAACTAGCCTGCCACGTAAAAATCTGACAAGATTTTGAGTATACTGAGACAATAAATAATCTCCAATAAATCTGAATACCCATCGTGGACTACCATGGCTGCGTGAAGCAACCAAAGGCAATGCCAATCAACATCATAATCTGTTCAGTCTAACACTACATTTGATAGAGTCCGTTCACGATAAAGTGAGCACTTTAGAAACCATCCTTGGAAAAATATCACTGCTTCTACCTGCATATATTGTAACGGGCGCGCTGTGTGCTACGCGCCCAGTAAAGTTGGCAACGATGGAGCGAAAGTAGTCCATGGCTTTACGTCAAAATTAAAAGTGTTAAGTTAACATTAGCAATAAAATGAATTTTTTTTTCACTTTCTGTATTTTTTAATGCGTCTAAGCGTAATTAGTTGGTTTGTAAAATATCTACTTTTATAATAAATGCATAATTCCACTTGGCCGGCGCATGAATAAAGTGATAAAACCCATGGCAGTGTTAATTTTACATAAAGCGCAATAATACACAACGTGAACACAAGTAGGCAGGGCTTTTAAAAGTTCTCAGTTTACCATGAACAGCATATAGCAGTGCCTCTAAACATGTTAAGAAACAAATACACGTTGTAGGGAAATTACTACCGTCGAATCCGTCGGCTGGTTCCTGTTGAAGAAGCAATTTGAAAACGACGCTATTGACAAGGGTCTGAAGCCCCTTCTGTTTTTCACAGCAGAGGGTTTGAAAATGAGAGCAATTACACCTCGTAATTATAATGTGCGGTATACACGAGACTGGGTTACACTGCGCCCCTCGAACATAGGCAACACTCCGTCACGAATGCGCTGCACGATGTCGATATGAGGCGTTTAACAGCTAACATGCAGAAACGGTTACGTGATATTTTGGACTAGCTGGTAAAATACAATGGGGCTTACACGTTTGATAACTGTGACCTTAAAAGTTTTTCTACGCCAAAATTCAGCACACGAATTATGTTACAGTAATCTCAGCATATCATTCTCTAATAACGCTTATCAGTTACAATAGGTAACGCAGAGTCGTTGATCGACCTAGAGAAAAATTGTGTGTTAGTTACTCTGCCGAGCTGTTTTTCATGAATACAGAATATTTTTTAGTGAAGAAACAATTTTTTTTTACATTTCATTAATTCAATTCGTGTACAATATTTATGAAATCATCGTTATATATTTCAAAATATCTTAATAAATGCAATACGCCAGTATCGCCAGTCTATAATTTTTTGCAGCATAGTTTCTAATGTTTCTAATTCACTACAAAATTGTTTAGGGAATGTACAGAATGCGTTTCAAAGGAATCTATTTAATCTTTAAGAGCGATGTCACGAAACTAGTGTGTTGTACGCTATCAAGTAATTCAGAAAGAAATACATTTTTAAATTTTACTTCGCAGCCAAAAAATAGTTTTGGTTTCAAACTAACATAATCTCTCCCTGATAATTACTCTAATAACGCTCTTATGCATTATCACAATATGGATATTAAAATTCGTGTTAGGTTACTCGTTATGAAAAATCAGTATAGGCCAGAAACACTTATTTTGCTATGTGGTTATAAAACCTGAAATGACCTCCCAAGGAAACTGTAAACAAATACTGTAATTTACTTACTCAAGCAGAAATGTACACTAGTCGATTTCTGCTAAAGTTAGTGCTCTGGTGTATAACGGAGCGGTATTACATCTGAACACATTTATAAAATGCTTGTCTATAGAAATGATTTCTGCATTGGGTCAAATAAAAAATTTAACTTTTGTAAGAATAAATATTTTTTTCCACACAACCAAGGCCTTCATTTTTTAGCCGAGTATAAATATATAAATATATTTTTGTGCGTTGATACGTATATGGGAATGTGTGTCTAAATCTAATTATATAGAAACGTATATGTAAACACGTACACACATGTAATTTTTAAGTGTTAGGAGAACTATGCGGTACTTTATGCATCTCTTCATTAGCTGGTATTTCATATTATGTTTTTCTAAGGCCTATGAATGTAAGTTCTTAGTTTTCTTGTGTAGCGAGCACGGCCAAAATGCTTGTTATTTCTGTCTGAAAAGTTTAAGGTTCTTGTATCTTCGATTTCCCGTAACATTCAGGGGCTCTCAGCTTTTTCAATTCTACATAGCAATGCAGCTATTACGTAGGGCTTCATTTGCACTTATTGTGATTTCCATACGCTAATATTAAATGTAATTGGCTTAAACGATATTCTGTACAAGCATAGATTGTAATGCATTTGTTGTAACTCCGTGAGGCCGGAAATGCAATGATGGATTTTCGGCACGGCTGGTTCATGGTACAGCCACGGAATAGGTAGCGAGTTTTTGGTGGCTTAAAAACGAGGTTTTGAGAGCCGATGAGGGTGAAGCGAGATCGGTACGGAGATCCCGAGAAAACCCGCTGACCAGCTGGCACTATTCGCACATGCGAAATCCAAGGAATGACCCCACCAGGAATCGAACCATTTCCGCCTAGGTGAGAAGTGAGTAGTCTAACCACTACACCACCGTGGCCCCTTTTCACTTGCTAGAAATGTGGCTGAACATTGCTAGTTAGTCTGTGCGAGGAGTCGGTTTAAACAATAAGAGAACTATCTCGGCCACTCTGGTTTAAATTAATTTTGTATTTATTAAGCAAATCACCCATCCATTCCCGTGGACTTGTTTAATAGTAGGAGTTTCCTATAGGACGCGACCACAGGTAATTTTTGTTTTTTGATTTAAAATGGTCCTTAGCAGTAGTCTTTCTTTACATCTACTCAATCATAACCCATTAAGACGTTAATAAAACGATTTTCGCGGGAAGTAAAAATGCGAACTTGCCCTTTGGCACTCTGCAACTGAAACACTCGACATTTTTTGTTCCTAATCCAACACTAGTAATGCTTGCTTTTTTTTCTGCTCAGTCTTAATCATAATCTCAGTTGGAAAAGGCTGTCGCTACCTAGAGGTATATTCGAATTCGAGTCCCAGACGCGTGCGAGCCATAAGGGCTAGACTGCCAAGCGTGTCAAGTGCGCCATCGCCGCTACACGCATGTCTCTGAACAGGCGTGCAGTGTTCGAGTCATTGTTGCATGTGTAGCTAAAGGAAAATTTGAGCGGCGACCCGATCAATTTTTTTTGGTGAAAATTCTGTAGAAAAATTTCAATACGGGCAACTATCGTAGTTTTGCTCCCGTCCCGTCAGTATGTTTTAAGGTAGATCTGTACGAAGAAGCAGTTTCTGACGGTATTGGAGTGCTCCGAGATAATATTTAAGGCATGCATCATGTCTTGAAAACACAATTACACCTCGTCTGGGATATGTATTATTTTCACGTGTAAAAATATTAAGGCAATTTATGCGTCATGAAGACGACTGCCTTAAGGGTCCCATGTACTGAAACGTTTTCTGTGAAATCGTTGTTTGCTCGTAAACGCGTATCTCGGTAAACAAAAGTTATGGAAATACGACGTTTTGCCATAAAGGATAAAAAGCTATTGTCTATATCCGCATCTTTGTACTTTTATCGTATTAACTTTATTAATGGAGAAAACATTCGTGGAAATATTTAATCATGGCATATTTAAAGTTTGCCTGTACAGTTTCCTTAAGCGGTAAGACAAAAGTGCGATTATACGCAGGTAGTTTGATCTGTGTACTTGCATCACGTATAGTAAAAATTCCTCTGTTACAGATCTAATTTACACGGTAAACCATTAGGACGGAAACACTGCACGCGTAGGAGCGATGATGCGCTAGGCGTGCGAGTTACTGTCGCCCGTATCGCTCCCTCGCTTCTTGACCTTGTACGCGTAGTTACACAGTCCCCTTAAGGAACCAGCACTTACATCTTACAGGAATAGAGTAAGGGGTTCGAGGTGTAAAGCCACGTGGGACGTGTAGCCAGCCGAGATGGAACCTAACCCTCTCCCAAGTGAATCGAACACACATCACTGCGTCAGCAACAATGTTCGCTTCATTGCAATTAGTAATAGGCTGTTGACGACGAATAGAGACATTTTCTAATTAACTTTTGAGAATTGTCACTACCCCTACCTGCGTAGGCTATATAGACTTTATAGATTTCTTCGCACTTTTTTAATCAAACCTTTGCAAAAGTACACTCTGTATGGCGTATTTGGTTGTTTCCAAAATACGTCACGTATTACGAGAGTTTTATACATGTGTTATGATAAAAGTACCTTATTTTTACTTAAAGGTACCTTTTACTTATATCCTGTCTGAAATTGTAATATTTCATTTACAATTAATACGGCGGAAATCAGGGAGAATATAGGTGTTTTGGTAATGCCTGGTAATGAATAGTTCTCGTGCATGTAATATAGCATTCAGCGTGAGCTGAACCCATGCGTGTAATTTTATATATTCGGTTAGCTTTGTATGCATGAGCGGGAGAAATATCGTGGGAATATAAAGTAAGCAGGGCTTTAGAAAAGTCTGAAGCAAGCGAGAACAGTCTATAAGTTTTTAACGGCTACATTGGCTGGCATGCGCCCAGTGAAGTTGCTAACGACAAGGGGATAGAAGTTACATTTCTTAACGTTGAAATAAAAGTGTGAGGTAAACATTTCTAAATATTCAAATTATTTCTTCAGCTTTTCATTTTTTAATGCACATAAGTGTAAGCAAGAGAAAACTTATAAAATACCTCTATCTAACAATTTAAAAGCTTCACTTGGCCGACGCATGAATAAAATTATCAGGCCCCTGGCAATGTTAACTTCACACATGGCGGAAGAATACACAATGTGCATATAAGCATATCTTAAGCAGGGCTTTCAAAAGTGCTTAGTTCACCATGAACAACGAGTAGTTAATTTAACAGCCACACAGTAGATACATACACGGAGACGAAGTTATGTCTGATGCAGTTGTGCCCATTCTTTCATTGGCTGCGCAAGTCTCCGGTAACAGGCCCTATGCCTGATTGGATACTTCATGCTGGTTCCCCACCGGGCGACTGCCAGTTGGAGAGTAGGGCTACCAGGCGCCTATCGGCGTACGTCATTACGGAGTGTTTCTGATTAGTGAGTGACGCCATTTTGTAGGCGCGCGTGGATGGAATTACAAGTGGCTATCTCACTTATGTATTATGCATAGGGAGAAGCCTGCAAAATTCGCGTTTTTATTTGAGGACATGTTAAACTTGAAGCTCTTCTACCTTTGCAATACGTTTGTCATTGGCCCATTCTTTTTTCTACACGCCCCGGATAACTCTGCGCCAATAAACGAACACCTCACAATCGAGTGCCCCAATCACGTGCAGGTTACTCAAAAAGGGAGTGACTTCACATATAGGCGGCAGTCAATGGAGAAACCACGCCGGCTCGAGTATATACAGAACTGAGAATTATAGCTTGATGGGAAGAAACAACGCGAATTTTGCATGCCCGTAATTATGTACGCTGTGGCACTGGGAACCACATCTTGCTTGCTACGATAATTTAACATTCCTCGCAACAAATTATTACTAACTTATTTCACATTATATATATTTACAACTACAGCATATTCTTAGAGAAGCCTTGATTAATTAGTAGCGACACCCGAATTTTTCCGAAAAGATTGAATTTCAGTTGAATTTCACAACACTTAAGCTCAGATCCACTCTCGTGATTGGATGGTTTCCGTGTTATGTGTCTTAGGTGTCAGCGCGCGAATCACAGACGTTCAGTGTTGGAGTTACCTAACTCTGATTGGCCGGTCAAGTAGGAATAAGTCTTCTCACAAAGACACGCTGCCAATAGGGAAAAGAAACCTGCTGGTACGACCGTAGAATATTGAAAACTAGCATGTGCGGAAATCTTTTCGTGAAATTCAGATGGCCCTCTTTATTAGTTTTTTTTTTTTTTTCCGACTTGCAAATTGCGTTTGAAGTATTTGCTAGTCAGTGAGGTGATTTCGGCTGCTCTTAACATCGAAGTCTTGAGAGCCGATGAGGGTGAAGCGAGATGAGTATGGAACGGCGCCGGAATGCAAGAACGGGGGGGAGTGGGATATCCCGGAGAAAACCCACCGACCAGCTGCGAAAATTCGGGAATGACCACGCCGGGAATCGAACCCGGTTTCTCCTAGGTGACAGGCGAGTAGTCTAACCACTATTCCACCGCGGCCTCTTTTGATGTATTTCTCGAACGCTGCCTTGGTATCGTGTCCATTTGCGCCTGGCGCTTTGAAAGCATGTTGCCTTCGTAACTCACAGGTGAGGCGGGATGATCTACCTGTCAGGCGAATTCGCCGTCCTGATGAAAGCGAGCGACTTGAATAGCGAAGAACTGGATGTCTCTCGCCCCCCCCCCCCCCCCCACAAATCACCACCCCAGGGGCGGTGCGCGCTGAAAGGACGGTTCATTAGTGCACACAGTGAACAATTGGCAAGGGAGAAGAGGCGCGGACAAAACAAAAGGGTTTCACATCCGTCGGAGAGCGAGCTGCAGTCCTCGGGCGCAGCTGAGCTTCCTGACAAAGTCCGCACTTTGTTTGCATGGTCTTCTCGCACTACAGAAGATCTGTACCGGCCCGCGTCTTCCCCAAGGGGCTGGTGTACACCGAGGAAAACGTTTTGTTGAACCAAACAAGATATGTTTGGCGCGACCAAAATTATTTGTTTGTATAGGGGCAATGAAAAATTTTGTTGCTGAAACCAAATTATTTAGTTTTTCTCATTTGGTTGCCTCAAACTGTATGGTTTGGTTGGTGTAACTAAAGATTTGTTTGGCTACAAGTATATTAACCCTTTGAGGAGTATGCAGGTATATATTCGGGGCTACGTTTTTATGGAAATTTCTGTACTTTTAAGACCAGACACGCAATTTTATAGCTTTAATGTATAGCAGGCCTTTGTCGGCAACAAGTAAAAATATACAATTAATCAACAATTCAGCTCATAAGAATGAAAATGTGATTTTTAATAATTTCTCAAGTGGATATCCGATGAAAAGTAAAACCTGTTACATGTGTCGCGACATTTTAACTGGTGCAGGGCCGAGACGTGACTTCATTGGCCGACCGCCAGCCAATAATAAACGTCGCAGAGTACAGGAGGCGTGTCAGGTGTATCCACGACCAATAGGACAATGGTAAGTGGAAATACAGATACCAACGAAACTGTTATTGCTGTGGTGGAGAATATAGACAACTCACTTCGATGGCAAGACATTTGTACCATCCTCAAAGGGTTAAACAGTTTGGGCCGATATAAATAAATTTTTCAAGTTCGACCTATTTTCGAACCTAGATCACCAGCGTCCGCTCGCTACGCCTTACTAATCTCAGCTAATCTGACAACTGAAGACGCCGGAAAACTTTTCAACCTTTCAGACTCAATTTAATTTACTGGTTCAGGTGTTGCACACAAACATATTTATAATGCGTACTGTACTTAAGTCGACAAACACGCGGTTTGTTGGCACAGCCAATGAGCTGTAGGCTATGTATTAGGCTACAGTAATATGGACCAATTATGTACTTGACCAGTAAGACGGTTTGCGAATCATTTATCCAACGATAAAATAATTGGTTATTGATCTTCGCAGTGTACAGCACGGACCAAAAATTACCTTCACGTGAGTTAATGTGCGCAATTGTGTACACTGGGCCTGAATGTGTTAAAAAAGATATACTGCAAATATTGGGCAACGCGTGCAAACAAATAGTTCAAGTTTTACAGCTTTACTTGTCAGTTTCTTGTTGCATTGTTTTATTAATCTATTTATACGATTACTAAGCAACAGTGGATGCACTAACAAACGCGGTTACTATTTTAACTGTCACAAAAAATACAAACAAACAATATATCTGTATTTTCGAACAAAGGCAGTCAAATGAGTGGCCATACAAATATATACAGTTGATACGACAAAATGTTTACTTGACAGTATAATTTTTTTTTGGCCCAACACAGATACTTTGTTTATTCAAACTCATATTTTTTTTAGACGAACTGAATTAATTTTGTTGCTCTTCTAATTTTGTTTGCTCGACAATATATTATGTTAGGGTAACTAAATATATATTTGACCCTATACAAACAAATATTTTGTTCTATTTTCTCCCAGTGAGTTATTTCTGACAGTGTGATGTCCATTCGCCATGTGAGACACCAAAAGGCGCGAGCTCTATGTCCCTTCTGAAACTTGTCTCATTATTTAGAACAGGCTACGCTTATCCAAATTGTACATTGATTTACGGGAATAATATTAATTCATCTTAGTCTCCAAAAATAGGCGACTTGGCTTTGGTAAACTCAGGTGGAAAGCCTCCGATATATTCTGTAAATTAAAGAGACCTAGCGAAGAATTCGCTTGTAAATGTAAATTAAAATTATTCTAATACCTGAAAGTATTTTGTCACGTTTATAGGCTGTTCACGGTAAAGTGAGCACTTTTTAAGCCCCCCTCCCCCCAACAGGCTTTAACCACTAATAAATATATCTTATTGCAGCATCAGGTATTAAATTTTGAGGGCAATTAAATGTATACACAGTGTTTATTCGCCACAGAGCAATGTTTATATTAAAAATCAACAGGGAGATGGAAATAGGATGAAAGGAAAAATTTAGAAGGGCCTTAAAAAGTGGTCTCTTTGCCGTGAGCAGCCTATATCAAAATGTACGCTTGATATAATATTTTTAGAGCATACGGAGTCTTGAATATATACTGCGTATCGTTGTTCTCATAATAATGAATGTTGCAAAATTCCCTTTATTATTTGGGGACTCATTAAACTTCAAACACATGTACATTTGCGATAAGTTCTTCATTGGACCATACTTTGTTTGACACGCCCTGGGTAACTCTGAGCCAATAAATAAACACTTCACATTTGTCTAGTACAAACACGTGCAGACCAGTCTGAAAGGGAGTGGCTTCACATTTATGCAGCAGCCAATAGAGAAACGACGCCGGCCCGAGTATATATAGTACTGTGAAGTTTAGCTTGATGCTAAATAATAACGCGAATTTCGCAGGTGTCTGCGTACAGTTTTGAAAACTTCCGTTACATGTAAGGAAGTTTACCGGGAATATTCATTGCGGAGTAGGGAATCATTCCGCAGCATGCAGCGGCCGGTAAGAAGCAGTTTGCGTTCCGCGAGACTCGCGCAACCAATCACAGAGCGAGCTCGGTCCGTGCGCGCTTGTCTGTTCCGTGGAAGGACACAGAATGCGGGAGTGGAGCAGGCGCCTTATCTGACGCGCGCTCGGCTAGACGTTTTTCGCGGCACCATACAAGGAGAGAAGCGGCGTCCTTCAGCTTGAGTTTGGCGGCAGCCGGCGCCATTACACGGCAATTTGTACGCACGTACAGAGGAGCGGCACCCGGGGTTGATATACCGCACTATTCCCACAGGCCATTGTCGACACGTAATTGCGCTTCTGTCACGTCTTGCACGGCGCCCCGAGGTCACCGCGCCTTGACCTGCGACCTTGCGACGACCTCAAACATTGCTCCCCTCCTGCCCACCCCCTCACCGGTAACCCCACTCCCCCCCCCCCCCCCACGACGCAGTTTAGACTGCTCGCCTGCCACCTAGACGAACCGGGTTCGATTCGCGGCGAGGTCTCTCACCAGATTTTCGTTTGTGGGAATAGTGCAAACCCGATGCCGCTGGTCGGCGGTTTTTCTCGGTTATCTCCCCCCCCCCCCCCACCCTTCGCCTCGCTTCACCGTCATCGGCTCTCAAGACCTCTCGATGTTAACAGCCTCCGAAATCTCTTCGCTCCTTCACTTCCTTTCGTTTCTATGAAGTAACTGCAAAACCCTTGTCACAATGTCAAATTTTTCCGTCAAACTGCTTCCAATAAATTTGGTTAAATAATGTTGGAATCTTGTGAAACTACCAAAACCTCATTATTGCCGCCATGTTTGTCTGGAAAAGTTGGTTGGGTCTAGTTTCCATCCAACATCTTGAAAAATGGATGTGTACTAAATTTTTTTTTTGTGTGTTTGATGAGCTCAGCCAATCGTAATCGTACATGACAATAATAGTCGTTTCTGACATCACGAAATTTAAAAATAACGATTAATTGTTGGAAACTACATAAGGTTACCAAGAAAATTAATTTTTAAGAAGCTCTTTGAGTATGAATGTTATTTAAAGTGATTAATTCACAATATTATTAAGAACTCCATTGAGCAAAAAAAAAAATAACTGACGAATAAAATTCCAAATTACTACAGAGCTGATAATAAATCACAATATTTGTTATAATTCTTCCTGTAGTGGACTGGACGGAAACAAATAAAAGCACTATCTCACTTTGAAAATAAATTTTTAATGGAATTTCAGATTAGGTCCTCTTAAGCTCCTATCGCACTGTCAAATTTTCGCCTTCATATACACTTGACAATAAAATTTGGCAATGCGAAATACGGACCTCAAATGTGTCCTTCCAAAATTTTTTATCAAATTGTCTTGAATGTGTTTGAGAATTTGTCGCATTATCAAATTTTTTGCTGAAAGGATGTAACATGAATTTTATTGAAAAATTATTTTCAGTGTGATACTGTTGTTGTGTTTCCGAGCAGTCCATTAACAAGAAGAAATGTCACAAATGTTGGGATGTATGTTCGCTTCCTTACTAAATTAAAATTTTATTTATTAGAGAATTTTCCTGTGCAATAAAATGCATTGGCTATGAGTTCTTAATATTATGTGCAATATCCACTTAAAATAGCATCCATGCTCAGACAGCACCAGCATCAATTAATCATCTTCATAACCAATTTAATTTCCAGCAAATTGTTCGTAACTTTTAATTTAATGACGTCCTTTTTTTGTCTTGAACGATTCAAAGAAATTTTCGACCGGTTAAATTTTCAAATGTAAACTGAAGCCATCCGACTTTTTCAGTCTTTTCGGTTACGTCACCACTGTTGAGATTTTTTTACCGAACTTATTCGAAGCAGTTTAATGGAAATATTTGTCAGTGTGACAGGGACTAGAGAGGCGAAATGGGGTAGGGTGCGTGCACATTCTGCGCAGTAGCCACTTTACAGATCCTTTCTGTCAATAACACTATTAAAAACAATGTGGATATCAGATGTTTGGTGCAGCTTATGTTATATCCAGGGCTTATCTGTATTCCAGAACGTTATAATACCAGCTCTTTCATTATCTACGCCATGGCTTATCCCAGAATTTTAGGACACTGATTTTGTTAATTTATCATTAATCTATACCCTACGCATGTGCAGGTCGCCTATAATTTTTGCCAGCTGCGTGACGAACATTCGTATACACTTTGACGCGTATAGATCATAATACGCCGTAAAGTGTTTATCGAAAACATAGAAAACCAGTACAATTTGGTTGTTTTTGCAAATAAAAGTTTATGTCGTCAGTAATACAGCCTAATACGTGTTGCATGTTTAACCCTTCGAGGAGGTCACAGATCTACTATCACTGAAGACAAGGTTAAAGTGAGCTGCCTATGTTCTCCACCACTGCAATATCTGTTTAGTTGGTCTACGACTTTCCAAAGTCCTATTGGCCCTGGCTGCACTTGTACATCGCAACGTTTATTATTGACTGGCCGTCAGCCAATGAAGTCTTGCGTTGATCGCGTACCAATTAATGCACTTACTGTACTCCGCAACGTTTATTATTGACTGGCCGTCAGCCAATGAAGTCGTGCGTTGATCGCGTACCAATTAATGCACTTACTGTACTCCGCAACGTTTATTATTGACTGGCCGTCAGCCAATGAAGTCGTGCGTTGATCGCGTACCAATTAATGCACTTACTGTACTCCGCAACGTTTATTATTGACTGGCCGTCAGCCAATGAAGTCGTGCGTTGATCGCATACCAATTAATGGTTCACGACAGAGGTACCAAGTTTTACAGTCCATCGTGTTCGTTTGAGAAATTATCGAAAACAAACATTTTATTTTTACTTACTTAAGTATTAACAGGTTACGACCGTTTACTTAGATTCCAATGAAGTTCAGAGAAACAGTGAAAATATAAATGGGTTAGTTTTGTCTTCAAGATGAAACGATTTTCCATAGTAACGTAACCTCGTTTATATACGTGCATACTCCTCCGCAAAGTGTTCAGAGCATCAATTAGAAAAAAGCGAAAAGAACCTAATAGTTCAAGTTTAATATTTATTATTAGTCCATATTAGTTTGAAATATTTCTTGTTAGCGTAACTTCTTTTATGAGTTTTAAATTAACTACCATATTATGTTGAATAAAGTCTACTTATTTTAGTAAATATTCGCTAAATATTGAAATACGTCATAATGCTCTGTTATCGGTACAATATGGGGTTGTTTATTCGTGATGATCGCATGTCTCTGAATTTATTCAACGAAATCCATTATTCACGTAATGAGTGGCGGTTTTTTTGCGGTGTTTTGTATTTACAGACCTAACATTGCAAAATAAGGTAGTATAAAAAATGTGTGTAAATTAATAATATTAGTAAGCACGCCTGCGCTGCAACGGTAAAACCACATCCATCCTCAGTGGCGGCCCGAGTTACAACTTGGAAGTTACGTTGGCATCATTGATGATACAAATCGTTCACACTGGCTCATGTATGAAACTGGAAGTCGCGTTATTAACACTGCATAGGTTGTGTTTTAAACTGTTTGCATGACTTACAACTAAGTTTCCATCAAGTTGTTTCTAATCTTGGCTTATGTGTAGTTCAGTGAGTGATGTGTCGGTTGCAGAAGTGATGTGCGTGCATACAAAATGGCGTCCGCTCGCAGAGTAGTCTTTATTTTTCATATTACGTGACAGTTGGAACTGGGTTCGAGAGTTTTAAGTGGTTTAACCGTGAATAGCAATTACTGACTGTAGTACACTTTTGAAGGTCACACGTGTATATATCACATCTTTGTAGCGTTTCCCTGCAGGCTAACGCCTAACATTGCAGGGCGCTGCCGCGGAGTTTGCATGTGTCAGTGCTGCCAGCTTAATTTTTTTATTTTACGGCCGCCGTTTTGGAGGTACTCCATCCGTAAAATATTAATCTCTCCTAAAGTATTAATGTTTAAGGGCTGTAACTTATATTTGCGTAATCAGTGGAATTTTATAAACTGGAAAAAATACTATTGCAACCCCTAAGTGATGCCTTTATCGCACCAGAAATTACTTAGCACTTTAGAATACTGAGCATATGGCATATTATTCTACAGGTTGCTAAAAATTCCGAAGTTCATCCATCAGTAAAATTCATAAAATAATTATACAATAAAATTACCGTATGCAGTGAAACTTGGTTGAAATGTTTATTTGAAAGAAAAACCAAAAACAGCGCATCTATCACTGAACAAATATTATGGAAACATACAGTAAGAACAGGTAACACTTTTTTTTTTAACGCGATATGAAATAAATTTTTATGTATGCAGTTCTATTGTTGCACACCGCACATACGAAAGGCTGCATTCTTGTTCAGTGTTTTTGCATTTGGGCTATGAACTCGATCGACATGCCGTTTTAACCCTTTAGCACAGATTGGCTTCTCTGCTCCGATCAATACACTACATCTCCAACTTTCAGGATAGCTTAATACTACAGATTTAAATATGTGTAAGAAAATATACAGCAATATTGATAACCATACATTTTCAGTTCCGCTGTTCATCCATAAATTTCACCCGTTTAAGATGTACGTCTCTAGTTTACACATTATAAAAAAAGGGACGTAAAAATACCAGTTATAAAATTACCAAAGATATTATTACCAACAGAGATGTGAGAAATCACATTTCGAAAGAAATTACAGGTAGCTGTATGCTGTTGAAATATTATGTTAGTGATTCAGCGATCAGCACCGTGCGCAAATTTAAATTACAAGTTGTTATACAAGAAAGAGTGAAATAAATATATCAAGCCAGACAATAATAAATACAATAATTATATTCAATTTTTTGGTTGCACAGAAATTTCAAGTCTGTAATAACTGCCGTCATTATAGATAACGTTACAAATAAATGGTTACCGGATTTTTTTTTTTCCGCAAAATCTACTGTAAAAAAGGCACTGTACAACAATGTCTTTTCCACTTGTGTATAACCTCGCTCGGGGAGGCTAATAACAAACCATGACCTATCGCTATCTGATACCATCCCAGGGCATACATAAACGAGGTTCCGAAATGTGTGTGTGTGTTCAGTACTGATCGCCGTTATTCAATCACCCGAGATAGTAGCACATATGAAATGCCAAACTGAATGGTCTGTAATACCGGTCTAAGTATTTCGAGAAGGGCGAGCTATGACGTTTGATCTGTGATAGCTTGCATAAGGTACCCTTTATCGCTGACACAGCACAGTCCCCAAAATTCTATCTTTTTCGAAAACATGTAGATCTAACTTAAAAGCATTGGAGTGCACGGGTAAACTATATATACATATATTTTTACTTTATTAAATGACCAGCTTGATATATAATTTATGCTTTCTATTGCTTTCTTATCAAATATTTCATAAGATTTGGCAAAATGGTACAAAATGGAAACTAAATAATTAACTTGTTTTTGTTTACATACAAGCTATATCTCTTTGGTTATAAATATTGCCAAAAGGTTTTGGACAATCTTAAGAATTTTCAAACAGTTAAAAAAAATACCAAACATTCTACAAACAGAATTAAAACTTAAGATCAGTGACTTGTTAGTTATATCTGCCTTGAGTTACTGCTCTGGTATATTTATAGGAATATCTCTCCGGTATAAAATTAAGAAACTACAAAAGCGTACGTCTACGTTATGCCTAAAGTTTGAAGAGAAGGAAGCACATAACGGAATACTTGCAACTCTTTGGCTGGTTGGCCTTGGAAAACAGAATACTGCTCCAACTCGCCAGAGAGGTCGATACATTTGTTCAACACGATGAACTTCTGTACTTACATAAGAAGATAATAAACCTAACACCTATCCACGGACACTTCATTCGTCACAAAACCAAATTAAGGTCCTCAGCCACAATGGTTATCTTTATACAAAGTAATTCACGTACTTGCGAGTGAACTGTGGAATGAACAGTTTGGGCCGATATAAAGAAGTTTTATAGGTGGTCGACCTAGTTTCTAACCTAGTTCACCTGCGTCCGAGCACTATGACTTAGTAATCTCAGCTAATGTGACAACTGATGAGGCGTGAAAGCTTTTAAATATATATACTGCAAGTATTGGGCAACGCGTGCAAACAAATATTTCACGTATTACAGCCTTACTTGTCAATTTCTTGTTGTATTGTTTAATTAATGTGTTTATACGATTGTTAAGCATCAATAGATGCACTAACAAACACAGTTACTATACTCATTGTCACAAAAATATAAACAAACTATCGAGCTGTATTTTCGAACGAAGGTAGTCAAATGAGTGGCCAAACCAATATACGGAGTTGATTAAACAAAATATTTACTTGACAGGCTAATTTCTTTTTTGGCCCAACGCAGAGATTTTGTTTATTAAAACATATATTTTGTTAGACGAACAAAAGTCATTTTGTTACTTTTCAAATTTGGTTTGCTCAATGGTATATTTTGTTAGGGCAACTTTATATATATATATATATATATATATATATATATATATATATATATATATATATATATATATATATATATGGCGTTATACAAACAAATATTTGGTTCAGTTTTCTCTCAGTGCACGCTTTGCAGGTGTCTGCCCGCGAATCACTCTCAGTTATTGTCGGGGTTACCTAATTCTGATTGGCCAAGTCATGTAAGGAACTGTCTCCCGAC
Organism: Dryococelus australis; assembly: GCA_029891345.1. NCBI lineage: Eukaryota > Metazoa > Arthropoda > Insecta > Phasmatodea > Phasmatidae > Dryococelus > Dryococelus australis. The sequence goes on along the minus strand of CM056998.1, from coordinate 193,431,665 downwards.
AAAATCACGTGGCCAATAACCAAAGGAAAACTGCACGTGGGCAATAGGACATTGGAGTCTAGCCTCCGCGTGAATATTTTCGCGACAGACAGGCGGGCATTCACATAGAGACGTGTTGGCGTGGAGTCTATTGTGATGTGGGCGTGCCCCTTCTCTGATTGGTTGCACGAGACTCTGGAAACGGGCCTGGTTTCTGATTGGCCACTGCGTGCTGGGAAAGGTTCACTATTGGCCGGGCTTCCGTCAGGCGAGTAAGTTAGCATGTGCTGATATTGGCAAACGGTGTTCCAACACTTTGCTGGCGTGTGCAGTTAGAACTCATTTTCTGATTGTAGCGGTGACGGAAAATATATATGATGCCGCAGAAATATTACAGAGATCAGTTCTGCGATTCGTTATTATAGGCTGTTCACGGTGAAATAACCACTTTTGAAAGCCCTGTTTAAGATCTACTTGTATACACGTTGTGTATACCTCCGCCTTATGTAAAATTAACCTTGTTGTGGACATCATCAATATATTCATGCGTCGGTCAAGTGAAACTGTGAAATGATTAGAAAAGTAAATATTGTACAAATCTTTTCATTTTTACTCTTCGATGCATTAAAAAATACTGAATGAGAGAAAAATTATTTAAATTATCGCGAATTGTTACCTAACAGTTTTTGTTCGACGTTAATATATGGAATTACTTTCCCCTCCATCGTTGCCAACTTTATTGGGCGCATATCACTCATTGCGCCCGTTAAAATATATCCAGATAGGGGCAGTGACTTTTTTCCAAGATTAATTCCAAAAGTGCTCAATTTATCGTGAGCAGCGTTTACTAGCTCAACAGCACATTTACGTAAAAGTCTCAAAATACATACACAGTAAAGAATTTTCTGGTAAACTTGCTAAACTCGAATGGAAGTTTTTATCCTTTAAATTGCATGAAAATAATATTGGAATGTTGAGCGTCGTTACTATACAGGTACCACGGATGTATGTGAAAAAAGTTTACCATTCACACTTTCTCACTATTCGAGTTTCGCGTAGCCATTCAGAGAAAAGGGTGTGCATACATCACAAGTAAGGTATCACCACGCCAGAACGTCTGTCTGAGATTGTCTACTCTGTGATACTGTTCCATCGGCGGCATTCAAATTGTTCATTTTGTCCTTGAAACGGTACATTTCGCTTCAGTCTATTCGCGGCTGTACGTCGTGATTGGCGGTTTCCTAAGTGTGCAATCTGTCACAAGTATATTATACTTGTGTTAACATGAAAGTACCATACTTTTGGTTTGTACGAGCTCTTATTTGTATTTTATTTATAAATTACAATATTTCATTTGTAATTAATAATCATGAAAACAGGGAGAAAATAGGTGTGTTGGTAATGCCTAGTAATAAATAGTTCTTGTGTGGCATATCATTTAGCTAGCCTCATCTACAATTGCCATACCGTACACAACGTTAGCCACATAAGAAACTGAATACCTGGAGGTTAGATGTCAGCATCCACAACTATGACTCGGCGTGACTTACATGGCGTGCATAACGTGAAAGGTGGCCATCTCTGAATATCTTGCGCCAGGTTCTTATCGCCGGAAAATCTGAATGCAGAACGTCATTATAACCGTAGTAGTCAAATCACGTTTGAAAGAAAGTGGACTGCATTTGACTTCGGATTCCTGCAGTTCAGTAAAGTGTTATCTTTGTTATTGTATTGATTATTCCCGTAGAGATACGTGGAATTACTTAAGTAAATGTATTATTTCCCAGTCATTCATAACAAGAACAAATAGCTCGGTATAGCTTTCATTGGTGCCTACGTATACAATTCATAACCAGGATAGCCAACGAATGAATGAAAACTATATCGTGAGAACAAAATATTTCCCGTTTACGTACTCTAACTTGATTGGTCACACAAAATTACCGCTAATTACGTCAAGGCCAATTGTGGATAGTCGAGATCAAGTCTAACGCCTTGTAAGTAACGCTATGTAATTCACGGCAATTGTAGATGAGCCTTTATAGGCTGTTAATGACAAGGTGAGCACACCTTTCAGCCAGACTTTATTCTTTGACCATTTTTTAAAATAAATATTCCGATGTAAGTAATAAACTCAGTGCGCATATTTCACCGCACTTGGGAAGTTAACGTCCAAGGCTAAAATAAAATGTATTTATCGACTATTATTCCAAATGAGAGGGCAATCAAAAGGGCTCACTTTGTCGTGAGTAGCCTATTGACAGAGTCCGCAAGAATGAGAGCTGCGTTGGTTTTTTTGGTGTAACTGCCCAGACGTGGTTAAGCTATGTTTGCCCGAGGCGGAGTAATATCCTGAAAGTAGAACTTTGGCGTGGCTTACGAGAAGTTGTAAGTAACCTTGAATGGACTATTAGAGACCTGGAAAATTCGTAAATTTGATTTGGGACAAAATTTTATTCAAAACACGTGTGTTAATAAAACTCCAGCAATTGGTTCTCACGGTGTTTGACACCTCCTGAAGAACGCTGGCCCAATCGTTGCCTTCCACTGTGACAGCAGACAACCAAAGTGCAGTTGATATCGGCATATCTGTACATAAGACTGTAGAGTATAGCCAGCAAGTCATCGAACTCGCGAATTTTTCAGGTCTGTAACTATAATGTTAACGTCCTTGAATTTACGTGCTCTCAAAAGTGCGTGTAAGGACCTCGCATTTAGTTTCGTTCGGAAGTGGCGGGCAACGCAGGCTGGCAAGAACAGTATGGTTGACAGCGGAGCTGTAGATACTTATCGGCATGTTGTATGCTCGGGGCGGCCTCGGATCTCCAGGGCAGTCGTAAATAAGGCAGACCAGTCTTCAGCAGCGACGCTTCGTTGGCTTGGAGGTCGTGGCCGCTGCTCTTCCACGACGTCTGTCGCCATTCGTCAGGCCACTATGAGAGCCAACCCGTCAACTTTATCTCATCCCCCCCCCCCTCTTTCTCTCTCCTCCTCCTCCTCCACTTCTCTTCGGCCGCACTCACGCCGCTTCGTCCAGGTCCGGCGAATCTTACCCCCAGGCGGATTTTCCAAGTACATCATTAAACACTCTAAGAAATTATTCGGAACTTACCATACCAGTGTATGTATACGCTCAGTAAGAAAACAGGAATGGTAATGTTTTCCCATGTACATTTATTGTAGCGCTCTTAAGTTTTCTCAGTAAACAGTCAAATCCGCAGGTAAGTTCCCATCTTTGCATAGTAGCGACGCTAAACATTCCTATACATGCAGCTTGATGTGTGGTATTATTACCATACAGTGTACAGGTTTAAAACCGCCATTGCAGTTTAAGAAGTTTCCAAAAAAAAATTTACAGTGTAGCATTGGTGAGATGTCGCCACAGTGCGGTGCCGTGCGGAAATAAAAGCGTAACTCTTCAGAATAGAGGCTTCATAATTCCACTCTACTAATTATACAGAACACGAATTTACTACCCTTGAAAATCATTTCTTGGAAACTCCAAGCTTCGCTGATGTGTGACTGCTTCGCAGTCACCACCTACATAAAACAGCCGGCATGCCTTGAATCAAGGGTCTTGAGTATTATCTCCTTTGCTGGCGCTGAGGACTCTGGCTCGGTGCGTAATTTTTGGCTGATTTGCGAGGGGGCTACACTTGTTCCTTAAATTGTTATTCTACCAAGGGACACAGTCTGGCGAGAAAGTGACGAGGGCAATGCTCTCGGGGATTAGTGTCAACCTAATGTATTGTGGTCAGCTGAGGGTTGTAAACAGTGTTATACTGTTGTCGCGGTTGTCAGAGGACTGCCAAGCTGCTTTTACACGTGCCGCCACTCAGACATTCAGGGGGTAAGAATCGCCTGCCCTAGAAAACCTGGCGACCAGCGGCATCCTCCGGCACGATTCCCAAGTGCGAAAATCCGCGGGGATCGAAACCGTTTGGCGTCGTTGGGAGGCGAGTAGCGTGGGCGTAGGCCTATCCCTTTTCTGGTCGGCTGCGCGAAGCTCTAGGAATGGGTCCTGCGGCTGATTGGCTAATGCGTGCTGCGGGTGAGCTGCCGGCTGGCTAGTTATTTAACATGCGCTGATTGGCAAATTGTCTTCTGACATGTTGCTCGCCACCGACCACCATTCTGCTGGCGTGTGCGTCTAGAATTCGCATTATTAAGGCCCCCGCCTACCTACCGGGTTTTTTTTTTCGCGTTTGAGGCCAGGAAGCGAGGGAGCTAATAAGGGTGACTCAGCCACGTACATCAATAGCGCCATCGCCTCTAAGTGCAAGGCTCTCAACTTACGTGTAGTGTCCTTGTCGCACCGCTTGTACCTATAGGACTTCCAGCGGTGACGCTATTATTTTATTGGTGTAAAGTGTGTAGAGAGTTTTAGTGCTAGATCTTTGAGTAGTTTTGTGTATCTGAAGCGTATATTTTGAGACACAGCACTTTGAAAAGGCCGTTTTTAGCCACTTATGAGTACTCTGAAATGGCGTTTCTAATGTGCGTGACGTCTTGATTCACTCAGTAGCCTTTGTCTGAAGTGTACTTTGTTTTCGTAAATCACCACATCGGACGCACGTTTAATATTTTCGCAGATAAACGAGTATTTCACGCACTCTGAAACACATTTCATGCGTTAGGTAGTCAGGAGACTTAAGGCTAGGCTTCGCCATGCATCGGCGTATAGGGATTCGAATGCTGAATTCGGGCAAAGGTCTCTCAGTGCTTTTTGTGGTAGTATATTCAACTAAAAATTTTTTGCTAGCGAATGAACGCATCTAGTTTTGTAAATCTTCCAAATTATAATTTTTTAATTTTAAATGCACTTTTTAATTTTGTATAAAATTTTTACATTATATAAATAATAAAAAAGTGATTAAAAATTAAAAAAATTCAATTAAAACGGTTTACAAATCTTGATGCGTTCATTCTCTATCAAAAAATCTTTAGTTGAAAATACTACCTCAATAAACGACTGTGAGATCCTTGTCTGAATTTAGCATTTAATTCCCTAGACGCCCATGCACAGTGAAGCCTAGCCTTAATGCTTGCTCGTCTTCTGTATCTTCCAGTGTTCTGTGTCTTCGGCAACTGTCTCGTCCAGCTTTGTGTTCGTCATCTTTCAAGGACGCTGGGCGGCACTGGGGACGCTCACAAAATGGCGGCGTTATATCCAAGCCGGCACAAGGCATCAAGCGTGCAATAAACGGCAGCTGGCCAACTCAGAGAGACAGTTAAAAGTTCTTGAAGAAGACAATATACGGCTTGCGGTTCGGGATTACAAACCGGACAGCGCCTTGATAGGCACAAAGAAGTGGTGGTGTTTTACTGTCGCCGACCTGGGGTTTTAGATGTTTTACGATTCCTGGAGAGATGTTCCGCTTTAACGAGGAGCTCCTGTTGACTGGGAGCCGCGTTGGTCCAGCGGCGGAAGAATGATGTCTTCTTGGAAGAACAACTTACTTCTACTACAAGCTGGAGATCAGCACAACCAACCCTATAGTGACCGGCAGGTAAATGCTGTTCACAATAAAGTGAGCACTTTTGAAACTACCCTTAGAAAAATGTCACTTACCCTGCCTGCATATATTTTAACGGGCGCACTGAGCGACATGCATCCAGTAAAGTTGGTAACGATGGATGATAAGTTCCATATCTTAACGTCGAATGAAAAGTATCAGGTAACCATTTGTGATCATTTAAATTATTTATTAAGCTTTCTGTTCTTTTAATGCCTCAGTATGTCAAAATTAGCAGATTTATAACATGTTTACTTTTCTTATAATAACACAGTTTCACTTGATCGACGCATGAATAAAGTGATGAGGCCCATGGCAATGTAAATTGTACATAAGGTGGGAGAATACGCAACGTGCATACACGTAGATCTCAAGCAGGGCTTTCAAAAAGTGCTCATTTTACCGCGAACAGCCTATATCGGGGCGCATGAGCTCCCTAGTCGTGAGTGGTGTCTCCTTCCCCCTTTCCCCTTGGCACCCATCACCATCCACCGGCGACCCCGATACACTGCATCTTCTCGCTGAGACACGGCCAGATTGCCGGCAACTCTACCTATCCCACGAGGAAGTGTGACGTTGTTGGTGATTCCTGGAATACAGAGCGCGAAGTGTGAAGGTGTAGCCGGGGAGATAAGGGCCTGCCGCACTATATATATAGCCCTATGCCGAACTCTCCCCGTTAGGAATCTTGGTTAGTTACTAACCTGAGTAGAATACACTTCATCAACGATGACTTCCTGTCACTCATACCGTTTCATATTTTCAGAGCCATCCATTAATTTCTCTGTTTTTACTACGAACACTGCATACATTTACTATTATTATTATTTCCTAATAGCGACCCGCCCCGGCCTCGCTCGGGTACGATTTACAAATATGGCGGCGTTGTTTAGGTTTACAGCTATTATATACACTAAATGCTTAAGGTAACTAACAGGATTAATACTTGTGTTGTTCAAAAAGTTTTCTTAAGTGAATCCCTATTTTTAAAAAGACAAAAATGGTTACTGTGGGTTATCCTTAAAAGATAATCATTTGCTGTCGCGGACTTTTTTTGTAGAACTTTTTGAGATCTACAATTCTGTGGCAGACTAATTTAGTGTATCTCTTATGGTTTAGACAACATAATCCATGAACGTGACTGAAAAGCGGCTTTTTCCGACTTGATTAGAAAACATCGACATTTCTCTACTATCCTTACATAAAATATTAATGTATTATATACTTAAGCCTTTCTCAAGAAATTCTCTAAATAATGGTGAAAACCGCATCAAAATCCATCAAGCAGTTTAGAAGCCTTGGCCGCCACACGCGGCCTGGCGACTTTGTTTTATACTATGTATAGATATAGGTACTTCGAGCTGCGAAATTTACTTATATATTCGCAGGGCTGATCTCATTGAAGGAGATATTTTCGATCAGTTAGTAGGAAGAATTCCCCTCTGTGTTCTCCTGTTACCTGCCCGTCTTCCGTGCTCTGTCCAAGAGAAATAGTACATGCAAATTAGCTTAACTCATTTAGACACAGTGTACACTGCTGCGTACATTACGCACGTGTATGTAATTTCTGGTCTGTACTTCACTCTGCGAAGCTCAGTGGCCAATGATAAGGGACACCCGAATTTCGCAAAAATATTTCCGCACATGCTATATTTCAATACCTTACGGCCGTACCAGCAGTCATATTTTCCTTATTGGCGGCATGTCTCTGTGAGAAGACATTTTCTTACTCGGCTGGCCAATCAGAGTTAGGTAACTTCAATACTGCACGTCTGTGATTCGCGCGCTGGCACCTAAGACGCGTAACACGGTAAACCATCCAATCACCGTAGTGTATCCGAGCCAAAGTGCTGTCAAGTGCAACTGGTCGGGAAATATTTTGACGGAATTCGGTTGTCCCTACCAATCATCTTAATACCTGTGGTAAATTACTCGCAGACCAACTTACTGATCTAAGCCATAACTAGTTCATATAACTGAAGGCGAACATACATCCTACAGTTCGTTAGCTGTGGAAGCGAAACACATGTTTTGTCGACTTAAGTGCAGTACGCATCGTAAATTATTTTGTTTGCAACTTATGAAACCGTAAATTAAAGTGTGTCTGAAAAGGTTAAAAAGGGGGCTTAACACGGGAATAATTGCAACATAAATTATTCTTGCAGAAAAATGTTCAGAATAATGTCAGGAATAACATATGTAATATCCCCCATGATTCTCTTTCGGAAAAGCCGCCATATTGGAACATGGCGGCCGAAACAGTTTTTGTCTTTTTCCCGGATACCTTAACGTCTAATGGACAAAATAACTCGGTAAAAAATTTAACATCTTCAAACTCTCAAAAATCTTGTTTTACTGTTTTTTTTCCGCAAGAAAGTGATTTTTAAGATGTGGGCATATTTATAAAGTGAGATATGTAAAATCTGTCATTAAAAAACTTTTCTGTAATACAAAACTTATTCTTTTATATCCAAAACTACCAAAAATTACATTATAATTAATAAAATATTATACTGCAGTTACGTTTGCATGTTTAATCGAAACATATCGTAACACAAATCCTACTCATACAAACCTATGAACTTTATGTACAAATGTATACTGCAGTTCGTTGCTTTGAAATTACAATTTTTCACAATAAATCATCATCACTATTAACCCCTTAACTTTTTATCCCGAGTATACACGTTCACGTCTGACATGTTGCAGAATAGATTAAACGATTGCCGGTGCTGTACAAGTACATAAGGAAGTACCCAATACGGGCATCACATTTCACTATGTTGGTTGTTGCTGACACACAAGCTAATTTATAGTTGTTTGCTTATTGTGCCATGGATCCGTAGGTCGTAAACTCTCGGTTACTATAAAAAACTCGCAAGTACATTTCACACCAAAAAATTTCTTATTTTGCAACGAATGAAACGAAAAATTAATGTGTCCGTTAAGGGGTTAATGTCATAGTTTTCTGTATATACACAACTCACTCCCCTGCACTGTCCACAAGCTGGTGTACAGAGCAGTCTATGTTTCCTATAAGTTTGTATAGGTAGAGCCTCGAGTATTCCGCGGATTGCTGTGGCGGCAGGCTAGACGTCACACACCTATATACACTCGAGACACTGTCGTTTGCTCATTGGTTGCTGCGATCAAGTGAGGTTCTTGTACAGCACTGCTCAACGCTAACTCATACCACTGCTTCCTGCTTGCTACTGGCTCACAGATAAACTAACAAGGCTTGTCCAAACAACTGCCGTACACTCACAACCCATAGAAGAAAAGACCAAGTGTTTGAAGTCTACCTCGTCGTCAAACGAATTCGCGAAATTCTCGGGACTCTTCGTATAGAAAAAAAATCGTGAGTTCAGTAACGTATACGCTAGAATCCACAGTTGCGTGTATTCTAGAGACTTAGATGTATCTTCATTGGCAGCATTCTCAGAGAGAACCCAGTGATACCCCTCGCCTGACAGTATAGCATTCGCTACTTGTTTCCTTGCAAATCTAATACTGCACTGTATATGTGTTTGACGTCTATTTTGTCCCGAAGTGAATTCGCGAAATTTTCCTATCGCTACCTACAGGCATTTTGAAGGTTTGACATCCTGCATTACAGTTCTACAATGTTGTCAGGTGCGAGTTTTCTGCCAGTCATTCCGAAAGATAAAAGCCAGTTCTTAGTTGCCATCTCCAGTCGTTTGGTTTAGTTGGAGAGGAGTGTTCTTTCCATAGCTTAATCTGAAGATAGGCTCTAAATTAATGGTAATTCAAATCAGGAGTATTTAGGAAGAGTCCCTGGCTGAATGCATGCCATTGATACGGAAGCTTTGGTAACGAAAATTTTCTTTGTCGTAAGGAAAGAAGACTACCAGTTTTATGGCCTTTGTAGATATGAACAATTGCCTTTTCACAGTCAGATTCAATTTCTTCTTTTGAAACCGTTTCTGAAGAAAAAACTGAAGCAGCTTTCTTGAAAGTGTCCATTTGATAGGGCAAGTTTCAGAGCTACCAGTTTTCCAATATAAAAAAACCTACATGTCGTATCACATCCAAGGAATGCAGTATTAAACAATAGGTGATCACACATTTCTCAAACCTCTATTTTTACCGAGTTTATATTCCAGATCCTTTTCTCAGATTTGAAGTACAGGGCTCTCCTATTATACAGCGAATGACTGTAAGAGAAGAATGAGCACATCTGGGTCAATACCCAAAACACGTGTATTTTTATTTCTTGACATGGTTATTATGGTTTTTGCTAGCAGGATTTAGCATCGCTTTCTTAGTCCAAAACCTGGCATGCTCTTGAAATCAACTATGGCCCTAAATCTTTCCTTGTTTTCGTTGTTTCTTAAGAACACTTCTTTCTTAATAGCTATATTCAATTCATGAGTGAAATGAACTTCTGGTGAGCACATACCTTTTGTGCGTCTTATGAACGTAGAATCTTTTACGGATGGTCCTGCATTGTAGGCATAAAATATTGTGATAGCCTGGCCATAGTTCTGGGTCACGTAAGAAATATATTAACTGAATATTGATTTGTATGCAATCAGTGGCCAAGAAATTTGAAGACACAGCCAGCCATCCATAAGTCATATATGTCCAGTCTAAGTTTAGCACACCAGATAGTTGGTTAGTCATTTTCCAAACAGCATTTGCAAGTGATGCTTTATTTGCCTGCACGAGACAGTATTATCTCCAAATAAAGTTAACGGCACTGAACACATTTCATATGACAGAAAATATTCTAAGTTTGTCTCTTCTTTCGTTGCAACAACTAGCAGCCTCTGAAAAATTACATTGTGTTCCTTTCAAAATTACCCCTTTCCATAACTTATAGCCGTTTTATATGCCATTGTAATGCAGTTATGCCATTAACAATATTTATTAATGAATCGCGTTTTCTGAATGGTTCACATGGGTGTAAAAATTCAAGTATCATTTTGATATTAGTAGTATCTCTACTCATGCGGGATTGTGAAGTGTCCCTATGCTGCTCTATAGCGGAGTGCATTAAGCCTGTTAGCTCGTGCATAAATTCTTTAACCTGAGAGCAAACCGGCTTGGATAAAACCCAGAGTGCGCTCCGACTTCCGGTAACTTCTCGAATATGGGTTATAGCTCCGAGTATTTCGCGAATTCATTAGACTACGAGGTAGACTTCAAAACACTTGGGCTTTTCTCCTTCCATTGTGACTGGACGGCAGTTGTTTATCTGTGAGCCAGTAGCAAGCAGGATGCAGCCGTATGAGTCAGCGCTGAGCAGTCCTGTAGGAAGGCCTTATACTTGACTGTATCAACTAATGAGCGAACGATAGTGAGTAGAGTGTATAGAGGAGTGTGGCGTCTAGCCTGCTGCTAAATCAATCCGCGAAATACTCGGGGCTCTAACCATAGGTCGGACCACCAACATTTTTTAAACTTCTCATAAGTGACTGCTCAGTCACTAAATCAGGACATATACCTTCCCAAAATCAATTACTTCTTCTTACAACATATTCTACTTCTTAAAGCTTACAGTGTACGTCTGGACGCCCACAACCCAGTTACATAATTTGCTGCAGATATGTGTGTTGATTTTGTGTATTAATTGTGCCTAGCAGCAGAAAGGTAAGTTATAATATCTTTTACAGACTTCAAATGCATGATCCAGTCTCAGTTCTCTCTGCTTCAATGAATTTCCTGAGAATAGAGACCATGTCAATATATTGCAGCCAAAACTTCGCTGTTCTGCTGTTATTTTGCTTTATATAAGTCAATATGTTGTCTGCATGTTTTAAAGTAGCATATGATATGATTTCCTCAGCAGAGGTGGTCTCATTCAAGAGATTGTTGTACACACTCTCGATGCATTTTAAATGGCCTAGTTTTTCCTGTTGTCTTGCCCCGTCTACCTCCATGTCATATATTTCCATTAGTCGTATTACATTAGATGCTAAACCAATCTTATTGTGGGCACAAATAGCTAGCTTGGGATACTGCTCCGCTCAAAATGTGCCTGATTGTATTCGCAGGATAAGCAGTCTGAAGTATGCCTGACAAACCTGTATTTTCTATAAAGGAGCCAATTAAACGAACAAAGCTCATTCTGACACTCCTCCAAGCAGGACTACCAAACTTGCCAAAGGACTGTCTAGTGGTCCACCACACTCTAAGTTCGAATCAGTGATATTAATCAGTGTAAAACATTCACTGAAAGTCAGTTGGGAAGCTACTGCTGACCGGCGAATCAAGCAAATTAACTGGTAAAAAGTGATTTATAGCAGTGAAATTCTTGACATTCTGTGGGAATCAGAAATAAATCAGTGAAATTTAGCCACTACATTAATTGATTATCGGGCTGTGATTATCTGTTACTCAATTTTCACAGTTGTCACTGATTTGGCTCAATTCTCACTGTTTCAAGGTTAGAGTAGGTATTTATAATATTTGGGTTTTTACGATACGTGACTGATCTAATGTAATTATTGGGGTTTTACCGAACCTTGGAGTTTCCTTACATACATAGAGCAGAGTCGAGTAAATAAAGAAAATTTTTATTTATAATTTATTTTTTTGAGTTTTGGTTTTTCTGTGCTTTGTTTCAGGGTATGGTTTAATTTGAATTTGAATATTTTCTTTCTTTTTGCACTATGTTAATTTATGATATTCAGATAGATTTTAAAAGTATTATAATATTCCCTAGAGATGGTTTAATATTTTTTTAAATGTATTCGTCTATGACTGAGCACACACCTTGCTCGCAGGATTAATAAACACTGGCTGATAGGGACAAATGACGCGACTGTTTAAAAACAAAGATTGTTTGAAATAAAAGATAGAACATAAGGAAAAGGTTCATCTGAAGAAAGTTCTGCAAGGATATTGAGGAGACACTTCATTGTATAAAATCTGAATTATGAAGAAGATAATTATAAATACGTGAAATTTGCAAGATAATTTAGTTTGCAGATATATTTGGAAGAAGATGTTGCATAATATCTAGCAAATATGCAAGACTGTAAATAAGAGATTCCTGACGGTGGGAAGTCCCATCTCATCGAGGATTCCAGAGTCAACTGGTGAGCTGCTGTACAAACCGAGATCATGCTGCGGCGGATCGACGACGAAACTCGACGTTCGAACACCCGAGAGCAGCGACGAAGTGCTTTGCGAGGTTCCATCAGGTCGGAGAGAGAGAGAGAGAGAGAGAGAGAGAGAGAGAGAGAGAGAGAGAGAGAGAGAGAGAGAGAGAGAAAGTGTCTACAAATCGTGTGCCATTCCTGAAGTTGCAGCGTCAGATAAGTCATGTGCAACCTTATTAACACTAAAACTGGATCAGCGACGAAGTTGAGCTAATTTTATTGAAGTAATCCTTACAATAGTGTTGCTCTCTCCACTACTAATAATTTATGGATGAAAGCTAGAATTGGTTGGTGCAGAATTTTTCATCATTAGCATTGACACTGTATTTTGCTGTAATTTGAAATTTTGATATTTTTAAAATATCCATCAGAGGAGCATTCAATTTCTAAATAGTACATATCTTTTGAATTTAATCATTTTATTAAAAAGGAAAGAAACCTTACAATACGTTTTAATCCAAGTATATCAGAATTCCAATATTATTATTATTTTCTTTTAAAATATATGCAATCGTACGTTAACTCGGAATACTGAAGTGACATGTGTTGAACTGATATATTTATGACTAACTGTGGGACAACTAACAGTAGAAATAAGAAGCCAGCTGGAGCAACTACTTAAATTTGCATTTTAAATAAAGTGAACAGTTTTAAAATTTACTGGTTTGATTTAAAACTAGCTGTTAGAGCTGATATCTTAAAAACCACTGCCCGGGAGAAAAAAAAATAGTTGAAATAATTATTGTAGAGAATCTCTTGTTCAGTTTTTTTTATAGGTATCTTGTCAGTTAAAGAAATGGTTTCTGAGAAAGAGACAAAAAACTGTTTTTTTTTTGCCGCTGTTTTTCAATATGGCGGATTTCCCCCACGGAGTTTGATGGTGGGTTTGTACATAAATTATTCCCAAATGTTTTCTAAACATTTTGCATTTAGAATAATTTATGTTGCAATTATTCCTATCCAAGACTGTAATTTTCTCCAACTAATATGGCTGATTTGTAATGGCCTACCAGGCTCGCAGGTATATGCCGCGCATTATAGTAACTAGTAAAATATTTATCTGAATTATTACTTCGTGAATAACGATTATTACTCCTTAGAACATCCGATTTATTTTCCTGGTATATTTATAGTCGATATTTCCAAGTTTCTTTGTTGCTTAATCTCGAATGCCACTCTTGGAAATTTCGTATTTTGTTCACACTTGCAAGGTACGAGATGGTGAATCGATTCACTAATATTGCTCAAAACTATAAGAAATTTAAAATCCCTGCGTTGAAGTTGCTGATGTTATCTCAACTGTGGGGCCGCGGTGGTGCAATGGTCAGGCCACTCACCTTCTAGCGAGTTGAAGCGGGTTCGATTCCCGTAGGGGGTCACCCGGATTTTCGCGGACATTGCTAATGGCCGGCAGGTTTCTTCCGTGTATTCCCGTATTTACGAGCCCTAGCATTCCACTGCTGCTCAATCTTCACATCAGTTCAATTCCCGGCCACAGAGTAGTTGAGTATACTGAGGTGAAACGGTGGTGTGTATTCCTAGCTCCAGCCATATGGCGGAACATCGTTCACCAATCAGCTCCAGGAGACTAACTTGCACGATTGCAGTTCGACCAATAGGAAGTATTCCATAAAGTGCAATAGCCTATAAGAGCCGAGGCCCGTTTCCACAGCTTCACATGGCCAATCAGCGACCGGGAACTGCCACGTTACTTCGTCTCTGTGTACTAGAGATGGGCGTTATTTAACGTAATAGTTATAATAAACTGTTACAATTTGGTAACGTGTTACACGAGTAACACGTCACATCGTTTATACAGTTAATTTTAGAACGTCTTGGATCGTCTCACTTAAACCAACGCTTGGCTACCGCGCATGCGTAAAAGTTATTTTTCGGAACGTCTTGATTTGCAGCTGCGCGCATGCGCGGATGCTATTTCTTGAAACTCCTCGCTTTAGAACCTTGAACGACGTAATTGTTACATCCCGGAACGTCGAGACAGGCGAGAAATATTTCACAGTAACCTGTTCCAAGTAAGTAACACGTTATCCGAACGTGTTGCTTACTCGGAACTGGAACGATGGAACTCGTTATGTTGAAGTAACTGCTCAGCCCATCGCCACTGTGTGCTCGCGTGCTCTGTGCTGAAGACGTGCAGATCTGACTGCGGCGGTGCTGTTCTTGGCTGACGTGGTGTGTTGTTAACGAGGGCCATCCCTTGCCGCCAAGATGATCGCCTCAGAGGCGGGGTTGGTATCGTGACGTCGCTCTAACGACGGCGATCGCGTTGTCATCTCGTTAGCATCGCCAACACTCCCCTCCCCCCCAACCCCCCACCACACACACACACACACACACACACAACGTGGTAAATACGTCCGGGACACACAGGCAGGCAGCCGGGCGGGGACCTTAAGAGCAGGTTTCAACACACAAGTTTTACGTACTAAGCCCGAGTTCAAGAACTAATTAAATATGATTAATGATCGATTGCGTTTCACCACTATCAAAATGCGTTTCTCTTTAAATTACCCCAGTTTGATTTTCGGCCGTTTAACTTCTCAAACTCCGCTCACGAAAGAAATATGGCCGCCGAAACATTTCACGGTACTTTGAAGGTTGTGATAAACAAATTCGGCAGACGCCTTCGTTGCGATCACAATAACAGCAATTCCTGCGATGTAGTTTTGGTTGATATTTGTTATATGAACACATACAAAAATGTAAGTTAGATTGGCTATGCAAAATATACATATCATAAACATTTTTCATATTTAATTAATGATGAATCTTATGTATGTTACGTAAAACGATTATTCTACATTAAATTGTGTTTGTATTTTACAGGCTCTTTGAGCCAAGTCGAGTGCATTTCACACTGTAGTCAAATTATACTGTTTGTTGCTGTGATATGCTAGTTTATCTACATGGCAGCAATAACAACCAATTTAATGCACGAGAGCAGTGAAAATATGATTCACGAAAAATCATGGTATATATTGGGTGAATTAAAATCCGCAGCAAATATTATACAATTTTGCGATTTCCCATTCGCTAAATATTTTACAACATTAAAGTGTCCGCACGCTGTTTCCATTAACGTTCAATATTTAATTTACGTATTTCTTTCCGCCAGGATTCCAAAGACAACACAACTCGGATTCCACAGATTAGTGAGCAAACTCATTGCCACCGCCTTCTAGATGCACCATTTTCTTCAAATTTTGGGCTCTAAACTTAGACTTACTACACAGGTTTAATTATCTGCTAGATGTGCGTGGTGAAATTCCCCGAACCTTAAAAGTCGGTAAACGAAGAGATAAAATTTTACCTTCGTATAGTTAAGCCGGGTTTAATGAATAAGTGGTGAAACGGGCCCTAAGAATACTATGTACCTGGGTACGATTCTGTTACGGCGCCTTCCGGGAGGATATCCTGAAGTTATACAAGCGGGCGAGTTAGAAAGCCCATTAGAAAGAAACAGAAACAACGGTCCTAGCACACACACAGCACCAGGACTTTGCTGGCTGACGAGTATTAATGAGCGAATGTGGTGAAAGAGAAGGCTAATAGTGTGTGAACCACCAATCAGCGCGCGGCGAAGGAAACAAGTGTGTCGAGCGATGCCCAGTCCATGTTAGCCTCCGAGCTGTCATCACAGAACATCTAAATATAGAGAAGCGGGGGTTTCTCGTGCGCGTAATGGCTTAAGGTTCGTTCACAATAAAAAAACATAGGCACATGGCATAGGACGTAACAGCAGAACGGTCACGCTACCAAGGGACCGCGGTGGTGTAGTGGTTACACTACTCGCCTGCCACCTAGGCTAACCGGGTTCGATTCCCGATGGGATCGCACTTGGACTTTCGCGTGTGGGAATCGTCCCGGACGATTCCACAGGTCGGCGGGTTTTCTCGGGGGTATCCCATTGCTCCGTACTTGTATTGCCTCACTCTCATTAACTCTCAAGACCTAGTTAATAACCGCCCAATCCTCTCCAATCAGCTGCTGCCACTGGCTCGTCCTAAGGCCAATAGTAAAACCAGAAAGGTGAATCAACCAATCTCCAGTAAAGCAGTCGTACAGATGAATGAAGCTGCAATGAAATAACGAATTGTGCTTAAATAGGAAATGTGACAGTGTAGTTTAACGTGTTACTAAATAATAACGCGAATTCTGCAGTTCTCTTATCACAACCAATAGTGATTGGTTTGTGTTTGGTGGCGGGTAATGGACTCATTAACCCTTCGAGGAGGTCACAGATCTACTGTCACTGAAGACAAAGCTGAAGTGAGCTGCCTATGTTCTCCACCACTGCAATATCTGTTTAGTTAGTCTATGACTTTCCAAAGTCCTATTGGCCCTGGCTGCACTTGTACTCCGCAACGTTTATTATTGACTGGCCGTCAGCCAATGAAGTCGTGCGTTGATCGCGTACCAATTAACGGTTCACGGCAAAGGTACCAAGTTTTACAGTCCATCGTGTTCGTTTGAGAAATTATCGAAAACAAACATTTTATTTTTACTTACTTAAGTATTAACAGGTTACGACCTTTTACGTAGATTCCAATGAAGTTCAGAGAAACAGTGAAAATATAAAAGTGTTAGTTTTGTCTTCAAGATGAAAGGATTTTCCATATTAACGTAACCTCGTTTAGATAAAGGTGCATACTCCTCCGCAAATGGTAAACGGTCAGATCGATGGGGCCCAAGCAGGAATTTCACTATGCAGAAGTTTAAACCGTGTGGCAATGGACGAGGCGGGCTCATGGGCGTCGTTCCTTTCGCGAAGGATTGATGTTTGTGTGTCTGTCGGGAAACTGACGAGTGCAAATGTAAAGGAAGGAGGCGCTTCGGCTGGCCATCTTGGTTTTGACTGACGAGGGCAGTGAGTCTTGGGGACATCCGAGGACTACAGATTGAGGTCTGACTCGTGCTGGTAGCGGTTGAAAATTTGCAACGATGGTGGAAGGTATTATCCAAAGTCTGGAGAATCCTCCCAGTGGAGCAATATACACCAGTATCCCCAAATATATATCTAACAAAATAATTTAACGTTACGACATGGACATACTTCCCCCTCCGTCGTGATCAACTTTACTGGTCGCTTACTAGTCAATGTGTCCATTGAAATATATGCAGATATGGAGCAGTGGCCACTGCTCGAATCTGTAAAGAGCTCGTAACTCGGAATGTTAGGGTCTCTCTTTGAAGTTTAACTTGTCCTTAAAGAGGTTCGAGAATATTCCGCGTTTCTATTTATGTGAGCGTTTCTTTTTCTTCTTTTTTTTTCTATTCTGTCGCTTGTCGGATTCTTCAACGCACCGCTATATGGAACGCAACGCACGTGTTTCATTCTTGCAGTACTTCATAAATAAATAATACATTATAATCTTTCTTTATTTTTTGCATATTTTAGTCTTTCGTTTTATTCACGGCGTCGAAAGGTCGAATTTACTCCATAATTAGGTTAAGCCTCGTAGCTCGGTTTCGCATTTTTTTTTATACGGTGCATTTTTTAAAACAAATCTACCAGTTCTCAGTAACATAACCGAAACAATAAATTCAACCATTTAGTAATGCCAAAATAAAACCCATCTAATCTCTTCCCCCCCCCCCAAAGCCGACTATTAACCCCCTTCAATAATGCTTTGATTTGTTAGTCGAAGTGTCACAATCGTGTAATATCTTAATGCGCTCTGTACTCGTGTCTAGTGTACTTTTGTGTGCTCAGAGACGTTACAATTAGACATCCACAAAGGAGAGATGTGACAGCATTTACCACTCATGCTCAAATTTATAATCAGTGGAAAACCACTGCATGGCTGTGAAATACAACTACTTGAGGGTGGAGTTGAGTGGAAAGATTTGGGCGACTCTGAATATCGAGGTCTTGAGAGCCGATGAGGGTGAAGAGAGGTGAGTATGGAGTAGCACCGTGGCTCCATCACCTACGTCAGTAAATGAAAATGGCTCTGTAGAAAACAACTAGTTGTTTTAGAGAAACAATTTCACTGATTGAATAAGTGACAGCTAACTGCTTGGGATTTTAACGTAAGCATACCGGTCCTCGACTGTTACCTTATCAATCGGGCTACCTAGCGAACGTCTACTACAGAGGGGATGTGTTCTATAATACTTCACTGGAAATATCTCATTTAAATATTATGCACTCTGTTTTCGTGTTTAGTTTAGGTTGTAAAACGAGGGGTGTTTGAACAAATATTAAGTACGAAAGCACCCTGTTATTCATATTTAATGCAGTTTAAACCTTCAAACCGAGCCCAACGAATGTTTTATTTAATGTTTATGGAAATGAAGGTCCTCTACACTGAAAAAATATTTGCTCTTTAATCTTTTAGCCAAATGTAAATATATACAATATAAGAGTTGTAGTGAACCAAATTTTTGTTTGGAGTTTGGAACTACACTATGACTAGGGACAGGTGTTTTTCGCGTAAACATTTCAAGACCAGTTGTACTGCAAAACACTTCTGTTCATATGCACTTTCGTGGTTGGATGATGTTAAATGTCACGTGTCTCAAGTGTCTGTCCGCGAATCATGGACGTTCAGTATCGGGGTACTTTATTACGATTGGCCTAGTCAAATAGGAACGTGACTTCTCAAGTAGACACGCGGCCAATACCCAAAGGAAGTCGTGGTTGTGGAGGAAGGATGTTGAAGTCTAGCATGGCCATAAATATTTTAGCGATAAACATATGTCCCTAACTATAATCATTAAAACGTTCTGTCATATATAACTATCAGTTATGTTTCTGATTTCAGTTGTTATTGGCAACAGGTGTTTATGAGTCTACGGAATATATACTCCATTCAAGGTTACTTTATACTTTTTGTGAGAAACCTTTGGACAATCACCCTGTACCTAGGACAGGTTTACCTATCACAGGAGTTTTATACTTTTTTTAACATTAAAGAATTATATATTTTTAGTTTTATATTGAAATTTTACTTCTATTTTAACTGTAAATTATAAAACTTTATTATAATCAACATGAATGAAAACATGGGAGAAAATATTTGTGTTTGGCAACTCATAGTAAGTACTAGTTCTCATGCGAAATATTATTAAACTGGTGCACACGAATAAGGTTCGTTGTTCCTTTGGTGTATTTTCTAGACTTAGTTAAGGTTACTTCTACTACATGATGGGAAGATAAACGTTCAAAGTTTGGGTAAGGGTAAATTTGCGCCACTAAGTAAGCGCTAGTGTCGGCAAGGTTCCAGATGTTCCCTATTTTCTACATTAAAAAACACGATCATTCCAATGATCTATACTAATAAATAAAATCGAAGTGTGTGTTTGTTATATCAAAATAGATACCAATATCTAAGCGTAATATGCTATTCAAAATACGTTGAAGCATAAATAACTGTTTTTAAAATTTTTGTCTGACTGTCCCGATGTTTGTCCAGAATAGGCTCTGAAACGACTGAATCGATTTAGAGATAATAGAGTTTATTTCTATTTAAAATATGCTCTTTATTATATCTCGATATCCCAAATGATTATGAAGTAAATTCAAATTTTCATATAATTTGCATTTTTTTTACATATGTTATTTATTTGCAAAAGGATTATGGTCAAAAAGCATCGTACAAACAACAGTTTTTTTTATATGCATTGATATAATACGCATGATAGAAAAAGATACATTAGTTTTTGGGAAAATATAATAACATAACATATTATCAAACAACCAACACTAACGCGACGATAAAACTATTTTCGATAATAAAGTAACAATCTTTCAAAACCAATTATTTAGGTACGTATTTTAATAACTCCATAAAACCTGAAAGAAGTGATATTTCTATTTTAAACATAAAACTTAAGCGAAGGGAAATTTTTATTTTGGAAATATGTAAACAAATCCAAGTCCACGCGAACGAAGTCACGGGAACAACTAGACACAAATAAAATATAAAATAACTTCGTAAGTTAGTAAAACGTTCTCTTTTATTATTCGCGTAGCTTAAAATTTTAATTGAAAGTTACTTTGTTGGAACACTGTGCACCTAGCGGTTGAAATTTTCCCTGTGTCGAATTCTCCCAAAACAAATCTCGTTTTGTTCCTGAGTAGAATAAATCTCGACTTAGTTATGCTTTGTTTGTTTGGAACGGAGGAACAGCTATGAAGCATAACTTCAGCGGAACTTCAGGAAATTTGGAAGTAACCATGAATGTGTAATAGTTAGGGACATGTGTTTTCGGCGAAAA
Organism: Dryococelus australis; assembly: GCA_029891345.1. Taxonomy (NCBI): domain Eukaryota; kingdom Metazoa; phylum Arthropoda; class Insecta; order Phasmatodea; family Phasmatidae; genus Dryococelus; species Dryococelus australis. The sequence goes on along the minus strand of CM056998.1, from coordinate 193,410,799 downwards.
TATTTCAAGATCAGTTGTTCTCCAAACCACACTTTTTCGTATGCACTTTCGTGGTTGGATGATTCTGAATATCACTTTCCTCGAGTGTCTGTCCGAGAATCATAGACGTTCAGTATCGAAGTATCTTTATTACGATTGGTCCAGTCAAATAAGAACATGTCTTCTCGCGTAGACGCGCAGCCAATAACCAAAGCAAGTTGTGGTTGTGGAAGTAGGATATTGGAGTCTAGCATGGCCGTAAATATTTTCACATAAACACCCGCCCATAACGAAATTTTCAACAAGGAATGTTATCTGTCTCACATGACGAACTTCACACAGTTTCTCTGCCCTTCACATTGTAGGTCGTCAGTATCTTCTCGTACAGTATACTATATATAGAGCACAGAGAGATAAAAAGAGAGGGTTAAAGAGAGAGGGTTAAAGAGAGCAGGTCTGTTGTTCATTTGCCTCGCTGGTTTACCCACAACCCTCTTTGCAATTTTTTTTGGGGGTAAATAGCTAGTGTGGTGGTTAATCCCACAGCTGGGTAGAGGACAGCATCCCTGACATCAATGAAGAGAGCAGGGTCAGTAATGGAGCGTGTGTGAGACCAGCTGCGATTGCGCGTTGCGAGAGAGAGAGAGAGAGAGAGAGAGAGAGAGACAGGGATGGAGAGAGAGAGCGAGAGAGAGGTTACTGCGCGAACTCGCGTGAACCCTGGGGCCTCTGCAACCAGCGAAGCGACAGTAAATCTTCCTAGCGGCCTGCCCAGCCCGCACACGAGCTACTATAGGCTGTTCACGGTAAAATGAGCACTTTCGGAAGCGCTGCTTGAGGTCTTCTTGTATGCACGATATGTACTCTTTCGCCTTATGTAAAATTAACAATGCCAAGGATCTCGTCCCTATGCATCGGTCAGACGAAAATGTGGAATTATTATAAAAGTAAATATTTTACAAATCAGGTAATTTTTACACATTAGTGCATTAAAAAACAGACAAAGAGAAAAATAATTAAAGTAATCACAAATAGATACATAACACTTTTTATTTTTATTCGACGTTAAGATATGGAACTACTTTCCACCCATCGTTACCAACTATACTGGACGCATGTCACTCAGTGCGCCCGTTGAAATATATGCAGGCAGGAGCAGTGACTTTTTCTAGGGTTGATTTAAAAAGTGCTCACTTTATCGTGAACAGCCTTTATCCATACTTGACAGCGTTGCTGCATTAAGAGGACTAAGCACGGAAACATTTTCTGGGAAATCGTCGTTTGCGCGCAAACGCATATCTCGGTACATAAAAGTTTTGGAAATACAACTTTTTGCCAGAAAGGAGAGAAAAAACTATTGTCTATATTCCTATATTCTTACTTTTGTCGTATTTAGTGTATTCTTGGATAAAAAAAATCGTGAAAGTTGTCAAATATAGTATTTTTTAAAGCTTGCCAATTAATTTCTTTAAGCGACAAGAGAAAAGTACAAACGTACGGGTGTAGTTAATCTGTGGGCTTTCATCGCGTGTAATAAAACCCCAATGTTACAGATGTAATTTGCACAGTACAGCGTCACGGCGGAAACACTGCACGCCTTGCACGTAGGGGCCATGGGGCACCAGGTGTGCGTGTTAGTGTCGCCCGTATCGCTCCCTCGCTTCTTGACCTTTGAATATTACCCGCCGTGTTGGAAAACTGATTTTCCTGGCTTGTCTGCCTTTAAGAAAAGAAAATTCCAAAGTACCTTTATAACCCACTAGCCATTGACCTTACACGGCAATACAGACAAGACCAGGGAACTACCATAGTCCATTCTAGGTTACTGCACACTTTTCTGAAGCCCTGCTGAAGTTCTATTTTCAGGATATTCCTCCGCCTCATGCAAACAAAGTTTAACCAAGTCAAGTAAATCACCCCAAAGAGACAGAGCACCGTATTGGTGCGCAGTCTTTGTAGTAATAATTTGTATAAGAACTATTTCTTACTATGCATTACCAACGCACATCTTTCTCCACTGTTTTGTTAATATTAATTATAAACAAAATCATAACTTATACATAAAACTACAAATTAAATTTCAATTCAACCAACATTTTTTTTAAACTTTCGATTATAAAAGTGTGAAGAAACCGTGAATAGGCTGTAGTTCGTAGTTATGACACAATCATAATTCTGCCAAAATTTGGCAGAATAAATATTCTGACATAAACACGAGGTTTATTTTGTCTACAATGCAACGTAAATGCAATAGCTTGGTGGGTATAGGAAGAATTCCAAATTAGAAAAAAACAATAATCCAATACGGGTGGTGGGGGGGGGGGGGGGGGGAGCTCCCCCATAACTGCGTTCAAGTGCCAGAAATGACTGGCATTTAAAAATTCTGTTGTATTTCATCAAATAATACTTTACTGAAAGCACGGTCATCTACGCAGGGCTTGCAACGCTTCGCAGGTTGTTTGAAACATGTTTATTTGACGGAAATATTGAACGTGTCCATAATATGCGTGCGTACGAAAAGAAAGCACTATGGTGACGATTACAGCGTGGCAACTCTGAAGGCTTCACGCTCGTTGGAAGCAGTGTCTTCACGTCCTCCGGCGTAGCTAAAGACGTCTGTTACAGACTGCTATATCTGGAAATACACTCTAGAAATGTTTTTGTACTTTTACAAGAAAAATTCCTGCTACAGGCTGTTCACGGTAAAGTGAGCACTTTTTAAGGCCATTTCAACAGGCTTTAACCTTTACTAAATATATTTCATTACATCTTCAGACGTTAAATTTTGAGAAGAGTGAAATGAATACATTGTGTTCATTAGTCACATGACAGCGGTTGTATTAAAAAGTGGCCAAAAGTTGAAAACTGACTAAAGGGCACATTTTTGCAAGGTCTTAAAAAGTGCTCACTTTACCGTGAACAGCCTATAACCCAGACGTCAACAAAATCTTTTGTAAAACTACAAAGAGATTTCTTGTTAACTATGCTAAACATTTATTTTGTAATAATACGAATAATAACAATGTATTACAATCGACATTATTGAAAAGTGCATATAAAATAATATTTTCTTCTAGAAAAACAAATGTGGTAATTTAATAACAAAGAATAACTTAAAAAAAATATTTCAGAATATAATTTACGAAAAAAAAAAATTACGTGTTGCCAGTACGTGGTCTAGAAACCACGCCCCTTGTAGATATTATTAGACGGCACCTTTAATCACGAGACCAACTTGACACAAACTTAGAGTATTTTTATACAGTAAATATAACTGCGAGTTATATTGATGAAGTTATTTGGTTAAGAAAAATATTTACGGTTCATTTATTTCATTTTAAGAATTCTGTTGTTGAGTTAAAAGATTTAGACGGCTCTTAATAACGAGGTATTTAGAGCCGATTTAAGAGTTTTTTTTTGTAGCTAGGAAATAACAGTTACTGAATAATACGTTCAAGTTTCATTATGATTATTTGAGTTGTTTTAAGTGTCTTACGTTATTTAAACTTGCAATACACTAATTTTTGCACGCACTTACGCGGTACATCACCCGTGGTTATCGAACGAACAGCTATATACGGTTTTACGCTGTCGAGTGTCCGTCATTTTGCTGAAGCCCGTGGAAACGGGTCAGTATAGACGAAACATTTCTTGAGGTATAATACATATAAGGCTCTTGTAGCTTTACAGGAGAAATTGTTGTACTGTTACAAGCATTCGTAAAATTACAAAGAATTCCACAGTGAAAACTGCAAAAATGTTTTTCAGTGTACGGACAGGATACATGAGAAACTACGGCAGAGGCGAGCATTTGATACTGCTAACGAGTCGCGTCCAATAAAACGATAGGGTCGGCGCTTAAATTCCGGAAGTCCTACGATCGCGGACATAAACAACTGTACGCTAGTTCAGTGGCTTCTGCGTGTAGACGACACCGCGTTACATGCGCCGGTCGGCGTCCGCCGCGACGCTTCATCGATTTTTGCCTTAAGCAGGCTTACCCTATGCAATATGAGTGTCAAACTTACGTTAGATGCCGACCTTGCACGAGAATTTATTGCACAAGTTCGCGTGCGAGGCTCATCTTGTACGAAATGAGGAGATAGAGCAGGTTCTATTTTTTTTCGTGCAAGGCGATGCAAGTTGCGATCCTATTGGTCCTTGCATGCTGGTCATGTGACCTGTTTTTAACATTAACCATAGAGTAAAAGAAAATCATAATCTGATGAGTGCGAAGAGGAATACAGAGAAACGAAACATTGCTGGAAAATATTTTTAAAACGTGGATTGGAGTTCAGACAGTTGGCGGAGAATAAAATGAAAACAATTATATTTTGGAGGGATAGCTTTGAAACAAATACCTTGTCAAAGTACGCAACTTCATATTTTGTATTATAATATCATGACTGTTTGGTACTCGCGAGGGCTGTCAACTAATTTTGATGCGAGACAGTATTCATTTTATTTATCTGCGTGTGAACTCGTTTCGCAAGAAATTTTGTTTGCATTCTCGTACGAAATCATTGCGCGAAATAGCATCTTGCACCGTGTGAAGCGTGCTCTACACAAACGTATCCCTCGCTAGGCAACCGACTTTACAGGACTCCGTAGTTTGTGCGTACACGCGTATTTCAGTAAGTAGAGGTTCTGGGAATACTATTATGTTTCCAGGACAGCGTAAAACAAAGCTGTTGCCTTCAGCCGTCAGGTGTTACTTTTATCCTATTAAAGAAATTCAGAGGAAAAATTAATAACAAGAAATGGTTGAAAATATTATTTTCATGGCTTCCTTGCGCTGTTTCCTTGACCCTTTCAGACTCCACTTTCAGTCGCCGCAAACAATAGAAATAATCTGTGCGTGCTGTACTTAAGTCGGCACAACACTAGTTTCGTCGTAACAGCCAATGAACTGTAGGCTGTATGTTCGGCTGCAGTATATCCTAGACCAGTGAAATGTTTTCCGAATAATTGACCCACAGGTAAGATCATTGTTCGTTGAGCTTCGCAGTGTTCAGTATACACCAAAAATTATTTACACGTGCGTAATGTACTCAAACGTGTGCACTAGGGCTGAATGGGCTAAGGAAAAGGAGGAAAGTACAAATTTTCACCTGCAGTTTAATATAAACTGTTTTACATCGCGTGCAGTGGCGTGTGGTGAATTGTTGCAAGGTAAGCTGGCGTTATCTCAGTGCTGTACCGTGTCGGTTGCTAGTTTACACCCACACCAGTAAAGTGTAGTTCGGCAGGTGATGCCAGAGGACGTGTGCACTGCTGCTCGCTTGTGAGTGTTCGGAATACATTCAGTTCCCCCCCAGGCTCCACAGTTCCTGCTGCGTGCACCGATAATGTACAGCACTGAGCAAGCACCAGCTTACGTTGCAAACCCTTCGCCACACGCCACTGATCGCGTGTTGTAATATCCTGCCACTCTTACAGATCTGATATGTGTGGAAGTCTGTTTCCCGTGAATGCATGTCGTAGTTGTGGGAGGATCGGCCGCATTGCTTCCTTTCATTCCTAGTGTCGACAATTGTCTGCTTGTTGCACGGGAAGGTTATATTTGACCGGCACTGTACACTATCAGCCACAGTGTACAATGATCTTCCCTGCAGGTAACTGATCCGTAAACTGTGCTACTACTCTATATGTTAAGCCTGGTTTATATCTCCGACCACTCAACACAGCGTCTGCAGCTCATTGCTTGTATTAACGTGACAAGTTCTTTGTGTAACTTAAGTACAGCTCGCATATAAAAAACTTATTATCAGCAACGCGATAAATATATTAACCCTTCCAGTCCCCGTGTCCATCATCGGGGATGTGTTGCTCGTGAAAGGTATTTATGGCCGGTACTGTACATAACATGGAATCAGTGGCAGGCCCCTGTTCTGCCCCTCTCGTCTGTGAATGGTTGAAGCTGACACCAACCAACACGCAAGTATGTTGTTTGCTAGTTACAAGAAGCTCGCCTAACACAGGTACAGTGCCCATCAAAAAATTTTACGATTGTAACATTCGAGGTTAAAAATTAATTCGGGACTGAATGGGTTAATGTGGGAATGAAAGTGTCATGGCGACACACGAACATCAGTAAAATTCAGTGCAAAAAATTGTGGAACAAAAAATTGTAGGGCAAAATAACAAACACATAAATGGATCAATAGTTTTAATGGTCCCGTCCGACAAAGAATGGCACAAAAATAACACAGGCAGTGCAAATATAACCAGACGACCACGGTGAAATTTACATACGAAACACAAAATAGCAAAACGTTAGAAATATATGAAAGTGACGAATTGATAGTATCCTAATCTAATATCCTTTCATGTATGACATGTAGTACAATCTATATTGTTAATTTGTGTAGTTATAAAACTATTATGATTTTTATCCACGCACAAGTATTTATAACGTAATACGTCATTTCAAGATCCTGTATGAAATAACGAAACAATAAATATACATTCATGCGAATTTTATATTCTGTGGCAGACAAAATGTTCCTTTTTATTGTAGTCTCCAGTTACACTCGGGCATAGGGTTCTATGTGTTAATTTCAACAAAACTCGCCTTATTTTTATTGCTATAGTATACTGTACTTTTTCCTGCTTGCTATTTATATAAATGAACGCATTAAATTCCCGCCAAATTTCAGCCATTTCAATCATAATATATATTCACATCTTGACAGCCAATGAGAACGCAAGAAACATCGTTCCGATGAATGTACACTATCTGTTTACTCTCGACGCAAGAAGTGGCTGCGATTGTAACGAGTTCTGGGCCAGTGTAAGTGTGCAGTGTGGAACATTTTTGAAGTGAAGTGGCTCAATGTCCCGCGTGACCGCGGCCAATGTCTAACAACATTTATGATTTGGGGTTTTCAAGAATCTGAAATTCAGTCTAGTTTTTTGACGCGAATAAGTATTTAAATCTGCGACCATAGTGGGAGACAATACAGAAAATCCGATAGTAACAAAATCGGGGGATACAGTTTGGCATTGCAACTCCGATTATATCGTCTGTATTCAAAATTCAACTACACCACTCGAGTGCCAAAGGATCAAAGGATATGTTACGTTGAGCGAGGACTGCGAATCATCGCTTAGCAAGGAGAGGTTGCGGGGGGAGGGGGGAGACCGCAACTTTGAGTTCGTTTCGCCGCGTCTCATAACTTCCGCGTTGTATAACTTCTGACTAGGAGACGCTACAACGCTCGCATAAGTTTTTATCGACAGCTCTCGTCAAGATAAATCGATTTCCTGTATAAAAACATTTATGTGGCATGGTTATGGTGAAATTCTATGCGTTTAATATAAAAGATTAAAGAAACCTTAACACAATTTCGGCCTATACTCGTAAAAAAATCCTAGCCGAAATACAGGAATCGTATACTGTTGGAAAGAGCATCTCAAAAACAGTCGAGTGATACTCATTAAACCCCATATGATCGAGTGAAGCAGTGATGGGGGAACGTAAAAAAAAAAAAAAAAAAAAAAACCATCAAGGCGTCCGAGCGCGGTCGTGTCCCCAACACAGCCACGCCCAATTTTTTTTATAACGGGGGTCGTCCCGATTGCAGCAGCGGAAGGACAACATCCCGAGATCGTCTAGAAGTATCCACGGGGAGTTTTACTGCTGCAATCGGTCAAGAGAGTAGTATCGGATAGCTTTTAAAAGTGCTCAGCTACGTCGCAAATACCGAACGTTTTACCGGCGATTAAACCTAACCGCCGCGCGCCAAACTGAAAGTCTTGTCTACACCGGCAGGGGTCGTCTTCTCCAGGGAAGTATACTTGTTCGCTCGCGATTTAGTAGCTCGCGAGGATACGCTGAAGCGATGTTGGAATTCTAGCCACACGCGTCACGAATGCCACACTGTTAGAAATAATTCCTTCATTTCACGGAAAAGTGCTGGTAAAAATTTATCCAGAGGTGTCCCTAAACTCTCCGTAAAATTACGGACACGTTGATTGTCAAAAAACGGACGTTCCGTAAAATTCACGGAACCTCTCCGTTAATTCCCTTGTTAGTCTTATGCACTTCTAGTTTAAATCACTTTTAATATCTATTTTATTTTATTTTTCATTATGTGGGTGTTCTACTGTGTAAAAAAAGATATTAAAAAAAGTTAAAATTTCTTGTACTTAAGCAAACTTTGTACCCTAGTCAAAAAGTTGCAAGTTCACGACCCTAACCACTTACCTACAACTCTCACGTGATGAGTTTGATACAACTCGTGTATTATATTATATTTAGTCACATAAACAACTTTCTAAGGTTCTGTTAATGTTAGTGTATTTTAACTGTTGCTAAGTTACTTTCTAAGGTTCTGTTAATGTTAGTGTATTTTAACTGTTGCTAAGATACGATAATTTCCTGGTTACAGTGGCGAAGAAAGCTTCGTGTAGACTCGCCATTGTTCGTGCCCGAAACCATAAGTTACACAAAGTACGGAGATTTTCTGTATTTTGTATTTGCGTACTTAACTCCGTTTTTCGTCATTACGTATTGAGTTTCCGTACATTTACTGTGCATTTTCGTAGAGATGTCCGCAAATAAACGGAAAATTTTAACAGTGCACCTATCAACATGGGCTATGGATCGCAGCTTTTGCCACACTCTAAAATTGTTTCGTTGTACTTTTACTAGAAAAATCCTAGGGGAACCCAGTTGCCAAGAAATTCCTTTGTAATGCTGGAATCGCAATAGCTCGACAAATGCGATGCGGAGGGCGCCACAAGTCAACAAAAATTCGCGTAAATGTGAACACTAGATTTAACCATCTCGTGATCAACATTTCTAAATATTTTTTATAAATGGTTTCTTGCTGCTACGTACCAACCGAGTTTACGATGGCCATTAACCCTTTGAGGATGGTACAAATATCTTGCCATCGAAGACAAGGTTGAAGTGAGTTGCCTATATTCTCCACCACAGCAATAACAGTTTCGTTGGTATCTGTATTTCCACTTACCATCGTCCTATTGGTCCTGGATGCACCTAATACGCCTACTGTGATCTGCGACGTTTATTATTGGCTCGCCGTCGGCCAATGAAGTCACGTCTCGTCCCGGCACCAGTTTAAGTGTCGCGACTGATGTAACAGGTTTTACAGTTCATTGTGTTCATTCGCTAAATTATCAAAAATAACAGTGTTATTCTAAAGAGCTAAATTGTTGATTAATTGTCTTTTTTTGTTACTTATTTCCGACCAAGTCCTGCGAAACATTAAAGCTTTAAAATTTTGGGTCTGGTGTTCAACAGTAAAGAAATTTCCATTAAACGTAGCCCAGAATATATACGTGCATACTCCTCAAAAGTTTAATGTTTCCATTGTGTTCTTATTTTGAATACCTTAAAAAGATTTCTTTCCATGTCCGCTGGTACTTTGAGCATGAAAATGTGTCTGTAATCACATCTAGCCATTAAAATTCATTACTTTGCTTATTAATACGGTAAATAATACCGCACGTAAAACTTTCGCGCTAACAAAAATGGCGGGTTAGACAGATGTACAGACCTGTCACGCCCGCTACGCGAATACATTAGAAATCTTGTCGCGCGAGCGGTTCTCGTTGCCTTGCGTCACAGAAGTGTCGATCTTGATCGGCTTGAAAATTATTTTATTCTAGTCGCATCTGTCGCGCTGTTATTATTCCAGCATAAAACTACAAATAGTTTCCTTATAAAATCTGCCAAACGTATATTTGTAATAAAATATCCTTGTAATAACACTTACAGTATTGAAAAGCGCAGATAATTTTTTTTTCTAGAAAACTAATGTGACGCATTAATAAAAGACAGTATTAAAAAAATATTAAAAAATATAATTAATGGAAAAAAATCATTACACTTTGCCAGCACAGGGACTAGAACTTACAGCCCGTATATTATTAGCCTGTGCTGCTATCTTTTAACCAACTTGCTAAATTTCATATTAAATGTAACTCCAAGTAATTACAAAATATTAAAGAAGTTATTCGATCTAGAAGAATACAATTGCCGGAACTTCATTTCATGTTAAGAGTTCCGTTTATCTTGGAAACATTAACAGTAACTGACTGATACGGTCACGTTTGAATTAAATTGTCGTTTCATTATGTTTATTATGTTATTTGAGCGTTTTACGTTATTAAAACTCACAATACATTTCTTTTTGCATACAACTACACTCTACATCACCCATAGTTGTTGCACAAACACACACACACACACACACACACACATATATATATATATATATATATATATATATATATATATATATATATATATATATATATATATATATACTGGTCTCACCAAAAATTACTTCTTTTGTAACACTTGAAACAAAAAGTTACTGTGCATGTTAAGGGGATACCTATGAACGTTAAATACCACGGGAATATCAGACGCAGAAGGTGTAGGCTCCAAGAAATGTACTGTAGAATGTTAACATTTTTTTTTTAAATTTATGCTGAGAAATTGCTTGTGATTTTACAAATTCTTATAACAGTACAAATAGTTATCTTGTAAAACTATGTGTGTGTGTATACAAATAGTTATCTTGTAAAACTATGTGTGTGTGTATATATATATATATATATATATATATATATATATATATATATATATATATACACATAGTTTTACAAGATAACTATTTGTACTGTTACAAGAATTTGTAAAATCACAAGCAATTTCTCAGCATAAATTTTAAAAAAAATGTTAACATTCTACAGTACATTTCTTGGAGCCTACACCTTCTGCGTCTGATATTCCCGTGGTATTTAACGTTCATAGGTATCCCCTTAACATGCACAGTAACTTTTTGTTTCAAGTGTTACAAAAGAAGTAATTTTTGGTGAGACCAGTACCTGTGAAGGTGTTATCATATCCGCGGCACAAGAAACAACCAATCAGAAAATAGTTTGTGTGCCACCAGCAGCCAGTAGAATTGCCCAAGGAAACGTGCTACCTATACTGGTCCTAGCTTCTGAAGTTGTACTGAGATTTCATTTGTTCTGCAACATGTCAGATGTGAACGATTATACTTGGGGAAATATGTTAATAGGTTCATTCATACTTCCTAATCGTTAACTTAATTAATATGTACTGATAGATAGTGAGAACATTTTGTAGAAACATATTTAAACGACGATTCACGAGGAGCTACTGCCTCTCACAGGGCAGATTCCTTAGGTTATTTGCATCAAAATATGTCTTAGGAATGTCGGACCTGTTCCCAATATTTACAGATAACACTTATTTACTAATAACACTTTCATAAGTAAGCAAAAATTATTACTACCAGACTTTATTGTTTACAGTTGGGCATCATACACCGTAGTGGCATATTCTTCTGTGGGAAATGAACGTGACATTGTAACACATTAACTATTATGACTCACAACGAAAGGCTACAACAGCAATAAATGAGCAATACGTAAAGACCTGAAAAATTCGCGAGTTCAATGACCTGCAGGCTAGAGTCTACAGTCTTGTGTACAAATTTGTCGATGTCAACTATGCATCGGTTGTCTGCTGTCACAGTGGGAGGCGACGATTGGGCCAGCGTTATCCAGGAGGTATCAAACACTGTGTGGACCAATGGATAATGTTATATAAACATACATGTTTTGAATTCTAACTTGTCCCAAAATGAATCCGCGAATTCTGCATGTATCTATCAATAACACGCCGTGGGGGCCACGATTGCTGAATGGTTAGGACGCTCGCCTCCCACCAAGGCGAACCGGGTTCAATCCCCGGCCGGGTCAACGGATTTTCGCATGTGGCATTAGTGCCGGACGATGCCGTTGGTCGGCGGGTTTTCTAGGGAGTCTCCCGTTTCCCCCGCCTCTTCATTCCGGCGGTGTTCCGTACTCACCTCAATCACCCTCATCGGCTCTCAAGACCACGCTGTTAAGAGACGGCCAGATACCTTCACTTCAAGAAAGCGCCGTGTTCACGTAGTACACAGTGAAACAGTCACACCTCGCGATGGTCGAGGTCACGTGATGGTCACAGAAACAGTCAAAACAGGCCGCAACATGCCCGCGATCTGTTCACTGTAATACGTTTCCAATTTGTCGAGTGGAATGGTCTGTCGGCTCTTAATACCGAGGTCTTGAGAGCCGATGAGTGCGAAGAGAGGTGAGTAGGTAGCAACGACGAGAGAACCCCGAGATAACTCGCCGACCAGCAACATCTCCCGGCGGTAAATCCGGGGGCGACCCCGACTGGAACCGAACCCGATTCTCCTAGGTGGAAGGCGAGTACTACATCACCACGGCACCATCGGAAAGGGGAAGGAAATATGTAAACATCTCTGTTACTTAACCCTTCGATCTGTAACGTTAAGGGCCTTAATAGACTAGTGTGACTGAGTATCAAGATTATCAACACTCGATTGTTGATCAAAAGATAACTTTTGTTTTATCAGTAGAGACCGCGCGAATTTAGCGGGTTCACTTCTAGACAAGTTGGAATTCACACAGCGGGTTCATTTCTAGACAAGTTGGAATTCACACACCTGTACGTTCATGTTAAGTTTCTAATTGGTCGACGTGTTGTTTGACACCTCCTGGAGATAAATGAGCCAATGACAAACATGTAATAAATTGTGCACCTTTTACTACCACAACAATCAACCAATAAACAGTTGAAACTGTATGAGTGTATATAAGACTGTGAAGTCTAGTCTACAGGTCATTGCACTCGCGAATTTCTCGGGTCTCTATTTATTAACCAAGCGAGATGGAGCATACGGTAGAAGATCAATTAATCATTGAAACAATCTCACTGGCACACTGGTTGTCAAACTGTCACTTTACTACCCTATTTTCCCCGGAATGCGAGATGGCTTTATTCTGCGTCGACCTAATGCCAAGTATGTATCACATGAGAACAATGAAGAATCCCTCCCAGTTGGTCAGTGGGTTATTTCTGGACACTGTGATGGTGTGCCTGGAGCACCGCATATTTTCACTTACTACGCTGCTTAATTACGGTCCTACTCAGGGTATCAGCTGGGTTAATCATCATATAGTCTGTTCACGGTAAAATGAGCACTTTTGAAAGCCCTGCTTAAGATCTAATTGTATGCACGTTGTGTCTTCTTCTGCATTGTGTAAGATTAACATCGCCACGGGCCTCAGCACTTTATTTCAAGAGATCTGCAAAATTCGCGTTATTATATAGCGATAGGTAAAACTTAAAGGACATGTACCCTTGCGACACGTTTGTCATTGGAACATTCTTTATATTACACATCCTGTATAACTCTGCGCCAGTAAATGAACACTTCACACTTGTCTGCCCCAATCACGTGCAGTTCAGTTAGAAAGGGCGCGACTTCACGTGTGTGCAGCAGCCAATGGATAAGCTCAACTATTTACAATGCTGTGAAGTTTAGCCTGATGCGATGTCCGGTGTAACTGGCGAATGTTACCCTCAGGTAGGAAAGGACGGACACCCGCGCGATCGAGACAAGAAGAGAACGTTCTAAGTACATCATTATACCGTTGGTGAGATGTTGGCACAGTGGGTTGCCTTACGGAAAGAAAAGTGTAAATATTCAGAATAGAAGCTTATCGGAATTTTTTTTTCTTTTCGGAAAGTGGTTTAATTCCACTCTACTAATTACACAAAACACGAATTTACTACCCTTGAAAATCATTTCTGGGGAAACTCCAAGCTTCGCTGGTGTGTGACTGCTTCGCAGTCACCACCTACATAAAACAGCCGGCATGCCTTGAATCACGGTCTTGAATATTATCTCCTTTGCTGGCGCTGAGGACTCTCTCTCGGTGCGTAATTTTTGGCTACGCTTGAGCAGTAATTTTATTTGCGAGGGGGCTACACTTGTTCCTAAAATTGTTATTCTACCAAGGGACAATGTCTGGAGAGAAAGTGACGAGGGCAATGTTCTCGGGGATTAGTGTCAACCTAATGTATTGCGGTCAACTGAGGGTTGTAAACAGTGTTATACTATTGACGCGGTTGTCAGAGGACCGCCAAGCTGCTTTTACACGTGCCGCTACTCTGGTATTAAGGGGGTAATAGCCTTATACACCGGAGGTGCGGCACACCGCGATCAGCTGGTAGACTGGACGATGACTATAGGAGATGTCTCACCCCTCGACCTCCTCTACGACCCCTCCTCAGCACCTGGTCGGCGTTGCCTGGCGACCATGCGACGCTACTACTACGTCATCCGATTGTGATTTCGTCGGCAAGAGAATTAGCGTGACATTTATGGAGTATCCTCGACACCTGACATCATGAACTCTGAGGATGGGAGGGGTAGGAGCTGGCCAGACTACATAAACCCTGACCTGAGGACTGCTCGAAGATAACATGGGGTAGGATTCATAGAGGAAACTCTGAAAATATAAATATGTTTATGGGCATTTAATTGTAATTATATTTAAGCCCAATATTATTCAATTGTGTATTTCAATCTTAATCATTTCAATATTTTTAAAATCGTTCTAATAATCTTTTATATTTTTGTATGGGTGATTTTAGGGCATTTTTGCAATATATATATATATATATATATATATATACATATATGCTTGAAAGTAGCATATAAGTTTGAAAACAGAATTAGCGTTCATTGTTTATTTCTCGCAACTGGGGATGATTTATCTTGTCATTTTTTCTTAAGGGATGGTTTCCTTTACTGGAGTTTTCCAACGTATTTTATATCTGCCCAAATTTTTAAAGAGTTCATTACTTAATTACACTAATGTGGATGTTATGGACGGGGGAAAATACATTGGTCACTGTCGTGAGGTGGACGGGTTTCCTTCGGGTGCTCCCACCTCGTGACAACACTCTCGCCACAGAGTAGTTAAGAATACGGAGGTGGAAGAGCCTCTTATACCGCAGACTCCTGCTACGCACGCCCAAGCGCCATAGCCGGCATCGCAACCAACAGGGAACCTTTCGCAGCATGCTGGAACCAATCAGATACTACATTCGTCCCCACAGCAGTCTCGCACAGCCAATCAGCGAATTGGTGCGCCCACATAATAGGAACCGACACGCCATTTTGCTTCTGTATACTTATGTCAGTGAAAAGATTTGGAAGGCTCTTAACATCGAGGTCTTCAAAGCCGATGAAGGTGATTGACGTGAATATGGAGCGGCGCCGGAATTGAGGGGCAGGGGAAGCGGAGATCCCCGAGAAAACCCACCGACCAACGGCATCATCTGGCACGATTCCCACATGTAAATATTCGGAGTGGCCCGGCCGGGGATGGAGCTCGGATCGCCTTGGTGGGAGGCGAGTAGGTTAACCCCTCAGCCACGATGGCCCCTTCTGTTTAATTATCTACTTTGTGTTCTCGCCTCCCGAATTTTGCTTACCGTCTCTTCTTCGATCGGGAATAAGTTCAGGTTATTCCGAAGACGTAGGTATTTCTGACAGGTGTACGCTGTTAAAATTTTCCCCATATTTACTGAGATTCTTACGAAAATGCACAGAAAATATACGGAAACGCAGTCCGTAATGGCGAAAAACAGAGTTAAGTACGTAAATACGAAATACGGAACATCTCAGTATTTTCTATAACTTCGGGTTTCGGGTACGAACAATGGCGAGACTACACGAAGCTTTCTTCGCCACTGTAACCAGAAAATTATCGTTTCTGGGGCAGTTAAGGTTATCCATGTCACTAAAACATGTTCTTTCTAACATTGAAAATTTGGAACAGGCGTATGTAACACTTAGCAACACTTAAAATACACTAACTTTAATACAAACAAAAAAAATTCCTTATATGACTAATATAGGAATTCAAAAGTTATACCAATTTCACCACGTGAGAGTTGTAGGTAAGTGGTTAGGGTCGTGTGCTTGGAACTCTTTGACTCAGGGTCAAATCTTGCTTAATTATCAAATATTTTAACTTTTTTAAATATATATTTTTATACACAGTAGAACACCCACATAAATGAAAATTAAAACAAAATAGATATTAAAAATGATTTAAACTAGAAGTACAGAAAAATAACTAGGGAATTAACGGAGAGGTTCCGTGAATTTTACGGAAAGTCCGTTTATGAAAATTAATGTGTCCGTAATTTTACGGAGAGTTTACGGGCACCTCTGGATAAATTTTGCCAGCATGTTTCAATAAAAGGAAGGAAATTTTTTAACAGTGCAGGCTGTTCACGGATAATTGGACACTTCTGAGACCAACTTATGCAAAATGTAATAGCTCCTACACGCCCGCATTCTGACAGGAACAGCGCCTGGCATGCTCACAGTAAAACTGGAAACGACAAAGAGAAACTAGTTCCATGTCGTAAGTTGAACTGCATGCGTTCGTTAACATTTCTGATCATTAAGTTATTTCTTTCGCTTTCTGGTTTTGTTAATGCGTACAAGTGTAAGAATTACAAAATTCGTAAGATATTTATTTATCTCACAATTCCGTGGTTTTAATCGGACGCCGCATGAATTAAGTTACCAGGCCCATGGCAATGTTAATTTTACATACTGCGGATGAATACATAATATGCATCATCTTAACACTTTGTAGACTACGTCGAGTGTAGGCCGAGAAAAATTAATTTAAACATTTTTTTGTTGTTCAGAACAAAACTCGCATGTATGTGCATTCTTTGTTCGGCTAGTGTTTAACATGATTTCACAAGAACACGACAGCGCAGTAACATTGATAATGCTAATTGCTAAGGATCGAATTTCTTTTTTTTTTGAAGCCACTCAAAGGGACATGATTGATTGTATATACGTATATGCGGTAAAGGACATTTGATTGGGTCATTATCAACTCGGCTCTCCATTGGTTGCTGACCGGCCAATAATGAACGCTGTAAAGTACAGGATGGTATCCGGTGTGTTATGGACCAATAGGACGATGGCGAGTTCTAACGCAGCCACCAACAGAACCGGTGTTCTTGCAGTAGTGGAAATAGGTAACTCACTTCTAATTTGTAAATGTATGCAGACCTCAATATGTAAAGCAGGGGTTTCCAAAGTTCTCAGTTTACCGTGAACAGGCAACACTCTAAAAACACTTTCTCTACCTCAACTCATGATTTTCTGCCGCAAAGAAAGTTTTCATTAAATTCGAACAACTGCAAAGTAGTTTGCCTCAAACAAAACTTTTGATGATCTATATATTAATGACAATGATAACCTTTCATTTTCGGTACAATACTTCGGCTGCATTCGTAATGGTTTATTCGTTTGTTCTATTTAGAGGGTAAAACAATTTTTTCGATTATAAGTATAAGAAATTCATTACTTATTAACTCAGTATTTCGTATGTTACGTTACATACTAAAAACGAGAATGGTCGAAAATAAGTTTTAATATCACTTCACAATTTCCTATGATATACATAAATATTTTCCTGTAAACAAAACCAGATTAAAGAAAAACATGTTATTTGTTATACAGAAACATAATTCTGTCATTAAAAAACGTGTATAAAGAAAAAATTCCAATAACAACATACATAAGTTTATTTATGCTTTACCGAACGAGGTGGCTCAGTGGTAACTCACTGGACTCGCATTAAGGAGAACCCGGGTTCGATTCCCGGTCCGGCCATTTCGGTTTTCCATGGTTTTCCGAAATCACTCCAGTTGAATACTGGGATGGGTCCATAACAAAGGCTGATTTCTTCCCAATTCTTACCCAACTTATGCAACTTGCACCGCATCTAATGACCTCGCTGTCGACGAGACGTTAAGCCCAACTAGCTACCTACCTAATTAAAATAAGACTTTCTAAGCGTGCACAAACTACTCTCAAAGGAAATGTTGGAAAGCTCAGTATGTATTTTTTATTCACGGAGACTTGGAAGTCTGTTCTCTTGCTCGATTCCGTGGGGCAGGTCATTGGGCGGGCGATGGACCGTCTTCGCCTCGCCTGGAGACAAGCCGCAACAGAGTTACAACGGGTTTGCCGCTTGCAAGCTCGGGAGCAGTGTTGGCCGAGGGACGGGGTGTGCTGGTCGGAGCTCCTCGGCGCAATTACGCCGCAAGCAAGAGCGCGCACATCAGCTCGTCTACGTTCCCCGGGAGTCGTCAGTCATCTCCGTCATGAGCGAGTTTGCTTCCGAGACGTTATCGAACCCGCGGGCGCTCTTAACCTCGTTACTGCTACACTCGGTAACAAACTATTCGTAAACTTGCCACGTCGAGGTATACATACAGTGAGAAAGTGCCTTACATCCATGGTAGTATTCCTACGCTTGCTCAGGAATGAGTCAAATGCGTAGGAAAGTTCCCAACATTGTGTAATAGTAATGCTAAACGTTCCTATACCTGCAGCCTTATATGTGGCATCATTTCCACGCAAGGTAAAAAAATTACATTATAGTTTAGTCTGGTGAAGTGCGCTCGTACACCCCGCTTCGAGGTGTAACACAGTTCCCGAGTAGGGCCGGGTTCTTATCGTCCCCCAGGAATATGGAGATTTCTCACTGGTCCATCCAATCAGGGGCCGGAATGCAAGGGCGGGGGAAGTGGGAGATCCCCGAGAAAACCCGCCGACCTGCGGCATCGTCCGCCCCGGTCCCCTCTTGCGAGAATTCTGGAGTGACTCGGCCGGGGATTGAACCCGGCTCGTCGTGTTGGGAGGCGAACGTTCTAACCGCTCATCCATCGCGGCCCCAACGCGGTGAGTGTGTCTGTTTCCATACAACTCACCTGATGAACCAATAAATGTGCAACACTTTTTGGGATATCTGCTGGGAATTCTCGTCACTGAATTCATTGACATGTTTCTGGAAAGACAGGCATTTGATCCAAACGGCTTTTGCCCGATACAACTTTTCGTAGAACAGGCATTTTACAACGACGAAAGTCCCTAATTCAAACCCGCTTACCAACGTAAGAGGCGAAGTTTGATGATAAGCAGAGACCTGCGAAATTCGCGTTGTTATTTGAGGAAACTTTAAACTTGAAGCTCTTCTGCCTTTGCAATAAGTTTATCATTGGCCCATTCTTTATTCGACACGCCCCGGGTAACTCTGCACCAATAAACGAACACTTCGCAATCATGTGCCCCAAATCATATGCAGGTTACTCAAAAAAGGGAGTGACTTCACATATAGGGCGCAGCCAATGGAGAAACGACGCCGTCTCGAGTATACACAGTACTGTGAATTATGGCTTGTTGCCAAGAAATGACGCGAATTTTGCATTCCCTTAACTTTAAGTCCTTGGCGAAAACACTTCGAGAAGCTTACGTACGTCCATTTCTAGTGTCAGAGGATTCCATACACCGAGGGTATTTAACTTCTGAGATTTGCTATAACGAATAAAATTAAATGCTAGTTTTTAAAAGATTTTCATTTAAATTCAGTTTTTATTTGCGCATCAAAATTTCTAAAGATTATTCGTGATTGCTTAAATTTCAAATAATTTTTCATAATGGTTTTTATACACTGACGACCCCGATATGGTTACATAAAGAATTATGTATATTTAACTCAAATCAGGCACTGTACACGTAAAAACGTTTATACTTGAACGCTGTATAAAATATTCTACGTACCTACAGTTCTACTACTTGAAATTTGACCTTATTTCCCTGCTGCTCCCTCCCTTATCGTATACGTTATTTTAAATAAATAAAACATTTCTGACGCTGTGAATGTTGAATTGTCTCCAGTACATAAATTCGATTGCCGCAAAGAACTTGCAAACGGGCTACAAGGCTACAACCATGGACGCACATTTAGAGGGACAGAAAGGTGCTGGGAATATACTGAGTCTGTCCTGGACAAAAATGAAGATGAAAATCTCCGTGATGAATTTTCGTCCTACATTTTCAGTCGTTATACAAAGTGTTACAGTAGATGAAGTTGCTTGAGAAAGTAAAGTACTAACTTTCAAGTAACAAAAAGTTAGGAAGAAATAAATAACACTTTTTAACATTAAACGACGAGTACGAAATTAATCCAGTAATTTATTGTAATAAGCAAGCCTTTATGCAGAGCTACATTTGAAATGTAGACGTGTTTAAAAAAAGTAATACCCATGTAATGCAGCTTGTTGTCAGATTTTAAAAGTTAAATGAGGGATGGAAATTTGCCAATAAGATTTTTTCCTCCTTTTTCAAACAAGGTGTAAATTTCGAGGCACTCTATATAATTACAGACATGAAAAACTTCACAGTGTTAATTAAATCTTAGTTGTTTCTTTGCCCTAATTAATGTTACATCTTACTGTCAGAAACGTTGTCGGGAGACGACATTTGAAAATTACTGCAATATACTACCCACGACATCGCCACGCTCAACGGAATACTTAGCAATATTCGCCATAATTAAGCGCACAAGTGCGGCCTTTAATTAGTTGTTTTGTTGTGTTTACGTCCAAGAGCCGAGTGTTACGCGTATCTCTTCTCGGCCGGTGTATAACACGGAGCAAGTGTGAAATTACAAGGTGGCCGCCCCATTCACCAGACGCTTCCTTCTGGCGTGTTCTAGATGTTTCTGTGCGTGGCAACAAGTTGATGGAGAATAATTTACACTCCGTGAGCCCCCTCACAATAAAAACAAATATCTACGGTCTCCTTGTCATTTCAAGTAAAAGCCATTCACAGTTACTTCACACTTTTCTGAAACCCTGCTGAAAAAGTTCTACTTCCAGGATATTCCTCCGCCTAGTGCAAACAAAGCTTAACCAAGTCTGGAAAATTACACCAAAGAGATAGCGTGCTGTATTCATGCGCACTTTGTGTGATACAAATTTTTCGTAAAACTTTTCTCACAAGGCATTACCAACACACTTGTTTCTATATGTTTTATTCATCTAAACCACAGATTTAATATTATATTTAAAAGATGAAATATAATTAAAAGTTCAAATTAATCAAAAATAAGGAATTTTTACGTTAACATTAGTATAAAACGCTTGTGATAAACGATTGCTTTTGGGATGCTCTTTCCAACAGTATACGATTTCTGTATTTCGACTTGACTTTTTGACGAGTATAGGCCGACGTGTTAGGTTTTCTTCATTTTTTACATTAAACGCGTACAATTTCACCATATAACCACGCCACACAAATGCCTTTATACAAGCAATCGATTGATCTTTACTAGCGCTGTCGATTGAAACATAATCGAGCGTCGTAGCTTCTTTTTCATTTTTTTCTAAACTACCTTATTGTAAGTGTTATGTGAAGTTAAGGCCCGAAGGTAGGACGGGTTTTTATTGCGTCTCAGAGCTAACCCCTTGCGCCTACTAGGAAGGAAAATCATGCAAGGAGACATGCATCGCGGCAAAGAGGGATTGGGCAGCCATGGCCTGCACTTTGGGGCCATGACTACCTCCCTAAGTGTACTTAGAGATAGTCTTAACTATGAAGACCAAGGGAAAAACAGTCAATAGAGACGTAAAAACCCTTGCGACAGAAAAGTAAAAATTTCAAAAAATATGGCATGCATTAAATTAAATTAAATAGATTGCTACAAGAGATAAGAGTGTTTGGAAAACATCCTCTTAGTTAATAGAGTAGGAAGCGTCGTAGCTTCTCCTAGTCAAAAGTTGTACTACGCGGAAGTTATGAAACGCCGCGAAACAAACTCAAAATTGCAGCCTTCTAGCCTCACGCGTTGCTTCGCAGTCCTCACTCAAAGAAACATTCTTTGATCCTTTGGCGACCGAGTGGTGCAATTGAATTTCTAATGTAGACGATAGGTTCAGAGCTGCAGTGACAAACTGTATCCCTCGCTTTTGTTAGCATCGTATCTTCTGGATTACCTCCCACTATTGTTGCAAATTTAAAGACATGCTCGTGTCAAAAGTGTGAAGAAACCTCGAATAGACTGTATCGCTTTCGCAGCACACGCATCAGAACGAGAGTCTCGTGGTATAACGATGTGGCCGCGCGGTGCACGAAGTTCCACCTACTGATGCTCGTTATAGTTAGAGATAAGAACATTTCGCGAGTTCATTTCAGGACAAGATAGACGTCAAACACGTGTAACCTGAAGGTGACTTTTCAGTTGGATCGCAGTTTATTAGACACGCCCTGGACGACTCTGAACCAATAGCAGACTTGCAAGTAAACAAGTAGCGAGTGCCATACTGCCAGGTAAGAAGTAACACTGGCTACTCTATGGGGCAGCAGCCAATGAACAAACATCTGAGACTCGATTATACACATAACTGTGGAGTCTAGCCTACAGGTCATTGAACTCGTGAATTTTTCCTATCCCTGGTTATAGTCCATTCACGGCTACATTCAACTTTCTTGAAGACCCGCTCAAGTTCTACTCCCAGAATTTTCCACCATATCATGCCAACGAAGCTGGACCGAGTATAGAAAATTACACCATTGCACTACATCCGTGCCCCCTCAGTGTAATAATTTTTTGCATAAGAACTATTTCTTACTAGGTATTGCCAAGACACTTAGTTTCTCCCTGTTTTAGGCATATTTATTATAAACTAAATATTATAACAAATATATGAAATATAATTTGAGACCTGAAAATTTCGCGTGTTCAATGACCGGCAGACTATACTCTACAGTCTTATGTACAAATATGCCGATATCAACAGCACATTGGTTGTCTGCTGTCAGTGGAAGGCGACGATTGGGCCTAAAGCCGTAGTTGTTTAAGGGAAAATGTTCATAACTTTTGATTGGTTGAAGTAAGGTAAACAAAATTTGTGGTAAACACTTGCCCACTATGTAACTACACAGTCCGTTGCAAGAAAAAAACATGGAAAGAAAATCGCTCATAAAATATATTAAATAGTGCACCGAGCGTCATCTGTAATTCTACTTTAATGTCTACTGCTGTGCTAGTAGGCCCTATTACTGTACTAGTACAGATAACGTTACCTACTTTAATGTCTACTGCTGTGCTAGTAGGCCCTATTACTGTACTAGTACAGATAGCGTTACCTACTTTCTGTCTGTGTTTTTTCCATTAGTGTCTCTTAACATTCGCGTTATTATTTGAGGAAATGTTTAACTTGAAGCTCTTATATCTTTGCAATACGTTTGTCATTGGCCCATTTCTTTTTTCGGCACGCCCCGGGGAACTCTGCGCCAATAAACGAACACCTTACAATCGTGTTCCCCAATCACGTGCAGGTTACTCAAAAAGGAAGTGACTTCACATACAGGCGACAGCCAATGGGTAAACAACGCCGGCTCGAGTATATACAGTACTGTGAATTATAGCTTGATGCCAAGAAATAACGCGAATTTTGCATGCCCCTATTTATTGCTTATTATGTCACAGATTAGCCGGAAAAGGAGGTATGAAACTCGCTTTCGAGATAGCAAAGAAAAATAACATCAGCTCTCGCTTCAATGTAGAAAAACAGGAAGCTGGAAAAAAAAATGAGATGACATCCAGAGTTAAGCTTGAGACGGCCAGAAGCTACATCTTCAGCAAGAACAGCTGTGTTCGATAAAGTAGTCGTCAAAAAATTCTTCGATGCGCTGGGAAAAATTGTAGACCATTAGCAAATCGCAGCTCCGGAATTTTTAATATGGACGAAACTTCGCATACTGAAGTTCAACGCCCGGAAAAAGTTATTACACATAGAGGAAAGAATGAAGTTGGTAGCCTAACTGCTTGTGAAAGGAGGCAAAATGTGACAGATGTGTATACCATGGATACTGCTGGGTTGTTTATTCCTCCAATGCTAATCTACGCGAGAAAAATAATGAAGGATTCTCTAGCATTTGGTGCTCCCTCTGGGACAATTTTCTGTTGTCAAGACAAAGGTTGGATGACTGCAGATGTGTTTACGGAATGTGTGTCCCATTTCATTCGGAACGTAAAACCAAGAGAAACAGAAAAGGTTCTTCTCATTTTAGATGGACACAGCAGTCGTACTCGGAGCTTAGATGCAATCGATCTGGCTCGCAAAGAGCCATAATAACCCATTATTATGCTTTCACTGCCATTTCACTGCACACATCGTATGCAACCACTCGACGTGGCTTTTTTCAAGCCACTGCGCATCTTCGTTGACACTGCGATTACAACAAAGCTGAGCACGTCTCCAGGAAAAAAGACTTACTGTTGAGCATATCGCCTCTTTAGTTAGAGCTGGGTTTCCTAGGGCTGCTTTGGTGGCAACAGCAATAAACGACTTTAGGAAAACTGTGCTGTGGCCGGCTGATCGTCATGTGTTTACAGATGCTGACTTTGCTGCTGCGTCGGTCACTGATCGTCCATTCCAAGATACAGGCTCCAAGGATCCAGAGCAACCAACTGAGCCTAGCCCTGTTTCTCTAGATGTGATGATGCCTGAGAAAATGGAGCACGATGATGATGTACGGCAATCTAACGTTTACAATATACCAGAAATAAATGTGCTTAGCACTTTCAGAGACATTCCGGATTGTTCGAATGATGAACCTGGTTAACCTGCAACGAGTTATATATCTACAGAGGAAATAAACCCGCTTCCTTCTTGCTCATTTTCACCAGAGCGAAATGAAAGGCAAAGACGTGAGGTTTCAGGCATAGTGCTGACATCAACGCCACATAAGGAATCACTTAGCAAGAGTCCACGTTCCTCGTCTAAGACATCTGCGTCGACAAAGAAGAAACATTTATTTACTAATGTGCAGCTGAATTCCCAGAAGAAGAAGAAAGTGTCTGTTTCCAATAGCCAGGATACAGTGTGCATCAACTGCAGTGACACTTATGACACAGTCTGGATCCAGTGCAATTCTTGTAAGTTTTGGTCACACGAGGAGTGTGCAGATTTAAGTGATGCACATTTTTGCTTTTGTGACAGTTGTGTGAAACGCCAGGAAATTTTATTTCTCTCGTTACTATGTTAACATTTTAATACTATTTCTGGAATTAATATTAGCCTTTTAAGTATAGTATTCATTAGATCATAACTGAATGATACTTAACTGACCATTGCTGGAATATGAAGACTTATCTGAGTTATAGCCATTTAACTGAGTCTGAATCTGAAAGTAGTCTTATGTTTTAAACTATTGAGTATGCATTGTCTCAAAAATTTACAACTTATGCACTCTTTATAAAACTCGAAAGAGGAATAATATATTTATTGGTACTACAAGTTGTTTTCGGTTTTATTTGTTCTTATTTTGAGACGGGCCAAATTACACGGCAGTGAAATTTTTTAATAAGCTTTAATAAACTGTGTTATGTTATAGTAAATTACATTTTACTTACAGGCTCTATAACACCTTATTACAGTTCACCTGCCTCTAAATTTTGAAGTGTTTGGAACATCTGTTATGTATTTTACAGGCGTCCGAAGTTAAGTGGTTCAAATTTCACAGACCTCCCCTACTTCCATTCCATTGCTACCAACTTTACTCGGTGCATGTCACTCAGTGAGCCAGTTAAATTATATGCCACGCAGGAGCAGTGCAATTTTTGTAAGGTTCGTTTCAAAATTGAGTGAAGAGTGAAGAGATTTGGATGGCTCTTAACATCGAGTTCTTGAGAGCCGATGAAGGTGACTGAGGTAAGTGTGGAGCAGTGCCGGAATAAAAGGGCAGGGGAAACGGGAGATCCCCGAGACAAGCCGACCAACGGCATCGTCCACCACGATTCCCACATGCGAAAATCCGAAGTGATTCGGCCGGGGATTGAACCCGGATCGCCATGGTGAGAGGCTAGCAGGCTAACCGCTCAGCCACCATGGCCCCTCGTTTAAAAAGTTCTCACTTTATCGTGAACAGCCTTTGCAGTACATTCACGATAAAGCGAACACTTTTGAAATCAACCTTTGGAAAAATGTCACTGCCCTTACCTGTATATACAGTATTATAAAGTGCGCATTGAGTGACATGCGTCCAGTAAAGTTGGTAACGGTGGATGAGAAGTAGTTCCATATATTATCGTAGAATAAAAAGTGTTATGTAACGATTTGTGATAACTTAAATTATTTATTTCGCTGTGTGTGTTTTTTTTTAATGCATCGAAGGGTCAAAATTTGCTTATTTGTAAAATATTTACTTTCCTAATAATTCCACATTTTTTCTTGACCGAGACCGACGTAGGAATTATGTGATAAGTCCCGTTGCAGTGTTAATCTTACATAAGGCGCAAGTATAGAAAATGCGCATACAAGTATATATTAAAAAAGGGCTTTTAAACCTTTGAGGAGTATGCACGTGTATATAATTGGGGCTACGTTTATATAGAAATTTCTTTACTGTTGAAGTCCAGATCTACAATTTTATAGCTTTAATGTTTCGGAGGACTTTGTCGGAAATATGTTTAAAAAATTACAATTTATTAACAATTTAGCTTTTAAGAGTAAGGCTGTTATATTTGATAATTTCTCGAATGAACACGAATTGTAAAACATGTTACATGTGTCGCTACACTTTAACTGGTGCAGAGCCGAGACGTGACTTCATTATCCGACGGCGAGCCAATAATAAACGTTGCAGAGTACAGTAGGCGTGTCAGGTGCATCGAGGACCAATAGGAGAACGGTAAGTGGAAATACAGATACCAACGAAACTGTTATTGCTGCGGTGGAGAACATAGGCAACTTACCTCAACATTGTCTTCGACGGCAAGAAATGTGTACAATCCGCCAAGAGTTAAAAGAGCTCACTCTACCGCGTGTGGCCCACACGTGGATGGACTCCTCGTGTTGTGTGTGACGGGGAGTGCAAGCGGACAGCTTGTAATCCAGCTGTCCAGGAGTTGCATCGCCCCCTCGCCCAGCGAGAGCTAGCTACGTCGCGCGGGCAGGCAGGTTGTAACTACCACGCACGCCAGTCCGTGAGCTGTTCTCGACATGCAGCGAGGGAAGAGGGAGTTCAGAAGACTGCTCGGCCGCAGACACAAACTCTCTTCGCAACGCAGGTTCCAAGCGGTGCACGAACTAGACCATAGATAGAGACCTGCAAAATTCGCGCTGTTGTTTGAGGACACGTTAAACTTCAAACACGTATACCTTCACAAAACGTTTCTCATTGGACCATACTTTATACGTAGGGATAGGAAAATTTTGCGAGTTCAATGACATGTTGGCTAGACTCCACAGTCCTGTGTACACGCGAGCCTCAGACGTTTGTTCATTGGCTGCTGCCCCAGAGAGTAGCCAGTGTTACACTACATCTGGCAGTATGGCACTCGCTACTTGTTTCCTTTCTAGTCTGTTATTGGTTTAGAGTCGTCTAGGGCGTGTCTAATGAACTGTGATCCAATTGCAAAGGTGACTTTAGTGTACATGTGTTGGACGTCTATCATGTCCTGAAATGAACTCGCGAATTTTTCCTATCCATATTTATATGGCACCCCTGTGTAACTCTGCGCCAATAAATTAAAGCACCATAATAATGTTCCCTTATCATATGCTGTTTAGTCAGAAATGGGGTAAATTCACATATGTGCAGCAGCCGATGGTGAAACGACGTCGGCTCTAGTGCATACAGTGCGGTGAAATTAAGCCTGATGCCAAATAATAACGCGAATTTCGCATGGCTCTAACCATAGACTCTAAATAGGGATATAATTATTTCGCGAGTTCTTTTCAGGACATGATAGACGTACAACACGTGTACACTGAAGTTGACTTTGCCATTGGATCGCAGTTTATTAGACACGCCCTGGACGATTCTGGGCCAATAGCAGACTTACAAGGAAACAAGTAGTGAGTGCCATACTGCCAGGTGTGCAGTAACACTGGCTACTCCATGGGGAAGCAGCCAATGAACAAACATCTGAGGCTCGAGTATACACATGACTGTGGAGTCTAGCCTACAGGACATTGAACTCGTGCATTTTTCCTTTCCCTAAGTATAAATGAGGTAGGCAGACCTCGCTGGCTGCGCAGAACCAATCTCCGTGAATATGCTGTTCACGGTAAAATGAGCACTTTAGAAAGCCCCACTTAAAATCTACTTGTATGCACGTTGTGTAATATTCCGCCATATGTAAGATTATTATTATCATGGGCCTTATCACTTTATTCACGCGTCGGCCAAGTGACACTGTGAAATTATTAGAAAATTAAATATTTTACAAATCTACTCGTTTTTACATTTTAATGCATAAAAGAATTGAAAGCGAAAGAAATAATTAAAATTGTTACAAATGGTTTCCTAACACTTTTAATTCGACGTTAAGATACGGAACTACTTCCCATCCATCGTTACCAACTTTACTGGGCACATGCCACTCAGGGCGCCCGTTAAAATATATGCAGGTGGGGGGCAGTGACTTTTTTCTAAGGTTGATTTACGAAGTGCTCACTTTATCATGAACAGCCTTTACCAACATTGAACCGCTTTTCTGTCTACACGTCTAGCAAAAATTGCATGGATTGGTTTTGTGGGTAGACATTCCTTAGTAAAGAAGTGACGTTGAGATATATTTATACTTCATCATACCAGTTTCTAATGCTTGTTGATTAAATTCAAACTAGTAAAAGTATTTTATTAATATAAGAGTGCTCGTACGTTAAAAATTAAGATATAAACAAACACTTTCATCAGTGTTGACCAAGTGACTATGAAGTTGTGTTGGGTACATGCGCAGGAGACGAATAAGCGGTGTACCTCATCTTTAGTCTATGAACTAGACGAACCCTGGAGCTGAATAACAGTGCTCTTGTCCGACATCCGGGAGACGAGCCGGATGATGTCGCTGGTCGGCGGGGTTTTCTCGCCGCTCTCCCACCAGTTTCTCCCGCCTTAGAATTCCGGTGCTGATCCGTACTCACCTCGCTCCACCCTCATCGGCTCTCAAGACCTCTGTGGCAAGCGCCACCCAGATCTCTTGGCTCACTCACTCACTCACTCACTCGTCCAACATACGGTACTCCCATGTGGGTAACCAGCCTACTGAGATAAGACGCCGGTGTCGCTGTAGAGTACTGACATATATCTAGGGACAACTGAATCTCGCGAATAGATTCCCGCACATGCTATATTTCATCACCCAAGAACGCACCGGCAGTTTTATTTACCTTATAGGCACCGTGTCTTTATGAGAAGACATTGGGACCGTGTGTCTCATGCACAGCGGAAAGTTACCCATGCCCCCAACTTGACTGCTGAATGGCGCTACAACCGACGGCCCGCTAGCTAGCCTGCTCACCTGCATGCCTTACCTACACCGCACGACGCAGTATCGAGCGAAGATTAATTTCTCCTATAAATTGAATTATGCAAAAAGACCTTGTGTGCTGCTGTGCTACGTAAAATTAAAGAACTGTTAATGTCACTGGAACAGTGATGTGCTGTCTGCGAACGATACACGTTACGTGTTGTTCATCGGAGCGCGAGCCGCGGCAGACCGGCTTGCAGCGAGGCGCCTGCCATTCTGAGCGACCCGGCAAAATAGTTCATTGCCTGCCACCTTAGGCGCTGGTGTAGCGGAGGAGGCGTGTACAGCGGGCGGTGAGCGTTATAGATGGCGCCACAAGGACTTTATTTGTTGGAAATCAAATATTTCTGGAAAGTGCCACCGCTCCCCATTGGTTGGATAAAAATGATAGTGTTTGTACCTAAAGTATTGGGGTGTTCCGCAAACCAAAGTGTACTGTAAATAGGGATAGGGAGAATTCGCGAGTTCAACGACCTGTAGGCTAGACTCCACAGCGACGTGTATACTCCAGCCTCAGATGTTTGTTCATTGGCTGCTGCCCCATGGAGTAGCCAGTGTTAGTTCACACCTGGCAGTATGCCACTCACTACTTGTTTCCTTGGGAGTGTGCTATTGGCTCAGAGTCGTCCAGGGCGTGGCTAATAAAATGCGATCCAATTGAAAAGTCAACTTCAGGTTAACCTTTTTTGACGTCTATCTTGTCTTGAAATGAACTCGCTAAATGTTCCTACTCCTAACTATGCCTTAACCCCGCAGGCAACTGGTCTTCCGAGACTCTGCTGCTGGGATTTAGATACGTCAGAAGTTAAGTAAAAACCTAACACGTGTGTAGGGCACATGAGGCCAAGTGAAAGTATAAATGGACTTTCTTGCTTGTCCATGTAGGCAGTAGAAATTTTATATGGTAGTCCTTGACATGATTTGGAATGACAGTTAACCTTAAAAGTCAAGTTCAGTGAGTGATCAATGTTACGTAGTTGCATTAGTAAGGTAAAATCCAGCATTTGCTAGTTTTCTACATGTTTTGGAAGAAAGTAACATGGTCACGTAAGATATATTTTAAGTATAGGGAATACTTAAATATTAAACTGAAACGGAAAATTGAGAGAAATCTTATAGGAGTTTGTAAAGAACACTTGCTGAGTAAAGTATAAATGCATTTGAATGAATGCCAAGTTAATGTTTCATGCTATACCATGATAGCCATTTTAAAGGCTTTTTAATATTTAAATTTGTCATTTCAGCCTTATGAGAAAAACTGAAGTAATGAAACATTAGAAATCTTACTTTCTGAATAGCAAAAAAATATACTCATTTTAGAGTTTAAGTGAGCAAGAAACGTGTAGAGTCAGATTGATAAATTGCTTTAATGGTAGAAATATGTAAAATTCTGGTCAGTCATTTGGAAGTAGTGTTTTATATTCTGGTGTTTTGCATGAGTTTTATAACGTGTTTTGAAAATAGTTTCAAATATAGAAAGCTTTTCCCATACAGTGTGTGTGTTTGTTTGTAATTTAAAGATATATTAAACTTTTAAAATGCTCTTCGAAATGATTTGTTGGTTCTGAAGGACTTGTGTGATTGAGTTTTGGTTACGTGACGTCTCTTATGTCGTCGTGTTCTGCAGGTCGTAGTAAGCGCCTCAACGTGCTCCTAAAGGCTTTTCACGATCAAATGTGCACTTTTGAAAACTACTTTTAAAAAAAAATCACTGCTGCTACCTGCATATATTTTGCGTCCACTGATGCAGGTAACGATGAAAGGAAATTAGTTCTATGCCTTAACAACGAATTAAAATTGTTAGATGAACACACGAGATAATTAAAATTATTTATTTAGTGTTCTGGTTTTTTGAATACATCAAAGCGTAACAATTAGCAGATTTTACTATAATTTCGTTTCATCGACGCATGACTAAAGTGATTGGGCCCATGTCACTCACAACTTTACGTAAGGTGGAAGAATACATGACGTGAATACTAAGTAGATCTTAAGCACGGGTTTCGAAAGCACTCAGTTTGCGTTGAACAGCCTATACTCGTCTGGCCAATCAGAGTTATGTAACTATAATATCGTGGGTTTATGATTCGCCTGTAGATACCCCAGACGTGTAACACGGAAATTATTCAATCACAAATGTGTATCTGAGCTATGAAGTGTCGTGAAATACAACTGGGCGTGAAATCTCTCCGCGAAAATCGGGTGTCCGTATGCGTAAGTTATTGAATACAAATTACTTCACCTCCAGCTTAGAACAACGTTCTGCAGTGACCAAAGAATTGATCATGAATAGAGACCTGCAAAATTCCTGTTATTATTTGGGGACACATTACACTTCAAACACGTGTACCTTTGCGATGAGTTTGTCATTGGGTCATACTTTGTTTGACACGCCCTGGATAACTCTAAGCCAATAGATAAACACTTCACATTTGTCTAGTCCAAACACATGCAGTCCAGCCAGAAAGGGAGTGGCTTCACATTCGTGCAGCAGCCAATAGAGAAACGACGCCGGCCCGAGTATATATAGTACTGTGAAGTTTAGCTTGATGTCAAATAATAACGAGAATTTTGCAGGTCTCTAGTAATGAAACTCACAAGGTCGCTTGTACCGAGAGTGGTAATATACGTGGCGTAGCCGGAGATATTTAGCTGTGGGCTGAAATCGGCACGCGAAATAACATACGCATTGACCCCTACGACCTCTGCTCTCGCTGGAACGAACCCGCGAATTAACAGTTGACTGACGTTGCGCTTGATGTGGCGAAGATAAATGATAGCCTCCTTTACTTTCCATTAGTTTAAATCTCGAACTCCTCTGGATAAAAACCTGTTTTCTTGCTGAAACGAGACTACTTTGTAATGTCTGGTGTACATGTTGTCGCCATTCCGCTAATGACGTTCCTGACAAAACCATGTTCAGATACTGAGAAACTTCTGATTAATGGCAGCAGAAATTATAACTCACGTATTCTCTCAACGATTTTAGTCTTGTGAACGTTCTGCTCTTTAAGTCCTATGCTATGTTTAGGTTTTTTGATTATAAATACACACGTAAATCTCAGCCGTAAACGATTCAAGAGCCCCCACTTATTAGAATGGCCGTCTGACTGGCAGAAGAACACCATAGTCTTTTCGCAGTTACTTCGCACTTTTTTTAGTCAAACCTTGGAAAAATTCCCTTTTGTATGACGTGTTTGGTTGTTTAGGTCCAGTGTCACAAGATAAGTATAAACCTGTTAACATTAGAGATGGGCGTTATTTAACATAATAGTTATAATAAACTGTTACAATTTGGTAACGTGTTACACGAGTAACACGTCACATCGTTTATGAAGTTATTTTTAGAACGTCTTGGATCGTCTCACTTAAGCCAACGCTTGACTACTGCGCATGCGTTAAAGTTATTTTTTGGAACGTATTGATTTGCAGCTGCGCGCATGCGCGGATGTTATTTCTTGAAACGCCTCGCTTTGGAACATTGAACGACGTAATTGTTACATCCCGGAACGTCAAGACAGGCGAGAGATATGTCACAGTAACCTGTTCCAAGTAAGTAACACGTTACTGGAACGTGTTACTTGGAACTGGAACGATGGAACTCATTATATTGAAGTAACTGTTCAACCCATCCCTAGTTAACATACATCTCCATAATTTTTATCAAATCGAACTTTTATTCATATTTCACTTATAAATTAAAACCTTTCATTAATAATTAATGTGAATAAAACAGGTAGAAAATATGTGTTGGTAATGTTTAGTAAGAAATTAATTTTATGCAAAATATTATTAATCTGAGCGCGCACGAATGTGGTGCGTTTTCCCTTTGGTATAATTTTCTAAACTCGGTTAAGTTTTGTTTGCGTGAGGCGGAAGAATATCCTGAATGTATAACTTTAGCAGGACTTCAGAAACGCTGGAAGCAACCATGAATGGACCATTAACACAGAGTATCCAAGCACACTGAGGATCAACATGCGCTCGTTGCAACAGTAGTCTTATTGCCAGCAATGTGGTAGCATAGAGTAGGTTAGGCATACAGAGGCGAAATTCCTTGGATTTCTGATCGCCCGCGTGAGTCTCTGGGGACCGACCTCCCATATGATTGGCCTTCGCGTGCTGTAAGACAAGGGTTCCTATTGGCTGGGCTGGCAGCTGGTGAGTGGTTTACCAAGCGCTGACTGGTGAACGATTACCCAACATGGTGTTGTTCGGCGACGCCATTTCGCTGGCGTGTGCGGCTGGAGTTCGCGGAATAAGCGGCCTTTTGCCTCTGTATTGTTAACTCCTCTGTGGCAAATTCCAGTTCCCCAGTCAGCTCCTACGATTGTAAAAACTCTTCTCTTACTGCAGCACATGATTTGTAGTCGCCAAGATAAACCACTGCAAATTAG
This sequence comes from Dryococelus australis, assembly GCA_029891345.1. Taxonomy (NCBI): domain Eukaryota; kingdom Metazoa; phylum Arthropoda; class Insecta; order Phasmatodea; family Phasmatidae; genus Dryococelus; species Dryococelus australis. The sequence goes on along the minus strand of CM056998.1, from coordinate 193,377,344 downwards.
GCTTGCCACGAACATAAATTTGGTTTGATCTACATAGTAATGACTATGATAAATGTGCATTCTCGTAACAATAATTCAGCAGACTTTATTGTAGTAATGTTGGCTACACGGTAAAGATAATTTTGCTCTGAAAAACAACCGTCATTATTAGACCAAGTGATATTTCGCGAGAAGAAATTACGAGTACACTTTAGACTTTAATACCATAAGCACCCAACAGAGTTTGTATATGAACATTGTCATTGGTTGGTGTCTGTTTGAGATTTCGTTTTCATATTTGAGCGAGCCAATCAGAATTCGGCAACATCGATACAGCTCCTACGTGATTCCTGTGCAGACAACACGTGTCAAAATATAAGTCAGTCAATCAAGATAGGAAAACGACCCTACAGTGTTTGGAAATATATCATGTCTTGAAATCTTTTCGCCAAATTTCACTACCCCTAGTAATTAATAATTAGGCAAAATAATAGTAAATCTCTCAAAATTACATTCATTAACACTTTCAAAACTATGCACGAGTGTAGCTCGAGCAAATCTGATTTGAAAATTTCTGTGTGGTTTAGAACACAACTCGCATGGATGTGCAGTATTTCTTCGGCTAGTATTTAACATGACCTCACAAGAACACCACAGCGCAGTAACAATGATATTGCTGACGATAGAATTTCTTTTGTATAGCCACTCAAAGGGACATGATTGATTGCAAATCCTCTTATACGGTAAAAGACGTTTGATTGGGTCGATATCAGTTCGGCTCTCCATTGGTTGATGACCGGCCAATAATGAACGCTGTAAAGTACAAGGTAGTATCCGGTGTGGTATGGACCAATAGGACGATGGCGAGTTCTAACACAGACACCGACAGAACCGGTGTTCTTGCAGTAGTGGATATAGGTGATTCACTTCTAATTTGTCTTAAGTGCCAATGTATGTGTGCAGACTTCAATGTGAAAATACTGCAACGGCTCCTAGATTCGAATACGTACCCGCCGTATCACCAGTCTATCACCATTCGCCATACGACAACTTTGTCTTCTTGTGTTCAGACTACTGTTGATAGGTAGTCTATGTTAGCTAGTAACAGGGTCCAGAATGTAATGTCACCTCTAGGGAGGAAATGTGGTAAGTGATTTGGAAAATCACTGCATTCCAGAATGGCATTGAACGTCTGCAAGAAGACTTCAAATTTGCTCAGATGTTGTTTCGTAACTTCAAAATATATCGATATATGAATGTCTGCGACGAGAACACAGTTGCGTACTCAAAACTACAATGAACGGCAGAAAACCTTTAACGTCGTTAACCCTGTTATCTTTGGTATGAAGTAACATTTCTTTACTGTAAACAAAAGCAAGTCAAAGAATGTTTTATTCTTTGCTGTAAAGGAACGTAATTATGCAATAAAACGAACTGGTTTAAAGGAAACATTTATTGACAGCAAATCCATGTTTGTGTAACATTCTCTTTGAACTGGCCCTTTGAAAATAAACAATTAACTATGCGTACTGTACTTAAGACGACACAACGCGTGTTTCGTTATCACAGTCAATGAGCTCTAGGATATATGTTAGGCTACATGAATCAATATGATGACCAATACCAGGAAGACGATTGCGAATAATTTACCCACAAGTAAGATGAGTGATCATTGAGCTTCGTAATGTGCAGTGCAGACCAGAAATCACCTACACGTGCGTAATGTACATTACACAGGGTCTGAACTGGTTAAAGCAATATTGTGATACTGTAAACAAAACAACCTCTAAGAAATGATTTTATTTGCCGTAGAGAAAACGTTGCAAGGATATTTTAGAGTGTGAAGTCGAACCTCGCATGTTGAACTAACAAACGAGGCATCTCAAAATCGCAGAGAAGGTACTTAACAGAGGCGAAACGAACTCCAGGAAAAATGGCGTCACTAGCCATTATCGTGTCGTGACCCCATTCGCCAATCAGCGCCTGCAGCCTACTTGCCAGCTGTCAGTTCAGCCAACAGGCACGTTGCAGCAGCACGCGGCAGCCAATGAGATACACTGAAAGGAAAGTATTGTTGTAAGAACCATAATTCTGTAGCCGTTACCCTCCAAGACTGATGCCGCTACAGAAGTGATTGTGCACCCAGCAGTAACGTATGGTAGTGCTAACAATCTACTCTGATACCTTTACTGAGCGGCATGGTAGCCCTCGCCATCTTGTGTTGCCTATTGTAATTGCCTCGTCGGCTCATAGGATGCGCTGCTACTTGTATTTATTTTTCAGAACTTGAAATACCCCTCGTGGAAGCAGGCAGCCTCGAACTGCCGGACCTTGCGTTGATAGACGCCTTAGACCGCTCGGCTATTGAATAATTTATGCAATTTAGGTTTTTAAATGTATTTGCCTTACTTTGTTTAATTTTATTTAAACCTTTTCACGTAACGTCTCTGCATACGAATCTCACGATACGAATTCACATATAAGTTAGCTTATTTATTTAAAAAATAATAATATTTACTTTATGTTATATATTTGTATCACATAACATTGGGTATCATCTGATATGAAAATGTTTTTACGTTTAACTTTTGTGTAATAAGGTTTTCCCTTCCCATCAAGATAATTTGTATTACCAATAAATATAGGGCGTTAGTAATTCGTTTTTATGTCCTGTTTGTGTAAGTGATGTACCTCTTGTAAAAACAAAAGGACACTATAGCACCCTTGTTGCTATTATTACATTTAACGCCTAACAAGGTGGTGTCTGCCAACACTTTAGAGTGTGCACATTACCCTTACAGATTGTCAACAGCCTACACTAAATAAATATTACTTAACAATAGCAACATTTTCCTTTTTATCTTCTGTATTGTAAATTATACTATTTCTATAATATTTAAAATAATTAGAGGGTGCCTTTAACATTCCGCGACACAGTAGTAATTACCTTAACTCTACAATATAAGCTCTGCCATCCTAACATAATCAGCATTAACATTCCGCGACACAGTAGTAATTACCTTAACTCTACAATACAAGCTCTGCAACCCTAACATAATCAGCATTAACAGTCCATGGCACGGTTGTATTTACCATACTTTTTCTCTTAAGTTTTGAAGAAAAAAACGAGGTTTTTGTTCTACAGAACATTCTATTGGAGTTACCAAATAGCACTCTTGGGTTTACAATATCTTGTTCTGTAAAACTGTATTCACAGCTATATTTATAGTTCCTGCTACAGAAAAAGACGGTTCCACAACATAAGAAAGTTTGATCAATATCTAGAGTTTTCTGCTAACAATTTGTATTGTAAAGTATTACAGAACATTCCGTTTCTGGTACTAACGTTTAGTTGTCGCTACGATAAAGTTCCAGTACAGAACTGGTCTGTTAAATTCTGTCTGCTGATTTCTTGCAGTGTGCAAGGTCCTTTCCCAGGGTCTGCAATTTGTGTCATTGAAGTTTTATTTTGCATACACAAGCCTAAAATATTAAACGTAAACAACATAAAACTAAAAATCATTTTTACGAATTGAGAGATTAAAAATCTTTGAAAAAATGGTATGGCTTTTTCTCAGCAATACGACTTTAGCTGTAGTGTTACTTGTGTCCAGGCACGGGATCAGACGGCAGATCAGCCAGAATGCAATCTTTCACAACGAGTACTTGCCTATAATCCGTTCACGGTTACTTCAGCCTTTTCTGAAGCCCTGCTAATGTTCTACTTCCACGATATTCCTCCGCCTCGTGCAAACTAGGCTTAACTAATCCTGAAGAATTACACCAGAGGGACAACGTACCACATTCCTGCCTCGCACTCAGTTGTAATGATATTTTGTATAAGAACTGTTTCTCACAAAACGTTACCAATATACCTATTTTCTCCCTGTTTTTATTCAAATTAGTTATCAATGAAGCATTATAATCTATAGATAAGATATTAATAATATTTGAATTTAACAGGAAAAAATAGTAACTTTTATGAACACAAGTATAAAACGCTTGTGATACAGGGCGTATTCAGGAAATAACTAAACACGTCATACATGGGGAGATTTTTCAAAGGTTTGATTCCAAAAGGCCGAAGAAACCGTGAATGGACTATATCAGACACAAGACCATTTCCAAGGCCACCCGAGGTGTGTTCGCCACCGAGGAGGATTTAATCGAAGTAATCACCAGGCAGTTTCCCTCCCGGGCAACAAAAGACTGTTTACGATCAAGCGAGCACTTTTCATATCGATCTTAGAAAAAAGTCGCTGGCACTGTCTGGAATATATTTCAACGGGCGCCCTGAGTGACATGCGCCCAGTCAAGTTAGTAACGAAGGATGGAAAGTAGTTTCATATCTTAACGTCAAATAAGAAGTGTCAGACAACCATTTGTGATAACTTAAATTATATATTTCCCTTTCAGATTTTTTAATGCCTTGAAGTGTAAAAATGAGAAATTTTTAAAATATTTACTTTCCTAATAATTTTACAGTTTCTTTTGACCGACGCATGAATAAAGTGCTGAGGTCCGTGGCAATGCTAATTTTACACAAGGCGGAAGAAGACACAACGCGCATACAAGTAGATCTTAAGCAGGGTTTTCAAAAGTGCTCATTTTACCATGAACAGCCTATACCTGTTGTGCAGGGTGCAGTGGGCTTGGAACTCCGTCCTGACACTGCTGTGAGAGAATTCGGTTTTTATGTTCTGCTAGCACCACTTTTTTTTTCAAACAGGAGTTGTTATTGCCTTCTTGGTGAACTTAACGAAAAAAACAGAACCATGACGTCCGACTATTTACGGTGCTCCAATGTGGTGCATACATAATCTAGAAATAAGGACATATTATTGTACATGCAGAAGTTACCCTTCCGACATTAAACCCCATCGAGTTCTCTGTTTCGGCTCATGTCCACCTGCAAGGTGAAGAGTCAAGCTAGCTCTGTTCCGTTGTCCAGTCCATCTGCTTAGCTATCAAATTCAAATGTAAACATATTTAGTTAGCAGTCTATATTTATGTAAGATAAAAGTGATGAAACATTTATCTCATTATTTAATTAATATACAAAAATTTTGGAAAAATGGGCCAGTAATTCCCTAGTCCCCCCCCCCCCCTTACACCACTCAAATGCCGGATTTACTAAATTTGCGACTATAGTATATTCGTGGTTTCTTCAGACTTTTCCAATCCAACCTTTGGGAAATCACCCTATTTATAAAATATTCAGTTATTTCATACATATACCATGTGTAACAACCATTTTATACTTCTGTTAACTTAAACATAAAATAGTTTTGGTAAAATAAAGTTTTTACTTATACTTTATCTATAAATGATAGCAATACTTCATTTATAATTAATATGAATAAAATTAGTGAGAAAACAGATGTTCGCGTATTGCCTAGTAAGAAATAGTTCTTATGCAAAATATTATTACACTGAGTGCGCTTGAATACGGTGTGTAGTCCCTTTGGTGGAATTTTCTAGTCATGGTTAAGCTTTGTTGGCCTGAGGCGGAGGAATATTCTGGAAGTAGAACTTTAGCAGGGCTTCACAAAAGTCGGAAGTAACCGTGAATGGATTGCACGCCCCTGCTGTTCTGTTCCGTGCTAAGGTACTTGGCGTGGCGTGCTAGCGGTCGGCTCCTGCATTCTCGAGACTAGCGTCATCGTGATCTGAGGATTTATCAGCAGCACTTCCCGCTGTGACGTGGCAACTAAACAGAGTGACTTTCGACTCCTGATTGTCGACATACTCACCCATTCTCCAAGTAACATCGCCGTATCGACGTGTCAATGCAGAGAGTGGATTCCAATGTAGTACACTGACCTTACAACACACATAACATAATAAGTAGTACATAATACTACCAACCTTATAAGAAAAGTACGATTGGTGTTGCATTTGAAAAAGACTGTATGTCTTTTGTAACACTGTACAATATTTTACTAGAATCTACTCATATAGTTGCAGTGATTGTTAATATTAGTATATTAATAAGTACAGTTTTAATCGAAATTTAAGCATATTTCCATTCTGAGTGATGCAAAAAACTCATCTTGGTAAAATCTTCAGTAGGCAAACCCACCACAGTAACGACTTTGGTTATACGTGATAAAAATGTATAATAATGTCTGTGTTCGTAGAAACAATTCAGCCATTTCAAAGGGGCAGGAAGATTTCGCGGTTTAAAAGACATATAGGATAGACTTCACTGTCTTTTGTATTTTCCAGTATTAGCTTTCTGGTCATTGGCTGCTGCGCCAGTCTGTAGTCAGTTTCATTTCAGACCAGGTGGCGCGGGATTTGGCGCTGCTTTCCTTGCAGGACTGCTATTGGCTCGGAATTCAGCTGAGCGTGTCTAATAATCGGTGGTACAATTGCAATTTCCGGTCGCTATTTGTAGGGATAACCGCATTTCGCGAAAAGATTTCCGCGCATGCTGTATTTCAATATTCTACGGCTGTACCATCAACTACTAACTTTTCCTTACTGGCGGCGTGTTTTTTGTTGAAAGACATTTTCCTACTCGGCTGGCCAATCAAAATTAAGTAACTTCATTACGGTACGTCTGTGATTCGCGCACACAGACGCATAATAGGGAAGCCACACAATCACGAAAGTTGATATGAGCTAAAGTGTTGTGAAGTAGAATTAGTCGTGAATTCTTCTCGCAAAAATCTGGTATCACTACCTATTCATAACTAGAGACCCGGAAAATTAGCGGTTTCATTTCCAGACAAGTTGGAATTCACATACTTAAACGTTCATATTGCGTTTGCAATTGGTCGACGTGTTTTTTTTACACCTCCTGGAGATAAATAAGCCAATAACAAACATGCAAGAAACTGTGCGCCCAATCACCACATTTTACTACCACAACAATCAACCAATAAACGGTTGATATCTGTACGAGAGTATATAAGACTGTGAAGTCTAGTTTTCAGGTCAATGAATTCGCGAAATACTCGTGGCTCTAATCATTGGCAGAGACCTGCAAAATTCGCTTTATTATTTGAGGACACCTTAAACTTCAAACACATGTACCTTTGCGATAAGTTCGTCATTGGGCCATACTTTGTCTGGCACACCCTGTGTACCTCTGAGCCAATAGATAAACACTTCACATTTGTCTAGTCCAAACACGTGCAGTCCAGTTAGAAAGGGAGTGGCTTCATATTTATGCAGCAGCCAATAGAGAAATGACGCCGGCCCGAGTATATATAGTACTGTGAAGTTTAGCTTGATGCCAAATAATAACGCGAGTTTTGCTGGTCTCTTGTTATAACTAATTTCAACTGACATAAAATATGCATAACTCGGAATTGGATAGTAAGATAAGCGCACAGAGAAGACATAACGTCGAGCTTCCTCTGATAAGGAGTGGCCATTCTTTGACTGGCTGGGCGAGTCTCTGGTAAAGGGGCCTTGTGTCTGATTGGTTGCTGATGGCTGCGGAAAGCTGCGTATTGGCTGGTCAAGACGTCCCGTCTTGTTGGTTGCCACTGACACTACTATGTCGCTGGTGTGTGCGCCTGGATTTTGCGGCAAAAAGGGAAGTTTTTCCCGTTATTATTTAACACTGTAGAATATGAACGAGTGTAGCTTGAGCAAAGCTAATTTGAACGTTTCTTTGTTGTCCAGAACAAAACTCGCTTGCATGTGGTGTCTTTGTTGGGCTGACACGATAATACGATAGCGCAGTAACAATGATATTGCTAACGAGAGAAAGTCTTTTTTTAAAGCCACTCAAAAGGACATGATTGATTGTAAACCCTTTTATACGATAAATTGCATTAGATTGGTTCATTATCAGCTCGGCTCACCATTGGTCGACGACCGGCTAATAATGAACGCTGTAAAGTACAGGATAGTGTCCGGTGTGGTATGGGCCAATAGGACGATAGTGAGTTATAACACAAACACCAACAGGTCAGGTGTTCTTGCAGTAGTGGATATAGGTGACTCACTTCTAATTTGTAAATGTGTACAGACCTCAATGTGTTGATATGCTGTGCCTGAAAATTTACTTACATTGAGCCCAGTGTTTGTGGAAAAAACCGTTCTTCAATTTAAAAATTAACACTTTGGTGGTGGTATATATTTATACACAATATTAACCCTTTGAGGAGTATGCATGTATATATTCGGGACTACGTTTAAATGGAAATTTCTTTACTGTTGAATAGCAGATCCCCAATTTTATAGCTTTAATGTTTCGCAGGACTTTGTCGGAAATAAGTGAAAAATGCAATCAATCAATAATTTAGCTGTTAAGAATAAAACTGTTATTTTAAATAATTTCTCAAATGAACACTATGAATTGTATAACCTGATACCTAAGTCGCGACACTTTAACTGGTACAGAGCTGAGACGTGACTTCATTGGCCGACGGCCAGCCAATAATAAACGTTGCGGAGTACGGTAGGCGTGTCAGGTGAAGCCAGGACCAATAGGACAATAGTAAGTGGAAATACAGATACCAACGAAACCGTTATTGCTGTGGGGAAAATATAGTAAACTCACTTCAACATTGTATTCGATGGCAAGATATTTGTACCAGCCTCAAAGGGCCATCCGTTCTGTTGATCTCTGTAGTCCCATTCATAAGTCACCTATTGTTTCACACAGTTACTTCACTGTACATACAACGTTCATTACTTGTTGGCTCTCTGCTAATATAATTCCTAGTTGAAAGTTTAGAAATTAACCGGGACTGAGCGGTTAGCCTGCTGGCCTCCCACCAAGGCGATCCTGGTTCAATCCCCGGCCGACACTCCTGATTTTCGCATGTTGGAATCATGCCGGACGATGCCATTTGTTGGCGGGTTTTCTCGGGGATCTGCCATTTCCCCCCGCCCTTTCATTCTGGCGCTGCTACATACTCGCCTCAATCACCCTCATCGGCTGTCAAGACCTCGATTTTAATAGCCGTCCAAATCTCTTCACTTAATCATTCTTTAAATATAACCCGTTCTGTCACACATTAAATTCTGAGTTTGTAAGCATACATTTTTTTTTTGTATATGATCTTATAGAGACCCGAGAAATTCGCGAGTTCGTCATGCAGGGTAGACTCTACAGTCTTATGTAAAAATATGCCGATTTTAACATTGGTTGTCTGATGTCACTATGGAAGGTGACGATTAGGCCAGCGTTCTCCAGGAGCTGTCAAACACCGTGTGTGCCAATTACTAAAGTTATGTAAATACACGTGTTTCGAATTATAACTTGTCTCAAAATGAATCCGCGAATTATTCAGGTCTCTAGTTACAAATACAGTAATTTTTTGTTATCTGTGAAAGGCCAGTGACTAATGTTGCTGTTGAAGTAATTTTGTGTTAAGTTATTAACATTGAGTACTTTTGTAACAACATAAACACACCTTACTGTTTTGTCAACATTAAGGTGTGTTTATGTTGCGGCAATCAAATTTTGTGTTAGACTGATATTAATATTTACGAAAAATATATTTTTTTGTATTTGATTTGCTTTGTAAAAATATTACAATGCGAAATAAATTAAGTACAGTCATATGGTCACAAAAAACACTTCCAACGAAAAATGATTGACGGCCGTGAGGACAATCGAACCCGCGCCTTGAAGTTCTTCATGTTACCAAACCTGACGTACAACCAACTGCTCTATCTTATCACGTCGAATTAACTCTCATATTGTGGGTATTCAGTACAATATAACGACAAACCGCAGTTCTCTTTCGTCACATGGAAGTACTTAATGCTCTACATCATGATTTATGAAGAGTCACTGTCACTCACGGGGATTATTTCTTATATCATTTGGAGCAAAATACATCATACAAATGTGGGTCCTATTCCCAATGTTTACAGAGTAGTTCGACAATCAGCATACCCACTCTACAGTAGAAAGGAATTTTAAACACCGTTTCAGCATCAATGTGTGGTGTTGTGTCTTGCACGATCAGCTGATTGAGCTATTCATAGGGATAGGGAAATTTCGTGAGTTCAATGACCCAGGCTAGACTCCGCAATCCTGTGTATACTCAACCCTCAGTTGTTAGACCACTGGCTGCTGCCTCAGAGAGTAGACAGTGTTACTGCACACCTGGCAGTATGGGATTCGCTACTTGTTTCCTTACAAGTGCGCTATTGGCTCAGAGTTGTCCAGGGCGTGTCTAATAAACTAAGATCCAACTCAACATCAGTGTATACGTGTTTGACGTCTACCGTGACCTTAAATGAATTCGCGAAATTTTCCTATCCCTAGCTATTCATTTTCCCGGATGCTTGACTGGTGTGGGGTATCTGCAATTTTTGCAAGAAGGACTGCCGCTGTTACTCGAGGATATTCCGTTAGCAGTGAGACGTCGTCTGATCTTCCAGCATGATGTTGCACCTCCTCACTTCCACCGTGCTGTGGTTGAACACTTAAATGTGCATTTCCCTGAGGGATGGATAGCACGAGGCGGTTTTCACCCCTGGCCTCCTCGATAGCCAAATATATCAAACACTATATCATTGCGTACGGGGATGGATTGAGGATATTGTTTACCAACGGACTGTACAAACACGTGGGGAACTACTTGCACGTATCATGCATGTCGCTACAGAAATCAAAGTGAGCCGTAGAGCAACCCATGCGGCTCATAAACGTGTGGCCAAATGTATGGAAGTGGAAGGAAACATTTTTGAATATATTTTGTAAGCTTGATAGACGCAGTTGTGATACTCAACTGTAAACAATACGGTCTGATAATACATCTCTGTATTTACGTCTAAAAGAATTATTAATATATTCGTATTTTTTACTAATGTTTCGAATTGATTTGTAAATATTGGTAATAGGACCCACATTTGTATGACACATTTTGCTCCAAATGATGAAAGGAATAAGCTCTGTGAGTGGCGGTAATTCCTCGTGAATCAACCTGTATAAATTGATGCATGTTTTGCAAGACTTGAGAGTTGGTTTAAGATACACTCAGTACTCATACTTTGCTTTGAAATTTAATTGCAGTGTTTTCATAGTACGAGGTTATCGCTGTTCACTACAATCCGCCATTTTAGAACGCCAACTCAGCACAAACTTGTGTTGGGTAAACGTTACGTCAAAGCCGCAGCCGACCTCCCGTGGCGCAGCCGGTCGGCGCGCCACCGATCTGGGATGCGGGATGCTCTTGGTTCGAATCCCGGGTAAGGCATGGGCGTTAATTTAAGTAAGGTTATAAGTTAGTCTATTAGCCGTCCCCTGCTAAGCCTTCAAGCATAAGACCGGGGACGATAAAAAGCCCTTTACAATACAAAACTATTTCATGTCGCAGTAACCCGAAATATTTTGTTCCACCGGTTACTTGTAGCAAAATACACATTTTGGTTGCGACAACGTTACTTAGGGGCTTTCTTAACATTAACCCTTCCACAGTTTATTCCCATTATATTAATATAAGATTTTGTAAACGTTTAACATACATAACTTTGTAACAACATTAATTAAACTACAGCATATTCGTTTAAATAAATGCCTCAATAGGAATTTTTTAGTTGCAAGAACATTAGACTTATCTTTTCTTCTCTGTGTAACAGGGTCCGCGGTGTCTGAGTGGTTAGCCTGCTCGCCTCCCACTAATGCGAACCGTGTTCAATACCCGGCCGAGCCACTGGATGATGCCACTGGTCGGCGGGTTTTCCCGGAATCTCCCGTTTTCCCCTTCCTTTCATTCCGGAGCTCATCCATACTCACCTCACTGACTCTCATCGGCTCTCAATACCGCGCTCTTAAGAGCCGCCCAAATCTCTTCACTCTTCTCCATATGATATAAACTCTCCATTTCAGAGCAAGGGATGCTATCCCCGGAGAGCCGCGACACCGGGGAGGGGTCCAGACTGCTCTCTTGTGCCCGGCTGCCGGGGTGGTGACCACTCTGGGTCATAGCAATTCCCCGCCACTAAGGATGTGGTTCCCAGGGAGTGGACTGGGACCGGCCCTTCATTGGGTGTAAGGCTATGCCCAGTGAGGTCTTCTCAACCACCTCGTGTGGAAGGGAATTCCTCTTGCCACTCCATTCAGGGGATAATGCCAGCCATGAATAACCCACAAGTGCCAGGGAAATTAAGTGGTAGCACGGGACGATCGGGTGGCCCCACCATGAGGTTCTCTCTGGTGTCCGATCATAAGGTTGGACTCGTGTTGGTAGTGGTTGACTCCGTATGCTGGAGGAGATTCCCACTCTCGATGACAGACCGGGCGGTGAGCGGCAACCTGCTCCAGTTGTGCCCTGGAGAGGCACTAGGGGCATGGATAGAACCCCGGCCAGATCACACGCTTGGTCTCTGAGGGCGAGGATCTCAGAACCTCTGTGGTAGAGGGAGCAAGGATGTGCAGACGTGCCAGACTTGGGCTAGGGTCTGGCCAGCGGTCGCATTAATCTTGGCCTCCTTGCGGTGAGAGGACGTGATTCCTCTCCCCCGCCTATTGGGAGGCAGAAGCGTGGTAAGATCTACGACTAAGAGCGCTGCGTAAAAATACAAAACACATGACCGAGAGGTCCACTGTAACTGCGTACTTGTGTTCCTTCAAAATTGTTAACTTATCTATTCCTGTAGTAATGTTCACTTGAGAGTGGTTGCTAGAATTATTTTCCTTATTGAAATTAAATCACTAATAAAGTAATACCTATCAATCTAATAATTGTTATTAGCATAATTTTCAAAACTAAATTATCAAATGTTCCTATTGAGCCCTCACTAACAATACATCAAATATAATTATAAACAATAATATAATCTCATATATTGATGTCGTCCGACTCATAAAGACATCAATATTACACATTCACACAATAACAAATAAACTAAAGGAACATCACCTACACTGTGCGCCACCTACACAAACGACATTACACTGACACCGTCACAACACAGACACAGACATCAAACACACGACGGACACCTCACGAAATCGACAACTACAACAGTCGGCCTCTCTGTCTCCGGAGAGGATGGCGAGGTGAGGGTTCAAGGGCGGGGACTGAAGTATTATAACTTTGACATTTTTAAACTATAACGCAACCTTTTTCTTTAAGATTATAACATAATATAATTCTAAGTCATTGTTATTTTAAAACTTAACTTGTTTTTAATTTTTATAACCCCACAAATTTTATGTTTCGACAATTTTCCAAATTTTCTTTACATTCTAGTAACTAAGACCATTAATGTCCTTCAGCTGAGTAATGGCGCCATTTAAACATTTTGAGGATGGTGGAAATTCCTTGCCATTGCAGGCAAGGGTGAAGTGAGTTATCTATATTCTCCCCTACAGAAATAACAGTTTCGTTGCTATCTGTATTTCCACTTACCATTGTCCTATTGGTCCTGGATTCAGCTGACACGCCTACTGCACACGGCAACGTTTATTATTGGCTTGCAGTCGGCCAATGAAGTCACGTCTCGGCTCTGCACCAGTTAAAGTGTCGCGACAGATATAACACATTTATCCTTAAGAGCTCAATTTTTTATTAATTGTATTTTTTATCTATTTGCTACAAAGTCCTGCGAATCATTAAAGCTATACAACTGTAGACTTGGTGTTTAACAGTAAATAAATGTCCATATAAACGCAGTCCCGAATATATACGTGCATACTCCTCAAAGGGTTCATATGTCCTGTTGTGTTCTGTGTACTTGTGTAGACTGTGAGGAGATGGCTGTGCGAGTTGTTGATGTGTACGGCGTGTTGTTGTTGCAGCATGTGGGCTGCGACGGCGTTGTGGGCTCAGCCAAGCGCGTGGACGCCTGCGGAGTGTGTGGCGGCTCCAATAACACTTGCCGCCTGGTGTCTGGGCTCTTCACCATGGCCCGCCTGCCTGAAGACTACAGCCTCATCGCCCAGCTGCCGCGTGGCGCCTGCAATGTGTCCATCGCGGAGATGCAGCCCAGCTCCAACTACCTCGGTAACCGCCTCCCAATCCCCCTCCCCTTAGCATGCTACTATCCGCCTCTTTCACATGTTCTCTTGGCTTGCATCTCTGTGCTCATCCCGTTTAGTCCCAGTGTCCATGTTCGAGGGCATGTTGCACGCGGAAGGTATTTGTGGTCGGATCTGTACATAACATGGCATCAGCACTTCAAACACATTACGTACATTTGCGATAAGTTTATCATTGGACCATACTTTGTTTGACACGCCCTGGGTAACTCTGAGCCAATAAATAAACACTTCACTTTTGTCTAGTCCAAACACGTGCAGTCCAGTCAGAAAGGGAGTGGCTTCACATTTTTGCAGCAGCCAATAGAGAAACAAAGCCGGCCCAACTATATATATATAACTGTGAAGTTTAACTTGATGCCAAATAATATCACGAATTTTGCAGGTCTCTACTCGTGAGAATTGTGAGTCGTAGAAGTTTCTGCACCTCTCGCCTGTGGATGGTTGAAGCTGACACCAGCAGTATGTTGTTCAGTGGTTGCGAGAGGCACGATTGACGCAGGTACAGCACCCATCAAAAGATTGAGCGATTGCAGCATTCGACACTATAAATTAATTTTGGGACTGAACGTGTTCACCCTTTCAGGCCTACTTTAATTTGCGGTTTCAGATGTTGCAAACAAAAAAAAATGTACGATGCGTGCTGTTCTTAATTAGACACAATGTTTGTTTCGTTTTCACAGCCAATGAGCTGTAGGCAATATGTTCGGGCTACAGTTATATGAACTATTATCACGTAGACCAGTAACGATGCAATGGTTTGTGAATTATTTACCCATATGTAACATGGTGTGCAGTACACACCAACAGTTACCCACACGTGCGTAATGTACACAATAATTGTGTACACTAGGTCTGAATGGGTTAACCCGTTCAGTCCCGAATTAATTTTTAAGCTTGAATGTTGCAATCGTTGAATTTTTGTGATGAGCACTGTACCTATGTTAGGCGTGCTTCTTGTAACCAGCGAACAACATACTTGCGTGTTGGTTGGTGTCAGCTTCAACCATTCACAGACGAGAGGGGCAGAAACTTCTGCGAATCAGATTACTCCCCCAGGAATACGCTCAAAACAGCGGCCACTGATTCCAAGATACGTTTGTACAGTACCGACCATAAATACCTTTCACGAGTAACACGTTCCCGGTCATGGGGACGGGATATGAACGGATTAAAGTTGAAGTAAAGCAACTGCCTATGGGGCACTGTACCCGACTATACAACGTGAAAAACTTATAAAAAATGTATTACAGATACCGCAAAAAATGCCAGAAAAGTGCGATTTATGCTGCATATAAAAGAAAAATGTACATATTTCGCAATATTAAAAAAATATTTTAGTAAAATATACTTTTTTAATGTAAAAAATTAATCGATGGATAGAGTCCGCATTTTTAACAAAATTTAAGCGCATTTCCATTCTGGATACTTCGGAAAGCAGAATTTACAATAAACTCTTCTTCAGAGAAAAATCGTCATAATATTTACTATGATTGCATGTAATAAAGTCATAGTAATGATGTATCATACCAATTTTATAATTAACTTTATTTAAGTCAGTTTCAGCCATAAATGTTTACGGAATATGGACGCACATAAAATAAATTACAAAAATCATTTTATACATTATTATCAACATTTTATTACATGCAACTATAGTAAATATTATGACGATCTTTATTGAAAAAGATTTTATTGTAAATTCTGCTTTCTAAAGTATGCAGAATGGAAATGCGCTTAAACTTGGTTAAAAATGCGGACTCTATCGATCGATTAACTTTATATATTTTAAAAGTATATTTTAGTACAATATTTTATACTGTTGCAAAATATATACATTCTTCTTTCATATAAAACATAAATTGCACTTTTCTGACAATGTTCATGGTGTCTGTGTAATACTTTTTTTTATGAGTTCTTCACGTTGTATAGTCGGGTGCAGTGCTCCATAGGCAGTTCCTTTACTTCAACCTTAATTCGTTCCATCACGAACTAATTCGCCAAGCGAGGTGTTGTTATCGCGTAATATTTAGATGTGCACTGTACTTGTGTCTAGTATATAGTCCATTCGCGGTTCCTTCATGCATTTCAAATCAAACCTTTGGAAAATCTCACTATGTATGACGTGTAAATATGCCATGTATCACAAGTGTTTTATATCTGTGTTTATAAAAGTAACTTTTTTTGGGTTTAATTAAAATATTATTTATATTTATTCTATACATTTAAATGCTCATTTTTCTAAATAAATAATGTGAATAAAAGCAGTGAGAAAATGTGTCTGTTGGTAACGCCTAGAAAGAAATAGTTATTTTGCAAAATATTATTACAACAGAGTGCGCACGAATTCGGTGCCTTGGTCTTATGATGTAATTTTCCAGAATTAGTTAAGCTTAGTTTGCACAAGGCGGAGGAATATCCTGGAAGTAAAACTTTAGCAGGGCTTTAGGAAAGTGCGAATTAACCGTGAACGGAGTATACATTTTGTAAGCAGTGAAGAAAGTGATTCGGACTCAGAGACGTTTCCATCAGCCTTTCATAAGTTTGAGGAGTGTGTTACTTTTCCCAAATCCGGCAAGACTCTCAAGGCGTTGGGTACTGAACATTTCGCGAGTTCATTTCAGGACATGATAGATGTACAACACGTGTACACTGGAGTTCACTTTGCAATTAGAACGCAGTTTATTAGACACGCCCTGGACGACTCTGAGCCAATAGCAGACTTGCAAGGAAACAAGTAGCGAGTGCCGTACCGCCAGGTGTGGAGTAACACTGGCTACTCTCTGGAGCAGCAGCCAGTGAGCTAACTACTGAGACTTGATTATATACAGCATTGTGGAGTCTAGCCTACGGGTCACTGAACCCGCGAAATTTTCCTGTCCCTAACAGTAGCCCATTTTAAACTGAGGAGCCTGTATTGCTCGTGCAAGTAGGTAAAACATGGCGGCTAAATGAAGCTGTTCACAACACACGCACTGCGTCGACATACAACTTGGCGTGGCATGCCACTTGTCGTGACAGACGTCGATGACATCGTACATGCAACACACGTCTTCAGATGTAGACAAAACAATCCTAGCGGCCGAGGCTTGAGGCCCGATGTCCGCAACAAAGATTCTCTGCTCGACACTTACTATGTCGCCATCACAACATGGCCTCGACAACTGAGGTGGCTTGTGGATCCGAGCCCAGACTCTTGTATCCTGCACCCGAATTCCCATTGCCCTACTACTAGCGACGACATTTTTCTGACTCGTGTGGCTGGAGTTTGCGATACAACAGGTCTTTCAACTCTGTATGCTTACTCACTCTGTGATGAAACCTCGTGTTCCAAAATTCATCACCCTGGCCATTTCGACCATAGACAATAGTTATTTATTATAAGTTTGAAATTTTTCGCTTTATGGGCCAGTTCTCCGCAACCCAATTAATATAACATGTAATAATATATGGAGACTGGACCGTTGCCAAAATTCAATCTGAAAGTATCTGAACCTTGTTTACAACGTACCTCCGACGAAAAATAATTACACTCGCGCTAATGAAAACGAGTGGCTGTCGTACACCGTCAGTTGAGAGTGTAGCCGCCAATGTCCCGAGATGCCACGCCCAAGAACGGGGGGAAATTAATTATCCCACAATGGCACACCTCACCTGACCGATATCGATGTTTACAGCGCTGCGAGTTATCGAGCTATCGAGACAACTGTATAAACTACGTGGCTTGTGTGTTACTGCTACCGTGAAATATGGAAGAGCTTTCAGATGACATACCGCCCGCTCAGGGTCTCGCGACAGAGGTCATTTGATCGCGTCCGCCCGAAATTATTGCAATATTTCATTTGAAATTTCACAGAACGTAAAAGTCATGAATGTGATTGTTTTTTTTTTTTATTTGACACATTCTGATCGAATTAGGTGTTGACGGTTACAATAAACTGTTTTTGAAATACTCACGCGTTAACAGGAGATCTCTGTAAATGTCGATGTTTCCGGAATGATTAACACTTTGTAGTCTTTGCTAGATTGTAGCTCGAGCAAATCTAATTTGAAAATTTCTTTGTAGTTCAGGACAAAATTCTCACGGATGTGCAGTCTTTGTTCTGCTAGTGTTTAACATGACCTCACAGGAACACCACAGCGCAGTAACAATGATAGTGCTAAGGACACAATTTATTTTCTTGTACCCGCTCAAACGGACATTATTGGTTGTAAATCCTTTTATGCGATAAAGGAGATCTGATTGGGTCAATATCAGCTTGGCACTCCATTGGTTGATGACCGGCCAATAATGAACGCTGTAAAGTACAGGATAGTTCCCGGCGTGGTATGGACCAATAGGGTAATGGTGAGTTCTAACACAGACACCAAGAGATCCGGCGTTCTTGCAGTAGTGGATATAATAAGGGATATGAACATTTCGCGAATTAATCTCAGGACAAGATAGGCGTCAAACACGTGTACACTGAAGTTCGCTTTGTAACTGGATTGCAGTTTATTAGACACGCCCTGGACGACTCTGAACCAATAGCAGACTTGCAAGGAAACAAGTAGCGAGTGCCAGGTGTGGAGCAACATTGGCTACTCGCTGGAGCAACGTTCAATGAACAAACACCTAATGCTCTGTTATATACATGACTGTGGAGTCTAGCCTACAGGTCATTGAACTCGCGAATTTTCAATATCCCTAGATATAGGGGACTCACTTCTAATTTGTCTTAAGGGCCAGTAAATGTGCGCAGACCTCAATGTGTTTTAAGAAATGATTGGACATGTTATTTTACATAGACAGTTTATTACGTATGCGTGCGGATAAATCATATTGTTGTATGGAATACGCCACGAGTGTAAAGTATTGGAGAAGTTATGGTGGCTCGGAAAAAAACTGGGGCTTGAGAGCCGATGAGGGTGAAGGGAATTGAATATGGAACAGCGCCGGAATGCATGAGTGAGGGAAACTGGAGATCGCCGAGAAAACCCATTGACCAAAGGCATCGTCCAGCACGATTCTCACTTGGGAAAATCCGGTTACCCGGCCGTGGATTGAACCCGGTTCGCCTTGGTGGGAGGCGAGCGTGCTAATCGCTCTGCCACTGTGGCCCCACTCCGCCGGAAAATAAGTAGTCCTTGGTGGCATTCCCTCGTCCGCTGGGAAACGATGGCCTGGGTGTCCAGAAGGGGTACTTCGATGTCCTGGACGATGCTTAGGTTGGAGCAGAACGGTGGGTGAAGGGGAAAATAAAAATAACAATTTAGAATAGTGGTGATAGGGAGGGGGTGGGGCCCTCCGGGTTCGTGGGCGGGTCCATTCGACCGTTGGGTGCCATGACGGACCAGCCGAATGTCTAGTTAGCTGTGTGCGGGCCCGACGGCGACTGGTCGCGCGGGCGGATTCGTGGGAATCCCGGTCCCTGGTCTGTTCCGGCGGGGGCGGCCGAAAAGATACCCGTCGGGGAGCCGTCTCGGTCGGGGCAGAATAGCTCACCACCTTCCTAGGAAGTGTGAATGATGCTTTTGAATAAAAATAGAATTTGCAGCTTAAATTACGGGTAGACAGAGAACAGCCGTCCTCCCACAAAAAAAAGTGAATTTATATTATTTATATACTGTTTGTTAAATTGTAGTAGTCATTATAGAATTGAACATCCTGTATGGCTGTACTGCTAAGTAGGGTTAATAAAAAAATTAGAAAAAAGTTCTTGGTGGCAGGCGAACACTCTTGCCGCTGGCTTACCGCGGCCACTGACTATAAAGTTATTTACAGTAATGAAATAAAAGTTAATTTTACGAAGATGTCTTCGTACACAGACTTTTTAAAGTACGTAAATTGTTTTGGCGGTAAGTCTTTGAATTGAATAGAGATTTTCTGGCACGTTTTCACATAAAAAAAAAAAAATGTAGTCAACTTTACTGACCTAGCCGAGAGGAAAAAAATTTTGTTACAAGTACACAAGGCCAAAACTTTAAAGGAAAGCTGAAGGCGTTCACTTGGGATGCTAGAATCCAGCTGGCGCGGAAATATTTTCGCGAATATAAGCTGCGGCGACGGCTGACATGCGCACAGGAAAGGTCGTCATGGCGGAAGGTAAATTATTCCCATGTCTTAAAGTTGAATCAGGAGAGTTACTCGAACATCTGAAAACACTAAAATTATTTGGGGCCACGTTGTGTGAGAAGTTAGCACGCTCGCCTCCCACCAAGCGCGAACCGGGTTCAATCCCCGGCCGGGTCACTGGATTTTCGCAAGAGGGAGTCGTCCCGGACGATGTCGTTGTTCGGGGATTTTGACGGGGATCTCCCCTTTCCCCCGCCCACTCATTCCGGTGCCGCTCCATACTCACCTCAATCTCCCTTGGCCCTCAATGCCACGATATTGATAGCTGCCCAAATCTCTTCACTCAATCACAAAAATTAAATTTTTTTTTTTTTAGTTTTCTTAATGCATTTAATTGGTAAGAATAAGCACATTTGTAAAATATTTATTTGTATAATAAGTTCGCAGATTCATTTTACCGACGTATAAGTAAAGTGATGAGGCCCATGTTAGTGTTAATTTTATATACATATCTTGGAAGGAGACACAATGTGCACGCAAGTAGATTTTAAGCAGGGCTTTCAGAAGTGCTCAGTTCACCGTGAACAGCCTGTACACAATACGACCAAGTGTACAGACGATTTACTGCATGGCGGTTCTTTCGATGTGGGCGTACACATACTCTGATTGGCTACGCGGAATTCTTGGGACGCACATTGTGCCTGATTGGCTACCGTGGTCTGCAAAATATCCCCTGTTGGCTACGCTACCGGCTGTCCTAATGCATTGTCAGAGGCTGATTGGCGAACGGTGCTCTGACATTTTGCCAACCATATATGCAATTTTGCTGACGCGTGTGTCTAGAGCTCGCGGTCCTAGCGGCTGTTTTACCTCTGTATACATACTTATTCTGTGATACAAGTTCTTTCCTGGAGTTTCTTATTAGTTTAGAGTATACACAAGGGCGTGTTGTGTAAACATTGGGCCAATGAAAAAAAAAGTGTAATAGAGGTCTAGTGGAAACCTGAAATAATGGAAAAGGGACAAAATCAGTGTAAGCCAGTGAAAATTACTCATTTTGAGATCACTTGCAATTTACTGATCGTTACACTTTCTAAGTTTCACTGATACACAATTTCGCTCCGTGGATTTGTAACATGGCGTGTACCTGCGAACAACGACAAAATCGTAAGCCAAGCTTAAGTGGGCCTAATTATTAAACTATGAAGTATAGGAAATGTTAGTGAGTGGAGATATTTGGGCGGCTCTTAACATCGAGGTCTTGAGAGCCGATGATTATGGAGCAGCGCTGGAATAAAAGGGCGGGGGAAACGGAAGACCCCCGAAAAAACCCGCCGACCAGCGGCATTCATCCGGCAAGATTCCCACTTGCGAGAATCCGGGAGTGACCCGGCCGAGGATTGGACCCGGTACACCTTGATGGGAGGCGAGCAGGCTAACCGCTCGACAACGCGTCTTCTTGAGTGAATTGTGATATTATCGGCACGAGTCGACCGCTTCGTGAAATGGTTTGGTCTGCCGTGTTAAGTTTGTTAGCTTCAGAAAACAAGTGCTGAATGACTGCAAACAAATTATTTCGTACAAGTGGCAGAGAGCGCGGTTTTAGTGATTTAATAGTGCAACGATTGCCGTAGAACATGTATTCAAGAGTTACGAATATGAATTGCAAACATTAAGAAGTTAGTGTGTTTTCTTAACAATGTATTTTTTTTAAACAATAACTAGAATGAATTTTGAAATTGCACCTGTTCTAAAATTAAAAATTGGGTGGGGCTGTGTTGGAGACACGACCGTTTGTTTTGCGTGAATACGTCTACGTTGACGCGCTCGGACGCCTTGATGTTAATTTTACGTTCCCGGCACCGCTTCACTCGATCATATGAGGTTTTATGGGTATCACTGGATTGCTTTTCCAACCGTATACGATTTCTGCATTTCACATTGGCTTTTTGACGAGTAAAGGCCGACATTGTGTCAAGTTTTCTTAATTTTTTACGTTAAACTCATACAATTTAATCACAACCTCGCCACACAAATGTTTCTATACACGCAATCGATTGATCTTGACGATAGCTGTGGATTCAAACCTAAACGAGCGTCGTAGCTTCTTCCAGCCAAATGTTATACTACGCAGAAGTTATGAGACACGGCGAAACGAACTCAGAATTGCCCCTCTCCCCCCTAGGATTACGCACCATGCTTCGCAGTCCTCACTCAACGTAACGTTCTTTTATCCTTTGGCAATCGAGTGGTGTAATTGAGTATGTGGACGATAGACTCGGAGCTGCAATGCCAAACTGTATCCCCCTATTTTGTTATTATCAGATTTTCTGGATGGCCTCCCACTATTATTGCAAAATGAGCACTTTCGAAACCCCTGGTTAAGATCTACTTCTATGTATTAAAATTGTCATTGACCTCATCACTTTATTCATGCGTCGGTCTAAAGAAACTGTGAAATTATTAGAAAAGTAAATATTTTACCAATTTGGTCATTTTTACACTTCCGATGCATTAAAATTAACAGAAAACGAAATAAATAATCCAAGTCGTCACAAATGGTTACCTAACACTTTTTATTCGACGTAGTTATACGGAGCTACTTCCCATCCATCATGACCAACTTTACTGGACGCATGCAACTCAGTCCGCCCCATTAAAATATACGCAGGTAGGTGCAGTATCTTTTTTATAAGGTTGATTCCAAAAGTGCCCACTTTATCGTGAACAGCCTTTAGTAATCATTGTGTAGCGCCTGTTGTGCCAGGCCCACAACTATGCGCGAGCCTCGCGAGGCGCCGGCGCCGAGGGAGATACGATATTGAGATGTCGGGCGCCGCGCGAGGACAGGCGACAAATGGACCCGACGCCTTCCCTGTGTTATACGTCACGACTTGTTTACTTACAGGGGACTGTGGGCCACCGCTGGCGGTCCTTTGATCACGGCTGCCAACAGCCTGGAGAGAAAATTACATTATGCCACCAGTGAACCCTTTGATTCCCGAATTAAGTTATAATGTCTGGTGTTGCAAATTAGACATTTTTCGATGCACGCTGTTCTTAAGCTGACCACGAATTTGTTTAATTTATCACAACCAGTAAGCTGTAGTCTTTGTGCTTGGTGATCAGTGTTATGAATCAACCATAACGTAGCGTCGTAGCAGGGTCAGGAATCATTTACCTCCAGAGAAGATCATTGAGAACAGAGCCTTGCAGAGTATAGTGCCGGTCAAATATATGCTTCCTGTGCAACAAGTTAACGATTGTCTATGGTGGGAATGAAAGGGTTAATATACACCAGAATTAACTAGGTATTGAAAATATTTAAACCCCTTTAAATATTACCTCTAATATACTCGTTCACGTCTAGCATGTTGCAGAATAGGTGAAATCACGATCGGTGCTGTATAAATCCAGCACAAATGGGGACTTCGTTTTCCCCCCGGCGATGCTATTGGTCGCTGTTGACACGCCAACTAGGCCTACTTTATAATTCGTTGTCGGTTGTGAGAACCCTCGTCATAGGTTCCAAATTGTCAGGTATTTTAATACATTTATAAGTACTTTTCTCGCCATAAATCTCCTCTTTTACAACATTTTAAATGAACACTAAACGTGTGCTTTACGGGATTAATTATTTTTCGAATAATAATAGTGCCAATATATTGCAGCCAACTTGAAATAATAACTTAACATATTTTGTAGTGTGATTTTTTCAAGTAGTTAAATCCACGAAAATAATCATATTATACATCTGCCACTACAGATATGTGATTTTTTTCGATTAATCACACACATATTATATTTTAATTGTTATACATCCCAGGTGTAATTTTTTCTTAAAAAAAAAACTGATTTCCAGACGTGACCAACATTGGTAAAAATATTCATTAGATTATCCACATACCACTAGATAACAAGGTTTCCCTCCAGGTATAGGCTGTTCAAAGTAAAGTGAGCACTTTTTAAGGCCCTTATTCAATTTTCCTGTCGTCCAATTTCCATTTTCCTTCTGCTTTTTAATATAAACATTGCAATGTGACCAATGAACACATTGTGTACATTTCACCTCCATCAAAATTTAATGCCTGAGGCCGCAATAAGATATATTTATTAGTGGTTAATTCCTGTTGGGGGGTGTCTTAAAAAGTGCTCACTTTATCGTGAACAGCCTATAGGAATTAAAATCCACAACATATGGTGGAAAATCCACTGAGTTGGCAACACTGCCTTTAACTGTCAGTCTCCTACAACTTGTATTCTCGCCCTCTCCCCCTTCTTCCATTCCTTGACACCAGCGACGACAGAAATATCACCGCCGGTCTAAAGCGGCCGCAGGAGTTATACATCTGGGCTGGGTGGGTGTTGTAGCGCCACTCCGCCGTCCATTTCGCGTATTTGTAACAGTTCCTGGCAACACTGGGCAGCTGATTATTTTTTAAAACGCAGTGGAAGATGTTCACGCGTCACTACTTTATAAAATAAGATCGCCGTCCGCCCATCTACTTTGGATCCGTCGGCTTATTTCACTCCTGCTCTGTTTGATCTGTACGGTGGATGCCACCGTGTTACATCTGGCGCAGACGCAACTTTGTATAGACTCTCAGCTTTACTCTTTCACTGACAGTGTCCTCTATCTTGGACGTTGCATATGAAGTGGCTTGTATGGTCCGCACTGTACACAGTAGAACATACCCACCAATGAGAAAGGGTCCCTACGTGTGAGAGACATCATTCGCTGCTGAGACTATGTTCCGTAGCTTCATAAACCACTGCTACCAGTCACATAAAGCACAGAAAAGTTTTTATTGTTCCCGATGTAAGACAAAGCGACGTCTGGATATCAGTACAGTTCTGAACAAAAGATTTTTTTGTTGGAATGACTTAAATTATATATTTATTTTTGACTGAAAGGTTTAACGCATTCTTTCACAATAATTAGGGATAGGAACATTTCGCGAGTTCACTTCAGGACAAGGTAGACGTCAAACACGTATACACTGGATCTTAGTTTATTAGACACGCCCTGGACGACTCTGAGCCAATAGCGGACTTGTAAGGAAACAAGTAGTGAATACCATACTGCCAGGTGTGCAGTAACACTGTCTACTCTCTGAGGCAGCAGCCAGTGATCAAACAACTGAGGGTTGAGTATACACAGGATTGTGGAGTCTAGCCTACGGGTCATTGAACTCGCGAGATTTTCCTATCCCTAACAATAATAAGCAAGTAAATAATCCCCTATTATCCATTTGAAGTTAATTTGTTTGAGAGAATAAAATCAGTGCCTCAAAAAAAGTGCGTTTTATTTTTCCAAAAAAAGATTTTGGCGGAATACGTAAGTTGGTGAATAATAACTGCTATACATAGGGACTAAGCATTTCGCAATTTCATTTAGGACAAGCTAAGACCTCAAGAATATATACATTTCAGCTATGTTTGCGATTGGACCTCAGTTTATTAGCCACACCCAGGTGAACTGAGAGCCAATAACATACTTGCAAGGAAACAAGCACCGAATCACGTACCACCTTCTCTGAGGTAAATCTGGTTATAGACACACACATACACACAAACCCAGGTTCAGCAGTCAATAAACCGAAAGACGATGCTCGAAAATGCATAGGACATTGGAGTCTAGCGTACAGGTCGTTTGAAACGCGAAATTCTCCTGTCCTTAGTTATACAACATTGCAAAATATTTCTAAACGTCACATTTCACCGATAGTGGATACGTACAGAACGTACACGGTAAAAAGTCCAATATTGCTGCAACAAAATGAAATACCATTGAGGAATTTCTTTAATAGTTTATGTTGTAGTAAAATTAATAATGTTGTGACAAAGTTACATAATGTTAACCATTTACAAAGTCATGTAATACTGTAATGCACACATACTGTTGAAGTGTTAATCTTAACAAAGTTTCTAAGTAATGATGCCTCCGCCAAAAGTTGCAGGACGCTAAGATTATAAAACGAACAAAATATTTTGTGTTACTACGACATTAAAGAAATGTCCAACCAAAACATGGTTACACCGACTTGGCGTTATTATGCCAAATTTATATAGAATAAGTATTTCCACGTAAAGAATGATAATTGCAGTTTGTCGTTATGTTGTATTCAATAATTACAATATGAAACTTAGTTAGATATATAAAGATACCGCAATTGGTAGTACGACGGTTCCGTAAATTGGAGAATGTTGAGCACTCAAGAGAATTGCAGTTTGTCGTTATGTTGTATTCAATAATTACAATATGAAACTTAGTTAGATATGTAAAGATAGAGCAATTGGTAGTACGACGGGTTCCGTAAATTGGAGAATGTTGAGCACTCAAGGTGAAGGTTCGAGTGGCCCTACCATCTCTCATTTTTGTTCATTGATAATATTTTTTGTGACAAAATACTAGTATTTATTTATTTTACATAGGAATGTTTTAAAGCAAATAAAATACGAGAGTATTTTTAGCACAAATGTTAAAATCAGTTGAATACAACATTTTTTTTTTGCCGCAACGTAAACATCACCTTAAAGTTGACATTACAGGTACGATATATTGTTGTTTTGTTACGTTATCATCTTAATGTTACATGACCTTAATAACTTAACAGTATATTGTATTAACAGCAACATTAATAACTTACGGTTCGCTGGTGACAAAAAATTACTGCTGTAATAACATTAGTACTGTTCAGCAATGGCGGTTAGTATTAAACAAAGACAACGTCGTGAAATGAAACAAGCGTATTTAAATTTTAAAGCATAATATGAAAACTAAATATTGCTTAGACTAACTCTCAAGCCTTGCAAATTAGTTTATGTGTACCAAATATTCACATATATAGCATAAAGTATTTCCACATGACGAAAGAGAACTGCAGTTTGTCGTTATATTGTATTCAACATCCACAATATGGAACTTCTACAGATATGTTAAAACAGAGCAGTTTGAAGGCGCCGGGTTCCGAAAGATGGAGTGCGTCAAGCCCCCAGGTGATGGGGTTCGGTTCTCCAGCCTGCCAGAATTATTTTTCGTTAGTAATATTTCTTTTTGTGACGAAATAGTTGTACTTAATTTATTTTGCACTACAATGTTTACTTAAAGCAATAAAAATACAAGAGAATTTTAACACAAATATTAACATCAATGCAATACATAGGAACAGGCGTTTTTAGCGAAAAGGAGATAATTTTGTCACAAAAGTAATTAATGTTATAGTAACATTAATAGAGTTAGAGTATATTACATTAACAGCAACATTAGTTGTTAACGGCTCACAGATAATAGAAAATTAACGCTGTAGTAACAATAATACTGTTGGTACGACATATGTTTTTCTGTGTATAACTTCGCGGTATAAGATGATATCAAGCTAGACTACAAAGTCCTCTACATTCGAGCAGAGGTCACTTGCCCATGGTCTGTCATTGCTATCCTTAAGTAGACTGCTCTTTCATAATCAAGCTCTCCTCATGCAAATTGTTTGACTTATTAACGACCATGTGCTTTCAAATAATTTCCTTAAACACAGTACAGCACAAGCAGTGACTAGGACAACACATATAGTAATGCAGCACTCTTTAGGTTCAAACTATTTTTAGAAATTTTGCGAATTCATTTGAAGACAAGCTAGACCTGAAACACTTGTACATTTGACTTTATGTTCACATGGACGCATTTGACTTTATGTTCACATGGACGCATTTGACTTTATGTTCACATGGACGCATTTGACTTTATGTTCACATGGACGCATTTGACTTTATGTTCACATGGACGCATTTGAGCCAATAACTAATCAGTAAAAAAAAAAAAAACAATAGTGAATCCCGTACTTCTTGGTTTGGGTTAAAACTGGAGCATCGGCCAATGAACGACTAACTGAGGCTTGAGTTCATAAAGGATTGTGGAGTCTAGCTTGTGGTCGAACGAATCCGCCAAATTTCCGGGCCTCCAATTATCAGTCACTTGCGTAAGAAATAGTTCAAGTTACTATCAACTATGTAACTTCGACTCCCCTGCATAGAAAATAACTTGGTCTTATGTTAGGCCCGACCACAGGGACTTAAGATACCAGAGTGCTGAGTGTTTGTTATTGGCTTCTGAATCGGGGAGGGCGTGGTGGATGGGCGGAGTCCAATGACAGGCGTGAAACTAACTTGTACACTCTAAATCGGAATCAGTTATTTTTTACTGATTGTCAGTTGAAACTGCTCCATCCGGAATTAGTAGAGAAATAAAACTAATAATCTCTTCAGTTAAGTGAAATCCACTAATACAAACAGTAGAAAATTAGTCATTTATAGTCGATTAATAAAAAGCACTAGGACTGAAAACAGTTCATTACAGTTTAAAATAAATTAGGTATACAATTATTTTGTAGCAAAACAAAATTATTAAATGTAAAAGGATATTTTGGAAGTGGTTGGTATCGAAACGGCACCCCAAAACGCAACACATTCTCTTGTTTCTTTTGGCTGACGTTCTGCCAACTCTGCTATTTTGCCACTGAGAGAAACGGTCTCGCAGTTACGTAGTAACATAAACTTACAATGGCGAACAGCTGTAAGTTTCGTAATGTGAGAGTACTTCATGTGGTCGAAATATACACATTATGCGTACGTAGTTACATGTATTTGTAAGGCTCGAAAGTCATTCTGAGTTAAGTTTAGTTCAGATTGTGTGCTTCAAAAGACGAATATAGTGGTTTAAACGGGGTTGTCGGTGTTTTCTATGTATCTGCCATTTTACAATGCAGCATTTTACAGAATTAAATTGTTATTTTGAAGATACAGATTGGCTAGTAATAACTGTGCTAATTAGACAGTGGAACGTTAGAAACAACGCAATATTTTATAACATTTGTCGTTTCCTCATTATTTGATATGTTAACTTGCAGACCTCAAAAATTTTGTTGGTGTAAATCCATCTTTCTTATTGAATCACCGCACTATCGAGTCAATAGCATTATCACTCATCTATCTGTCACTAAAAATACTTTCACATCACGAAACTTACAGCAATATTTGACATTACATTTTGTAGTTCTGTAGCCATTATACGAGCACACATTTGACATTGGTAAAGTAGGGCAGTGGATATGGCTGATCATGAAAGCTTCAACATGCTTTCCTTTATGGGCGGATGTTCGAGCCCAACCATCTCCAAAAACGTTTTTGTGTCGATAGTATTTGTGTTCTGTTGTGCCTAACTTACATCACATAGGAATTTTCTGTGCTTATTTATCAATAACAAATATAAATAACTAGTTTTATACTGCTTGAATTAGTAAGTTTCTTTTAAATGATGAATTAGTGATATTTTTTCGACAGATTCCGGATGGAGCAGTTTTAACTGACAGTCAGTAAAAAAAAAAACTGATTCCGATTTAAAGTGTATGTGAATGCTGTCTACCTTGGTATTGAATTATAACGTGAAATATTAAGTCCTCTACGAATCAGTGGGAACAGAGTTTTTTTTTTCTTTATTGCGTAAAAGTGTGGAAGAAGGGAGACGCCAAAAGCGTGAGAAGACAAAGGTACACAGACAGCAAGCGACAGGGCACAATACAGAGCTAGCGCCAGCTTACCTTTCAACAGTTTAGCGCAATCACATGCCACTGGTTGGTTGTAAATTGGAGCACAGACATAAAGAGAACTGTTGGCCATGCAGTCGTGAATACGGGCGAGTTACTTCTAGCGTGTTGTAATAATTAGTAAATCTGTGCCGCTCTCATAGTGTTAAACATTGGTAGAGCCCAGAGTATTTCGCGGATTGAGTTGGCAGCAAGCTAGGCTGGACAGTCCTGTATACACTGGAGACATTATCGTTTGCTTATTGGTTGCTGTGATAAAGTAAAGTCATAGTGCAGGATTGTTAAACACTCTCTCACACTACCGTTTCCTGCTTACTACTGGCTGTCAGTTAAACGGGGCGTGGCTAAACAACTGTCGTCCAATCACAACAGTTGAAGAAAATAATAAGTGTTTAGAGTCTACCTCGCCTCCGAATGAATTCGCGAAATACTAGTGGCTCTAATCACTGGCAGAGACCTGCAAAATTCGCTTTATTATTTGGGGACACATTAAACTTCAAACACATGTACCTTTGCGATTAGTTTGTCATTGGACAATACTTTGTTTGACACGCCCTGGGTAACTCTGAGCCAATAAATAAACACTTCACATTTGTCTAGTCCAAACACGTGCAGTCCAGTCTGAAAGGGAGTGGCTTCACATTTATGCAGCAGCCAATAGAGAAACGACACCAACCCGAGCATATATAGTACTGTGAAATTTAACTTGATGCCAAATAATAACGCGAATTTTTCAGGTCTGTAATCATTGGTGATGTGATCATAATTGTGTAACTCGCGACAACTCGTCACTCACAGCTCTTCGCAAGCTCCCACGCCTTGGTGTGGTTTGGAACGGAGTGGCGTGGCCGCGACGAGCAGCGTTGCCAACGTTTAGACAGAATTCCATTAGGCCACAAGCGAAAATAACACCAGGATTCACGTGGTGGCTGAGCAGTTAGCTTGCTCGCCTCACACCTAGGGCGAACCGGGTTCAATTCTCGGCCAGCTCACTCCCGGATTTTCGCATGTGGGAATCGTGCCGGACGATGCCGCTTTTCGACGGGTTTTCTCGGGGAGCTCCCGTTTCCCTCTCCCCTTCATTCCGGCGCTGCTCCATACTCACCTCAATCATCCTCATCGGCTCTCAAGACCACGCTGTTAAGAGCCGCCCAAATCTCTTCACTCTTCACTTCCACGACTAATTGTTAGGACTACCAGCAAAGGCAATGTAAAAATAAGCATACTCGAAATGATGCAATACTTCCAGTTCACGATTAGTCAATACAGAAGAATGCTTGAAATATATACCCATGTCACCATGCACATCTTAAAACTAAATATTTGTACATTCTCCTTCCGGAAAACTTTTTGCGCGTTGGACCAAAAATGCAATTCCACTAAAGTATCCACTCACCACTAGATAACGATTTTGTCCTTCAAGTAGGAGTTAAAATACTCTAAATCTAGAAGAAAATCCTCTTAAGTTGGCGAGACTGACGACGAGTAGCCAGGCCGCAGAACTGGCGCTTGTAGACTATTCGCAGTTCTTCCACACTTTTAGAATCAAAACTTTGAAAAATTAGCCCTTGTATGACTTGCTTGGTTCGTTCCTAAATGTTCCATGTATCCCGAGCGTTTTATACTTGTCTTAACATAAAGATGTCTTATTTTCGGTTAAATTTAATTTTTGTTATATTTTATCTAGAAATTATGATTATATATAATTTACATTTCATCTAAATAAAACAGGGAGATATTGCGTGTGTTGGTAATGCCTAGTAAAAAATAGTTCCCATACAAAATAATATTAAACTGAGTGCGCATGAATGCTTTGCGTTGTCCGTTTGGTGTAATTTTCTAGACTCGGCTAAGCTCTGCTAGGGTAATGCCGATGGATATCCTGGAAGTAGAACTTTAGTTGGGCTATAGGAGAGTTGGTAGTAACTGTGAATGTACTGTAGATAACAATGTTGGCAAGAGACAAGCACGGCCATGAAGAAAGGTGAGCCACGAGTGGGCTTCAGGGACGGGCGTGTTAACACGGACAGCCTCGTTTATCTCTCTGTCGGTCGCGTAGGTGTCCCAGGCGCGCCATGTACATAGAGTTTCCTTCACGTAGAGGGAAAATATTAGGTAGAGTGAGTGCTCTTGAGAGATGCGCGTTAGCCAATGTTGGACCGTTTCCCCGTCAATATCACTGTAAAAGCAATGCCGATACGATTTCAGGTTAGAAGATTCTTTATACAGGGCGAGTCCTTTAAAAGAGGTCCCGTGGGACATGTGTAAAACGGAGCGAGGGAATGAGTATATACAGACCAGTGTGACAACAGCATATAGAGTAAGGTGCTGGAAGTGTCCGCCAAGCGACCTTCCAGCATCTACTCTAGGTATTTTATTGTCACGCTGGACTGTTTTTTCTCATTCCCTCGCTCCGTTAGGCATATGTCCCACGGGACCTCGTTTAAAGGACTCATCCTGTATAAGCAGGTGTTTTGAGATATTTTGTATCGTTTATTATAAACTAGCTGAAGGGGCTGAATGGTTAGACTACTCGCCTCTCGCCAAAGGCGATCCGCGTTCAATCCTCGGCCGGATCACTCCCGGCTTTTCGCAAGTGGGAATCGTGCAGGTCGATGCCGTTGGTCGGTATATTTTCTCGGACAGAATTTTTCGGATTCATTTAGAAGGCGCTGATTAACAACGCTAGTTTCAAAGGCGGTGAGCAGACGGGAAATTCGGGACACATTATGGTGTCCCGAATTATTATTATGTAATAATTTGAATCATTTCTTTTCTTTTAAGCTACGTATTTTCCATTGTAGGGAAAGCTTATTATAAAATTTCATTTTGCAAAGTAGTACACTCTTTGCGACGTACCGCACGACATGGCGAAAAATAGAAATAATTTCTAATCCAAAACTGCTGGTCGTACGACAGAATTGTCAGGCTTACGTCAGATCTATCTTGTATTTCATTGGTTGTTTAGTTTTAAGTGTCGTGTCGTGCTTGCCGTGTCGTGCTGGTCGGGGCTATGTGATTCCGGCAAAACTCTGTTTACTAGAATATGTTTCTGTTGTTTTTAACTTTAATCAAGTTTGTGCGATTTCAGGTTATTATGTAGGTTAATGTAAATCTGGCTGTTTAACATCACAAATAAAAATTAGGACATCAACAATACACATATTTTGGTTTTGATGTTAAATGTCCGTTGCGTGGCTAAATTAAAGTCAGCATTTTATTGGTGTATTCAGAATTGGAACAAGGGATGAGGAGTTGCACAAAAAAAGTTACACGTTTCTTTTTCTTTGATTTTATTTCATTTGTTTGAATATTTAGGATGTTTCGATTTTATTCCTCAGGGATTGGGTAACTCATTGATCCATTGATTCTTCGTTACATTTGCTTTTAGAGGGGATTGATAAGTAATTTTTAATGTGTTTTGTGTAGGTATACCTGCAATTTTTTGCTTGTATTTAGTAATATGCCAATTTCACGAATTCATTTGGAAGCGTAATTTTTTTTGCCAGTCCTTTACAAATCTGCGCCACAATTGTTTATCCAATATTTGCTGCCAAGGAGCAAGACTGTTTATAAGTCTAATTTTGTTGCGCATGATATAACCAAATTATTTCTTTCTCTAATGACACCCGTTTTTCGCGAAAAGATAGGGCCATCTGTTTTTTCGCAAAAAATATTTACGTGGAGGCTAAACTTCAATATCCTATGTGCAAACTTGAGGTCTCCATTTGGCTAGTGGCCGCTTGTTATTGTGTCACATGAATGAGCCAATCAGGGTTAAGTTTCTCCGATACTGACTCTCCGTGATTCGTGGGCAGAAAGATGAGTCATAACAATTCAAATGATCGAATCGCGAACGTGGCTCTGAACTAAAGCGCTTTGGAATACAACTTGTCCTGGAATCTTTTCGCAGAAAACAGGGGCTCCCACGAAAAGATTTCAGGGCCACTTGCATTTCTTAACACTTTAGCTCAGGTACACTTATATTGGGTCATTACCGGGTTACACGTCTCAGATGTCTGCTCGCGAATCACAGAAGGACACCACAGCATTAGCCTAATTCTGATTGGCCAGCCAAGTAACATAATATTTTCTCACAAAGATACGTAAATAATAAGCAAATAAACTGCTGATATACTCGTAAGGTATTGAAACCTAACATGTACGGTAATTTTTCCGCAAAATGATGGTGTTCCTATCCTATTTATGATTAATAATAGAGTCGAACAGGGTATATCTAAACCGCTGTGATCCAACCACATATGGAATACAAGGGAAGAGACACATGAAATCAAAACTGCCACTGAAATTATTTGTGAAATTCACGTACCTCTTCTTACGTTGTGTAATTATTATTACTAACAGGGCTCTAACGGCCACGATGGTGTAGTGGTTAGACTACTCGCCTCCTACCTAAACGAACCGGGTTCGATTCCCGGAGGGTCGCTACAGCATTTCTGCATTTGGTAATCGCACCAGGGATCTCCCGTTTCCCTCGTCCTTACATTCCGGCGCTGCTCCATGCTCACCTCATCGGCGCTCAACACCTCGATGTTAAGTATAGACTGTTCACGTTAAAGTGAGCACTTTTGACGCCCTGGTTACTTTTTCCTTTCAGCAATTTTTGGTTCTTTAACCACCTTTTCAAAGAAATAATTATTTTTCATGTCAGTAACACACACAGTATGGAATATTCCAACGCACTCGAAAATTAAGCTAGAATTAAATATAACTGTTTCAAATGAGAGGGCTTTCAAAATGCTCACTTTACCGTGAACAGCTTACAGTCAGAGCCACCTGTTTTTCGCGAAAAGATTTACGCGGAGGCTAGACTTGAATATCCTAGGTGCACATTTCCAGCCTTCCTTTGGCTATTGGCCCCTTGTGTTTGAGTAATGAAAGTTTGTTACGTAGGTAAGCCAACCAGAATTAAGTTCCTCCGATACTAATCGCCCGTGATTCGCGGGCAGACAGATAAGACCCGCAACAGTTTAATTGATATAATCACGGAAGTGGTTCTTTACTAGTGTTTTGGAACACAATTTGTCCTGAAATATTTTTGCGAAAAACAGTTGGAGACATGCAAAATTCGCATTATTTTCTGGCAGCACGCTAAAATTCACCGTCCTATACATGCTGGAGCCAGTATCACTGCTTTATTGGCTTTTGCAACAGTGTGGAGACATTTTCCCTTCCGACTTGATTGGACGTGTTTGGGTCAGCTTCTCGTTAGTGGTTTCCTATTGGTCCGAAGCCGCCCTGGGCGTGTCCTAACGAACTGTAGTTCAATGACAGCGGCAATACAAAACATAAGTGTTTGAAGTCTCGTCTGTATTAAATTAATAACGCGAATTTTGCATGTCTCTACTTATAGTGAGCATATGCAGTGTAGAGAGAGCAGTAGAGAGTACATAGTGACGATGTGTGTGGTGTTGCAGCGCTGCGGAAGGTGGACGGGCAGTACATCCTGAACGGCAACTGGGCCATCAACTGGTCGGGCGACTACGAGGGCGCCGGCACACTCTTCACTTTCAGGCGCCAGGACGCCGGCGTCGGCGAGATCATCACTGCGCCTGGCCCGCTGCTCGAGCCTGTCGACATCATGGTACCTGCCTCTTATACCCTCCCACCTCACGACACCTCCTTACTTCACTCCCCCTGCTTGCGTCCACGTCTGAGCACTCAGAATAAATCATTTATAAGTTTATAATAGCCATAAACACTTCTACTACAATTCATATTATTGCATGACGACATAAATTATACCAGAAAATAAAAATTGGTAAAAATTAAATTGCACTCATTGACATTAAAATTCTCGCGCCCATAATAAACCATATAATTAGAGATGATGGTTTATCGCGGGAAAAGTCGACTTTTTGCTAGGATTCAACATGCTGTACACATGTCCGACGGTTTTATTTCCTAATTGAGTGTCATGCATGTATAAGGAATCTACACTATATTTTACTGGTCCAATGGGAATTCTGAGGTTATAAAGCAGAACGTTGGTAATTTGTCTGCAAACAACTTAGCCGAGTCAAAACCTTGTTCATCCAATCATGAAAGAATAAGCTAGTTAGAGCGTTATAGGAGATATGCTGGATCCAAAAATTTTAGCGATTTTCCATCATCTCTAAATATAATACAAATTAAAATTATATTAGTGTTCATTTGAAAACTAATCTAAAATGTGGTTATGTTACTATTGGATCAGGAAGTGACACAGTTTGTAACTCATCGAACCCCCTTGTTCCTGGAAGTCATTTGGTTGTTAAGTAGGAGTGAAGCTGATTAGCAGATTTACTTGCCAACGAGCATGAAGTTGACGTTTACTTAAAAATTAAACTCCGCGTAGTATAGGCTATTCACAGTAAAGTGAGCACTTTTTAATGCCTTCTCATTTGGAATAATAGTCAATAAATATATTTCATTTTATCACTATACGTTAACTTCCGGGTGTGGCGGAAGAGCATTATGAAAGAAAGTATTTGTTAACATCGTGTTAAGAAGAGTAGAATATTATTTAAAGGCTGTTCACGATAAAGTGAGCACTTTTCAAATGAACCTTATAAAGAAGTCACTGTCCCTGTCTGCATATATTCTAACGAGCGTACTGAATGGCATGCATTCAGTTAAGTTGGTAACACGGTATGGAAAGTATTTACACATCTTAGCGTCGAATAAAAATTGTTAGGTAACTGTTTGTGATAACTTAAATTATTTCTTTCGGGTTTTTTTTTTTTTTTTTTTTTTTTTTTTTTTTTTTTTTTTAATGCATTGACTTGTCAAAATGACCAGCTTTGTAAAATATTTTCTTTTCTAATAATTTCACAGTTTCACTTGACCGAAGCAAGGATAAAGTGATGCCCATGACTAAGTTAAGTTTACATAAGGCGGACGAATACACAATGTGCATACAAGTAGATCTAAATCAGTTTTTTCAAAAGTTCTCATTTTACCTTGAATAGCCTATAGGTGAATGGATTCGGCTTCAATTACTACTTTACACATTATATTTAGTACTGTCAAAATGTTGGTATCATCAAATATTCAGCACTTTATTATAAACTTTTTACTATCATCATGAGGTCGGTGGGAAGTTCATCTTTACATATTGTGTCAATAATACATAGGGCACTGAGAGGAAGTATTTTCTTTTAATATAATATTCTAACAGAATTTTCCTAACATCGAGTAGTATCTACCACACGTGAGGGACTACGATTATTTAACACAGTTTTTTAGCTACGTATGGAGCAAATCATCGGACAGAGTTATTGTGCAACGTCCCACATATGCCACGCCGTGATCGCAAGGGTTAGGATGGTATATGACGAAAATGAACTCCTGATACGTCAATTTGAGACCACAAGTTTTTGGAAACTAGCGCAGGGAATCTAATAAGGAATCTAATGTTATAGACAACTAAGGACCCAGCCCGTGACCTTTTGTTTTTTTTTTTTTAGTATTGTCACGTGCCTAGAACAGTTACGATGTTACAAATTGTTGTTATCATACAAAGACTGAAAAAAAATTATGTGAAATTAACTCAACATTTGATATAGTTCTGTCCACTGAGCCACTAAGGCCCCACTTGGAATCTTTCTAGACACTTGGCCACTGCGGCCCCATTATATATATATATCCTCTGGGCCACTGCGGCTCCACTTGATATAGTTCTATCCACTAAGCCTCTGCGGCACCACTTGGAATCGCTCTATCCACTGAGTCACTAAGGCTCCATTTTGATTCGCTCTAGCCACTTGATCACTGTGGCACCTCTTATTTAACTCAACATTGAAGTGAGACATTTAGAGTAAACAAAAATGATATTCCATTACCTTCATATCTCTATGAAATAATCTCTATGCATTAATACAAAACTTTAATAGGAAAAAAGAAATTAAAAAATGTGTTTCTAGGGTAAAAGGTAATTATTGCGTAATCTCATCTTGCTGAAATTCGAACTTGACCCGTATTTGACCCTGAGGATTCGTTCTGCAGAATGTGAAGAACTTCTGTTGAGTTTCAAGTGAATTGGAAGTATTAAAGACGGACAGACAGACAGGCAGAGATCGTCCTATTGTATAATAGGATCCGGGGTTTCTTCACACTTATTGAGAAATGATCCCATACTTGACGTGTTCCGTTGTTTTCTAAATGTATCATGTCTCACAAGCGTTTTATACTTCTACTGACACGAAAGTATCCTATTTTTGGTCAAATTGCTCTTTTACTTATATTTGATCAATAAATGATAACTTTCCATTTATAACTAATATGAATGAGAACAGGGAGAGGATATGTATGTTGGTAACGCTTAGTAAGAAATAGTTCTTATGGGAAATATCGTCAAACTGATAGC
The DNA here is from genome assembly GCA_029891345.1 of Dryococelus australis. Lineage (NCBI taxonomy): Eukaryota > Metazoa > Arthropoda > Insecta > Phasmatodea > Phasmatidae > Dryococelus > Dryococelus australis. Next base: position 193,339,377 of record CM056998.1, on the reverse strand, counting down.
GTGCGTATGTGTTGCGTTGGTTTTTAGCGCAATACTATAGACTCGGTTAAACTTTGTTTGCATGAGGCGGAGGAATATCTTGGAAGTATAAATTTAGCAGGGATTTAGAAAAGTTGGAATTCGCCAATAATGAACTGTAGTGGTTTTTACCAACCTCGAGAGCATAATATTTTCCATATTGATGCATTCATTTAGCGTAATTGTCTTGAGCCGTGACGGCATGCATAAATTTCCGGCGGAAGAATCAGCTCTGCAGAAATACATCACCCGAGTATAATATTTGCACACAAAGTTACCAAAAACAATTATGTATAGTTGACCGTTTATTATTTTTTGTATTGGCTTCTATAAAACTGTAAAACCTGATTAACATCTGAAGCATTAATTTATGTCCCACCCACTCTTAAAGAGAGATGTATCTAATTTCTGGAGAAACATGCCTTTAGGCGCCTTGTTGGGATGGTGAGTGAGAAGTCTTTACGCGCCTATCTGGAGACATTCTTGCTTCCCTTATAAGTTTCATTTTTGTGAGATCGCAATCTAAAATGCATGCTACTCAGAAGCGGAGATGTACATATGGTCACCAAAATAATGGAAGCTCCTGGAAACATGATTTGTCCATCTCACGCAGAAACAGGTTGTTCACGATTGCTGGTTGGCGATTGAGTTCTGACGTCACTTGTGTCGCATTAGCTCAATGGTTATCCAAATGGCGATCCTCTTCAGTGTTCGGTGATCACGATCGCTGAGGATTGGTTTCCGTCCACTATTGCTCTTCGCTGGTGATATCTTGCCACACAAGCATGTGTATGCGGTCATCACCTTGGACTCTGTTTCTCTCGATACACCCAGCACACTGGCAGTCTTCGATACACTTGCTACAACTTATCGCGTTCCAACATTCTACACTCGTCTTTCATTTTGCCTCACTTATGCCAGAGTCGCATAGTCTCGACGCGCACGATACGACAGCCCCGACACGACACTTAAAACTAAACAGCCAGTGAAATACTATGTATGTCTGACGTAAGCCCGACAAATTCTCTCGTCCGACCAGCAATTTTGTATTAGAAAATTACGACCCACAGAGTACGACTCACAGAGACGGTACGACCCACAGAGTGTACAACCTTGCAAAATTATATTGTATGGCAAGTTTTCCCTACAATGGCAAATACGCAGCTTAAAAGAAAAGATTTTGAAAACTACTGTATTTAACCCTTAAAAATAATAATTTTACCTTTTATGCATTGGCGATAACCCTTTGTCGCCATCATTTTTTCCAAGTTTCACATCTGCCCACCGCCTTTGAAACTAGCGTAGTTAATCAGCGCCTTCTAAATGGTTCCGAAAAATTTTGCTCTTAGTGTCGTGTCCGTAAACTGTCGGGGCGTACATTGAGCAGTCGCATTGAAAGTATGGATGTTGTGTCGTGGTTGCGGTGATTCTCGTGTCGTGCTGTGTTTGTTGGGGGTATGTAACTCCTGCATTACGTCCGGCTGACTGCACGCATGGATATTTACTTCACCGCCTCGTGAAACTCCAGACTTGCGCTACCACTTCACAAAGATGCTGTGTTCCAGAACATGGGTGTCTCCATCATTGTGATAAATATCTTTAGGAATCTGTAATACGTGGAGACCTGCAAAATTCGTGTTATTTAGTGTCTGCCCACTCGACTCCAAAATGCCGTATGTTGTCCTGATTTCTGCAATCGGGTCGACAGCTTGTGTGGCCCGTCGTACGGACGTTTCTAGCCAATGTTATTAGCTCATTGTTACGGTAGCCAATAGCAAGTGAAGTGGTCACACAGGTAAAACGATGTAAAGGCTGTTCACGGTAAAATGAGCACTTTTGAAAGCCCTGCTTAAGATCTACTTGTCTGCACTTTGTGTATTATCCCGATTTACGTATAATTATCACTGCCTTGGGCATCATCACTTTATTCGTGCGTCGATCAAGTGAAAAAGTGTGGAATTATTATAAAAGTAAATATTTCACAAATATTCTCTTTTTTACACTTCGATACACTGAAAAAAGTAGAAAGCGAACGAAATATTTTAAGTTGTTACAAATGGTTACCTAGCATTTTTAACCTGACGTTAAGATAGGGAACTAGTTTCCATCCAGCGTTACCAACTTTACTGTGTGAATGTCACTCAGTGCGCCCGTTAAAATATATGCAAGTAGGGACAGTGACTTTTTTCTAAGGTTGATTTCAAAAGTACTCACTTTATCATGGACAGGCTTTAGTATAATTGCCAGTAGCCAGTGAAATCCCTAATTGCACTCAGGAAGGTAAAGGGCAGTGAAGTCTATCATTTTAATAAAAACAAATAGGGCGAATTGCGCACGTCTCTAGTAATACACCAAAAATAGAGAACGGAACAATTCGCGAGTACAAATACACGTTTGCTGTCTGCTGCCACAGTGGAAGGTGACTATTGGACACCGTTCTCCAGGAGTTGTCAAACACCGCGTGGACCAATGGCTTAAGACGTACACACACGTGTTTTGAATTTTAACTTGTCCCAAAATGAATCCGCGAATTCTTCAGGTATCTAACTATAACATTTAATTAAATATTGTACACAATATATCGGCACATCTCCGTGAGTTCAACAGTTTGGTGGCCCATTTACTTTCATTTTTGGTACACTTTGCTTAATTTAGCGAGGGGCAATGTACACCCAGCATTTTTTCCTTAAGATGTTACATCACTGGTATATGTACTGCATGTTGTGAGTTCGGAGTGTGAGGCTGTATAACATGTTGTTGTTGTTGTTGTTGTTGTTTGGCAGCTGCTGTACCAGCAACCCAACCCAGGTATCAAGTACGAGTACATGCTGCCGATGAAGGCTGACGGCATCGTACCGCCGATACCCGGGCAGGCTGCTGGTGTCGGGAACTCAGTCATACCGCCACCCTACGCCCTGCCAGGTGACGTCATCAGCCAAGACATACACAGCCCAACACATTTTTCTATAACATAGGGATAGGAATATTTCTCTAGTTCAATTACCTGTAGGCTAGACTCCACGGTCCTGTGTGTATTCGACGCTGGGATGTTTGTTGATTGGCTGCTGCTCCAGAGAGTAGCCAGTGTTACTCCAAACCTGGCAGTATTACACTCGCTACTTGTTTCCTTGCAATTCTGCCATTGGCTCAGAGTAGTCAAGGGTGGGTATAATTAACTGTGTCCAATTGAAAAAGTGACCTCAGTGTACACGTGTTGGACGTCTATCTTGTCCTCAAATGATTTCGCGAAATGTTCCTATCCCTACGCCATTCGCGGTAAAGTGAACTTTTTTTTTTTTTTAAGGCTCTCACAGCAGGCATTATAACAAAAAAATTAGAATTTATTGTAGCCTCAGACGTTAACTTTTGACAGCTGTAGGGGACCGCAGAGGTGTAGTGGTTAGACTACTCGCCTCCCACCTATTCGAACCGGGTTCGATTCCCGACAGAGTCGCTCTCTAATTTTCGCATGTGGGAATCGTACCGGGCGATGGCGCTGGTCGGCTGGTTTTTTTCGGGGTGCTCCCGTTTCCCGCACCCTTTCATTCCGGCGTAGCTCCATCCTTAACCTCCCTTCGCCCTCGTCGGCTCTCAAGACCTCGATGTTAAGAGCCGCCCAAATCCCTTCGCTCACTTTTGAAAGCTGTAAAATTAATACACTTTGTTTATTATCCACGGGGCTATTTTTATATTAACAATCGGCGAACGAATACAAATAAGATGAAATGAACTTTTAAGCACGACCTTAAAAAAGTTCGCTTCACCGTGAACAGCCTCGTATACAGAGTGTTCAAGGGCGATCAGTACCCGCCACAACTGGCCTCGCCGATTTCGTATTTTATTTTAGGCAACTTCTAAGCATAGAGCATTGTTTTGTACATGTTCTAAAACGTGTTATGCTTTGTTTGACTACGGTTGCTAGTATAATTTTTGTGAACGCAGGCAAGAAAAAAATTACTTTTTTTTCCTGCTGGAGGCCACTAGTCAGAAATTAATAAAGCCAGTAAAGCTGTTATAATTCTATAGAAATTGAGAAGCGATTATTTATCACGTGTCATCCAAAAATTTTTGTTAAACATTATTAAACATAATTTATTACAAAAAACATTTAATCGAAAAGGGCGGGAACTTGTTTCTCTTAACCGGTTCAATCCCAGCGTCCATGGTCGAAGACATGTTGCGCGTGGGGGATATTTATGGTCGATGCTGTACATAATGAGGAATCAGTGGCCGCTGTTTTGAGAAATGTGATTTGTTGGAGTTTACCAACTTCTCGTTTGTGATTGGTTAATGCTGATGTCGACGAACTCACAGTGCGTGGTTCGCTTGCTGCGAGAAGCTTGCCCTACACAAGTACAGTACCCATTAGAAATATAATATGTTTCAGCTGAGCCGGTTGCAATTATTTAGCACCGTGCAGTTCATAGTAAATCCGGTAATGTAACATTTCTGTGGTTTCCCCCTTTCCCCTTGATACCTTAAACACAAGTTTACATTGACTATAGGTAGAGACCTGCGAAATTCGTGTTATTATTTGGGGTTACGTTAGACTTCAAACACGTGTGCCTTCGCAAAACGTTTGTCATTGGACCATACTTTATATGGCACCCCTGCGTAACTCTGCGCCAATAAATTAAAGCACCACAATAATGTTCCCTTATCATATGCTGTTCAGTTAGAAATGGGGTGAATTCACATTTGTGCAGCAGCCAATGGAGAAACGACGTCGGCTCTAGTGCATACAGTGCTGTGAAGTTCAGTCTGATTGCCAAATAACGCGAATTTTGCATGCCTCTAATTATGGGTTAACACTTTGAGGACTATACTTGAGTGTAGTTCGGGCTAAACTTGTTTGAACATCTTATTCCACACAAAAAACAAAACTGGCCCGGGTGTACTCACATAAATTTCCTATTTCATGGGGATTTTAAATAGGAACTAATACAACATCAACAACGGATTTCGTAAATGAACGACACATTTTTTGTACGGTTACGGAAATCAACACGATGGGATGTACATCCTTTGGTTGGAAGCTGGCCAATACGGAAAGACCAGTGTCGGCTGGACCAGTAAAATGGCGTTAAGTAACACGGAGACCAATAGAACACGGTGTCCCTGCAGCGGTATGGATATAGGTGACTAACGTCTAGCTTGACTTTAAAGCTGGCAAAAGTGTGCCGACCACAAAGTGTTAATCGAGCCCTGACGGGATGGGGAATGTCCTATTTGGCGTCTGGAATGTTGGCAACGCGAGTAGGTGATCTCATACGTGAGCCGCGTAGACAAGGGACCTCAGTTTCATTGAGGGCCATTTCGTTAATAACTTCTCAAAAACAGAACAATAGAACAAGGCCTACCACGCCAGACTTGACCCTCAGATGTTTGCTCGTTTACAAACCAGGCAGGTCGAAATTCAAGAACAGGCGTTGGGAGGTAAAATTAATGTTCGCTTGTATAGACAACATAACAACACTTCGGGTAAAAACATGGAACAAATATCAGAAACAACAGTGTTCTACATACACTCTAGGCATACGCTGTTAAAGATTGCCGAATATTCACAGACATTTTGACGGTAATGTTCAGTTATTGTGCGGAAAAGCGATCCGTGGTGACGATAAACGTGGCTGATATCCGTAAATATAATATATGGAACCATAACGTTTTTAAGAAGGTGGAGGCAAATTCCCCACTCGTTACATTGCAGAAACTCTTTGAGCTATGAGGATCAACCTTGTCACTGACGTATTTTTCTCTTTATCAATCGGTCTCCATAATTCTCGTTTCGTTGAAACAAAGAATGCCGCGTCTACAACGAAGATTTCTTCGCCACGTTAGTTAACAATTTATTGCTTCTGGGAGAATAACAATATCTACGCCACTTATACCCATTGCTTCATATATCAGGAGGCAGTATCATGCACCTATAGAACGGTTAGCAACTCTAACAATACTCATATATTACTAGAAACTGAAAAAATTACGTTTGTGACGTCTATATATGAAATTTAAATTCATATATATATATATATATATAATTTTACAAGCTGTTTGTACCTACATGCGAGGTAATACGTGTAGACATTAATTACATTTTTTAAATTTTTGTTCAAATCTCATTCCGGTAAAATTAACTTAACTAAATTTAGCCTTTTTGCCAGCAACGTCTTTTCAAAATAAATTACAGGAAAAATAACTAAAAATTTAACGGAGAAATTTCTTGTATTCGCGCAAAGTTTTGTAAAATGCAATACTGGAAATATGCTATTGAAAATCAACGTGTACATGACTTTATGGGTAGTTTTGAAGAATATTTTAATAGCAACGTTTCATTATGAAAGGGGAAATTTCTAAAACAATGTAGGTACAGTAAAGACGATGAAAGCACTAGCCCGAGTCGCAAGAATTCCAGAAAAACTACAAACAGTGAAATACCTTGTGTAAATACCCATTAACCCTTTGAGGAGTATGCACGTATATATTCGCGGCTACGTTTATATGGAGATTTCCTTACTGTTGAAGGCAGCCAGACCCACAGTTTTATAGCTTTAATGTTTCGCGGGACTTGGTCGGAAATAAATTTAAAAAAAAGTACGATTAATCACTCTTTTAGCTCTTAATAATAAAACTGTTATTCATTTTCTAATTTCTTAAATGAACATAATACATTTTAAAATCAGCTACACCTGTCACGACTCTTTAACTGGTGCAGATCCGACACGTGACTTCATTGGCCGACGGCCAGCCAATAATAAACGTTCCAGAGTACGGTAGGCGTGTCAGGTGTATCCAGGACCAATAGGACAATGGCAAGTGGAAATACAGATACCAACGAAACTTTTATTGCTGTGGTGGAGAATATAGGCAACTCACATTCAACCTTGTATTAGATGGCAAAGTATTTTTACCCTCCTCAAAGGGCTAAACAAATGTTCAATTTCAGCCACTTCTGTTATTTCTTAATTGGTCAAGCGAAAGAAATGTCATTAGTATTGACGAAATGTAGCCTAATTATCATGTAATGGACCATCTTCTTCTCAAACAGGAGTGGACGAAGATATAAGCACTCCCTACGTTGCAGGCATCACCCACGGCCAGTGGCGTGTGGTGATTTGTTGCAAGGTAAGCTTGTACTTGCTCACTACTGTACATTCTCGGTGCACGCAGCAGGAGCCAGCCAGTAACCATTGTGGAGCCGAGGGGTGCTGAATGTATTTCGTCCACTCACAACGAGCAGGCAAGGAACCCATTATACACTTCCTGTGACGTCACATGTTGTATTGGCGGAAACGCCACCTAGCACGCAACAGAGCTAACGCCAGCTCACCTTGCAACAGTTCACTTCACGCCACTGGCCACAGCCCACATAGTATACGGCGCCTCGGCGTTGCAATGCACACATAGTATAGCAGGTTTCGTTTCTCACACCGGACCTGCCCAAGATGTCAATTAGGAAGTTTAAGAGCGTAGGCCGTCCTCGCCAACCGCTGTACAATAAATCGAGCGTGCGTATGGACTTTGTACGTTTCCCGTAGACTTTTACAATTTCCTTGTTTTCTCTGTAACGTCTACTTCGTTATTAAAATCTAGGTCACTTTCTAAATGTTCTTTATATTATTTTATTGTTCTATCCTAAAATCCATTGTAGAAACTAAAACGTCGATTTTCAATTCCATAGTTTAGTAACATTATGATCGTTATCAAATGCTGTTCACGGATATTTGAGCACTTTTGAAATCAACCTTTGAAAAATGTCACTGGCCATGCCTGCGTGTATTTTAACAAGTACGCTGACTGGAAAGCGCACAGTTAAGTTGGCAACGACGAAGGGAAATAGTCCCATTTCTTAACGTTAATTCAAAAACGCAAGATAAACATTTGAGAATACTGAAATTATTTAATATTGCTTACTGTTGTTGTAATCCACATAACTTTAAGAATGAGTCAATTTGGGAAATATATCTACCTTCCTAACAATTTAAAAATTTTCACTTGACTGTCGCATGAATAAAGCGATTAGGCTCATAGCAACATTAATTTTACTTTTGGTGGAAGAATACACAATGTGAATATAGGATGTTCGCGGTAAAATGAGCACTTTTGAAAGCCCTGCATAAGATCTACTTGTATACACATTGTGTATTCCTTCGCCTTATGTAAGATTAACATTCCTATGGGCCTCATCACATTATTCATGCGTCGGTCAAATGAAACTCTAAAATTGTTAAGAAGTAAATGCTTTACAAATCTGATCATTTTTACGCTTCAATGCATTAAAAAACAGAAATTTAAAGAATTAATTAAGTCATCACTAGGGACACCCGAATTTCGCGAAAAAATTTCACGACCAGTTGTATTTGATAACACTTTTGCTCAAATCCACTTTCGTCATTGGATGTTGTAGGTGTCACGTGTCTTAGACATATGTCCGCGAATCACACACGTACAGAATCGGAGTAACTTAATTCTGATTGGTCTTTCAAGTAAGAGAATGTCTTCTCCCAAGCACTGGTCATCAATAAGCAGAAGATAACTGCTTGTTTGCCCGTATAGTGTTGAAATCTAGCACGTACGGAAATCTTTTCGCGAAATTCGGGTATCCCTAGTCTTCACAAATGGTTACCTGACTATTTTTATTCGACATTAATATAAGGAACTACTTTCCCTCCATCGTTACCAACTTTACTGGACGCATGTCGCTCAGTGCGCCCGTTAAAATATATGCAGGTAGGAGCAGTGACTTTTTACTAAGGTTGATTTCAAAAGTGCTCACTTTATCGTGAACAGCCTTTACCAACTTTACTAGTAGCTTGTCGGCCATTGTGCCTGTTGAAATACACCCAGATTGGGACACTTATTTATCAAAGTTTCATTTAAATAGTGCTCAGATATCCGTGAACAGTCTAAAGGAGCCTGTCATAAACTAAACATGAGGTAGTGCGATCTCACTGGCACACCCCCGTGACACAGCAGCAAAAACGGCTTGGATTGGATTTCAGGTTAGAACACTGATTACGATTAGTAAACAAGTGCTTTGAGATGTATGTATACCTCATATAACCAATTTGTAACGCAGTTTGTTTAAATTATAATTGGTAAAAGGATTCTACTTATATAAAAGTTCTTGTCATTAGAAATCCAATATGTAAACAAACACGTTCATCACTGTTGACCATGTGACTTTAACAGTTGTGTTGGCGAGGAGCAGATCAACGGCGCAGAATACTAATAACTGGCCTATCGCATCTTCAGTCTAGCATTGAATCTTGCTACAAACTTTCCATGGATACCATTATATCATCACCGCTCAAGCCCTATAGGTACACGCAACGGAGTCACTACACGCCAGTTAAAACCGTTGTACGTAGTGGCGATGACGCACTTGATTGCACGTGTCAGAGTAGGCCTTATCAACCCCGCGTTTTTCTATCTGAAATACGACCCCCGTGATACGTCTGCCTCCCAATGAATAGTGGTCGCTGGGGACCCATCGTCGCAGTTAAAAAAGTTGACAGTGTGCGATTTCAGCGGTGCATCGATAGAGACCTGGAGAATTCGCGGATTCATTTTGGGGCAAGTTAGAATTCAAAACTCGTGTGTTTATATAACTTAAGCCATTGGTACACACGGTGTTTGGCACCTCCTGGAGAACGCTGGCCCAATCGTCTTCCACTGTGACAGCAGACAACTAATGCACAGTTTATATCGGCATATTAGTACTGTACATAAGATTGCAAATTATAACCCGTAGGTTATTGAAATCACGAATTTTTCAGGTCTCTAGGTATCAAAGTATCGTTAAAGAGATCCTTTTTCATTCGCTAACCGGTTGGCGCCTGAATTAACGAGCCTTCATACTGACCAATAGGCTGATGTGTGAATCGCACCCCAGGCAAGAGGGAGCTATGAAATTATGATGGAGAATTCCCCTCCTTTTTGAATTTATTTATCTCTCTTCTCAATCCTTGCATACCCACTTTAACTTACGGTTTCTGGTGCTGCAAACACAAACTTTCATGATGCGTGCTGTAGTTTAGCTGATACGACACTAGTTACGTTTCAACAGCCATTGAACTGTAAGCTATACGTTCTGCCACTGCTATATTAACCATTTATGACCTAGACCAGTGAGATGGTTTGCGAATTATTTACCCACAGGTGAGATAATTGATAATGGATCATCGTAGTTTGCAGTACAGACCAAAAAATACCTACACGTGCGTAATGTACACAATTGTGTACACTGAGTCTGAATGGGTTAAACGAACTTCAGGACTTCATAAAAAAAATCAGTGCTTGTCATCGCATACGGGAATACTTAACGGAAAATCTAAAGTTGGCGATGTTTCACTTGTATCCATTTTTTGATGACTCGAGAGAGTAATACGTAAGTAATAAGAGATCCTTGTGTTATGTTGTGGATGAGAGAAGACTGACGGGAGAGAAGCCAGACATATTTCGAAATAACTGATAAGAATTCCCCTGTGCCTCTCACAGGATACGTTTGAACCCTTTGGGGATGGTGAACATTTCTTGCCATTGAAGAAAAGGTTGATGTGAGTTGCCTATATTCTCCACCACAGCAATAACATTAATAAGTTGCGTTGCTGTCTGTATTTCCACTTAATATAGTCCTATTGGTCCTGGATACACCGGAAATGCCTACTGTACTCTGCAACGTTTATTATTGGCTCGCCGTCGGCCAATGAAGTCACGTCTCGGCTCTGCACCAGTTAAAGTGTCGCGACTGATATAACAGGTTTTACAGTTCATCGTGTTCATTTCGGAAATTATTAAAAATAACAGTTTTATCTTTAAGAGCTCAAATTTTTTTTTTTTTTTTTTTCCCCGAAAAAGTCCTGCGAAACAAAGCTATAAAATTTTGGGCCTGGTTTTTAACACTCAAAAAATTTCGATATAAACGTAGCCCCAAATATATAAGTGCGTACTCCGCAAAGGGCTAATGGTAATTTTCGTTTTCCATTTCCGTCTCAAGCGTGTATTTTTAAACGTGGAAAACGGTTGAGACAAGTATTATAGGACCATGTTAATTACGAAAATGTTGGTACAGACTACTTAACGTAGCACAGACACATGAAGCACACCTTTGTCTTTATCATGGCACCACTAAATGATAAGGTTTCCGCTCTGAAAGTCCTGTAGAGGCGAGTTGATGACAGCGACCACGCGTCAGTTCAGTTCCTTGCGCGTAAAGGCGACCAGACATGTCATGCGTGCACTCACGTAGCCCTTTACGATCCCACGCTTCTGTGAGTGTTCGAGGTTAGTTGAGCACATTTGAAATCAACCTAACAGACACACTGACTGGCATATACCCCAGTAAATATGATAACGGCAAAGATAACTTAGTTCCGCGTCTTAACGTCTTATGCCCGGTTGCACCAACATCTTCCTCGATCCGAGATTGAATTATCCTAGTTCCAAACCAGGATTCAGTTTGATCTTGGTTCCAATGTAGAAGTGTTGCACAAACGAAATTTCATGATACTAGACCTTCGATTTGTCGATCTTGGTTCCAAAGTGAGAGATCGAGATTAAGTATGAGACATATTTAGCTATTGGTTCGTAATATATGACGTCATTGAAGTCGATAGAACTAGATGTGTGACGTTTGATCTCTTTTAAGTGAATTATTGTTGTACGAATTTTACTGAATAATATTCATGTGCGTATAATGTTTTAATTTCCCAAGAAAACAATCGAACGTGGTTCAATCTGTCGGCGTATTTTCAAAGTACATTTGTCGACGATGGCTGCTGATCTCTGATCGAGATTTCGAACCTCCAATTTTGGCGGTTCTAAATTAACTTCATCTCGATCTCCAGTCCAGCTCGGAACTCGAATGGTGAAACAGTTTTCTTTGTCGATCTTACATCCGATCTCGGATCGAGCTTCGAATCCCGGTGGTGCAACCAAACATCAGAAGTCTTAAAGCAAAACCATTTTTATAAATTGAAATTATTTTTTTCTACCCGTATGTTTAATGCACATGTGTGTAGGGATAATAGAATATGTAAAATACTCACTTTGCTAATAATTCTACAGTTTCACTTGAAAAACGCTTGAATGTAGTGTTCAGGATCATGGTGACGTTCATTTTACATATTGAGTAGGGGCCTCGGGGGCTGAGCGGTTAGCCTGCTCGCCTCCCACCAAGGCGAACCGAGTTCAATCCCCGGCCGGGCCACTCCCGGATTTTCGTAATTGGGAACCGTGCCGGACGATGCCACTGGTCGGCGGGTTTTCTCGGGGATCTCCCTTTTCCCCCGCTTCTTCAATCCGGCGCTGTTCCATACTCACTTCGTTTCACCCTCATTGGCTCTCACTCTTTCACGTATGGAGTAAAAATACACAGTGTGAATACAAGTAAAGTCTGTTCACGATAAAATGATCCCTTAAGAAATTAACCTCAGAAAAAAGCCACTGCTCATACATGCATATATTTTAATGGGCGCACTGAGTGACGTTCGCCCAGTAAAGTTGGTAACGATGGATGGAAAGTAGTTCCATAGCTTAACGTCGAATAAAAAGTGTTAGGTTACCAATTGTGGTAACTTAAAATTATTTCTTAGCTTTCTGTTTTTTTTTTTTTTTATGTATCGAAGTATTAAAAATGAGCAGATTTGTAAAGTATTTACTTTCGTGATGATTTCACACTTTCATTGATCGACTGATGAATAAAGCGATGAGGCCCACAGCAATATTAATTTACATAAGGCGTAGGAACACACAACGTGTATACAAGTAGATCTTAAGCAGGGCTTTAAAAATGTTCATTTTACCGTGAACAGCCTATTGATCTCAGGAGGAACGGCTTTAAAAAATGCTCGGTTTACCATGAACTCGGTGCCTAGGACACACAAAAAGCGTCCAGCCATACAGCGCCATTAAAGCATGAAAGCTAATCAAGAAGTTAAATTTGCTCGTCAAGAATCACGAAGACCTGCTCCAAGAAGGCGCATCAGCGTAGATTGACAATGCAAAGCCGGTTACAAGAAACCGAAAAGGGAAGTGAGCAAGCTAGGTAATGTCAAACGCCCGCGTAAAGGCAGGAGACAGTGTATACCTGGTATTGCTTTGGTTTGGTAAGGGAGGGGGGGGGCAGCACTTCGTACGGAACAGCGCGTACACGTGGAACCGGAAGGCGGCGGGGCATGTTCACCCTTCCACGTGGTTTAACAACTGACCACGTCAGAGCACACTGCAATTGCCGTTTGATGGAGTTGGAGGTCGACATTTCGAGCCCATTTTGTAATCAATGACGTCACGCTTCGGTATGGTAGGCGGAGGAGTCTCCTCGCTGATTACCTTTGTTGTTGTCACATTTATTTCATTTATTTTTATTTATTTGTTTAGCTCTTTCAAACCCTCACTGGGTCAAGGGTGTACAAATAGTAGCATACAGTAAGAATATAACTGTACGTGAACAAACACACATATGTACACAAATGAAATATTCGTAACTGTACAAACATAAATACACAAGCATACAAGGCTACAACAATTTCACAAACAATACAAGTGTGATGACATATAATTCTATATAAAAGGACGGCATTGCAAAATTAGGTCCATTCCATATTAAAGAATTCTAGTGAATAGAAGAAAGTTTTTATATTATTTTTAAATAGTTTGGGAATATCTAAGTTTTTTTTAGAGATCATGGTAATTTATTAAATAAAAAGATGCATGAATAGTAAACCCCTTTCTGGAACACTTTCAGGTTATTTTGCGGTACATGAAGATTATGGGCACCTCTTGTGTAGTGAGAATGAATGAAATAATTTTTAGGGAAAATATGACTGTTATTGGTGACAAACATAAAGGATGTGTGTATATACTGAGATATGTGTACCTAATGGCTTTCTTTTGAAGTAAAAATATTTTTCTGCTGTTTACTGCGAGAGCCCATGTAGATTATGCCATAAGACATTAAAAAGAAAGTCGATTTTTGTTTCTCGTTAATCAGCTTGATTACTGAAACATAAACGTGGTCGTTGAAAGCTGTGTCAAAGTCACCAGAAATCTCTGAATGTAGCTCCCTGTTTACGATATTTAATCTTCTGTGAAACTTTGTTTTGAACTATAGCAACAAAGCTGTATCTTTTCTGAACATATTGCTGCAGTGAAATCGTAAATTAACCCCTTAAGGTTGGAGTAAATCAACTGCCTATGGAGCACCGCACCTGACTGTGCAATGGGAACAATTTCTAAAAGAAAGTAGCACAGACACCATAAGAATTATCAGAAAAGTCCTATTTATCATGCATATGAAAGAAGAATGTATATATTTTGCAACATTATAAAATATTTTACTAAAATATTCTGTCTGTATTTTTAACAAAATTTAAGCGAATTTCCATTGTGGGTGCTTCAGAAAGCAGAATTTACAAGAAAATTTTCTCCACGAAAGATCTTCATAATATGTGCTTACTGTGATTGTGTGAAAGAAAATTATAGTAATCATGTATCATACCAACTTTATAATTAACTTTATTTACCTAAGTTTCAGCCATAAATGTTTCTGACAAATGGACGCTCATAAAATCAATTATAAAAATTATTCCCTGCATTATTATTACAATTTTCTTACACATAATCACAGTAAATGTTATGACGCTCTTTCTTGAATAATATTTTCTGTAAATTCTGCTTTCTGAAGCATCCAGAATATAACTGCCTTTAAATTTTGTTAAAAATACATACCATTTTAATTGATTATTTTTAGATTTAAAAAGCACATTTTAGTCAAATATTTTATAATTTTGCAAAATATACACATCCTTCTTTCATATACAGGATAAATCGCACTTTTCTGATAATTTTTGTGGTGTCTAAACTACTTTTTATAAGTTCTTCACATTGTGCAATGCTCCATAGGCAATTGCTTTACTTCAGCCTGAGGAAATTGAAACACACACGTAGCTGGTTCATGTTTACAATAGCCGTCGCTATGATTTCTTACGGCCGGTTGTGAACCTGAGACGTTTAATACCACGAACTGTGTGTCTCCTTAACCGTGCGTCCTATGTTCGAAGCGCTGTGATAATTTGACGCCCCGCGATTGTTAACCCGCTCATTACCGGTAATGGATTCCTCTCATAAAACCTTCAGTTCGTTGTCCTGTGTCACAAACTACGGGTCGTTACTGTTTTTTTTTTTAAATAATTCCGTATATTCTTTTTAAGATATTTTTAAGAATGGAGCTGAAGTCACAACAGCCCGACGAACACGATACTACAGGCCGACACGACGACAGAGCTCGACAGAATATAACATATTTTATTCAGTGTTCACAATACCACGACGAAATCTGCACGACAAGTGTGTTAGTTGGCTGTTGGAAAATCCTAAAACGGAAAGTTATCCGTATGATATATATTATTTACTTTTTAAAACTCACGATATTGCTTTAGACAATATTTGAATTTATGCAAGCGACAAAAGTATTTAAAAACAAACTGGACACACTATTTTCGTGGCAAGTTAGTTTATCATTTACTACAGTAGGGAAATACGCACGAAATTTTGTTTTATAATGTTATATTTACATTTTTCGCGCGCTTAGACGAGTCCGACACGACGGAAAGTAGAATAGAACCTACTTTTGTCGGGGTGTCGGGGCTGAAATTTGGTCGGGCTAACATCACAGTGACCTTGATTGTCAAGTGTCGTCGTGTCGGGTTCGTCGGGGTTATTGCGACTCCAGCTTGAGTAGGTTGAAAAATGCCCAGGCCATTGTTTCAACACGCGATGTTTGACTGTAGCATCACGATGTGAAAGTATGTGGAAACGTGTGGATTCACTTTGCAGGTGGCAAGCCTGGCCCGGACGAACAGATGACGACGAAGAAGTTCCCCGTGCAGGATTGGCCGCACAATAGCAGGTACGTACCAGTACCCAGTACCCGGCACCACGGGTGGGTACTACACTACACCACACCAGGTAAAGGCTGCTCACGATAAAGTGAGCACTTTTCAAATAAACTTTAGAAAAAAAGCCACTGCCCGTGCCTGCACATATTTTAACTGACATGCGCCCTGATAGTTGGTAACGATGGATGTAAAATAGTTCCGTATATTACCGTCGAATAAAAATTGTTACGCAACTATATGTGATTATTTAAATTATTTCTTTCGCTCCCTAGTTGTTTTTTTTTTATCGCTTCAAACTGTGAAAACGACCAGATTTGTAAAATAATTATTTTTATAATAATTTCATAATTTCACTTGACCGACGCACGAATAAAGTGATGAAGTCCATGGCAATGTTAATTTCACACAAGGCGGAAGACTACACAACGGGCATACGGGTATATCTTACGCAGGACTTTTAAAAGTGCTCATTTTACCGTGAACAACGTATGCCTACTGTATGTAGCAGCACGCGCCACTTAGAGATAGTCAACATGGAATCACATACTCCAAGTAGCGAACGTGCATAAGAACAAAAGTTTAACTCTGTATGTATACATGCATCCATTCACAATCCCATTTAGCGTGCGTAAGTAGAGAAGAGGGCAGGAACTTTCAACTTATACGTACGTACGACTCAACTCTCAACCAATAAGACGGTCCTATTTGATAATAAATTGATGGTAAAGTAACTAATATAAGACACTATGTTTTCTTTTTCCAAATTTGCCAACATTTTACCATGTTTTCTACAAAGCTAGCATAAACATAACACTACCGCTTCGCAAAGTTACGTTTTTGTTTGAATGTCCGCCAACAAAAAAAAATGTACTTACGTAAGTTACAAAGAGATTTCCAAACATGCTAAATCAATTGTTCATTTGCTTTCTTATCAGTAAAAGCTGAGAAGAAAATAATAATAATTTGATGTGAATCACTACAGAGGCGATAACACGAAGAATAACTATACCATAAATAATCCAAGAAGTGTGCTAAGCTATATGTAGGGATAGGAACATTTCGCGAGTTCATTTCAGTTTATTAGACACGCCCTGGACGACTCTGAGCCAATAGCAGACTTGCAAGGAAACAAGTAGCGAGTGCCATACTGCCAGGTGTGAAGTGACACTGGCTATTCTATGGGGCAGCAGCCAATGAACAAACATCTGAGGCTCGAGTATACACATGACTGTGGACTCTGGCCTACAGGTCATTGAACTCGCGAATTTTTCGTATCCCTAGCTATATGGTACGCCCTATCGGCTCGCAAAACGCCAAAAAAATTATTTACAGTCAGGTTTCGAAAGAAAAAAAACCTTATTTATCCTAGATTGCAGGGTCAATTCCCCTTAATACATGCTTACTGTGTCTCAAGACGAGACATTTTCAATAACATTAACTTAGCATAGATTTCGCGGCTAGTTGAGAATTTTTTAAAAGTACTACAGTAGTACAGAAATGGGGTTAAGGGAACAAAGGATACAAGAATCGGATTACGGATTCATCCGCCATCTCGGAATACGTCACAGCAGGAACGGAAAAAAGGGGGAGGGGGGCTATCTGATGCCGTGTCCGAAATGGCAAATTTGGGAATTAGGGTTTAGGAATTTAGGGTGGATGGTTTCGATCGGCTTATAACAGCGCTGCATGCGACAAAGTAGGAAACTACAGGCTTGTGGATTTCATAGGTATTGTGTTTATCACCCTATCAATAAATTACTTTCTCCCAAGCATTTTTCACGTCTTGTGAATAACTGATCTTATTTCTTTCTAGCCGATATCATTCTTCTCTGTATGTCTCCGCTCCCTGCAATTAACATTCCATTTCAAATAACAACTGATCGCCTTTTTTTTTTTTTTCAACAATTTTAATACAACACACGAACCTTATTTTGAAATCTCTTCATGTAGATCCCTGATTGTCCATTTTCCACGTGCATATATTGTGCAGTGTTTCAAGAACAGCAAATACCGCCGTTTCCGCCACAACGCGGGAAATAAAACTTAAATAAACAACAGCAGACGATTTTAACGACCTATTTGGTGCTACTTCACCTCAGTACATTTCAACCCTAAATCTCCAAATATTTAGGGCATAAACTTGGTCGCGTGGTCGATTTAGTAACCTAAATAATGGTCTCGTAGCCGTTTCGGACACGGCTTCAATGACCATCTTGAACACTAAGTACTCACAATTTCCCTCCTTCGGTCCTACTGCCATCTTGTGATTTGTTCTCTCGTCCCTCCCCAAATAGTCTAGAGTCTCCCAGCATATGTAAAATGATTGCCCTACAAGGTAACATTCAGAAGTTAAAAGTTAAAACAAGAACGTCTCTGTTAATAACTCTTTCGCCCATCAACAAAAGAAAACCTGGAAGTCATTCGCACAGGTCGTGTTGCTGAAGGATGGCCAACACGTTGACAATGTTGTGCTGTTCTTGGTGGTTTTGTGTGACTATGTTAATGTATCAATGTGCTTCTTCTACAGCTCGGTGCAACGTCAGTTCCGTGCACTTCATATATGTATGCAAAGAACTTGCTCATGCAAAACTATTTTGACCAGAGAATTTTCTCGTCCTGTGTTCCACGAGCCACACACGACTGAAAATTAACTTGATTTTAGTGAAGTAAATAACACGATTTAGAATTTTTTTTTGCCGCAGAGGAAAATAGAAACGTTAAAGTTTCTATTCAAAAACAAAATCCTTAAATTAATACATTAATTATATGGACTTCTTATTTTCTTGTGATCCTACTGACTGAAGACCTTTTTCACATGACACGAATAAAATGTCGCCATTTAGTGCACATCGGCGATGCTTCGTACACAGCACCTACACGATGACCTTGAATTGCGTCGTAACGAGTGTTTACTTTCGTTTTTAAAGGTTTACATATTTATAGGTTGTTCATAGTTAATCTACTCATGTGCATACTTGTATGCACGTGGTGTATTCTTCCACCATATGCAAAACTAACATTGCTATTTGCCAGATAACTTTATTTATGCGTCAATCACCTGAAACATTGAAATTATAAGGAAAGAAAATAGTTTACAAATTTGCTGATAGTTACTTATACATGCTAAAAAAATGAAAGAGAAAGAAATCAGTTCGATATTCACAAACATTTGCTTAACACCTTTAATTCAATGTTAAGAAACGGAACTCTTTTCCCTTCCATTACCAACTTTACAAGCAGTATGACAGCCAGTGCGACAATTTACATACCTGCAGGTAGGGTCGATAATATTTCTCGAGCGTTGATTTCAAAACTGCTCGATTAACAGTGAACGCCTTTATACACAAAGCCGTTGCCAGAGTTTACAAATCTCAAGGTCGCAGGAGCCAACACGCAAAACTATCATAGAGTATGGCCAAGGACAGCGTAGATGTATCTACGACGTTTCCTTGGGATGCTGGAGCACGTACATATTCACAAGTAATGGCTGTTCACGATCAAGTGAGCACTTTAGAAATGAACCTTAGAAAAATATCACTGACCCTGCATCAATGTATTTTAATGGGCGCACTGAGTGACATTCGCCCACTGAAGTTGGTAACGACAGATGGAATGTAGTTTCATATCTTAACGTCGAATAAAAAGTGTTAGGTAACCATTTGTGATATCTTAAAATTATTTCTTTCGCTTTCTGTTTTTATTTAATGCACGGAAGCTTAAAAATGAGCAGATTTTTAAAGTATTTACTTTCTTAATAATTTTACAGTTTCATTTTAACCGACGCAAGAATAAAATGATGAGGACCATAGCAATGTTAATTTTACATATGACGGAGGAATACACAACGGGTTTACGAGTAGATCTTAAGCAGGGCTTTCAAAAGGGCTCTTTTTTTTATCGTGAACAGCCTATAACCTCCCGTTTCCCCCAGCCCTTGAATTCCGAGGCAACTCCATAACCACCTAGTCTCACCTCCATCGGCTCTCAAGACCTCGTTGTTAACAGCTGCACGAACCTCTGATATCCGGTTTCCACGGTGTGTATGTTAAAACTGAAGAGTCCAGAGCACAAATAGATTACGTACAATTTATTAACCACTGGTATAACTTAATATAACATCAAGACAAAATTTATCTACGACCAATGTTTAAAGTGATTTGCCAAATATACCTTAATATGTAAACATAATTATATCAATTAACTTGTAATACATTATGGTTAATAAATTTGATACTCACGTCTTTTTTTTTTAATTAAATGCATTGACTTGGTATATATGTGCATTGAACCCATAAATCGTTCTTGGGGCGACGTAAGCGACGGGGTAGAACAGTGTGTGTGTGTGTGTGTATGTTTTTTTTTTAAAACCCTTTCAGGTCCATTGTAGAGATTCATCAACATGTTGCACAGAAAGGTTGTACTTGACAGGTTCTGTACTCTGCTAGTATCGGTTCCCAATTATCTTCCCTGGGGGTTACTTATTCCTAAATCGTGCCGCTTATCTACGTTATGACTGGTCCATATCACTAATTTGGAACATCAGAAATTATGATTTAAATTGGTAATGAAAGGGTTAATAATTGTTCTCTGTGGCGCCCATGTGTATATATATAGGCTGTTCACGGTAAAATGAGCACTTTTGAAAGCCCTGCTTAAGATCTACTTGTATGCACGTAGCGTATAACTCTGGCTTATGCAAAATTAACATTGCTATGCGCCTCGTCACTTTATTCATGCGTCGGTCAAGTGAAACTGTGAAATTATTCAGTAAGTAAATACTTCACAAATCTGCTCATTTTTGACACTTTGATCCATTAAGAGTGCGGTGGACCCCTGCGGTTTTTTTTTTTTTTAATAGTTGTTTGCGCGATTACGCGTATCTCGGCAAATAAATGTTCAGCAAATACGACTTTTTGTCAGAAAAGATAAAAATAATGATCGATGCCCCTATTTATTTTTACTTTTTGTCATATTAAGTATATTCTTCGAGAAAACAATTCGTGAAAATTGTCAAATATCGCATTATTAAAGCTTGCCTATGCAGTTTCCTTAAACGACAAGAGAAAAGTACAAAGATAAGGATGTAGTTTAATCTGTGGTCTTTCATCGCGTGTAATAAAACCCAACTGTTGCAGATATAATTTGCATAGTACAGCGTCACAACGGAAACACTGCACCCCTGCGCGTAGGAGCGATGATACACTAGGCGTGCGTGTAAATTTCTCCCGTATCGCTCCCTCGCTTCTTGACCTTGGACTCGAGAGTCCATCCCACTCTTAACAAAAAACAGAAAGTGAAAGAATTGATTTTAAGTTATCAGTGATTCGAGGTTAAGATATGGAACAAAGTTTCATATATCGTTACCAATTTTACTGGGCGAATGTCACTCAGTGCGCCCATTATAATAATTGGATGCAGGGTCAGTGATATTTTTCTAAGGTTCATTTCTAAAGTGCTCACTTTATCGTGAACAGCCTTTGAACCCTTTTTCGCCTTCAACTATATTTGGCAGTAAAATTTGTACATAAAATATGTCCATTAAATTTTTCCTTGTAACAAATTTTTTCACCTAAAATTGAATGCATTTGAAAATGTGTTACACTTTTTTTTTTTTACTGGGAAAATCTAATTTAAATTATTATCTAAAAACTCTTTTCATGGTGAAATATTGCGTTTGTTTTTCCATGCGGTCCATTACTGGGAGATATGTAAGGAATGTTGTAATTTATTTTAGATTCTTTACAAAATTAAAAGATTTTTATCAGACGTTTTTCCTGCACAATGAAATTTTATGACTCCGAACTCGTAATATAATGTGCAATATTCACTTAAAATAACATTCATGCCCACACAGCGTCTACATAAATTAATTACCTTTATAACCCACCTCGTTCCCAGCAATTGTTCGTTATATTAAAGTTTCTTGGCGTACATATTTTCCGTACACGATTCTGATTATCCGAGACCGTTAAACACGAAATAAATTTTAGAACCGGTCCAATTTTAAAATGTTTGATGGAAATTGAACGCATACAATTTTTTGTTATCAAACAAGTAAGGCGGAATTTAAGCCTTTTCGATGACGTCATAAGTGCCGAACTTTATTTTACCAACTGGGGCCGCGGTGGCTGAGCAGCGATCAGCACGCTCGCCTCCCACCAAGGCGAACCGGTTTCAGTCCACGGCCGGGTCACCGGATTTTCGCAAGTGGGAATCGTGCCAGATGATGCCGTTGGTCGGTGGGTTTTCTCGGGGATCTCCCGTTTCCCTTGTCCCTTCATTCCGGCGTCGCTCCACACTCACTCCAATCGTCCTCATTGGCTCTCCGGACCTCGCTGCGAAGAGCCGCCCAAATCTCGTCATTTTACTTTATTTGTCCAAACTTATTGGAAGCAGTTTGGCAGTGTGACAGCGGCTTTAGGTGTTGGGCGAAGTGCAGTGGGTGTTGTGTGTTGTTTCAGCCCCGTGTTCCCGTACGGCAGTGGCGTGCAGGGCACGGAGAGCCGGTCTTCGGCACACAGACCGCCGCCCAAGAATCGTAGCCGCAAGAATAAGTTCTTCTGGAAGCTAGCCGGCCTCTCCGACTGCAGCAAGACGTGCGGCGGAGGTACCACCTTCGCACTTCCTCAACATAACCCTCTGGAATAGCACCTCCTGTTTGCGGTCCTGGGTGTTTCCTAAATATGCCACGTGTAGAGGCCTGGAAAAATTCGCGAGTTCGACTACCCATAGGCTAGACGGCACAGTCGTATGGACTAAATTTGCAGATATCAGCTGCATACTAGTTGTCTGCTGTCGTCCAATCACAATAGTAGGAGAAAGAACACGTGTTTGGAGTCTACCTCGCCTCCGAATGAATTCGCGAAATACTCGTGGCTTGAGACCTGGAAAATTCGCGAATTCATTTCAGGACAAGCTAGAATGCAAAACACGTGCATCCATTGGTCCGCACGGTGTTTGATGCCCCCTGGAGAACGCTGGCCCTATCGTTGCCTTCCACTGTCACAGCAGACAACCAATGTGCAGCTGATATCTGCATATTCGTCCATACGACTGTGCCGTCTAGCCTATAGATAATTGAACTCACTATTTGTTCACGTCTCCACGTATAGGTTATAAACTAACTGCAGTGTTGCATGTCTCCAGTCTGTGCAGTTATGTACGCACTACGCGAAATTTTGCGCAACGCCGAAAACCTGGATTTTGACTATCGGCATTTTTTCTGGGAAATACCATAATTTTTACAGAGATGGAAATAATGTTTCTTACATGAGCCAGCGGTAAAAAAAATTATAAGAGGCATCCTCCCAGTTAATTCGCACAGACATACATGTCTTACATACTCCTGTTGACATAAAAGTTTCTTATTTTTGGCTACATCGTAATTTTGCTTACATTTTATCTATAAATTATATAATTTCAT
Organism: Dryococelus australis; assembly: GCA_029891345.1. Lineage (NCBI taxonomy): Eukaryota > Metazoa > Arthropoda > Insecta > Phasmatodea > Phasmatidae > Dryococelus > Dryococelus australis. The sequence continues at coordinate 193,316,037 of CM056998.1, read as the reverse complement.
TTACAATTAACATAAAAACAGGAAGAAAATAGGTATGTTGGTAAATCATAGTACTTAATAGTTCTCGTACAACATGTTATTAAAATGAGCGAACACGAATGCGGTTCGCTGTCCCTTTGGTGTACATTTCTAGACTTCGCTGAGAGAATGGTCTCCCTTTCATCTTCGATTTGCTTTTGTTTCGTCGTAGATTTCTTTGCTGATCAAGTATTTGCAAGCGAAGACTGTCCGGGCATAGGGCATATCTTAAAAGATAAAGTTTTTAAAATCCACATCAATTTACCCAGGGTGTATTTATTACGCCTCGTACCGTAATAAATATAAACTTATTATTTGCACTTTATTCAGTTCTACGTGCAAAAATACGGACTGAAAACAGTTTAAGATCGTTTCAGTAATTAGGCCTATGTATAGTAGTTATGTATGTAATAATAATGTTTTAACTTTAATATCATATTTGAACAGTGAGATTTAAAGAGACACAAGGCGGCACCGATTAAACAACCTTGAGATTTCTCAGCCTGAGTCGAAGGTATAGCCTGAAAGTAACATTTTAGCAGGTCTTCACAAATGTTGGAGTGAGTTAGCGATGAGATTTTGATGAGATTTGGACGGCTCTTAACAGCGAGGTCTTGAGAGCCGATGAGTGTGATTGAGGTGAGTTTGAAGCAGCGTCAGAGTGAAAGGGCGGGGGAAACGGGAGATCCCCGAGAAAACCCGCCTAACAACGGCATCGTCCGGCACTATTCCCAAATACGAAAATCCGGAGTGACCCGGCCGGGGAATGAATCCGGATCACCTTGGTGGGAGGCAAGCAGGTTAACCGCTCAACCATCGTGGCCCCACGAAAGTTGTAATTAACCACGAATGGAATACATGTACAACGACTAAACGTTTCTCTCACACTGCCTGCTTCCTTTCTAAATGCATGCATGCTTCTGGCTTAACTCTTTCAGTCACACACAAAAATGCATTTTAGGTTTTGCGAAGGAAAATAACTGGTTTGGAATCGTGTCAGTATAACGAGCTCTCATATGTGGGGTCCAATAGGAATGTGTTTATGTGGAATGTTGTTGAAAGCAGCTGTTTGTGCGACTACGGAACTCAGTCTACGTAAATAACAATGTCTACCACAAGTGTGGGACTTGCCTCATCGTATCTAAGTATATTCAAAATCGAGAAAAAAAATAATTTCGGATTTTGAACAACTTTAAGGCCTATGGAGAACCAAACGCTAATTCCCTAAAAATTAAATGAAGAACTGAATTCGCACTACTTGATGTATTTCGATGGGGATGCGTTATTGACAACTATTAAAGTGCTGGTAACTATAATAAACAATAATAGTGCTGGTAACTATCATAAACAATAATAGTGCTGGTAACTATCATAAACAATAATAGTGCTGGTAACTATCATAAACAATAATAGGGCTGGTAACTATCACAAACAATAATAGTGCTTGTAACTATCATAAACAATAATAGGGCTAGTAACTATCATAAACAATAATAGCTGGTACAGTCTGGATTTCTCAATTTAAAAATTTCCGACCTTTCTTTGCAAAAAAAATAGCTGACATAAACCACAAAATCAGTAAACATGCCAAATTATTGTGTTTAACTTGAACAACTACGTTAAAATGAAATTAATACATGTCGAAGGAATAAAAAAACTTCGTTTAGTAAAATTTTCTGACAGGTGCTTTCAAGAATATGAAATTTATGTCAAAGTATTATTATAAAATTCCGCATAATTCAATTTTATAAATTTTTGAAACCATTACATTTGATCGGTTTGGTAGGTCCGAGTACATCGGCAACTGGCATAGCAACTAGCAGACGTCCGCCATCTTGAATGAGATCACAGCTGGGGGCTACACTGGTCCTGAGCGCCGGCGAGGGTCAAATGAGGGGAAGATGAAGTAGGGGAGGAATTAATTGGGAGTGACCTGAGAAAACCCGCCAGGCAATGGAAACTTTCGCCACCTTTCCCTTCCACCTTGGAATTTTTTTAATACAAATCTTCGTAATTAATCTTTATGACTGGACATTAACAATCAAAGCTTGACATGGCATAGAGGAATGTTCGATATTCGCACCTGTACAAAAGTAAGAAGGATTTCGAAACAAATGTTACTGTGTTGTTAACTGTGCCTTGACAAACTTGGTTTACAAATATTGAATCTAGGAAAGCAAATGGAGGAATGTATTCGAATCCAAGGCTAGCTGGGATACCTCGCTCTTAGGTTAGGGTGGGTCGGAAATGCAATGTCTCGAACATATGATGGCGATGCAGCGTGTGGTGGTCGCGCTGCACGCCTCTCACTTTAACGAACTGGGTTCGTCTCCTGGCGAGGTCGCTCCCGGATTTTCGGATGCGGGAATCGTGTCAGACGATGCCGCTGGGCGGTGGGTTTTCTCCCCATCCTTGCATTCTAGTGCTGCTTCGCAATCACATCTCGTCGCACGCATTGACTCTCAAGACGGATTACGATGTAAATCGTGTACGTAATGAATGTGTAAATATCGAAATGAAATAAAGTATTTTGTAGACATGTAAGAAAGGTGATATTTTATTTTGTCTCGTGTCGGTAAAGCCTTCAGCCAATAAACTTAAATGAGAAAAGGATAATAAAAAGTAATATACGCTTTTTTTGAATATCAAGTTTTTAAAAGAAAACCTATAGTTTTTACCTTTACTCTTTCAAAAAAACACTTGTAAATTATTATATAGCCTAACTGACGTTGCTTTGCTAAAGTCAATTATTATATAGCCTAACTGACATTGCTTTGCTAAAGTCAATTATCATATAGCCTAACTGACACTGCTTTGCTAAAGTCAATTATTATATAGCCTAACTGACATTGCTTTGCTGAAGTCAATTTAATTTGTGCAATCGTGTGTGATTGGTTGAATATCAAAAGTGTACATTCACCTTGAACCACACTTTTTGTAAATGTTCCATGCATACGTTTCTTACGTACACAAAGTTGATCGTGGACCGACCTTAACATCGACGACCAAGTGAATAGGGTGTGAGGTTGGACGCGGACTGCGATAATAATGTAATATAATATAATACTATATAATATATTATATAATACAACATAATGTAATATAATATAATTATATCATGTAAAATATAATATACTATAATATAATATAATATAAAATATAATATAGTGTAATATGATTTAATATACTGTAATATAATATAGTGTAATATAATATTAAATTATATTATATTGTATTCTATTAAAATACATTATAATTAGAGCCCCGAGTATTTCGCGGATTGAGTTGTCAGCGAACTAAGCTGGACAGCCGTCTATATATATATACTCGACACATTATCGTTTGCTTGGTTAGTGTGATCAAGTGAGGCCATAGTGCAGGACTGTTAAACACTCTCTCACACTACAGCTTCCTGCTTACTGCTGGCTCGCAGTTACACGGGGCGTGTCTAAACAACTGTCGTCCAATCACAACAGTAGGAGGAAAGAACAAGTGTATGGAGTCTGCCTCGCCCCCGAATGAACTCGCGAAATACTCGTGGCTCTAATAATAATATATGATATGATGTAATATAAAATGTAAATGATTGTTGGCAGGAATGTCAACGAGTATCACAGTGTGTGTGCGCGAGTCGACACAGATGACAGTCCCCGACAAGAGGTGCAGCCACTCTGAGAAGCCGCACCCTCAGCTGATGCGCTGCAACACCAAGCCCTGTCCTGCTGAGTAAGTCACTTTCCTCTCCGACATATTCGCGCCTCAAGACACCTGCCGCACGCTCAAATTTCCCCTCCCCCTTCAAATATATTTGGCAGTAAAATTTTTTCATTATTCATATTGAATCACATAATCTTTAATTTATTTGAAAATGTTTCATGCCGTCACATTTTTTTTACTAGGAGGATCTAGTCTGAATGTTTATGAAGAATTTATTTCCGAAGCGACATAATGGGGTGTGTTTCCGTGCAGGCCAGTAAAAGAAATACTGCAACAAATATTATTATTTATTTTCACCTTTTATACTAATTTGAAATTTTATCCACCCGAGACATTTCATGCACAATAAAATTTAACGCCTCCGACTTATTAATATTAGTGTGGATTAATCACTCCAAATAGCATTAATACTCAAAAAGTTTCATAAAAAATTAATTATCTTCTAATAATTTTACATCGATTGTTCGCCATTTTAATGATTTTTGATGTTTTGCCATTTTTGTCATGCACGATTCTGATTGGCTGAACCCATCAAACATCAAAGAAATTTTAGAACCCATCCAATTTTCAAAACGTTTGATGGGAAATAGAGCCATCCAACTTTATACAGACAAACATGTAGGCGATAACGACGTTTTGGTGACGTCACAACTGTCCAACTATATTTGAACAAACTTATAGGAAGCAGTTGGACGGAAATATTTGACAGTGTGACAGGAGCTTAAAGGTTTTGCCACACTGTCAAATTCTTCCAACACTGCATCAAGTAAAGTCGGTGAAAGAAAATCTGATGGATCTGACCTCACCGAAACGTAATTATCGCCGCAATGTTCGTCTGGAAAAATTTGTATTCTGAAAATTAGACGGGTACTAAAACGTCTATAATATTTCATGGGCTCAGCCAATCAGAATCGTGCATGTGAAAAATGAGCGTTTCCTACATCACGAAACTGTAAAATGGCGAACAAATCCTGAAAACGAAATAAACTTACGAAGATAATTTATATGAAGCTATCTGTCGATGAATGAAATTTGATGTGATAAAATAAATTCCAAAATACTATAAAGAACTGTGATGCATTAAATTTTATTTTTGTGCGAGACATATCTCTGATAAATAAAATATAAATTTAGTGAAGAGGAGAAAATAAATCAGAAATTTTGTTTCATTTTTTTTGTAGTGAGCTGCACAGGAAATTCACAGTAAAAGATTCTACAGAGTGATATATCATCAAACACGTTTAAGAATATTTAATAAAATTGGTTGGAAGGAAGAATTTGATGGTTATATTTCGTCTTGAAATGTTATTGTCAGATATATTTGAAGGTGGATATCTGACGTCGTTACAGAGGCTTAAAATAGTACACACGTTGCCGCAGTTGTCAGGAAAGTACGATTTCGTGTTAATATTTTATAACTCTGTCAAATAATTTGGTTTGATTGGCTTATTTTAATGTTTTTTTTTTTTAATTCTATTTATAATATTACATTGTAAATCAAAATTTAAGTGTATGTATTGTTATTTTATGTGCCTCAGAAACCACATTTGGGGGGGGGGGAAAAAACAAATAAACAAACCTTTGTGAATTATGGCAACTGTAATAATTAATATGGATGTATAAAAAAATATAAAGGCTTACGTTTAAAATATTTTTTAATTATTCACTTAATGTACTATATTTCAGTAATATACATGAACACTTTATTTGGCTGAAATGGATGTTCATAAAATAGTTATTACAAATATTTGTTAATTTGATAAATCATTTTATTACATAAAACTAGAGCAATCATTATGATAGTCCTGCGGGTTAAGGTTTTCTTTTTTTTTTTTAATGCTTTACGATTATTGATTGATGGTTTTATACAATTAGATAAGTAAATTCTAGCGAAATATTTTACAGTCTTACAAAGTATATTTACTCCTGTATCTTGTAACATATGCATCATATATCGTACTTATCTTTGTTAGTGCGTGTGTGTGTATTTACAACTTCTTAATAAGTTCTACACATTATACAGTCGGTCGTAGTTCTCCACTGAAAGCCGCTCTGTTTCCAGATTACTTCCTGAAGGAAAGGCTTACAAAAACACCTCCCTGTCGCGTGTGCGTGTGTCTGTCTTACCCTGTGTACCCGGCCTTCATGGAGCTGGCTAACAAGATATTTTACTATAGGTTGCTCACGGTAAAGTAAGCACTTCTAAAACCAACCTTTCAAAAATGCCACTGCCTCTAACCGCATATTTTTATCGGGCACATTGTCCGATATTCTCTCCAGTAAAGAAATCATTTATAAGGCTATCAGTTTTTTTTACTGCATTTAAGTGTAAAAATGTATGCATTAGTGAAGTACTTACTTTTCCAATAGTTCCACAGTTTGAAAAGACCGACTCACGAATAAAGCGACCAGGCCCACGGCAATGTTAATTTTACATACACGGAATAATACACAATGTGTACGCGAGTAGAGCTTAACCAGTGCTTTCAAAAGTGCTCAATTTATTGTGAACAGCCTTTATCAACCTTGAGATCTTGTGCAAAGGTGTTTCTTTTTTAAATGTAACTGTACCATATAAAACACACAATATTGTCTCTTTCAGTATTTGTTACACGGGTGCAGACATGAAGTCTGTTTCATGTTTCGTGAATTAGCTCGCGCTAGCTGAACATTTGTTAAGTCAGTTACATTTACAAAAACTAAATTATCTATAGTCCATTCCCGATTGGAAGCGACTTATGAAAAGCAACCTTTGAAAAAACACCCTAGGCAAAACTTGTCAACATGTTTTTTCAATAACCTGTATTCCACAAATATATAACACTGTGGTTAACTTTAGAGTACTGTATTATTGAATAAATGAAACCTTACCTTAATATCTTCTATATCTTGTAATATTTATTTCTTTTTAAATATGAATTAACAACCGCGAGAACAGCGACATGATCGCAACGACCGGTAAGAAATAGTTCACAGTAAAAATATTATTTTAACCTAGTTTTCCAGTATACTATTTGTAAATTAAACGGTGCCTATTGAAATATTTAGGTAGCCCCGATGGCAACATATCTCATTTTCACAGTTTAAAATAACAGCGGGAAATATCGTGGGTATACCGTAATGGTACGGTGTTGTTTTATCGAGCGACAGCAATTTTTGAAGCAACTGTCTGCTGAGCGAGGCTTGTCGCTCTCTCTGTCTTTGTTTCTTTCACACTCGGAAGTTTCACTTCGCTAGTAGGCGGGAATTGTACCTGTTTTAAATTGTAGCATATTTCATACTTATTACAGCAAAATAATGATTTTTTAATTTGTAATTTACAACTGAAAAGAGATTTTAATGTTTGAATACTTATTTAAATATATTTAGATATGATGGCAGGACAGAAACAAAGTGAAGTTGGCAGACGTGGCGAGCCGAGATGTCTGGGCGTGTTGCTGTTTTACCAAACGAAGAGTAAACTATACTTACTCTGAAAAATACTTCAAATTACCACATCACGTTTGTAGACGTTGTGTTTTTTAAACCTACCTAAGCAGGTTACGATGTTGTGATAAATCTGCGTTTCCGCGGCAGTTATAAATATACTGTTACGGTGTGTTTCGTTAACCGCTGCGTGCGAAATAGCGTGGCGTGGCTGTTTGGTGATAGTTACACTGGATCTGTGTATGCGTGATTGCAAATATTTTTGATGTGAACTATTTATAAGTTGTAAATGTGGACTGTTTTATGACAAAGTTATTTATTTACATCCACGTATGTTTATTTATTACAACGTTGTACCTTTGCCATGGGTGTTTGAAACACATCTGAGGCCGATCTGAGGCCGTCCTATTACAGAAATAACCCAACATATATCAATAACAAAAAGTTAAATACCACAGTTTATTACCCCACAGTTGTAACAGTGTTTAACACAGTCGCGGCAAAATATTAACGTGCATTACATGTAATGTGCTATGTTGTGGAAAACAAATATGTTACTGTAACGTAACCGTAAGAACTATCGTTAGTTCAGATATTTTTAAAACGCCATAAAGCTGACCTAAATAATGTTAGAGGCCTAAACTCTGAATATTCGTACGAAATAGTTTTTGATATAGACCTAAGACAGAATTCTTTGAAAAGCTGTAAACTGTAAACAACACATTTGACAGGTATAAAAGTAGAAGTCACATTTCAATGTTTATTTTTAGGTGTAGCGAAAGTATACGAACACATGTACACACACAATGGCATGTAAACATTGGTTTTGACAGATGCTACGTGGCAGTCAAATGGCAATGTTTATTTACATTTGGCGGAAGGATACTAAACGGGCCTGCAAGTAGATATTTAGCAGGGCTCCGAGAAAGTTGCTTCCAATGGGGAATGGACTATATTCTATGCATAGTATAGAATAAAGTCGCCCGGCCGCGTGTGGCTGTGTATTCGGATAAGGTTTCTCAACTACTTGATGGATTTTGATGCGCATTTAGAGAATTTCTTGAGGAAGGTTTAGATATCTAATACATTAATATCTAATGAAAGGATAGTAGAGAAATGTCGACGTTTTCTAACCAAGTCGAAAAAAGCCGCTTTTCGGGCACTTACATGGCTTACGCTGACTAAACCACAAGAGATGCACCAAATTAATGCACTACAGAATTGTAGAGCTCAAGAAGCATTTGTGTGTCTTTTTAAAAATAGGGGTTCCTTTACGAGGACGTTTTGAACAATACCGCATTAATCGTATGTTAGTTACCTTAAGCATATTGTGTATATACTTGTTGTAAATCTAAACAACGCCATTTTTTTGTAAGTCACACCCGAGCGAGGCCGAGGATAGTTAAATACTAAAAGGTAAACATATTTTAAGAATAATTTTCGTTGGAGAATTTTCTATTTTGTGCAAAGGGCGTTCTCCTCTTTTATATAAAAAAAAAAAAAAAAGAAGGAAATACTGCATTGTCTAAAGTCCTCGCGCCATCATCTGCCATTGCCACCTAACTTCGTTCCGGATTCGCTGGCTGAGTGCCCGCCAGGCCATTGTTGCCAACAAAAGCAAGACACTGTCTCGCCTCGTTGACCTTTACGCCTGTGGAGCGAAGTGCCGTAACCCCTTTCCCTCTTCTTCCGGGGGGAGGGGGGGGGGGGAAGGAGTGTGAGTTATCATCCTTGCTGTATTATTCAGGGAAGCTTCCATCGCAAAAACTTTTACGCCGTCTGCTAACTGCAAGACGTTAAACTCACAGCCGCATAATTTCGCAAAGGAGCACGTGTTTAACAAAACAAAACACGGTGCTTAGGTAAAACAAAAGTAAACATATATTTAAGTGTAGAGTTGCCACTAAACTCCTTAACGTCGTAACCATTTTATTACTTCGTCAAGTAATGATGCAGCATCACCGTTTGACATTCTCATGCCAGTCTGGAAATCTTTAACTGTCCTTTTCTAGCCAGTCACATTTAATCACTAGCCTTTGTGTTTGTCACAAGCCATTTTCCATTTTAGAATAATTTGGATGTTATTTTACAGTCTTTATAATTTATCTGTGAACCTCCAAATGTTACTAGCAAGATAACATTGAAAACATTTCAAATATAGCATCTCGGCAAATAAATTCGTAAATATTTCATGTCCTTAATATCAGTTAAGTATTAAATTCTTGTAACGGTTTTACTTTGCCGTGATTCGTCCTGGCTATTCTGAAGAACGTTCCATCTACACTTTTCATCCTGAAGGAAGCGTTGATTTAACACGTGTATTGTGTTCATGAACTCAGCGTTTCTCAAAAGCACTTGTCCCGCCTTTTGTGTACGCACTTTCGCCACACAGATGGGTGCAACTTACAGTGGAATAATCCATTCACGGTTTCTTCACACTATTCTGAAACTCTGCTAGAGTTCTACTTCCAGGATATTCCTCCGCCTCGTGCAAACTAAGCTTCACTAAGTCTAGAAAATTGGACCAAAGGACAGCGCACCGAATTCGTGCGCACTCAGTTGTAATAATATTTTGCGTGAGAACTATTTCTTTCTAGGCGCTACCAATACACGTGTTTTCTCCCTGTTTTATTCATATCCATGTTAATTAAATATTATAATTTATAAATAATATACAGGTAAAACTCCAATGTTGCGAAAAATAAGATACTTTCATGTTGACATGGGTATGAAACCCTTGTGATGCATGGCATACGTAGGAAATGACTAAACACGTCAAATGTTTGATTAAAAAAGTGTGGAGAAACTGTGAATAGACTATACAAGAGAGCTACTTTTGTTCTATAGTTTTGTTTTGGTTTGTTTTGCTCTATGTACTCTGCTGATTCATCTCCCTGGAATTTAAATTTGTGACGTAATGAATAAGTTCGGAGTGCCAGAAAGAAATTACACAGAACTTTTGTCCCCGGCTACGCCCTTATGCCAGCCCGATTTAACCCTCTCATGCCCACTGTAGAAGATCTTCAACATGTTGCACAGGAAGGTGACATTCGACCGGTACTGTACTCTGTGAATCTCAGTGACCAGTGATCTCCTTTGGCGGTAACTGGTCCGTAAACAGTGATATTGCGATACTTTATGACTAGTCCATGTCACTGGTCACCCAGCACAAAGGCTGTAGCTGACTGGTTGTAATAACGAAACGAAGTTCATATTAAAGTACAGGTCGCATCAAAATATTTATAATTTGCGACATCAGGAATTATAATTTAATTCGGGAACCAAAGGGGTTAAAAATTATTCATCAGGCACAGTGAATTTGTTTTAAAGTATTTGCACAAGTTTTCTTCCGAAGCTGATATAACTACGTATCTCATCGGGTATGAGAAATATTGAGTCAGCCATGTGTTATATTTTGAAAACTATAATGATTTGACAACTAACAACTTAATTAAGGGGGCACTTTTCGAAACCTCTTTCAGATAACCAAATTCAAAAAATGAAAAATATCACCTTAAAGTGCAGCTGCCAAAGAAACAACGGGTTGTGCTCACTTGTCTATATTGCAGCGGAGTCTATCCTCTGGCCGAAAGATAACGCGAATTTTGCACGTGTCTAGACATGAGATGCTGAGGACTTTTACTGATGGGCAGAGATGATGGAAAATCGCGAACATTTTTTGATCCAACATATCTTCTATAACACGGTAACTGGTTCATTCTCCCATGATTGGACGAACAAGGTTTTGACTCGGCTAAGTAATTTGCAGTCCAATCACGAACGTTCTACCTTACAGTATTAGAATCCTCATTGGCCAATTGAAATGGGGCAGTGGCTTCAAAATGCATGGCAACCAATAAGGAAAGAGAACTCTCTGACAGGTTTACAGTACGCTGAATCCTATTAAACAGTCAATTTTTCCCGCGGTAATCCTTCATCTCTGCTGATTACAGACAGCAGAAAACTCGAGAAGATAAAAGCACTTGAAATACATTCTCTGGAACAGACGTGTGTAAAAGAGCGTTTGTTCTGTTACGAGAGAAACCTAATAAATAGAGCCACGAGTGACGAGGTAGACTTTAAACATTTTTCTTTTCCTCTACTATTGTGGTTGAACGGCAGTTCTATAGACACGCTCCGTTTAACTGTGCGCCAGTAGTAAGCAGGAAGCAATAGTGTGAGTGAACGTTGAACAGTCCTGCACTATAGCCTCACCAAACGAGAAAACGATAGCATCTCGAGTGTATAGGGACTGTAAAGTCTAGCCTGCTGCCTGATCAATCCGCAAACTACATGGGGCTCTAGTGATATATTGTGGCCAAGACTAGGGGTAACTGAAGGACCTTTCTCATGACAGCATATATAACAGTTAGTTCTGATATGCTGGAGAGCTTGTAGTTTAACTGAAGTGTTCTCGTACACGAGTCGTTAAAAGTTGATTCTGATAAGAGATAGGTGATAATCTCGAGAGTATATAATAACATGAAGTGTTCTTGGAAGTACATGTGTAATAGAGGGCTTTCCATGATAGAGGGGACAACTTTTTCCCAAGAGGATAAAGAAAACTGACAGGTGTTCTCGGGAGGATATGGGTAAAAGTAAGTTTGCTCTGAAAACAGACAGGTATCTTTACACAAGGATTGGGTGTAATGACAGATTCTTTTTGATAAGAGAGAAAAAAGGTAGTTTTCTTAATGACAGGGACTACAGACATGTGTTTAATAAGAGAGACAATTGTGAGTTTATTTCCAGGGTAAAGAATACTGATATGCTCTGTTGAGAGAGACATCTGGTAGTTTGTTTCAAGCATAGGGGCTAATGATATGAGGTCTTATAACAAATAGCTGGCAGTTTTAAACAAATATAGAGGGATACCTTAGGTGTTGTTATAAGAGGGAGATAGCTCGTAGTTTGAGTCCAAGATAGGGACAACAGATAGGTGTTTGGCAAGACAAAGGCAGCTGTCTCAAGGTTAGGGTAAAAAAACATGTGTTGTGCAGGAAAGGCAGCTATCTCGCGAATATGGACAACAGACAGGTGTTGTGATATGAGAGGCAGCTTTCACAATGACAAAGAAAACCGACAGGTGTTGTGACAACAGACAGGCAGCTGTCTCAAGCACACAGAAAACCAACCGGTGTTGCGACAAGAGCTGTCTGAAGGATAGGGAAAACATACACGAGATATCGGTTGAACATGGGTCACTAACAGACAAGTGTCGTCGGGAGAGTTGGGTATTGCATAATATTGAAGAGACAGGCACAAGGTGAGTGTTAGAGGATGCCGGCAGGTGATAGTAGTATGGTGAGTGGTGTGATGTATGTGTTGCGGCAGGTGACAGCAGTGTGGTGAGTGGTGTGATGTGTGTATTGTGGCAGGTGACATCAGTGTGGTGAGTGGTGTGATGTGTGTGTTGCGGCAGGTGACAGCAGTGTGGTGAGTGGTGTGATGTGTGTGTTGCGGCAGGTGACAGCAGTGTGGTGAGTGGTGTGATGTGTGTGTTGTGGCAGGTGACAGCAGTATGGTGAGTGGTGTGATGTTAGTGTTGTGGCAGGTGACAGCAGTGTGGTGAGTGGTGTGATGTGTGTGTTGCGGCAGGAGACAGCTTTGTGGTGAGTGGTGTGATTAGTGTGTTGTGGCAGGTGACAGCAGTGTGGTGAGTGGTGTGATGTGTGTGTTGTGGCAGGTGACAGCAGTGTGGTGAGTGGTGTGATGTGTGTGTTGTGGCAGGTGGCAGCGGTATTGTGGGTGGAGTGATGTGTGTGTTGCGGCAGGTGACAGTAGTATGGTGAGTGGTGTGATGAGCGTGTTGCGGCAGGTGACAGTAGTATGGTGAGTGGTGTGATGTGTGTGTTGTGGCAGGTGGGTGCCGACGGAATGGGGCGAGTGCTCAGTGACTTGCGGTGAAGGCGTGCAGACGCGCGAGCTGGTGTGCAAGCAGGAGATCACTGCCAGCCTCACCATGAAGGTGGCGGACGGCGCGTGTCTGCGGCCCGCCGCCCACCCGCGCATCCAGCCCTGCCGCCGCCCACCCTGCGCCGCCTCCGATAGCCGCCCCCAGCCACTGCCCCCGGCTACCTTATCACTTGGCAGGTGGCATGCCGGCGCCTGGGGACATGTGAGTTCGCCCTCGCTTATTTCACCTTTTTTTATGTGTACATAGTTCGCGCTCATTTAAGAACTTGTAATACCAACATTAGAATATATATATATAATTTCATAACTTAATAGCTACTAAGACCTCGCTGTGCGAGAATTCCCGAAACATAAAATCAAGAACGAACTTTAAAACTACTTATATATTTCGATGAAGTTAGGTTTATTGACAGTAAATTTAAATTCTGGTAACTATAATTTACAGCAACAGTTGGTACCACCTATGAAATAATTTTATACTTAAAAATTCAATTAATTTGTCTGCGAAAATTTATGAATATAACAATCAAAGTCACTTTCAGATAAATTAATTGTCTTACAATTAAAATAATACTTTCAACTCAAAATAAAAAAAGGTGCCATGGATTTGCATGGATATATTGTATCCATTCGGCATCACTCTACTGAAAGCAAAGAAATACAAACATCTCCAGGTAACCAAAAACTGAAATCAATACAGCATTTTTAAAGGCACACTTATTTTGCCTTTCATCGATAAATAAACGTAATGATGTGTAAAATAGAAATGGCTCTTCAACAAACTGAAAACAGAATGTGGTAATTGTGCACTCCTGTAGACTATCAATAAGATGTGTTGCCACATCTTGCCTGCACCACTGCAGCACAGCGTCTTGACATAATCCTAACCAGCCTTCGGAAATGCATTTGTGGAATGTGTTGCATTCCTCTCATATGGCTTCCTTTATCTGGGCAAATGCTTGGTGAAGGTATGGATGTCCTCTAACGTGCCTTTTCAGATGATGCCATAGATGCTCTTTCGTGTTCAGATCGGGGCTACATGGGGTCAGTCTAAGGTAGTGATGATGTAGCATTTCTTCAATGACATAATTCACTACCTTAGACTGACCCCCATGTAGTCCTGATCTAAACGTGAAAGAGCACCTATGGGATCATCTGAAAAGGCACGTTAGAGGACATCCATACCTTCTCCAAACACTTGCCCAGATAAAGGAAGCCATATGAGAGGAGTGCAGCACATTCCACAAATGCATTTCCGAAGGCTGGTTAGGATTATGTCAAGACGCTGTGCTGCAGTGGTGCAGGCAAGATGTGGCAACACATCTTATTGATAGTCTACAGGAGTGCACAATTACCACATTCTGTTTTCAGTTTGTTGAAGAGCCATTTCTATTTTACACATCATTACGTTTATTTAACAATGAAAGGCAAAATAAGTGTACCTTTAAAAATGCTGTATTGTTTTCAGTTTTCGGAAACCTTGTTTGTATATCTTTAGTTTCAGCAGAGTTGTGCCGAATGGCTACAATATATAAATGCTAAGTCATTACAACTTTTTATTTTGTGTAGTTTATTTTAATTACTGTATCTTATAGAAATAATACTTAAAAGCAATAGTTGTAAGTAGGAGATTTTACGAAACTACCGTTTAGTTAATATTTAAAAAATTGTTTTTTTATTTTATTTTATAAATTTTTGGAACAATTTTTTTTTCGTACGGATTGACGTTTCTATCAGTTTTTATTTGGAAACCATTCCACGATTTTTTATTTGAAAACTGTATATTGTATCAATGATTGTTCTATATGACGGGATCGTTAATTAAAATATGTATCCAATACAACCAACCCCCGCTGAAATATATTAAATACGTTCTAATTTTGTTCTTCATTTTATATTACGGAAATTCACGCACAGTGAAAATTTTCAATAGCCCTTAGTATTTAAAATTTTTATTGAAACAAAATATGACAAGCATGAAAGCACCTCCTTTCTTCGAGGTGGCGTTCCATAACACTATTCCGAGAGTTAAGAAAGTAACGTATAGTATAAGATCAGAAAAGCTTGAGTAAAAGTGGTTTCGGAGAGAGCATTATGTAAATAGTTTGCTGTGTTTACAAACACTTAATTTATTGAGCAACTAATGTGTTTTTGATAGTTCCCCAGGTCCGCAATAGACTGGTGAGCACTTCCGAGTTGAGCCAAAGTTGCTGGATATTTCCCCATGTCCATCGTAGATTGCCGAGCACTTCCGAGTTGAGCCGAAGTTGCTGGATAGCTCCCCATGTCCATCGTAGATTTCCGAGCACTTCCGAGTTGAGCCGAAGTTGCTGGATAGCTCCCCATGTCCATCGTAGATTTCCGAGCACTTCCGAGTTGAGCCGAAGTTGCTGGATAGCTCCCCATGTCCATCGTAGATTGCCGAGCACTTCCGAGTTGAGCCGAAGTTGCTGGATAGCTCCCCATGTCTGTCGTCGATTGCCGAGGAGTTTCGAGTTGAGCAGAAGTTTTTCTATAGTCCTCCTGGACCTTCATAGACTGCCGAACACTTCCGAACCGAACCTAAACAAGTTAGCTGAGCCACGTATCTTCCGTTCAAAACATGTAAGGCTCGTATTGTCATACCTTCACTACTCTTTTATCCTCTTATTTTGTATTTCCTTTTAGTTAATTTTTATGTACACTTTAAAAAATCGTCTGAGGGGATGTGTGTGTTGGCGAGCCTGTTAGAGAGCAGATCTTCCACACTAGACGGGCGATCCTCGTAACTGGAACAGGGAAAACGAACCCTTAACGAAGATATCCGATGTCAATGTTCTACCGTATTACAACTTCGGTATATGTTTTGTTTTCATATTTCAACATAATAGATACTACATACACATCGCGTATATATACAATAAACTATCGTGAGGTTTTCTCTTCAGAGATTGTAGAAACACATGCTTGATTACATATTTTCGTCTTGATGATATTATCACAGTATTCTTTATCTATGTGATTTTTGCATAGGTTATTTAATTTATTTCATACTATATGTGTATTTTGATGAATACTCGCCTAAAACCGCCTATTAAATATTTTTGCATCTCCATGATTTCGATTATTATTCTCTGGAATGCATTTGTGATTTGCGATAACTGCAGATAAGTGATGCAATAGTATTTGCTAGTAAACGTGGCCTAGCCATAAAATAGAAAAACAAACTACAGGCTGCTAGCACCTAGTATGCCAACAGCACAAAGTAACCGTTTGTCGTTTACTCTGCGTTCTAAAGTTAACAATACCATAGGACCTACATCGGCTAATTAGTGAATAAGATAAGGTTCTCTCATTGAAGCTCGGTTTACAAATGAAAAATTATGAGATAGGGATAATGCAGCAACCGTAGTTTTCGCTCACGGAATTACATTTTTGGGATTACTATTTTCAATTCACCTGATAATTCTTAATTCTAACCAATGGAAACTTTCGACAAGCCTGTCCTGTTAATTTTGTTCCTAATCTAACCTTGTATAACACAACCCTGTTTATTAAGTAGATCATTTTTAATAAGCAGAAATTTTCTGAGATATTATTTTTGCAAACTCAGTTCACAAGTATGATCATAAACATGCACAACACTTTCCTTTTGAATAATGATGATGCTTACATTACTGTAAATAACAGTTTCCGCCAACAACACCGACCGCTCTGCTCTTATTATGTCATCTCCATGTAACCTTTACTTAAGGAAATATAGTGATACATTTTCGTTGTAATATGTTAATTATATCTGTAACAGTGGTACTTTGATTACAGGTAATGGAAGTCCAAGGATTAAATTACTCCCGTATAGTCGTACATTTCCCTTGCCTCTTAAGGCTGTGCTCTAAAATGGCATTATTTGAAGTTTTTATTTTATATATTTTTCTTCTAATAACATTAATGTGAGAGAAGTAAACGCACACGGTCTTAGATAATTGATTTTTACCTTTTCTGGTAACAAATTTGTAATCCCAAAATATTTATTCACAGAGAAAAGCGTAATCGTGAAAACACTGTACGAAATAAAAAAAAAATTCAGGACTACTAACTTTAAGTAAACTCTAACTAAGCAGCTGGTATGCTAATTTCTATTGTGCACCAACACATTAAACAGCGGACACTAAGTTCTTATGTACACATCATAATAGGTTAGTTAAATTTGAGTAGTGAAGCCAACTTCACACAGGTGAGTTTGCAATAGCATGCTCGCATGCTGACTGGTGTTACAGTGCTCGATGGCATGCGGTAAGGGCATGCGGTCTCGGGTGGTGAAGTGTGTGGGTGAAGACGGCTCGCAACAGGATGACTGCATGCAGGCGGACAGGCCGGCTCAGGAGGAGTCCTGCAACCTGGGGACATGTCCCGACACCTCCAAGCACTCCCCGTGGTTATTCACCGAGTGGACCCAGCAGGTGAGCCTTGTCGTCCGAGCCATACACTGAGCGACGTTACCTCGCCAGGTAAACCATTACCTGGCGCGGTAACGAGGTGGTAAACAAGTAGGGCAGTGGTAAACCATTACCTGGCGAGGTAACGAGGTGGTAAACAAGTAGGGCAGTGGTAAACCATTCCCTGGCGAGGTAACGAGGTGGTAAACAAGTAGAGCAGTGGTAAACCATTACCTGGCGAGGTAACGAGGTGGTAAACAAGTAGGGCAGTGGTAAACCATTACCTGGCGAGGTAACGAGGTGGTAAACAAGTAGGGCAGTGGTAAACCATTACCTGGCGAGGTAACGAGGTGGTAAACAAGTAGGGCAGTGGTAAACCATTACAGGGAGAGGTTGCAAAGTGGTAAACCACTATCGATCCAGACAGCGCAGTGGTAAACCATTGCCGAACGAGGTAGCGCAAAGGTAAACCACTTAGTAATCGAATAAATAATCATATTGGTTAATCTGTAAAGCTGTTCTGCTGAGGTGCTGTTAAAACACATTTAATTTTTACGAGTAAATGTATGGGATTGTTTGCGCTGAGAACAGATAGTTATTTCAACAGAACAACTTCAGCAATATTTTGACTGTTCCCACAACAAACGAAATTGTAATAAACAAGCCGAACATTATGTTGCTAGTACAGAATTATGTTTCTGCTACGTTGAGAGCGACCATAATTGCTGCATGCGCGTTTTCTATGTCGTTTTCCATCGAAGTATCCCAGCTTAACTCGATCACCTAAATTAGCATAGGATAGCAAGTGAATTAATGTTCCAACAAACTAAAATAACATATAATACTAGTTCAGGGTCATTCAGAAGTCTTCAATTATTTAATACAGTTATAGTATGTTACACCCTTTTCGTTATGGTACGAAATAATAGTAAAAATAAAAGGTCCTGAAATGGAAGACGGTAGTTTTCGAGAATTAATGGCACTAGTTACAAGTCTTTTAAATTAATATTGTTTTTCATACAAATCTCATAACTTAACCAAACTAACTACAGTGCTAAGATACAGCTCAAAATAATTTTTAATGTTGTTTGAATGCCAATAATAAAAATTTCTTGAAAATTTGTAATGCGGTTCGCTGGTATTTCATATGGTTTCTTTCGAGAGAGAAAATGGATCGTCAAAACAGTAAGAAGTTATGCCTTTAATTCAGCTGAACCTAATGTCGGCTACCAATGACAATTAAATTTCAACATGCCTCTGTCGTGATTTCAATAAACACTTTACCCGAAACCAAACTTTTTGTTTAAACAACGTTTTAATCTTTGTTTGAGTAAATATTTTTAAGTTAAAATGATTTTATTTAAGGTGAGAAAAATATGAGGACTGGTTTATTTTCAAACGATTATATTTATTATTTTTATCAACTTATTATCAATATCGTGTAATGGAATCATTAAATATTCTCAGAATTTACTAAAATAGGAATGTGAACAGCCCTTAATGCTATGCGTCACCCACTACATCTGATTGAAAGAGTCCGATTATTGTTGAGTTAAATTTTTGTCAATTACAATTTAAAAAATCCTACTTAAGATATTTAGTTATTGGCGTTACTCTGCAGTATAGATATGAAATCCGAACTTTCGGAGTAAATTTGATCACAAATAGCACAGATCAAACTTAAAAATATCAATTCATAAAATGTAAAATGTTGATAGTCAAAAAAATCAATAATTATTCTGTAGCGGAAATTGTTACACAAAATTAAATAATCTCTGCATGGCAGGTGTAGCCGAGAGTTAATGAAAGGTGATAGAGTTTAACCCTTTGAGGAGTATTCACATATACTCGGGCGCCTTTTGTAAGGACATTTCTTTACTAATTAAGACAAAATTCGCTTTTATCGTTTTACTGTTTCGCTGGAATTCGTCGGAATCCAAGTAAATAGTTACAACTTGTCAACGTTTCAATTCGTAAGAATGAAACTCTATTTTAAAAATAATTTCTCAAATGATCACAGTGGATTGTAAAACCTGGTAATCTGTCGGGACACATTGATTGGCACTCAGTCAACGCGCGACTTCATTGGCCGACGGCCCAACCAATAACAAACGCTGCAGAGTACAGTAGGCGTGTCCGTTGTAGCCAGGACCAATAGGACGATGGTATGTGGAGATACAGAGATAAACACTACTGGTATTCCTGTAGTGGAAAATATAGGTCGCTCACTTCAACCTTGTCTTCATTGCCCGTACTTAAATTCGTATGCTAGCTTAATACGCCTATAATAAGTGAATGTGTGTGATATTTCCACTAGCGCATGCGCAGTATTCATGTCTATGACTGTATGCAGTGTGTGCGCAAGGGTTCAAGGCTCTTCACTTTTGATTGAACACTTTTGAACTCAAAGTTCGGAAGATGTCATAAATCCCTTCTTACACGTATTCTAACGGACGCGCTGAGTGGTATGTGCCCAGTTATTTGTAGCGAAGAAGGGACTGTGGTTCCATGACTTACCATTGAATTAAAAGAACAAGGTAAACGTTCATGAACACTGAAATTATTAATTTCGCTTTCCGTTTGTATTTGTTCAGTGCATGTAAGTGAAATAATAGGAAAATATTGTGAAATACTAACTTTCCTATTAATTTCAGAGTTCCCGTTGACCGGCGCATGAATAAAGTTGTAATCCCCCCTTGGCAGTGATAATTTTACATGTGATGGTAGAATTCACAGTGTGCTTACAAGCAGAAGGGGCCGCGGTGGTGTAGTGGTCAGACTACTCGCGTCCCACCCAGTCGAACCGGGCTCGATTCCCCGCGGGATCGCTCCCGGATTTCTCACGTGTACCAGACGATGCCGTTGGTCGGCGGGTCTTCTCGAGGATCTCCCGCCTCCCCCGCCACCTCACTCCGACGCTGCACCATATACACCTCGCTTCAACCCGCCGAAATCTTCCCGCTCCACTTACAAGAAGATCTGAAGAGTATATGTTCCCCATATGCTTTTGTTCGCGTGCGAGGCACGGAGATAAGGGCGACAATAACGCGTGATGCCCAGCGTCCTATCGCTCCTACGCACAAGGCGCTGAACCAGAGTACAGTGTTTCCGCTGTTACATTTTCCTGTGCAAATAAGATTTGGAATAGTGGGATTTTATTACACGCGATAATTCCCATAGGCCTATAGTTGATTCACGGTATCTTCGACCTTTCTGAAGCCCTGCTAACGTTCTACTTCCAGGATATTCCTTCGCCCCGGGCAAACTAAGCTGAACTAAGTCTGGATGATGAATACACCAGAGGAACAACGCACCGGATTCGTGCGCACTCTGTTGTAACAGTATTTTATATAAGAACTATTTATTACTAGGCGCTACCAACACACATGTTTTCTTACTGTTTTTATCTTATGATAAGTGGTATGTGTTGGAAACAACCAAGCACGTAATGCATGGGGGGGATTTTTTCAAATGTTTGATTCTAAAAGACCTAAGAAACCATGAATAGACTATAGAATAAATTACGACTGTACCATTTTACTTTTCTTCTACCTCTTAAGGAAACTCCTCGTAGGCAAGCTCTAAAATGCGAATTTTTTCGCATAATAAACCATTTTCACGATTTTTTCTGTTATAAACGTAATATGGTAAAAACAAAAATATATGTTTTTGGATAATGTGTTTTTATCTTTTCTGGCAAAAAGGCGTAAATCTAGGATATTTATTTGCAGAGATAAACGAGAATGTCCAAACAATGAGTGTACAGAAAATGCGCCCGGACTACTAAGGCTTGACTCACAACCATCCGTTGCATCCGTAAGTGGTCCTTCCGTCCGGCGGCCATGTAATCTTCAACCAATCGCAAGGCGACTTTTCTTTCTATCCGTCCACTCATCGAATATTTTCCAAACTTTAACTTCCGACGGAAGGACGGATGAGCCAACATCTTCTGTCTGTAACGACATTCCATAGACGGGAATATGCACTTTGAAAAAAAAATTCTAGGCGATGGATCTGTGTTTATTTATCTTTGGCGGTAAATGAAAATTGTTTTAAGTACATATACTTATTACGTAAAATAATATTTTCCCAAGATTTTTTCTCTTGAAAATGAATTTCCAACCAAACTATACCTCCAACGAAAGAATGATTGCGATGTTAAGTTGTCTCACTGAAATGTTTGCCGTGCAGAATGACTGACGGATGACGGATTGTTGTGAGTCGCTTTCAACGGAAGGACGAAAACACAGACGGATGACTGACGGATGGTGACGGATGTTGTGAAACCACCTGAACTCTTAAAGCTTTTGTCTGCTTTGAAAGCCGTAAGAACTTGGTAAAGGCTGTTCACGATAAAATGAGCACTTTTGAAATCAACCTTACAAAAAAGTCACTGCTCCTGACGTCATATGTTTTACCGAGCGCACTGAGTGGCATACGCCCAGTAAAGTTGGTAGCGGTGGATAGGAAGTAGTTCCGTATCGTAACGTCAAATAAAAATTGTTACGCGTTTCTGATAACCTAAATATTTCTTTCGATTTCTGTGTTTTGTAATGCATCAAAGTGTAAAGATGAGCATATTGTTAAATATTTACTTTTCTAATAATTTCACAGTTTCTCTTGATCGAGGCATGATGAAAGTGATGAGGCCCATGACTATGTTAAACTTACATAAGGCGCAAGAATACACAACGTGCATACAAATAGATCTTAAGCAGGGCTTTCAAAAGTGTCCGATGTGATATGGACCAATAAGACTATGGCGAGTTCTAACACAGTAACCAACAGAACCGGTGTTCTTGCACTTATAATTTGTCTTACGTGTAAGTTAATGTGTTAATGAGGTAGGGCTGTGTTGTGTTTGTCGCGAAGAGACCGTAGTTGTGAGGTTGGTTGTTTGTATACAGTGCTCGGAGGCCTGCGGCACGGGCGTGCAGACACGGAGGCTGCACTGCTCGGGGGAGACTTGTGACGTGGACTCCATGCCGGACGACAGCCGTGCCTGCTCCAGCGACAAGCAGTGCAGTGGCAAGTGGTTCTTCGGTCCCTGGGGAGAGGTCAGTCTCTCTCTCTCTCTCCCTCTCTCTCTCTCTCTCTCTCTCTCTCTCTCTCTCTCTCTCTCTCTCTCCATGCCGGACGACAGCCGTGCCTGCTCCAGCGACAAGCAGTGCAGTGGCAAGTGGTTCTTCGGTCCCTGGGGAGAGGTCAGTCTCGCTCTCTCTCTCTCTCTCTCTCTCTCTCTCTCTCCCTCTCTCTCCGTGCCACATCCCTCCAAATTGTAACAGCAACACCCACTCAATCACTCTAAAAAATTTTTTATACATTTTGACTGAGAAATTCTTTGAAATTTTACAAAGATGTTTCTTGTGTAACTACTCGTTTGTAAAACCACGAGGTTCGTGTTTGTAATATATAGGGATAGGAACATTTCGCGAGTTCATTTCAGGATAAGATATACGTCAAACATGTGCACACTGGAGTTGATATTGCAATTGGTTCGCAGTTTATTAGACACGCCCTGGTCGACTCTGAGCCAATAGAACACTTGCAAGAAACACGCCAGGTGTGAAGTAACACTGGCTAGTCTATGGGGCAGCAGCCAATGAACAAACAACTGAGGCTCGAGTGTACACAGGACTGTGAAATCTAGCCTACAGGTCATCGAACTCGCGGATTTTTCCTATCCCTGGTAATAGACGTTAGGAAATGTTTGTACTATACTGACCGGTTTCAACGAGCGTCAGCAATATGGCGGACACTCAATAACGTAAAACCGCATATGGCTGTTTGTGCAAAAACTATTGGTCATGCAAAGTGTAGCTGCGCGCACAGAGAAATGTATTGCAGGTCTGAATTGCGTAAAACACTTAAGACAACCGTATTATTCATTATTTGTTAGTGTTTCCTAGCTACACAGAACTCTTAAATCGGTCTTCATAACCCATTGTTAAGAGTCGTCCAAATCTCTTAACTCAACAACCGAACTCTCAACAAGAGATAAAATGTACCTATTCTTCTTAACCGTATAAGTTCAATACATTTTATATGTTCTTGAACGTATATTTACAGTAAAAATAAGTGTCAAGGTCGTAAGTCAATATGCTCTTGTGATTTAAGGTGCGGGCTAATAATGCAAGGGGTGTGGGGTCTAACACCCAAATCGGCGGGG
The DNA here is from genome assembly GCA_029891345.1 of Dryococelus australis. NCBI lineage: Eukaryota > Metazoa > Arthropoda > Insecta > Phasmatodea > Phasmatidae > Dryococelus > Dryococelus australis. The sequence continues at coordinate 193,292,376 of CM056998.1, read as the reverse complement.
TGTAATTAATTTTTTCGTTAATTATATTTTAATTATTATTTTTTAGCTGTTTTCTGTTTTTAATTCATTGCATTAGTTTTATAGCAGAAAAAAGAAGCATTTTTATGTACGCTTTTCAATAATGTCTGCTGTAATACAAAGCTATAAGAGAGAATATTACGAAGAACTGCTTTGCAGATTTTACAAGAAAACTATTTGTAGTTTTACAAAGGATTTCTTTGGCAGCTGGGTTTCCAAAAATTTCCCTTGTAAAAGTACAAAAAATTTTTTTCAGTACACTGAATCAATATTTAGCGAATCTTAACTTCACCACACAACCATGTACACCAAACCCTCGCCATTCCAGCCAAGGGTAACAACTTTTAACCTTTTTTTATAAATTATTTTGGCAGTAAATTCCTCTCATTCTTTCCAAATTGTCGCTGGCCCTCTTCAGGGAGCTAGCGACAGTCCTTCAGGGGGTTAGCTTCTCTTTCCCTCCACTACTTACCTGATAACCGACTGGGTGGCCAGGCTCCCTCACAAGGGATCGATCCACCCCCGCGCTGAGGGAGTAGCGTCCCAGTGATGTGAAACGGCGGCGGCTCCACATCGTTCACTGCCCCTCCCCCTCACCACTCTTATCCCCCCCCCCCCCAAACAAGGCGGACCGGGTTCAATCCGGCACCGCTCCATATTCACTTCAATCACCCTCATCGGCTCTCAAGACCTCAACTACGAAAATTAAGGAATTGAAGAAAAATACGTAAATCCAAGACGGCAAGAATACTACTCCCTTTGAACCGCTGTTTACTGAAAATAAAACTATCATTATAAATATTTGTCATACACTGCGCTACTTTTTAGCATTATTGGTGATTACTCTTTCCTAGCAAAAAAAAAAATCGAACACGTATATTTTGCAAAAATACATGTCAAAATGGCAATCTTATAGTTGCAGAAATGTATAAATAATGAAAACTAACTTACGTAGAGAAATTATATATTTTATACTGATATATATATATATATATATATATATATATATATATATATATATCAATCTAACGAAAAATAAGATACATTTATTTTAACGGCATGTTCATGGCGTAGTTGAGTTTTTGTGTTGTCGAGTGTATGAATCCTAATCTATCTGCAATTTTCAGAACGTGAAAAATTCTACAAATAAAGATTGTTGCGATGTGTTCCGGGAGAAGGTGGGCAAAAGTATTTTTGTTTGAAAAGCGATATCGTAAAAAGTAGCCGGAACAAGTCTAAAACCATTTAACATTTACTTTCACTCCGCCCAATGTGTTTTTTCCTCAGATGTTAAATTTAAACTGTGGAAAGGCTAAACACTGCACGTCATATCTAATACTAGATAGATCGTGCCAAAGAGGTGAGAAATTTTCCAAGTCCATAACTTTGCAACATATGGAAACCACTGAACCTATTTCTGTGAAATAAACTTCAATGACATTTTTTTTTTTTTGCGTTATACACAAGCTCTTCATGACCAATAATATGTTAATTGCCGGTGGTATCCATTAATTTTCTATAAATCCATATTTAATTACCAAGGACAAACGTTATCTTCTTACGAGCGAACAAAACAGGTGATAAAAATATCCTAACTACAGCAGTCTGATTAATAGCACCTTAATAAACTGGCACTGACTTCCAACAAATAATGTCCCGAGAATCCAATTCACCTAAACTGGTAAACACCGGGTTTCCAGAACTATGAAGTTTAAAAAAAAAAAAAAAAAAAAAAAAAAACAACCAACTCCAAAAGTCCACTTACTGCTTTAGCAGATTTACCTTGCAGACCAAATATATATATAAATAACTCGAAAATAATTCTCCTCTACACTAACTAATTTACGACACTACGTGTCTACGTCCTTGTCTACGTCATAATTTACACATCGGATATTTCGATGAACTTTCCGAGGATAAAAGTAAACACATATCAGCTGATGTTTTAATCATTTAAACTAGTAGCAAAATAATTCAGTTTTGAAATATATGCGTTCTTGTTCCATATGCAACGGTGTAGCACTTTTCTAACAATTTTTGTTTGTGTGAGTACTACTTTTTTATCAGCTCTGTACGTCGTACAGTGAGGTGCAGTGATCAAACTACCACAGTATTAAATCGAGAGCAATATTTGAACTACTAAGAGCTTGTTACCACCTCTCGCTAAAAGAGGAGTATAGCCATGCAGGAGTTGGGCTTGAATGCTGGCTAAATTGAATCTAGTTTTTTTTTACCACTCTTGTATAGCGTCATATTTGCAATCTAAATGTTCGAGTCTCATTTTTTTATGTTGGTAACAAAAGTCACCAAAACGTTATGTCTTCGAGTCTGTAAAGTTTTAAGAACTACATTTAAACAAACTTAATATGATAATGTTTATGGCATGAAATGGTGAACATATTAATTTGTAGTTGAAAAATGTTTTAATAGCCAATTGTTTGATCAAATAATACCAAAAGTAGGTGGAAAGTATTTTAAACTTCCAATATTGGAAAATTATATTTTGTTCCTTATCTTATATCCTTAATTTCAACATAATTACAGTAAGCGATTATCAATTGCTATATTCAATGTTTATATCTCCATTGTCACGTTGTATTTATGCAATAGACAGCAGTACATCCACGAATCATACAAAAAATCCGGAATAATAATTAGAGTTTTACGTGCATTCCAGAAACTACCACTTGCCAGTGAAATATTATGTGAGCAACGTAATAAATCGTAGAATCATTCTTAGTTACATTGCATTAAACGACTACTTATATTCTTTTAAAAGTTCGCCAACGACTAAACACTATTTTCATTCACAAATTATCATCGCGATGTAGCGGCCGCGTGGCATGTTCTGTAGTTGGTGGTTCGTTACTAGATGGCAGCATCGTATCGTCCAAAAAGCGTATTAATCATCGAAACGAAAATGCCACTGTTGGAAGTCACGTCCTGAAATGTTAGCCGGTGCTTGTATTTATAATATGGACAGTTAAAGAAGTAATCGCTTCATTGGTGAGTAATTAAACACATTTTATATACTTGTCGTTACATAAATATTCGTTACAATCGTGTTTATACATTCCTTTCAAATGTAACTCCATTTTCATTCTCCTCAACCTCCTGTGTTGGTTCATCCTCTGTAGCCATCAACTGGAAGCTAACATCGTCACTAGAAAACGTTAACTTGATGTGGTAAAACTAAATTCAGTGCTAGCCAGGATCTAAATTCAGTGCTAGCCAGGATCTAAATTGACTGGGAGAGTAATAAGATGTAGTAAAACCGAGCCTTAATATATTTTAGTGATGTTAAGCCACTGTCACACTGTTAAATTTTCACCTTAAAATATAATTCACAGAAAAATTTGAAGATAAAATACGGTAGTAAAATTTTTCCTCCCAACAAATTTTATCAAATAATCTCGAATATGTTTTTAAATGTGTCGCACTGTCAAATCTGTTTTACTGGGAGAAACTAGTTTTAATTATTATTTTAAAATTATTTTCATACTGACACATTGCTTTTGTTGTTCCATGCAGTCCATTACACGAAGAAATGTAACAAGTGTTGTAATTTATTTTCGCTTCCTTACTAAATTTGATTTGATTTATCAGAGATGTTTCCTGCACAATGAAATGCAATACCTCTGAGTTCTTAATATTATGTCCAATATTCACTTAAAATAGCGTTCATGCCCAGGCAGCTTCTACATGAATCAATTATCTACATAACCTACTTCGTTTCCAGTAATTGTTCGTTATTTTAATGTTTCCTTATCTCCATTTTTGTCACGCACGATTCTGTTTGGCTAAGACCGTCAAACATAAAAGGAATTTTAGAACCTATCCAATCATAAAATATTTGATGGAAACTTAAGTCGTTCAACTTTCTCAGACAAATATGGCGGCGTTTATGACGTTTCGATGACGTCATAGCTGTCCAACTTTATTTGACTAAACTTTTCGGAAGCAGTTTGATGGAAAGATTTGACAATGTGGCATGGTTTTTAGGATTACTGACAAGATATTTTAACACTGGATTTAAATATTGCTGCTTTTATACGAAATTTTGGGAACATAAATCACAAAATCAGTAAATATATCAAAATAAATTTGGAAAAAAAAATTATTAACTATTTTATAACAATAGAATCGAATAATATTTTTGACGAAATTTTGAAACAGTGGTTTTAAGAATAATAAATTCGGTTGAAATAAAATAAAAATTTTTTTTAATGTTTATAATTATAGAATAATACATGATAAATTCGTCATAAATTAAAAAGAATTATTTTTTGCACATATGCAGATTTTGCGGTTTCTGTTCTGCCAGCTGGTGGAAGTCTTAACATTCTTGATTTTTGCATTCACGCTATTTGTTACGAATCTAGCACTCTTAAAGTAAAAAAATAAAAGTTATCTTGAATCCTGGAAAAATCGTATAACATTTTAAATACAAAATTAAAAATTAAATTATTTACTGATATGACTTGGGGTGGCCACCAAATATGAGTGAGATGGGGAGGAATATTTTTGGTTACTGTTGAAGCAATGGCTTTCTTCTGTACGTGTACATTTCAATTGCACCACATTGCCGAACAAACGTGTGTAATCGCACCTCTTATTTAGACTACGGTTAACAATTATAAAAAATTAAGTCCGTATTCCTTTTGAGGTTCTGGAAATAGTTGTTTTAAGTGCGTATAAAATTCTGTCTAAATATTATCTGTAACATGTGGACTTCGTGCATGCTATACCGAAATTTCTGTAGAAATGACTATAGAAGACGCATTCAACATCGTTCGAAACACCGTTAGTTTTTTTGGTGCCGTCTAGTTTAACACTGCGTAATCATTACAGTGTATTAGCATAAAAGTTCATCATACCCACAACGTGCAATGCATAAGTGAATGGCGTATTGCCTATCCCCTAGGCGTAGCGTGCAACATTATCCAGTCTCGTACGCGCGACACACAGTAAAAACAGTCCCTTTTAATAAGCTGTTACACAAAACCAAGCGGATTCTGGGCCATGTTAGTTGTTTTTATGAAGTGAATATGTTGTTAAATTTGCAACCATAGTGGGAGGCAATCCAGAAAATTCGATGATAACAAAATCGGGGATTAAGTTTGGCATTGCAGCTCAGAGTCTATCGTATAAATTCAAAATTCAATTACACCTCTCGATTGTCAAAGGATCAAAGAGTATGTTACGTTTAGTGAGAACTGCGAAGCTTCGCGCTTGGTCAAAAAAAAATGGGGGGGGGGGGGGGTCCAATTTTGAGTTCGTTTCGCCGCGTCTCATAAATTCCGCGTAGTATAACTTTCTACTAGTAGAAGATACGACACTCGTTTGAGTTTCAATCGACAGCTAGCGTGGTTATGGTGAAATTGTATGGGTTTAATGTAAAATATTAAGAAAATTTAACACAATGTAGGCCTATACACGTACAAAAGACAAGTCGAAATACGTAAATCGTATACGGTTGGAAAGAGCATCTCGAGAGCAATCTGGTGATTCCCATAAAACCCCATATGATCGAGTGAAGCGATGCCGGGAACGTAACAAATACACCGAGGCGTCAGAGCGCATCAAAGCTGACGATTTCACGCAAAACAAACGGCCGTGTCCCCAACACAGCGACAACCCATTCTTTTTTCGTTTTGGTTCTACACCCGGAGCTAGTACAGTGTTGAGGCGAAAGTAATTTCTATACATACTAATTAATAGTAGGTGGTTTTGACGTGATTAATAACACAGACAGTTATCGCGGCAATTGTCTGAATGTAACGCACGCCTCAGTCTTCGTTCAGTATTACGGAGATCATTAAATAACGTATTATTTGTTTCTGTTGTGACAAAAGATTATCGTCGTGAACAGTTCCTTCGAGACTGTCTGCCCTGTGTCTCTTTGGAGGAATTTGCTATTCTCGCTAGCAACTCCAAAACCAGAACAAACTATGTTGCTGTACGTGTTTTAATATATGATTGCCAACTGTGTGCACTGTAAACATTCTGTATTTGCCCAAGGAGCTCTTTGCAACTGGTGGCCAGAGATAGTTTTGTAACACTACAAATGATGTAGAATGAATTTTTCACAAATTTAGCGGGGAAAATGTGAAACTAATATACAGTTTTAACTAGCAAGTGATGTAGACTTCAAGTTCATTATATATATATATATATATATATATATATATATATATATATATATATATGTATTAATATATATATATTAATGTAAAATATTAAGAAAATTTAACACAATGTAGGCCTATACACGTACAAAAGCCAAGTCGAAATATGTAAATCGTATACGGTTGGAAAGAGCATCTCAAAAGCAATCCAGTGATTCCCATAAAACCCCATATGATCTAGTGAAGCGGTGCCGGGAACGTAACAAATACACCGAGGCGTCATAGCGCATCAAAGTTGACGATTTCACGCAAAACAAACGGCCGTGTCCCCAACACAGTTTACGCAGCTCAATATATATATATATATATATATATATATATATATATATATATATATATATATATATATAATATATATATATATTGAGCTGCGTAAACAGTTTTGTATGTTTTAAAAAATAAGTTGTTGTAAATATCTGTGAAATTACAAGAAAAATTTTACCAACATATTTCTAAAGAATAGTTTGTAACAAGCACAGAAATTTGTTACTGTGTATGATCAATATTACAGCTATCTGGGCGAGAGACCGGCCACAAAAAACTATGAATGACGTGAATCGCTTTAAATGAATAAATATTACGGAATCATATTTCTCTACACTTGAAAATAACACCACATTTGCACACGCTCACTACTAAACATAATTTTTTTTTTTTTCAAGTGAGTGGTTGTTTAGATTATTTGCATCCAGGCAGGTTGATTTCATTCTGTTGCACAGAGAACAGCCACATTAGGAATTAGAAATCACTGATGGGCTCATCAGGCAAGTTCAACGATAATTTGGCACGGAATAGTTGTTTTCTTTACAGCTAGGAATAACTTATCTTCCATTACAGAGTGCTTTGATTAAATATGTTTACCATTTAAAAGCCTTTGGACTTCTATGTGTAATTTTTATTTTCGCATCTGAGTAAAAGTAATTAAAAACAAATGTTAATATTTAAACTAAAATACAATAATATATTATATAATAACTAACCTTGGACAATATAATATAAAAGTTGTGTATAGTATAACGCTTGGAAAATTTATCGTAACCTGTTATATACATGAGGAAAAATAAATACTACCATAGTCAATACGTTAATGAACTGGCTGCCGCCCCCGAGTGTAGACAACCACTCACCACAGCGTACACATACTTACTGACTGCACTATGTATATCGATAACTCAGTAAAATACTACCATAGTCAATACGTTCATGAATTGGCTGCCGCCCCCGAGTGTAGACAACCACTCACCACAGCGTACACATACTTACTGACTGCACTATGTATATCGATACCTCAGTAAAATACTACCATAGTCAATACGTTCATGAACTGGCTGCCGCCCCTGAGTGTAGACAACCACTCACCACAGCGTACACATACTTACTGACTGCACTATGTATATCGATACCTCAGTAAAATAGCGCTACAACTCCAAACATAGGGGCCTCCCACTTAGGTGAACCGGGTTCGATTCCCGGCGGGGTCGCTCCCGGATATTCGCACATGGTAATCGTGCCGTACAATGCCGCTGCTTGCCGGGTTTTCTTCGGGATATCCCGCTTCCCCCCCTCCCTTTCATTCCGACGCTGCTCCATACTCACTGCGCTTCACCCTCATCGGCTCTCAAGACCCCGATGTCACGAGCCGTCTACATATCTCCACTCAAACTCAAAATATGCGTATATTCTTTCTGGAAGATGAGTGTTATATTAACAAAATGCCAGTGTATTGCCATGCTGTATTATCTCAAGTGAAAACATGACCCTCGGTATTTCTGTTTTTACACATTACAGAAATTTTTGTACTGCATACTGTAAGGTAATTAATAAGAAAATCAGATTGTTTTTCATTTGCAGCAGTATTGTAGAGAGGTATCTCGATGTGATTTATAACTGCATGAGGTGGGTCTATGTCGATTTGTTCCCTTTCTCTCCGTAGTTATACGTTAACTCTAGAGAAGTAGCCTTGGGCCCCAACTGGAGCCATGGCTACCCAATCCCTCTCTGCCACGATGTATGTTTCTTTGTATATGGCCTAGCCCTGAGACGCACTTGTCTCTCGCCCCTACCACGGACATACATCTAACACTTAGGGCCAGTTTCGCCACTTATTCATTAAACTCGGCTTAACTAAACGAAGGTAACGTTTCAACTCTTCGTTTACCGGCGTTTAAGGTTCGGGGAATTTCACCGCGCAAATCTAGCAGATAATTAAACCCGTGTAGTAAATTTAAGTCTAGAGCCCAACATTTGAAGAAAATGGTGCATCTAGAAGGCGGTGGCAATGAGTTTGCTCACTAATCAATGGAATCTGAGTTGTGTTGTCTTTGGAATCCTGGCGAAAAGAAATACGTAAATAAATGATGGAAACAGCGTGCGGATACTTTAATGTTGTAAAATATAACAGTGCAAATATTGCCAGTGGAATAGGAGATCGTAAAATTCAATTTTTTTTTCTGCGGACTTTAATTCTGCCAAAACATAACATGATTTTTCGTGAATCATATTTACATTGTCCTCCTGCATAAAATTGTTTGTTATTGCTGCCATGTAGATAAACTAGCATGTCACGGCAACAAACAATAGAATTTGACTTCATTGTCAAATGCACTGTACTTGGCTCAAAGAGCCTATAAAATAAAAACAACAATTCAATGTAGGCTAATCGTTATACATAACATACATAAAATTCGTCATTAATGTAATATAAAAAATGTTTATGACATGTATATTTCGCATAGCCAATCTAACTTACATTTTTCGTATGTATTCATATAACAAATATCAATCAAAACTACATCGCAGAAATTGCTGTTATTGTGATCGCAACGAAGGCGTCTGCCGAATTTTTTTTATCACAACCTTCAAAGTACCGTAATATGTTTCGGCGGCCATATTTCTTTCGTGAGCGGAGTTTGAGAAGTTAAACGGCCGAAAATGGGCGTTTAAACTTAAATTCGGGTAAGTTCAAGTTAATCGCGTTTTGACAGTGGAGAAATGCAATCGACCAGTAATCCTAGTTAATTCGTTCTTAAACTCGGTTTGGTAAGTAAAATTTGTGTGGTGAAACAGGCCCTTAGACTTAGGGTAGGTTGTAAGTGTGTGAGGGAGGGACACCAGGGAGTGTATGTAGTGTGTGTGGTGAAACAGACCCTTAGAATTAGGGTAGGTTGTAAGTGTGTGAGGGAGGGACACCAGGGAGTGTATGTTGTGTGTGTGTGTGTGTGTGTGCAGTGTTCGCCGAACTGCGGGCCGGGGCAGCAGACCCGGGACATTGTGTGTGTGGTGAAACAGGCCCTTAGAATTAGGGTAGGTTGTAAGTGTGTGAGGGAGGGACACCAGGGAGTGTATGTAGTGTGTGTGTGTGTGTGTGTGTGCAGTGTTCGCCGAACTGCGGGCCGGGGCAGCAGACCCGGGACGTTGTATGCGTGGCCTTCATCCGGGGCCAGCATCGCGTCGCTCTCGACATGAACTGCCCCATCGCCCTTAAGCCGGCCACGGAGAGACACTGCGAGTCCACGGCCTGCGCCCCTGAGTGGTTCTTCACCGACTGGACCCAGGTAGCCGCTCCCTCCGTATTGTTTCAGAATACAGCATGTCCACGGTCAACTGAGCATTTTTGAAAGCCCTGCTTGAAGCATGTATGCCGCGATAAAAATTTTCCCAAAGCCTCCACGAGACCTACTATAGGCTGTTCACGGTAAAATGAGCACTTTTGGAAACCCTGCTTAAGATCTACTTGTATGCACGTTGTGTATTCTTCCGCCTTGTGTAAAATTATCATTCTCATAGGTCACATCACTTTATTCATGCTCCAGTCTATTGAAACTGTGAAATAATTACGAAAGTAAATATTTTACTAATTGGCTCACTTTTCCACTTTGATAAATTAAAAAAATAACAGAAACAAAATAAATAATTTAATTTATCACAAGTGGTTACAAGACACTTTTTATTTGACGTTAAAATATGAAACTACTTCCCTTCCATCGTTACCAATTTTACTTGGTGCGTACCATTCATTGCGTTCGTTAAAATATATGCAGGTAGGAGCAGTGATTTTTTTTCTAAGGTTGTTGTTCTCAAAAGTGCTCACTTTATTATGAACAGCCTTTACCCAAGTCTGCATGCGAGCAGTTATGGAGGGATCTGTGGAGCAACCTGTCCAACGATAGTTGTTGCGGAACAAGTGAAGAGGAGCGCATTTTTTGACGTGAACACGTCTTTAAATTCACAACCACAGCGAGAGGCAACCAAGACAATCCGATGATAACAAAATGGGGGGGGGGGGGTACAGTTTGGCAGTGCAGCTTCGAATATATCGTCTACATTCAGAATTCAATTACACCGCTCGATTGCAAAAGAATCAAAGAATATGATACGTTGAGTGAGGACTGCGCAGCATCGCGTGTGGGCATTGGTTTTGCAAAAAAGGGGGGGGGGGGGGGGGGCACAATTTTGAGTTCGTTTCGCCGCGTCTCATAACTTCCGCGTAGTATAACTTTTGACTAGGAGAAGCTACGATGCTCGTTTAAGTTTCAATCGACAGCTCTCGTTAAGATCAATCGATTGCGTGCATAGAAACAGTTGTGTGGCGTGGTTATGGTAAAATTGCATGAGTTTAATGTAAAGAATTAAGGAAACTTAACACAATTTTGGTCTATACTCGTCAAAAAAAGCCACGTCGAAATACAGAAATCGTATACGGTTGGCACGAGCAACTCAAAATCAATACAGTGATACCCATAAAACCCCATATGATCGAACTTAGCGGTGCCGGGAACGTAAACAAAAACATCAAGGCGTCCGAGCGCGTCAACGTAGGCGTATTCGCGCAAAACAAATGGCCGTGTCCCCAACACAGCCACACCCAATTTTTATGATTTTACGTCTGAAATTGTGGTTCAGGAACTATCTTCACTCATGACTTCAGCATTATACAATCATGCACAGAGCCTAATCGTTTTGTTGTTATTACTGGAATTTTTGTTTTAATAAACACGAATATTTACTATAATTTCCACACAATGCTGTTTTAGAATCACTTAAATTTTCGTAATTTTTTTATTTACTGTTTATCAGTGTTGAATTGTCTTAAGCTTTTTATCAAAATATAATAAACAAAATGACTCCTCCACCGTCTCTCTCTGATTGGCTAAAATTTCAACCTTTAGGAAACGTTCCGTCGATAATATCGCACACGACCGATTACGAAAATCGTCCGTAAAAACGGCCAGCATTCGGTCAAATCTTCCATAGAACCATCCATAGCAGTGGCCATGCAAGGTTGCACGGAGTCGTTCAAGGAATCTTCCATAGAACCATCCATAGCAGTGGCCATGCAAGGTTGCAAGGAGTCCTTCAAGGAATCTTCCATAGAACCATCCATAGCAGTGGCCATGCAAGGTTGCACGGAGTCGTTCAAGGAATCTTCCACCGTGGCAGACACGCTCAAAATCCACTTATACACACATTGTTGGAGACCTGAAAAATTCGCTAGTTCGCTGACTTGCAGGCTATACTCTACAGTCTTCTGTACAAACATTCCGATATCAACTGCACATTGGTTATCTGCTGTCACAGGGGAAGGCTACGATTAGGCCAGCGTTCTTCAGGAGGTGACAAACAACGTGTGGACCAATGGCGGAGGTTTTATTAACCCACACGTGTTTTGAATTATAGTTTGTCCCGAAATGAATCCGCTAATTTTTCAGATTTCTGCGCATTGTGTATCCTTCCACCACACGTGAAATTATCATTGCCATGGACCCGATCACTTTATTCATGTTTTGGTCAGGTAAAACTGTTGAAATTATTTGAAAAGATAATCTTCTATTAATTTGCGAATTATTACCCTTATATGTGTTTAGAAAAATGGAAAGCAAAATAAATAATATCAATACTGTAAATGGTTACATGCCACTTCATATCCAACGTTAAGGCGTGGAACTATTTTGTCATCCGTTAATACCAACTTTACTGGCCACATGGCACAAAGTGTGGCTGTTGAAATACATGCAGGTATAAGCAGTGACTTTTTCCAAAGGTTGGTTTCAAAATTGCTCAAGTTGTCGCTATCAGCATATAATTAATTGTTAATTTTTTCTTAATAGTAACTAGTAACAGGTAAGTGAATTCCGCGAATTGTTTTGACAGAAGCCTCAATTTCTTAGTTATTAACGTTCTTGGGCCACAACTGTATATTCAGATGGTCAAAGGCTTCTTTTATTTCATTCGGCTTGGCTGCTTGTTGCCCGGTCCATACATTTCTCCGCGTTTCTTAGACAGTGAAGAGATATCCGAGGCGTGTCCAAATAACTGCGATCTAATCTCGAAAGGAAAACAATATTTTACGTTCTGGAAGTCTATCACCAAAAAATGATTATATATTTAAAGATAGTTTTCTTTATGTACATAATTTTATTTTGTTCTGCGGCTGTATTAAAAATTAACACTTTATTATACCTGTCGAACAGTCTATATTCAAACATTTTTCCCTAGCAAAAATATTTTGAATGTTTCGCAAAATATGTAATATATATGTAATATATGTAAATAATTTTAAAAATTGAGTGATAGCTGGTGTGTAGCAGTTCTAAATCCCGGTGTTTATTTAATGAAGTACTTACACTGCCGTGGAATGTTATTTACGGGATTCTGTGGCAGTCTACGATCACCCTAATGATCGAATGAACAATCGGTGGTAATGAGTTTGTCTAGTATTAACATTTTACTATAGTAATTTGAGCAGTGGCCAGAAAAAAATAGGATAAATTTATATCATCTAAAAGATGAAACAATTTTAAAATTTATGTTAACAGAAATGTATTTCTTTTTTTTAATGGATTTTTTTTCCAAATCTTATCAATTTTGTAATTTTTGTGAAGTACTTTATTTTTCTCAGTGGCTGCATTTCGTATTGTAAACTATCCTACTGTAAACAACCTTATTTACTGTCGTCTTACAACAGCCCATACACTGATATTAAGTAAAAATTCTTGTAACTTAATCACGAAATCATACGTTATATGTGTATACCAGGTGATTAATTTAAACTGATACTACTGAATATATATATATATATATATATATATATATATATATATATATATATATATATATATATATATACAGCCGGCGGCTAGGAAGGAGGTGTATAATTGGTTTGATTCTGCCACACTTTTCACCTCTTTGCTCACCACTCCGTTCTCCTCTCTGCTCTCCGCTCCACTATAAACCCAGCGGCGGCGAGGAAGGAGGTGTATAATTGGTTTGAATCCGTCACGCTTCACCTCTTTGCTCACCACTCCGCTCTCCTCTGCTCGCCGCTCCACTATAAACCCAGCGGCGGCGAAGAAGGAGGTGTATACTTGGTTTGATTCCGTCACGCTTCACCTCTTTGTTCACCACTCCGTTCTCCTCTCTGCTCTCCGCTCCACTATAAACCCAGCGGCGGCGAAGAAGGAGGTGTATACTTGGTTTGATTCCATCACGCGTCACCTCTTTGCTCACCACTCCGTTCTCCTCTCTGCTCTCCGCTCCACTATAAACCCAGCGGCGGCGAGGAAGGAGGTGTATAATTGGTTTGATTCCATCACGCGTCACCTCTTTGCTCACCACTCCGTTCTCCTCTCTGCTCGCCGCTCCACTATAAACGTAGACTGTCCGGAACAATGCTGCTGTCGCTAGGGCACACCCTGTCAGCATGCCTGTGGTGCGTGTGTGATACGGGAGAGGGGGCTTGCGTGCAGTGTTCCAGGGATTGCGGCACCGGCGTGCAGAAGAGGGAGTTGCACTGCCTGGACGAGAAGAGACAGCCGTCGCCAGGCTGTTCCGAGGACGCCAGGCCCCCAGGCAGGAGAGTATGCAACACGCACGACTGTCCAGGTACTTTTCCTCGCTCGTGGCTTCGTCCTCCAGTTTACTTTCGCTTGACGTTTACCCATATAGACTGTTCACGGTAAAATGAGCACTTTTCAAAGTCCTGCTTAAGATCTACTTGTATGCACATTGTGCATTCTTCTGAATTATGTAAAATAAACGTTATCATGGGTCTCATCACTTTATTCATGCGTCGGTCAAGTGAAACTGAAAATATTAGGAAAATATATACTTTACAAATCGGCTCTATTTTTTTCACTTCGATGCATTTTAACACTTTCGGTCCCACTTTAATTTACGTTTTCAGATGTTGCAAACAAATAAATTAGGATGCGTGTTGTACTTAAGTCGACACAACACTTGTTTCGTTGTCACATCCAATGAGTTGTAGACTATATATTCTGCTACAGTAATATGAACCAATTATGATCTATACCGGTACGACTGTTTGTGGGAAATTTAGCCACAGGTAAGACAGTTGGTCATTGAGCTTTGCAGTGTACAGCACAGACGAAATATTACCTACACGTGCGTAATGTACAGAAATGTGTACACTGGGTCAATGGTTTAAAAAACAGAAAGCGAAATAAAAGTTATCACAAGTGATTACATAACAATTTTTATTCGACGTTAAGATATGGGACTACTTTCCATCCACCGTTACCAACTTTGCTGGGCGAATGTCACTCGGTGCGCCCATTAAAATATATGCAAGTAAGAGAAGAAACTTTTTTCTATTGCTCATTTCGAAAGTGCTCACTTTATCGTGAACAGTCTTTAACAGCACATACCACTGGCTGTAGTCTATTAGCAGTAGTATCTCCATACTTTTTAATTCAAACCCTTGACAAATCATCATACGTATGATGTGTTTGTCTGTTCCCTAAACGTTTTGTGTATCACAAGCATTTTATAGGTACCTCCGGTAATACGAAAATATCTTAATTTTTGTTTAATTTAAATCCATAAATTATAATAATTACTTTAATATAAATAAAAAACATAGAAATAACTTGTGATGAAAATATCTGGTAATAAATAGTTCTCACGCAAAGTATTCCTATACTGGGTCCGCACAAATGCGGCGCGTTGTCCCTTCGGTGTCATTTTTTAGACTTGGTTAATCTTTGTTTGCATGAGGCGGAGGAATATCCTAGAAATTAGTACTTCAGCAAAACTTCAGAAAAATTGGAAGTGACCGTGAATGTATTGTACTAAGATCAAGTTAATTTCTAGTCGCGTGTGATTGGTTGACCACGAGACGAGTGCACTCACTCATGGACGACACGTTTCTTTGTAATCGTCCCACGCAGTAGTCTCTTGCATGCAAGTGACTGATCTCGAAGTGACGTTGGTGTGTTCGCTGTGTTGTCCAGGAGGCGACAAGGCACCTGGCAGCCTGCACGTGAGGGCGGACGATGATCCGACAGCGACCAATGGAGCTGGTGACCAGGCTCAACCAGACGACGCAGTCGATAAAGGTGAGATTCCTCGGAGCTCGTCGACACACCTGCCTTCGACGAAGTAGGCTGTCTGTGTGTACGCACGTTTATACCGACACCTGAAAACTTGACTTCAAAGTAACCTGTGTTTCGGAAAGTTAGACTTGTGTAAACTTGTATAAACGACACGATAGTTGAGTTCCGTTGCGATTCGAAACCTGTTGGTACAAGACGCCAGAGGCGCGTGTCCGAGCTCGTGAGGGATGGAGGTCTTATAAGAACTAACTTAAATTTTTAATATTCACACAGCTATTACTTACATAAAATGATCTACCTCCACTATTGCTCTTTTGACGTGATCACGTCTTTAAATTTGCAACCATAGTGAGACGCAATCCAGAAAATCCGATGATAACAAAATCGGGGGATACAGTTTGGCATTGCAGCTCCGAATCCATCGTCTACATTCAACATTCAATTACACCACTCGAATTCCAAAGGATCAAAACATATGTTACGTTGAGTGAGGACTGCGAAGCATGGCGAGTGGCCGGGGGGGGGGGGGGGGTAATTTTGAGTTCGTTTCTCGTTTCGCGTAGTATTACTTTTGACTAGGAGAAGCTACGACTCTCGTTTGGGTTTCAGTAGACAGTTTTCGCCAAGATAAATCGATTGCATGTATAAAACATTTGTGTGGTATGGTTTTGGTAAAATTGTATGCGTTTAATGAAAAAAAAAATTAAGAAAACTTAACACAATGCCGGCCTATGCTCGTAAAAAAGCCAAGTCGAAATACAGAAATCGCATACGGTTGGGAAGAGCATCTCAAAAGCAATCCAGTGATACCCATTAAACCCCATATGATCGAGTGAAGTGGTGCCGGGAATGGAAATAAAACATCAAGGCGTCCAAGTGCGTCAAGGTAGACGTATTCACGCAAAACGAACGGCCTTCTCCCCAACACAGCCACACCCCATTATTTTTTTAATTTTTCAACTCTAATCAAAGTCCTTCTCAATGTCTCTGTTTGGTTATAGTCAATTAACTCACGCTGATTATTACCACATGTTCAGTCTATCTGTTGCTATCATTTGAAATGTATTTCACTCACGCATCCAGTTCAATAGCCCAGCCTGCCAGTCGCACTCTTCATTGCACCGATGCTCGCAGTCGTAGACTTTCCTTCCACTGGCCACTTCCGGCGCCACTCTTTGCCCTTCTGGCTCGTCGTCTATCGCTTACGACCGCACAATCGCCCAAACTCCCGACTCTCACAAACCACCCACTCGGAAGCCCGTCATGCTTTATTTATATATCTGGCTTTGATCTGGAAGGTTCGCCACACCTCGAGTCACGCTGAGAGAAACTAGGTCTTTAACCAGAATATTCCTTCAGATAAGTGCAGAAATTCAATCTGCCGAAAGCCAGGAGGGAGCGAGCCGCACAAGGCTTATCACGGAAACAGGAGCAAGAATGCGTGGCGGCAGGCCTTTGTAACTTAAAACCCTGATATTATTATCGCTCGTCTGTATGCCAATGGCGTGCAGTGAGTTTTTTTTTACAGGGTAAGCAATTTATACTAACAAACACAACTTCCGACTTTGCTTACCCCCCACATGTATTTACCGTTTTATAACACCTAACATTAGTTATAAAACGGAAACGAAATGAATGTAATGATGATTAAACTTAATATAATTTGGAGAGCATATTACAAATTATACGAAAACTCCCGTTTTCCCGAACACTTTCATCCACTTTTCAAGGAAAAATGTGGGACTGGAGGAAGCAAACAGAACGACTACTTACCCTGAGGAAGGAACGCGACGGCGTGTTGTTGCTTGCGAGTTCGACTCATTGATTTATCACTAGTCGCTCCCGTTTGTGGAAATAACTACTAGGTAGCAGCAGTATGCGTGTATAGCACGGGAGTTACGAAAACTCTGTTTCTCGAGTCGGAAACGGAAAACTCACAATTAAATGTGTTTAAAGTTACGGCGAAAACTATAAAGGGTCAAACATTTCCAATATGTATGGAGTAAGCGTTGCTTACCTTACGTCTATAGGATAAACGTCACTGCCTCCATACGTTCATTCTCAACTTGCCGCCCGCTATTACATCACTACTACTCCCTTCTGTATCGCTCGCACGGTACAAAGTAGCTAGTGCGTAACTCGTATGTTTGTAATTTAAGGGGCCTCCCTAGTTGACATATGCGTATCAATTAAAGCAGTTGTGTCTATGATAAATTTCAAATAATTATGGAATATTTCAAAGTAAATATTTTTTCAGGACAGATATGAAAGTCAATTTGTTGTTTACAGTTTGTGAACTTGTTAAAAAGTGCCGGAGTCAGAAAAAATTGCTGTGAGTAGCCCTCTGTTGACGATATTTATTCTTCTGTAAAATAGTGTTTTTAGTTATAGCGACAATGCTGTATCTTTTCTGAACACATTACTGTATAAGAACCCTATAGTTACCGCTCCAAATTCCGAGAAAACAAAACACACGTGAATCTTGTTTAACCTATTTTCCACTGTCTGTCGCAATGCTTCCTTGCTGGCTGGCGTTAACTCGAGGCGTCAAAAATGTTTCCACTAGGGAGTTGGGTTATGAGACCGGTATTAACGAATAAACTGTGGTTTCAGCTGCAAATTTGCTCGGACTGTACTACTGTGATCATTTGCTCGGACTGTACAACTGTGATCATTTGTAGCACAAAGGCAAAGCGAGTTTGAAGTAAATTTGGGTGAGATATTTCATTCAGATGATTGATTTTAATTTCAAATAGCAATAACTACGACCGTTACTTAGCATTTGGAAAATTTTACGGAATACCAATTTTTGAATAAGCCTGTAAAGGAATGCGAACAAATTCCTCGTTAGTATAATTTCATATTTTCCCGCCCTGCAAATTCTATTCATTTTTGTGTCAATTTTTTATAAACAAATTTTATTGACATATTTATTGTGCCTGCAACTATTTCAGGCAATACAAAAACCGAAACCGGTTTTCGAGACTTGAGCTTCTTATTCCTAGTATAAACATTTCTGAAAAAAATTTGCTTTAAAAATTGGGTTTCCGAATCTGAGGTTTCGGTTGACGGTATAAGCATGCTGTGCTGTCGATATTTTGAGGTATCGATCTAGCAATAGTGTGCTCGCAATTATTTGAGTGCGACATGATATTTTTAACTTTCTACGCGACCAGCCCACCCGACGTAGCCTGAGCCTATCAGATTGAATAAACTAGTTTTGTTTTTTATTGTTACGAGTTAATTATTTATTTATACCAACTTCCGCGTGTATTGTACAATATATGTGCATATGATTGCAATGGGAGTTTAAGTTTTAATTTTGTATGTGCGTATTTGACCGAGAAAAAAACCATTTAGCGATCTAAAAATCCCCGAAAATCAAAGAAATTCTACGACATTAAATAAGCGTTGGTTAGGTGAGAGATGAGATTATTATTGGCACGCAGGTGCAAATCAATATTTTGTAACTGAGTGTCATAAACACCTAGGAGAAAAAACACACAGCACCGAATTTTTTGTGGATATATTATTTAATTGTTCTTTCCAATTTAATATGAGGTCAATGAGTAACCCCCAGGAGTTTTGAAGCTGGTACATTCTTCAGATGCGAAAGTGCGTGGGTTCGTTGGACGAATAGATCACGCCCACTGTCCTGCGCTCACACACACTCAGCACAGAGTGCATAAGAGTACACTGCAGTAATCTTAGTCCAAGTCGCATGGCCATGACGTGTGTAGGCCTGGTGGGAAAATGTGTTTCAATTTTACTCAGACACGTTATTTTTTAAGTACTGGCACGTGACACTGCCATGGGCCCTCGTCACTTTACTCGTGCGTCGCGCCAGTCAAGTGAAACCATAATTAAAATATACAGAAAGTTAACGAATGCGTGGAGGCAACGATTTGTGCGGCTCTTAACATTGAGGTCTTGAGAGCCGACGTGGGTGAAGCGAAGTGAGTATGGAGCAGCGCCGGTATTTATAAAAAAGGAGGACGGGATATCTCCGAGAAAACGTGCCGGTTCGCCTAGGTGAGAGGCGAGTAGTCTTACTACTACATCACCGCCCCCCCCCCCTAGAAAGCGAACGAAATCCTTTCAGTATCCCCGAGTGTTTGCCCAGTACTTATAATTTGACGTTACAGAAAACCGAACAAAATATTTGTTTGTATAGGGTCAAATATACATCTAGTTGTCCTAACAAAATATATTGCTGAGCAAACAAAATTTGAAAAGCAACGCAATTACCTTTGTTCGTCTAGCAAAATAGGCCTTGTATGTTTGAATAAACAAAATCTCTGTGTTGGCCCAAAAAAACTAGACTGTCACCTAAATATTTTGTTGAATCAACTGTAAATATTTGTTTGGCCACTCATATGACTGCCTTCGTTTGAAAATACAGCTCGAGAGTTTGTTTGTATTTTTTGTGACCACTAGGACAGAACCGTGTTTGTTAGTGCATCTATTGATGTTTAACAATCGTATAAACAAATTAATAAAACAATGCAACAAGAAACTGGCAAGTAAAGCTGTAAAACTTGAAATATTTTCATGCACACGTTGGCCAATATTTGCAGTGTAACTATTTAAAAGCTTCCCGGCATTATTGGATGTCACATTAGCTTAGATTATTAAGGCGTAACGCTCGGACATAGGTGGTCTAGGATCTAAACCCGGTCGAACATGTAAATTCTTTTAATATCGGCCCAAACTGTTTAATGTGCGTGTAACCAAACAAATTTTTAGTTGCGTCAACCATATATTACAGTTTGGGGCAACCATGTGAGAGCAACAAAATCATTTGGTTTCAGCCACAGGATATTTCATTGCCCCTATACAAACAAATATTGTTTGATTAAACAAAACCATTTTCTCAGTGTAAGACATAGAAGTACTTTCATTCCGAGGTTACCAACTTAACAGGGCGCACGCCGGTTAGTGTGTGTTTTTTTTCAGAGGTTGATTGCAAAAGTTAAAACTGCAGACAAGCTAGAGGCGAGGGTGTGTGTGTGTGTGTGTTTGCAGACTGCGTGGATGTATACCCCAACTGCCAGCTGGTGGTCCAGGCCCGTCTCTGCAAGTACAAATATTATCGCACCTATTGCTGCCATTCCTGCCACAAGAAGCCGTCGTAAGGCTGCAGGGCCCTCGCATGTCCTGCCCAGCGGCCCAGGACACCTCGACGTCGATCTCTCCAGCCAGGCGACGTCCCCTCAGCTCTCCGTCTCAACGTGACAGCGTGCGCGCGCACCTCTCCACACGGGCCGGTTGCACCATCGTGGTTCGAAACTCTATCCGAGATCGGATCTAAGATCGACACGGAAAACTGTTACACCATTCGAGTTCGGAGTTGGACTGGAGATCGAGATCGAGATTAAGATCATTCCGAACGAAATCTCGATCCGAGATCATCAGCCAACATCGACAAATGTAGTTTGAAAATTCGCCAACAGATAGAACTACGGTCGATTGTTTTCTTGGGAAATTAAAACAACACTATACGCACTTTAATATTATTCAGTATAATTCGTACAACAATAATTCACTTCAAACAGGTCAAACATCACACATCTGGATCTATCTACGGTGAAAAATACGTCTATTTCCATGACGTAATATATTACGAACCAACAGGAAAATTTGTCTCATACTTAATATCGATCCCTCACCAGGGCGAAGAGTCGGATATCCAGAATCACGAAATTTCGTCGGTTCAACACTTTTACATTGGAACCAACATCAAACTGGATCCTGTTTCGGAACCAGGATCATTCGATCTCGGATCGGGGCGATGTTGATGCAGCCGGCCCTAAGTTAGAGTACTCGTGCAAACTCTACGTCGCAGGATCACTTCGGCTTTACACGCAAAGATTGCCACGAGGGAGGAAACAAAAATATACTTTTTTCCCTTTTTTTTTTTTAGGATCGAGAAGAATAGGTTAGTCTTCTGTTCTTTGTGTGATCTAGTTGGACACAGTAAAAATGTCGGCAAAAAATTTGTTAGCATTACACATTTACAAGTATTATATGTTTAAGTATTTCATGTAGTGAATTGTAAACGTACTTAGCTGTATCCACCTTATCACTGTCGATAAGGTTTGGATTTTTAAATTGCTTTTTTTTTTCCTTTGATGTAAATGGCATGAAAAAAAAAGCCTAGGTAGGTAGAAGATTGTGCAACCCCCAGTAAATGTCACGTGACTTGCTTTACCCCGAACGTAGCATATCACAACTTACACCAGTAAATGTTGGCACGGTGTAATCAAAATGTGGAGTAACTTCAGCGTAGTATTGCTGGATACATTTAGTTTTTTTTTTTTTTTTTTTTTTGCCAAGTGTAGGAGTCCAAAGCGGAAACGCGTGTGTTCATCCGCCATGTCATCAATAATCTAGGAATTCTCGCTGTATCTCACTCGTCATTTCCAGAGAATTGCTTGAAATTGCAACTGCGAAATGGACCTCGCGAGAACGGCTGTGGCTATACCTCCCCCCCCCCCCCTTCTTTCCTCTCTAGCGCGGAATATTAACAGACTGATGTTTTCCGAAAGGAAAATGTATTAATATTACGTGTTCGACTGTCATATCAGACTTATTCGTTGAAATCTATGTAGAATGTTATTATTGTAAGTATTACTTACTCCTTTCTTAGTCATTTTTAAATTTGTGTGTATGTATGTATATAATACAAAAATAACTTAATTTTTTTAATTATGTCTAGTTAACTGTTAATTCTGTACCTATGTCAAAACATAAATATTTGAACTAAGACTTTAAACTGTGTATTTTCTTCGCTTTACCATTTTCCCACCAACGCTCATTTATTCTTCTTCTTAGACAATAATTAAAATATTATATTACTAAAATGCAGGTATCCAGCATCATTTAGTCTGTCAACATAAATGTTTCCTACCAAACATTTACAACAGAAAGCAAAAGAATTCTGAAAGAAAAGTGTTGTTTTCTATTGCAGATGTGTTGCCTTTAATTGTAAATTTCTTTTTTAAATGTGAAAAAGTCTGCATTTTTTTGGTCTCCATTGTTGTTCTTAATGGACCTTAGTAATTCTTGTTAGTTCTTAATGGATTACATATGTTCATTCCTTTGGTATCCCCAGTTGTTTCTATTGATTTCTGTTGTATTACAACATGTTAGCTTTGGTTGTATTCTCAGTTGTTTCCATAGGTGTTTGCTCTTTGTTGTTTTCATTGTATTTCATCCTATTGGTCTTTGTTGTCTCTCCAGTGCGTTTCATTGGTTTCTATTGTGAATTGTTGGCTTCTGTTGTATTACAACCTGTTCTATTTTGTTCTATTGCCAGTGGTATTCTTTGGTTTCTGGTGTTTTTTTGTTGGTGCCTGGTTTGTTGTGCCCTTTTTCTATTTTAGTGTGTCGCTGGCTTCTGTTGTATTCCTAGAGATAAAACACAGCTTCAGCAATATGTTTGAAAATTAATTTTTAAAGTCGCGCCATTTTCATTTTCAAGTGTGTGCATGTTAGAAAATTAAAACCTTCATTCACTTTTATGTAATTCTCTTCAAAACTACAAGAAAAAATTGTTAGTGATTTTTATTTATCTAGACAGAAATTAAACAGATAAATATATTTCTAAAATAAAATGAGTTAGAGTGATCTCTGGTAATGATATCACGGTATAACTCACATTCTTCGACTGCCTGAAAATTTGATTGAATCAGATGTTTATTAAAATTGGAATTTATAGCTTTATATTGTTTACAAATGCATTGCAAGCACTTTCCATTAGTTTTTGTTGTGCTTTGTTGATTTCTGTTGTGTAACGACCGATACGATTGTGTTCTATTTCCAGTGTTTTCTATTGCTTCCAGTTCTATTTTAAGTGTTTTTCGTAGAGTTCTGTTGTGGTTTGTTGGTTTGTATTGCAAATTACATTTATGGATTCTGTTGTTTTTCTGGTGGTTTTCATTGGTGTCGATTGTAGTTTGTTGCTTTCTTCTATATTCTCGTTCTTACATTGGTTTCCTTGTTTTTTATTCTGCTTATTTCTAATTAAATGCTTTTTTCTACCTCAGTTTCTGTTATATTTTGCTGTTTCGTGTTGTATTTTTAATGGTTTCCGTTGGTTTATGTTGCATATCGTTGGTTTCTGTCACATTTCACTATGTTGAATTTTGTTTTATTCCCACTGTTTCAATAACTTTCTGCTGCGTTCTATTGATTTCCGACGAAATCCTGCTGTTATACCATATAATTTATGTTGCAATTTGTGGTTTTCTATTTTGTTGGTGTCTGTAGTATTTTCACATTTATAAATTGGTTTCAGTTGTTTATTTGGCTTCTGTTGCATTTCATCCTGTTGGATTCTGGTTGCAATCCCAGTGATTCCATTGGTCTCCGTTGTGTTCTGTTGGCTATTACTGTATTTTGTCGTGTTGGTTTGGAAGTAATTTTACTATATCCCTTAGATTATGTTGCATTTTGCTTGTTTATGTTGAATTTTGGATTGGTTACTGTTATTTTATGTTGGTTTCTATTATATTCCACTGTATTCTTTTCGAAATTTTTGGTGGTTCCCATTGGTTTCTGTTGTGTTCGTTTCTGTTACATTTAGGCTGTTTGCTACTGCTTTCCGATTTTGTTCATTTCTGTTGCTTTTCAGCCTGTTGGGCAGTGCAATATGTATAATTTCTTTAAATTGAGGGTTGATACTGTTATAAATTGTTCTCTATTAATTATGATTCGCTGTTTTTTACTTATTAAACTATTATATAGAAAATTATATTATGTAATAGTTTAATGTAATTTTTATCTAATAGAATTATAATTACAGAAAAGTTATCGATCTCACTTAAAACACACACAAAACAATGGAAAACAAAGTAAATATTACAGAAACAACATTATGTACAACCAAAACACATAATACACTAACGAAATCCAGTGGAGTACAATGAAATTACAGTGTAATATAACAGTATGAAATACGATAAAAACAACAGAAACAATTAAAATACTAGAATCACAATAAAATCCAATCAGACAACAAATAATAGCATTTAAAGACAACAAAAATCAATGTTAAAACAGGAAACACGATGGGAACGAATGGAAATCATTGTAAATACAGAAGAATCCAACGGTGGGAAATAAGATGCAAGCAAACAAAATACTTTAGAAACCAATGGAAACAGTGGATATATTGCAGAAACAAACAAGGCGAAATGCTGTGTAAACGCATGGGTTACAACATAAATCAATGTAAACTACTGCAATACAATGAAATTCAACAGATCGTAATACATTAGGACCTAACATAAACCAAATCAAACTGACATGTAAAAGGAAACGGCAAAAATCAACAGGATAATTGAAGACATACAACAGGATACAACAAATACAACAGAAATGTGCTCGGCTTATAAAATTCTTATTCAATCGGAAACAATGATAACAAATCAATTCCATTGGCTATCCAAAAGAAAACAAACAAATCCACTATATGTACATCAAAGCGCAGATTCTATACGTCAGGAACTAATACAATTCTTTTGGTTTTGTTGGTTTCTAATCGATCAAAACAATAATCCAATGGAAACTACTGGAAGTACAACAGACACCAACAGGCCTATGGAAAGCATAAACCTACCAATCACAGCAGAATCCAGTGGATGCCACCAGAAATGCAACAGAAACCAACAGACGACTGTAATACAGAATCTAACAAAACAACAGAATCCAGTGGTTACCTCCATATATTCATCAGAAACCGACAGACATCTGTACAACAAAATACAACAGATACAAATGCAAACCCTAGAAATACATGGAAACCAAATAGGGGAGTGTGCAGCATAAACCTACAAAATAAAATATAATCCACTGGAAACCACAGGAAATACAACAAAAACTAACAGACACCTGTGAAAAAGCAACGATCTAAACCCAACAGAATCCAGTGCAAACTACTGTAAATATAAGACACACAAACTGTCAAGTGTGCAACAGAAACCAACAAAGTATAATTTATCTAGTGGAAACAGCGTGAAATTCAACAAAGCAAACATATATGTAGAACAGATTATAATGGAAACCACTGGAAATACAACAAAAGGCAATAAATACAACGCAATCGTGTGGAAATCACTTGAAATACCACAGGAATCAACAGGCATGTGTACAATTGTAACCAACAAAACAAAACATAAGCTTGTGATGTCTCTGTAAATGCGACAGAAACTAACAGATATCTCTAAAATAGAAACCGACAGACGTCAGTACAACAAAAACGTATAAAACATAGCAGAACCCAATTAAAATCATTGGAACCACAGCAGTGTTTCCGATCCGTAGATACGCCGGTTATTCCCTAGGCCCGGCAAGCAACACACAGAGAGCAGCCGCTCCCACATCATATCTCCAACAATGTTCACATCCATCACTCCCAGGATAAAGGAGAACAACATTAAAGAGGTAACAGGATAGAAAAGCTACAATTTGCATTCCCGAATTAATTATTGCGGAAAAACCTTATACATGTTTCCAATTTATATTATGTGGGTTGGGGAAAACCTCCCTAATTTTTCTCTACAACCCAGCTCTCAACAAGAAATGTAAATATAAAATTTGGGTTGAAACCATTCAAATTTAAGTACATAAAATGTGTGTTAAATATATAAAAATATATGTGCATGTTTCACAAACATAAATTTAAGAGATGAATACAAAAAATAAGTTGCATGTTTTGGTATGTTCTGGTGCAAGAGGTGTGGGGTGGGGGACTGATGGATTCGTCACCACCATCTTGGATGACTTCACAGCCACCATCTTGGGTGACATCACAACTGCCATATTGGATTTTTCACGGCCGCCAACTTTGATTGCATTACATCCTGCTCTGTCATTCTGATCACGATATTGTTTCCATTAAAATTTGGTTTCTAGATTTTTCGAATTCATGCTGTCATTCCACCTTGCTACTTCATGCTATGTTATTCCATTTTGCTACTTCAACTTTCATTCCATCTTTCTACTTCATGCTCTATCATTTCATTTTCCTACTTCATGATCTATCATTCCTTCCCAACTCTCGCTCACCCACCACTTTTCCCTCTTGCCTCTCTCTGCCATCACCTCTGACCATATTAGATGTCGTCTGCTGTAGGTAGTCGTCTTGTTTTGTTTGCTAGTTCTCTCATCGGCAAATAGAATGTGCCAGTAGCATCCTCTATCTTGTATGTCGTCTGCTAGAGTGCGTATCTGTCGTCCACCATCTTTGCTGTCGTTTGCTGATGTAATCGCCTGCTAGGAGAGCACACACACAATTAATCGAACACTATACTTATTCTGGCATCTAAGTGGTCGAGCGACACCCATGAGCACTGTGATAGCTCAAAAAATTCTCTGGAGGATTGCAGAATCGAACTGTCGGACCTTGGATACAACATCGTCTCGAATATCGCAGAAGTCTGGGGAATAGGGCTTTAAAAGATGTCATCGCAGCACACACCTTCTATCACCATTCTTTCATTAAAATTTTATTACAAGTATTTCTCCACTCGATCTCAATTTCGGCTTAAATCGATTAACAACATGCTAAGCAGTTTGATTATGATCTATTTAATATTCATTACATTCAAAAAATGTTTTTAAGGTATGTATGAGGAGGAAGAAATGTGTTTAGGTCTGTACAAGATTATTAGTATTCAAATAATTTGTGATTCGATCATTTGCTGCATGTAAATAAATATTTTGCATGTGCATACTCCCAGATAGATCATCGCATATATACAAGTGCAAAATGAAAACACGAACCAGGCAACTTGAATCATGATTTATATTACATTTGAAACATTTTCATATGTCTTTTGTGATGTAGAAAAAAACTCAATGGGAAGGTCTGTATAGTTTTTAAGCATCAAATAATTTATGTTACCTATTATAAGGTATTTATTACATTTAGACGCCTGCCCTCCACTATTTTGCACACATTTAAATTATGATATATTTATTTTGCATGTGCATGCCCCCACATAGACCATCAAAGATATACAAGGGCAAAATGGAAACACGAGCACGGAACAGTATTTTCGAACATTATACAAGAAATTGAAAACACTATACATACAGCTAAACAAAGCGATGATGAAGGTGATGAAGTAATGTCTCAAAAACAAAGATGCTAATTAAATTTAAATGAAAAAAAAGATGCTTATATTATTTACATTAATTAAAATACACGAACACTCCGCGGGAAAATTATTTACATCTCACAGATGCCGCAAGATCGCACGCAGGCTCCGTATCCCGTCCAGCCGGATACTGCAGTTGTTGCACCGCTGGTAACTTGTATGTGTTGCTGTTGCAGCCTCCTCCCGGATGAGGCGAACCTCGGCGTGCACATCCCACAGTCACCTCTTCCTTCTTTTCGTTCACCTCGTCCAGGTCAGCAAGACGGTCGATAGACGAGGAATATGGAATGTACTCACTCCAAGGCACCAGAGTGAATACACGTTAGCTCCCCTTAGTCGATTGTGTATGAGAAGAGACCACGACAGATGCTGGGGGCAGAGGCAGCGCCCATGCAATGTCATCCCTATGTGACACTGGCGGTGATGATGGTGGTGTGCACTGAGCAGGTGACCTGCTGCGATCACGATGTGAAGAGGAAGGAGCTATCCACTTCTGTTGTGTTGGATGCTGCAGACGAGACCTGCCACAAATCATCATTCCATCGAGAAGTGTTGGAGGAGGTGACCTTTCAAAGTCTGGTTGGTACCCTAAATATTCTTCAAATAAACTATTATCCTACTCCAGCATGGTGTGGAATGCGTGCATCTCCTCTGACATCTCCTCTGAGCAAGAATTATAGTTTGGCCCCTGGTAAAGTGGTGGGGTATGCGAGCAGGTCACAACGTGTGGCACAGTCCATGCACCACAAGGACCAGGTGGTTACTCGATGATGTAGAAGGCATTCAGGTCTTAGCAGGCTGTTGGAATGGCACATTGAGCAAGAGAGGCATCAGGTGCCAGGTAGGTGGCCCAGCCCCAAGCAGGTGGTGGCAGGTCTTGTCGAACCACATACACCCGGCTTCTTTGCGGAAAATATAGCCTTAGCAGGACTTCTCATCGCCTTGGGAATTCAAAGTGATTTCTAATGTTAAATTTTAAACTGGCAAATGCCAGTTTTATAAAATTCGCCTGTATTGGACACGCAAAGTAGGTTGCCCATTTCCTCGTCATTTTTTTATGCGTGGTAAAGTAATCAGAGATTTTCAATTTGATCATAATTTTATATTGCATGGTTCATGTAATCAATGTTAAAAAGGAATCGCGTGTGCTAATTTTTATATTTGGTGCATGAATCAGAGATTATTCATTTATAACTATTCTATCTTGTATGCTTTATGAATTCCAAGTAAAAGGAATCGCGTGTGCAAGTTGAGCAAGGTTTTATATTCATCATTACTATTCAGGAATGCACACTCCTTGTAAATGTTCTTTCAATATAAAGTGTTTTGAGAAATCAAAGATAATCATAAGTATTAGTTTGATTGAAGTTCGAGAAATAAGTATTTTACAGGAAGGCAAGCATTTTTATGCTCATTGCGAGCACTAGTTGTGTAACAACTGTTCTAGTCAAACACAGTATAAACCAAGAGGTATCTAAATATTACGTGTTAAATTATAGAAATGTGGTATGAATGAAGGTTCCATCCAGAGGACTGATTAAATGGAAATAGTGTATTGGAGTAGTATATTTAAAGGGCAAAGAGTCCCTTCGATATGGTATAAAATTCCATTTGAAGCTTATGTTTCAGGACAATGAGCCCCTTTGCTTTAGTGCATTACTTAGAATAATTGGCGTTGTTTTTCCCCAAATAATAAAATTAGGGTATATGGTTTATGTAATTCTGAAACATATTATTTGTATTTCAAATACTAAAAAGGTTTTAAAAACAAGTAGCCTCATATGGGTAAATTATATATTTGTATTTTCTCAAACTGTCAAAAGAAAAATTCTGTTTGTATTTTCTCAACTTGTCAAAAGAAAAGTGAATGTTTTGGAGGGAATTAAAGTTTGCTGCTAGAATTGCGTGTGTCATATTTGCGAAACCGTCACAGACTAAGAGGTCTCGGGTTCGATTCTTGCACTTACATGACGAAATGTTTCTTTATTTTTTATGTTAGCAGCTTTCACGGCAAAGCGGGAAATTTGTATAACTTAATTTTTAAACTGATATTACATTGAAAATACATTTTACTGTATTTTGTAATGATTTTTCGGCATTTCTTTTTCAAATGATAAAATAATAAATTTCTAAATAGTTCTACTTATAAATGTATTGCTTCATAGATATGTGATGGTTTTTTGACAAGGCGGGCCAGCCCAATGCCTCACGGTCATTGGCCTACCTTCCTTTCCCGCCCGGTGCCTACCGACGTCACTGCACGTCTGGCTTGCAGGTCTGTTGTGACATGTGGGTGTGTACACGGTTACAAGGCCAGGCGACTTCATTTTCGTACGACAGTAAAAACAAATTGAATAAAGTAAATGTTATAAAAATATTAATTAAAAAAATAACGATTGAATTGATTTTTAAAGCGTTAAAATTCGAATATATTTTACAAAGACCTGCCTGGAATGTTTTTTACAATATTTTTATATACTTTCTCGTGTATGGAAAATGTTATCTTTAAATTCGTAATTAAATATACACACTGGCGATTCACACACTCTAGCAGGTGATGAAGGAACTATGTGATGGTGGTATCAAACGAATGTGAGTGACAAGAGATAAAGAGATGGAGAGAGAAAGACAAGATGGAATGGAAGAGAGAATGAAAGAAGAATGGGAGAACTCGGAGAAATCTTATGGAATGATAGAGTAACAAGAGAGAAAGGAAAGATATGAAATGACAGAGACAAGAGAGAAAGAGAGAGAAAGCAAATGTGAGTAATTGGGAAACAAGAGAAAAAAGAAAAATAGAGAAAGAAAGAAAGAGTGAAAGGAAAGATAGAAATAGATGGCATGAGAGGGTCAAGAGAGAAAGAAGAAGAGAAAGAGATGGAACGAGAGAGAAACAAGAGAGAAAGAGAGAGTAATAAGAGAGAAAGAGAGACAACATAGAATGGTATAGCATGAAAAATCAAGATGTAATGGTGATATGACATCATGATCGTATACGGCTTGAAATTATTTAATTACAAAAATATATTTAATTTTATACAAATAATTTTTAATAATGTTATTTTATCGATCCCTCAGATACAGAATTGTTTGGTCTACAATCAAAAACAAGCCTCACAAATCACCTGAATTCGCTCGTTTTTGCACAAATGCGGCTTGCGAGAAGCTCGGTGCTTTTTGAGGGAAAAACGGGGAATTCTTAGAGATAAACAAAGAAATTTTGCCAATCTCGACGAGTATTTCTTACAATTTGGGTTTGCGCCTAACATAAGAATTGGGTTGCAGGTATATGTACCATTCGAGGTGTTTTCTATCACAGTGGATGGTGTCAGTACTGAAAATGATTTTCAGCAACGTCTAAATTAATTGAGGGAAGAGTTCAACGAGAGCATTACTTCTCGAATTATGAACTGTGACGTGCTCCCCTATAAACTTTCCTTGGCAGATGATATCCCTGGCCGGGATCGACATTTTAAATACCCTCCTCCCAAACTTCAGGTATTTCGGGAAATTATAAGTTAGTGGCTGGAAGCAGGTGTGATTGACCCGTCCACTTCGGACTATCATTCACCAGGTTTTTTGGTCCGTAAGAAAAAAGTTAATAAAAAAGTTCGCAAAGATCCTTTCCCTTTACCCACCAGTGATTGTGCCCTTCAGCATTTAGGAAAGGCCCGAGTGTTTTCTGTTTTATATTTAAATAATAGGCTCCACCATTGCCTAGTTGATCCCTCATGCAGAAAGTATACTGCCTTTAGTACACCGTGGAGCCAATACGAGTTTACTCGAATAGCAATGGGGTCCAATTTTGGCAGTCAGGCCTTGTCGCGAGTGTTATATTTTGTCTTGTCCGAATTTGAATTTAAGTTTCTACCTATTCAATTATATCGATTATATTACTTTGTATAGCGATGACCATGAGTCACGCTTGTCCCACCTTTGACAAGTTTTCCTTAATATGTAAGAAGTGGAGCCGAAGGTAAACCCAGATAAGGTTGCCCTACGTTCGAATAAGGTTAAGCTTCTGGGCTATTTGTTATGCGAGGGCCATCTGATTATTGACACTGATCGGGTTGCTCTGGTTCTGCATTTTACCTGTCCAAAAACCTTGAAGGGAGTGCAGAAGTTCCTAGAAATTTTGAAATATTATTCCAGATTTATAAGCCATTTTTCGGAGATCGCAGCACCACTTAACATTAAAAAAAAAAAAAAAAGGGAGTGGAGTTCCATTGGGGTACGGAGTAAGGGTTAGCCTTCCGTCAGTTAAAAGAGATTTTATCTTCTCCTCCGGCACTCCACCTTCTGTACTTTATCCGCAGGTTTGTTTTACAAGATTCCTCTACTCTGGCATTTGGGGCTGTTTTGAGCCAGCAGGCATCGCAGGGCCTCGCACCTGTGGCTTTTGCCAGCCGAAGATTAACAGAGCCGAGCGGAGGCTTGGCATTTAATAAATGGAAATGTTGCCGTGTTTTTTTTTCAGTCTCGGAAAGTTTGTCTCGTAAATAAAGCAAACAAGTGCGACTTATAGACGGACAACCAAGTGTAAGAGGATCGGATAATCAAGTGTCCGATGCCGTGTCGCATATGTGCGACTCAGCAGATTTTGAGATGGAAGAGTTGGTGGTATCAGAGGCTTCTCTTAAAAATCATTCAAGTATTTCCAGGATTTTTTTGTCAAATTGCATCATGCTCAGGGTTGATATAATTTCTGTATGCAGGTAAGTGATGTCATCAGGCGAGTTGCTGTTCCATATATTTCCGAAAATTGTATTTTTTATTTTACCAGCAAGAGTGGCCGGACCCTGAAGATTCTTGTCTTTGTGTCCTTAAGGCCTATAGTATTGTCATATTTTAATAACTCTGTTTTGGTGGACATCTTGGCATTAATAAAACGTTAAGTAATATCCTAGTGCATTTTGTCTGGCCGATGCTCAAGGCAGATGTCTCTGAGTTTGTTAGCACATGTGATCTGTGCCAGCGGTGTAAGGCAGCTCAATATGCTATCGTTGAGTAAGCTGCTACTCAGATTTCTCAGGCTCCCTGGAGTACGGTCCATTTTGACAATTTTGGCCCTTTGACTAGACCTAAGAAAGGTAATATACGTAATTTGATTCTGTTGGTGACGGTTTGCATTGTGGTGGTGATG
The DNA here is from genome assembly GCA_029891345.1 of Dryococelus australis. NCBI lineage: Eukaryota > Metazoa > Arthropoda > Insecta > Phasmatodea > Phasmatidae > Dryococelus > Dryococelus australis. Next base: position 193,259,510 of record CM056998.1, on the reverse strand, counting down.
GGTGAAGAGGAGATATTAGAAAAGGTACATCTGAGGTTGGGAACATTTTTGGAAAATTTTGTATGTTATCCTATAGGCACCAGGCATCGTCACTGCCATGAAGTTTTGGTAGAGCAAATTCTCGTTGACCTCAGGGTCGTTCGGCCGAAGACTACGATGATAATACTCTTGGCGGGAATCTGGTACTCCTGTAATTGACTTAACTTACGTTCGTATTGCGCGATGGCCTATTCGGGTTGACCACATTCCCCAAATTAATGCAGAAAACGATGCAGCACTTTTAGGAACACTCAAATCCACACTGGAAATACTTGCAAAATACATTGTAGGATTTTGCGGGAAATGGCGAGGGCCAACGCCATTAAGTACCAGGAGGTAATTTGGAATAAACACGAGGATCCAGTTCGGCATGAGTTTCTCGTCGTAAATTAACACTTACCACTAGGGAACAACTTACAAGTGTTACCAGGTTTTGCCTGCCGATGAAGGCTACACTGCGAAAATTGGCGCGAAGGCCGTGAAAATGGTTATGTGCAAATATATACTTCCCCAGGCAATACAAGCTCTGGAGAATGCGAGGGGCTGTGTTCCCGGGTGGCCAAGACAAGCGAGGTTCCAGTTAATTGCTATTGTAAATTAAATGATTGGTACAAAAATGGACTGGCCGCCGGAGCGCGCGCGATGCGAGACAGACCAACACACGGCCATCCCTTCGAAGTGCTACTCGATGACTAACTGCTCCCGCACGACATGCTGGCTGGCATTGGCGGGCAGGCACGTCACGTGGGATAACTTTCTGACCTACTCTTGCATCAGCTATGCTAAACATGTAACACTTGCAACTCTCAGTATGTTATGAAATAATTGGGAACATTTCACACATAAAACAAACACTTTACTCTCGTGTGGAACAAAATGAGGGTGAAACACGTGAAATGAAAATATGGCACTTGTATAGATGAACACTCTAATGCAACACCAATAATAAAGGATTCTTCTCAGGACATCTTTAGTGTACCTCTTTCAGGGTATAGTCCGGCGTCCACCTATTAAGCCCTTTGAATAAAACTTGCCCTATTGGCAGCTCTGTATTACTGTACTTAGTGTGGTATTTGGCTGTTCTAGCCTGCACTACACTTGTAGGCACTTATTACACACATATAATCCGTCGCACTGATGCATCGATGCACTGGCGCACACTGGGGTAGATTGAGGATGTCAGATGCATTGGATCTCGTTATGCGATGGGCAAACTGTCTATGGAGGGGAACATGATAGGAGTCATAGGATACATTGACTTAATTTGCCATCTTCTTGACATTAAGAAACATGAAAGCATCTTTAATTTTCAAGGTTCTTACTATTCAAATTTGGAATGCTTTCAGTGCACCTTTATAAATAGTTACCGATAGTATTAAGTACTTTACTTCTGTTGCATTAAAAAATATGTGTTTTCATTGAGTGGCCTAGCACTCTACGTCCAGTGCTTACTACCCAAAGGGTAATCAAGTGGAGCGGTTCAATAAGAACCTAAACGTTTGTCTTACCATCTTTCACAATCAGGATCACACCTTGTGGGACCAGGACTTAGATTTTATAAACATGGGTTTTAATAGTGCTACCTACGATTCTACTGGAGTTCTGCCTTCCCTCCCTTTTCTTGGCTGTCCTCTCAGTCGTCCGTTATTAAATATTTGGAATACACTTCCCCTTCACACCCCCTGGGTGACCCTGACCGAAACCACTTACTGAGGAATTCCACCACCAGCTCGGCGCAGCGAAGTTGCAGGTTACCGCAAAATACGACGAGAATAGAGTACTGATTAAATTAAAATCAGGAGATCTGGTCCTTTAACAGAAATAATTTATAAGCAGAGTTGGAAATGAACATAACAGGGAAATTCATTCCAAATTGATTGGGTCTTATATTAACAAATTTCTTGCCCCAAATACTATTAGTTTAGTCGCGCCCAGCTCCAATAGTGTATTTCATTAAGCTCATGTGAGCAATTTATAACTGTATACTAAGATAATATTGTTGTTTATTGTATTTGTTTTATACTTGCAGTGTCGATGTTACCTGCTTTACTATTGCCACTTTGTTTCCTTTCCCATATCCTTTCATTCTTGGTTGTCCTGGTTTCCCTTTCGTTATTTTCTAGCTCATTTTTTTACATGACTCCTGCTTCTCCCTCCGAGTTGTTCCGATTGGATGTCGTTGTTGTCATTCCGGGCGGAGTGAAGGATGGAAGATCAATGGGGCTTGTCAGCTGAAGCCTGCAATGGTCCTGGAAAAATCACAGTACCGATTTCAGCATTTCATTCCAACTAACCGCTATCCACAACCTGGGAATGTTCAGCTGCTTGGGTTATGAAGACTTACCAGTATGCTGCCTCCTTCGACGGCGAGCGAGTAGCAGGCGTGCAGCATGTCTGCTCTCCTCGACATTGGTTTCTGCATTGCCCACCGTCGCCAGCACGTATCCCCCCTCTCCACACCACCCCGATGGCTTACACCCTTCATTGCAGTTGGACTTCGCTACGCAACATCCCAACGCGGCAGCATATGTCATCAAAATTTTTTAATTAACTGATTTTGTATTTCTGGCAAACATTCCATCATGTTCTACAATGTTCCTCCACACCTGACAACACTATATCAGGACTATAAATAAGGGGTGTTACTACCCCAAAGGACACACACGTCACTAGACACGCAACAGAAGGACAACGCACACCACACTCACATTTATAATGTGAAAGGGAAACAGGCAGAAGGCATTTTCTTTCCATGTTTATTTTTAACTTTTTAATGGGCATAATTAAATTTTTAATATAGGGCAAAACACGTGTTGCGGTGTTTATATTTAAGTTAAGGAATAATCCAATATTGTCATGTAATTTTGAGTCATAATTTTTGCACACAATTTAATATGTAATGTTTTTGGGAGATGTGTTAAATTGTAATACTTTTTATACTCACATGCCCCTATTGGCAACTTTTGTATTTTTGTAGCCTTTTTACAGGCATAATTGTATTTACCAATATTTTGCATATTTTGTATCAACTATTTTGGGGCGTTATATGCAAAAAAGAAAAAATATTGGGCCCAATACAAAGGAAAAATGTATATTTGTGGTTTGTTTATTTCTCAAAATATTGGGGATAAAACTATAATAAGTATCAATCGGATTGGAAAAAAAAAACTTTCATAACTCTGCTTAACATCTTTTGAATAACTCTGCTGAACATCTAGAGCTTGTTATGACAGTTGGTGAGAGCTGTGGTCTCTGCCAAGGAGTTTGAGTTTCCTCCGAGTGCTCATATTACCGTGACAAGCCTTGCATCGCCGTCTGCAACCGCCACTTACGCAGTCGCCTGCTTGTTCACCTGAATCCCGAGAAGACACCTTCTGCCTGGTGCTAAATGAGTTTAACTTTGTTGTCTGCAATCCCCAGGAATTTCGTCATCCAAAGTGTTGGAGCTGATCACTTCTTGTCGTGTTCATCAACTCTTTTATATGTAGACTTCACCATGTAAGAGAAACTTTCTCCTGAATCTACTACAGAACTCTTCTGCTCTACTTCGTTGGTATATATGTTATTTGAGATTTTCTTCTTCTTCTTCTGTGAACTGCACATTGTGATTGAATATTGGCAGATTTAGGTCGCCAGTGATCATATTTTGGTGTAGGAGTTGCGATGGTGGTATCGCAAGGATTCTACTCTCTGGCCATGCATTTCTGTATGGAGGCAGGCGCTGTGGCACACTCGGCCACCCTCACTTCTCTCTGCCATTTTCCTCTCCATGACCTGGGACAAGGTAATATAAGTTGATGCACAACTGTTTAAGCCGTCTACTTACTTCTCTTCTAATACACCTGTAACATCTTGTGATAATAGTGCGGGCTTGTTCAAAATGCAAACAAATCACTTCACCACAAAATAAATTGCTGTCAATCCTTCGTGCCCAAAATTAATATAAAGAAACCACAACAAAATCACGTAACACACAGTTTCAGACCACACACAAAACTTAAGAAATGAACAGTCAAAAATAACCCAAGAGATGTGGAGAAAAGACAAGGAAGCGATATAAATAAACAATCACTGATGCTGGGTGGTCGCACATGTCCCAAAATATAATAATGACAATAGGTTAGAAAAACTATCATAATCTTCAAAAGTGAACATAATATAGATATTGTTATAATTAAGTGGGCTATGCCAAGTTCGTTAAGGGATGGAGGTCTTAATTAAACAAAAGATATAATTATAATTTTCTAATTTTATTTACAATAACTACAGCAAAAATCATCTCAACTCAACTTCCTACAAAGGATGGTTATCACTAACTGTTCACAATTGACAACTAATAAATAAAATTTATAATTACGATATAGACCAAATAAATTAAATAGTTAAAAATCAGTCCCAATAGACAGCATATCAACCATTATTTTATCATTTATGCGTCCATATTTGACAGTTAAAATATTTACAATAAAATCAGTATTACACTTCCATTCATTCCCACTGCAGTTCAGTCCATGTCCCGCCAGTCGCAATGTTCTAAAGTCCTCCAAGCGTCCGCATGCACAGTAGGCTTCACTCGTCGGTTTCACATCCTCTTGTCCCTTCATGCCACGAACACCTCGCTCGCCGTCGTTCTGCAATCTCCTGTCGTCGAACACACTTCACTTCGCTGGCGCACGCTCGCCAGACTGCCTCTGTGAAAGACTGCCAGCCGCTGGGTCGCGGCAGTATGTATAGGTCTTAGGCAGCCACCTAAAATCTTCCCCAAATCGCGTGATGCGTCGCGGAGGGCTGAGGCGCCAGCCAGTCGCACCAGAACATTCTTACGTTGTCGCTAAACGTAACGGGAACTCTAGCAGGCGAGAGGAGGTCTGTGACGCCAGCAAGTTTCGCCGTTGTCGGCATTCACGGGATTCCCAGAAGGGGAGATCAGGAGGCCGCCCGGGTGCAGAAACGAACGGTACGCGACCGGCCTCTCCCAGTTCTCAGTGTCTACTGTCGTTCCAAAATGGCGTACCATCTGGGGTTGCCGCCACAGCGTGCCACGGGATCTATTTTTGGTCACTTGCACCCTGCACAATTGTGCTTACTGGTCCGTACTTTTAGTGCACGTTGGGCCGGAATACATTTTGTATCTTGCTGGTAGTGGTATAGTGTATTTTTGACACTGTCGGCTAACAGTCAGCCGCTAGTCCATATTTTCATCGGGTCACTTCCGGCATAAGACAGTGGGCCGGAATTTGCCGGCTAGCTTTTAATGGCCCGATTCTGGCCCGTATTTTCCGTTTTTGCTGGGATGTTGTAGAACAAATCCTGTTGTTAGTATATCTCACATATAATAAGCCTGTTGCTAATGAAATGAACACCTTAGCAGTAACACTTTTGAGTGTTAACATTTCAATTATAAGCTCCTAGAAACAAATTTATTATTGTTTCATGAACACAACATAGAAAACTGCAAGAGTTGCACATTAATATTCATACCTAAAACTTGAATGTTATTACTTCACCAGCACACTGCTACATGTATTGGGTTATTATATTGTTTTATTTCTACATAAAAGAAATACAATGTTTCTTCTCTGCAAACATACTTTTGGGTGCAAATTAAGAATGCTACAAATTAATATATCTGCTAGTGGAATGTTTTGTAGCGGCTTGTTACAGTATTCTGACATCTTATCCAAGAAATATTATTATATGTTATTGCTATTCTGTCAGCATGACAGCATTATTTATATGACAATAAAGTTGCCAGTATGGTATCACACAAATCAACCCTATTGAAAGGGTGTTACTGCAGAAATGGGGCTCAGTTGTCAAAAGGGGCACCAGGATCTCGTTCCTTCAGGAACTAATACTTTAACTCTCAAAACATCACACAAACCCATCGGCAGTTTTCTGGATGCCCATTTTTATATATTTTTTAGAGTGCTTGTTTTAGGTTAACATGAAATAAAATCCTGGGTATTATTGCATGCGCACCAGACTCTCTAATTGTCCATATTCAGAATGTTTACTGCTACAAACAGAACAGAGAGAATATATAAACACATATTTTTCAGACTTTTGCTTTAACCCACAGTGCAATGTCTCAAGCATTTTACTACAATGTGTCATCAAGATGCCATGGTGTATAATGACTTGAAACCATGAATATAATGTAATACAGCTAATCTGTGGCAAAATATAACTGTGGATTACAATAATAATGATCCAATTTCGTTCCCACCTGAGGTAGGAGCAATGGGAGTGATGAGAGGCAGGAGGGTAGTGCCAAATGGAGCACGCTGCCCTACAAGAGGACCAAAGTTGTCATTGTCAGCCAGCCTTAAGGATTAGTGTTTTGAGATGAGAGGCCTGGAACTATGGCAGTATGCAAGGGCAAAGAAAATGGGAGCATCCTTGCGAAAAACCTGCCAACAGCATTGTCATGTTATGTAGATTAGCATGATGAAAGAATATGAAGCAAGAGTTACACCTACTTCACTGTGCATTTGTATGTGTGCGAAAGAGTTGCAGAGTGTCCACCGAATTTCCAATCTTGGAATTCCTTTACTTTTCCTTGTTTACCAGGCAGTGACTTACCATTTTCCCTGAAATATATTTTCGAGAATACTGAAACACAATACTGTATTTTGTCATCGTTGACAGAACAAAATGCCATCAGTGAAGTTGCATTATATTACACTGCAACCGACTAAGCAGCAGTACTGACATTTGATTCAGCCCATCGATATTTCTTGCGCTACACTCTACTGACTTCACATTGAGTGCCCGTTAAAATCACACTAATACATTACTTTGTACATATATGTAGGCTGATGCTGCGTAGTGGCTCGGTTGGGGGTGCGAGATGTTTTGAGGGGCGGTGAGGTTAAGGTTGGGAAATATTGTTGATGTATTTGTTACACGACTAGGCGCCTCACGCCACATGTGGCAGTGTCGAGGTTGTTCGAGAGCTGGAGACTCTTGACGTTCTCAGGAACAGTGGGACGATCACCCTTCACATTTATTATCTGCAACTGATAACAACATCCTGCTACATGCAACACATACACACACACACAAGTGCAAACATGTTGGCCAACATAAACATTTACTGTTGGTAAGAACAATGAGTCAACATCGCAGCGCGGTTCGCATAATTTATTTGTGACGTTTCCAAATTCCAGTTTTAGTAAAGGTGAGGTTTTAGAGATTGTTTAAGTTTTGTTTCCAGTTAACTGTTTCTATGTTTCAAGTGAACGTCATAAATATGGTGGTTTTCAGATAAATGCATTCTTAGGTTTGGAGGAGAAGACAGACGTGCTTTTCATTGGTGACATACTTACTTCTCATACTAGGAGACGTCCTGATGTGAAAGGTCTTAGGAATCGTCATCAGGAGTTGAAGTATATTGCCAAGGAAGACGTCGAGCCGCTGTACGATGTAAGTTGTGGTTCTTTGCATTTCAATGTTCAAGTGAATGAGTGGCTTAGGATTACACGTGCGTTTTCCTACAATGTTCCGTTTGTTCACCAACATTTGGCATGTTGTTTTAATGAGCACCATGCTAGTAAGAAGCACGGTTTCATGTTTTTAATGACTGATTACCATGTAGGCTGGCATGAGGAGTCCGCTTTGTGGTGGAATTCGTGGATCAGTGAGAGGTGGGTACATTAAAAAAAAAGCAGTAATTTGGTACGGTTTTTCAAATATGGGTGAAAGTAGTTGTGTTGAGGACATGACGCGAGGATGTAGGTTTTTTTTATCCCGATTAGGGTCGGTCCTGGCAGCATCCAGCTTATGTTGAATACACACGTTACAGAGACTGTTTATTATTCATTTACAACATAATAGCAGGAATATAGAAATTCTTGCACCTCGGTATCCTGGGGTTATGTTTATCTGTTCGCCTTCTGTTGATTTCACAAATATTCATTCTACACCAATAGCCATGTAATATTACTATATCGTGTCATTAGAGGATTGTAAACAAATTCGAGCAGTTGTTATGGAATTTTTTACATTTTTATCGTATGTAAAGGGGCATTACACAGGCACTGGCATTCTTTCCTCTTCCCCCGATTCCTAACCTATGATGTGTTGATACCAAAAGAAAGGTAAATACAATTCAATGATGTCAGTACTAAATTGGAAATGCAGAATGCAATTTTATATTATTTGTATGCAAACATATCGGAAATATGCTGCAGCAATCTATAAAATGGCCAGAATGTTACCCATACTTCTATGCACATTTATAAATCTGACAATTATTTACTCAACCCATTCATGGCAATACACATTGTTAACAAAGGAATTACAAATACTGATGGTAGGATGATTCTTCACCAAACCTCTGTTACTATTCTTGGGCGCCAGATATTGCGGGATGCAATGCTAAATCGGTGTTGTAGAGCGGACTCTTTCCAGGGCCGTGTGCCGACAGCCAAGGCGGTATCCTTCCGATGATGCTCTGTCCATCGTAATTAATAAAAATATGTTACCAATACTATGCTTGCTATGCAGTGAGGTCTTAGTACGACTCATACACTTATTGATTAGGTAAACTAAGATACAAAAACACTCTGAAAATACACATGGAACACTTAGCACAGTACACATATGAATTGGCGGGAAGGTGGGGACCTGCACCCCTAAAGCCAGTAGGCAACCCAATGCATACGATATTCAATATGTAAGTTAAATGGGTTATATTACATGCTTCTGCTAAGCGAAACTTTACAAGAATATCCTGGGATTCAACCTGCCGGCGAGGTTACTCTGCTTAAAAAGGCACGAAGCCACACATACTTAGGTGCATGTTATGCCTCCGAGGCGATGCAAACCATGGCGAGGAAGGGGATAGAGATTCTTGGGTGGCTTCGATAAACAAAACTTCCAGAAATTAAACGTCTATTGTAGTGAAGTGATTAGCACAAAGTTGAAGCGCGAAACATGACGACGTCGGTCAACACGTACACCCCCTCGAGGCACAAGAATGACTGACTACTCCGGCATGGCATGTTGGCCAGGATGGTGGACAAGCAAGCCACGCTGCCTATCTTCCTACACATGAAAATTTCCAAAAAAAAAAAAACACACACACATTGCTTAACTGCTCGCAACTCTTGCATAATACACTACACTAGACATAACAACCCTTTAACAGACAGCAATCACTGAATCAAATGAAGTTAGGATGGAACATGCGAGAAATGAAAAGAACAGAAAATTCAAAACAGTTACACTTAGGCCTGTGGGGTTACTTAAATTACTATAGGGCTTCATGTAGGTATGTTGCGTGAACTGGCGTCCTTGAGCATCTCATACTTAACACAAGTTAACTTATGCCAGTTTTCACACAATTTTCTTTTCAAACACGTGCGGGCGGGCGCATGTGTTTGTGCTGCACCATGCAACACTTTGCATTTCACTTGCTCTCGACATGAGTGCTGTATCGGCACCCCTGGCCGCACTTGTGAACTAGCTGGTTTCGGTGACTAGTGACCGGTATGCACGAGCACCCGGTAGAGTGCTGCTCCCTGCAGTGGTCGCCGGTGACGGTGGGCAGACGAGCTTGGGGGAAGCAGCTGGCATAAAATGCCCCCTTCCCCTCTTTGAGACTGTTTGCAGCAGTCCAGTCACTCGCCACAGAATTACCTCCTATGCTACCTGCGGTGAGGACGTAGCACGTAAGACACTCTCCGTGTTGCAGTCTCCTGATGTTCTGCTGCTGGTGTTGGACTAGCACTCTGCGGTGCACTGTGGCATCACCACACGTGGTGCAGTCCCGCTCTGGTTGTTTTCGTCTTCTTTAACATCTGAGACGTAGCGAGCCGGCGGACCATCTACTCTCGTTGTCCTCTTCACTACTTGCTTCGTCACCTCCTTTGCTGCATTTCTGGTGCTGAGACCCGTAGCGACCCAGTAGCAGTCTTCAGGTAGGTCGGCCTTGCTTCCCAACCTCCAGATCCTCATCTCCTGCCTTACTAATAGAGGATGTTTCCATGGATGGGGCCAGTTCTCCCCTTGCACGTCTTCCGGATGTAGTATCAGGGCTGTCCCCAGCTCTCATGCCCAGATGGTTTCGCTTGATGGTGCTGCGCTGTCGAACACCTGGACGCGGGCCGTCGGCCTAAGCCCTGTCAATGCCTGTGTGTTGGGTGTCACCGGACACAATGCGTATTCTGGAGATACACCTTCCTGAAGTTTCGCACCACCTTTCCTTGCTGGGACTTCACCTGGGGGCTTGTCAGTGCCTCCGCCGTCATGGGGCACCTGATTGTCCAGTTTTCCTTCGGCTGTTCTGGTCTTGCATCCTTGCTATTTACACTTGGAGTTCCTCCTCCCACTCATCTTACCCTGCTGCTGTCTGTTGCGGACATCGCGTTTTGGTTCCTTGTGGTGCTGGCTTGACTCGGACCCCTGGCGAACCCCGTGGTGTTCAGCATCGAAGTCTCACTGGCACTTGGTGGTCTGGTCTCCTCTAGAGGCCCGGTAAAACTTTCCACCTCACTTGCTGCCTGCACTTGCTCGTCATGAGCCTTGACATCATGGCCAATTTCCTCCTCCTGCTCACTTCATATGGGGATGTCTTTGGTGGTTGCCCGAATATCATCCCGGTGAGTTCTGATCATTTTCCTCCCAACTCTGACCAAATATGATGTCGGGCCAATTGCTTGCATTACACAATGTGGCCCCATCCACCTCGGCGCAAGTCCTGCACAAAAGTTCTTCCTTGCAGCCGATTGTGGGTACACCTTGATATAGACAACCTGCCCGGGTACTAGTGCGGCTGGCAGTCTATTGCTTTGTGGCAGCCACCAGGCTGCATACTGCACCTGTTGTTCCCTCTGTTCGTGGTATCTGCAATGGCGCCTCTCCTCTCGTGCACCACTGGTTTTGGTTGCGTGGCTGTCTTTTTGCACGCGGGCAATTCCGCTCGCTGGACAGCTGGATGTTCTTCCCCAAATTACTTGTGTGGGGGATTTTACCGTGGCTGTGTTTACCCTGCAGCAGAGCGTGAAGAGTGCGGCGGGCAGGTGGTCAGCACAGCTCTTATGTTGTTTGCCCACACGGAGCTGGAGTTGTGCCTTCAACTCCTGGTTGCACCGCTCCCTGGGGTTCGCAGAGGGTGATAAACCGCAGTCTTTAAGTGCTGCACTCCCCAGACCATACATAGCTCTCGCCAATGTTTCCTAGTAAACTAAATCCCTTTTACATTATGATTTCTCTGGGATAGCTCCAGCATGCAAAGAATTCATTTTGCAAGAATTTTGCTATTTGTCCCATTCGTGCACTATTTATCGGGTATGCTTCGAACCAGCATGAGAAGTCTGTTATGACCAAAATAAAGTGCTTGCCCCCATCTGATTAGGGGTATGGCCCCATCAAGTCTAGACATACTGTGTCGAATGTCTTTCGTGGCTGCGTCAACTGTTGTTGGTTGCCATCTGTCCCGTGTGTCTAAAATAAATTACATTTATTACACTTTCTTACTTCGTTCCTTACACAATGTGTTAGGCCAGGCTGGAAAAAGTACTCCAATACATTCTTTACAATTTGTTTGGCCCCTGGGTGTCCCACTGCTGAACTCGAGTGTGCGTGCTTAAAAACGTACTCCTGGAATGCTGCAGGCACATAGATCCTCCGTGTTGTCTTTTCGCGTGGCGACCACATCTCTATGCGTCCCTCCATTACATGCCATCCTTCTATGTGTTCTTTTTCCAATTTCTCTCTCATCTCCCTAGCGAATGCACAGTTTTATTGTGCCGCTACTAACTCGTTGTACAGTTCTGATCCAACTGCATCACTTTCAACAATATCTAATCTGTTTAGTATTGCCTCGGGGAGTTCTTCCCATGTGACGGGTAGCAATACTTCCTCCCACTCTTGTCATCTATCACTGTAATGGCTGGGCTCGGAGTTCGGGACAGTGTGTCCGCGAGCTCGTTGTTCTTCCCTGGCATGTGTTCGATAATGAATTCGTATGCTTGCAATAACAGTGCCCACCGAGATAACTTGCTTCTAGCCTCTCACATGCTGCTCAGCCATACTAAACAGCGATTCTCCGTTCTTAAAGTGAAATGTCTGCACTCACTTCCCAGATTATAGAGAAGCATTCTCGCTCATTTACATCGTAATGGCGCTATGCTTTACCCAGTTTTGCATTTGCAAAGTCAATCACACGTTTTTCGCCCTTCTCGCTGTACTGGTACAACATGGCATTCAGCTCCTCCTGGCTATCATCAGTCTGCAGGAACAAGTGGCGTGCTGAGTCATACCTTGCTAGTGCGGGGCATGGTCAGAATATTTCCTTAATATTCTGGAAGTCAGTTTCCTACATGCTACCCCACATGTACTGTTTCTGGGGAGACAACAGGTATGTGAGTGGTGCGGTGATGATGGCAAAATTCTCAATGTGTTCTCGCAACCAGTTTATTAGGCCAAAGAATTTTCTGAGTTGTTTACATGTGCATGGTTCTTGCTGATGGTCAATTAGTCCCAGGTGTTGAGGTTTGACCTCTTAACTGACTCACTTATTACGTGACATAAAAACTCTAATCGATAGTTGGAATTGTGAAATATCGATATTTTTGGTAAATATTACGATTAAAACATTGGTGATCTTTTGATATATCGAAACTGTAATATCGATATTTTTGCTTTCGATATTCATCCCTAATGATATCATAATTCAAAATACGTTAAAAGTTAGGATTAAGCTAAGAGAAGATGTTCACGTTTAGGGGCGAATTAAAAATTACTTAAATATGTAAAGCCCCTTTCACACTGTCAAATTTTTCCATCATACTGCTTCCAATAAGTTTGATCAAATAAAGTTGGAAAGTTGTGACAGATACGTCATAAACGCCGCCATATTTGTCTGAGAAAGTTGGGCGGCTACAGTTTCCATCAAACATTTTAGGATTGGATGATTTCTGAAATTTCTTTGATTTTTCGCGGTCTCATCCAATCATAATCGTGCACGACCTACATGGACATCAAGAAACTTTAAAATAATGAACAATTGCTGGAAACTGAGTATGTCATGAAGATAATTCATTTATATAGAAGCTGTCTGGGCATGAATGCTATTTAAAGTCAATCAGTATTGCACATAATAATGTTGAATTTGAATGTATTAAATTTCATTGTGCTGGAAAAAGTTCACTCATGGATAACATTTGAATTTAGTAAAGAAGCGAAAATTACAACATTCTTTGCATTTCTTCCTGTAATGGACTTCATGGAAAAACCAAAGCAATATATCATGTCACTATAGAAATATTTTTAAAATAGTAATTCAAAATTCATTCCCGCGGTAAAATAATGGACAGTGTAGCACATTTACAAACACATTTAACATAAACTTGATAATTTTTTTTGAGAGGTTCAGAATGTGTTGTCATGTAATCTTGGCGGCAAATCTTAACAACGTGACACGATTAGGTATGTTGCGATATTACTTATACAATACTGGTATCGATACTTTACTTGGATACTGGCTATTTTGGAATTTGTATGTTTAATTCAATACTGTACCAGTATCATATCAGTAAATGATTCGATACCAATACTTTTTTTTTTTCGGAATTAATTCTTGCAGTTAATTTTATATCCCTTTAATTAAAGTGCTCCACAAATATAAAGATGTGTTCTCCTCCATAAAATAATAATATGAAAAGCAACACACAACAGTATTCTACTTGTTCTCTGATTGGAACAATAACCAAAGATAACTAATCCTAATAAGTGCTGTACTCTGTACTTTTTGCAAAGCAAACATCAGTTATGGTTGGGGGGGGGGGAGACGGTGGTCTGTGTTGTCCATACCACCACCATAGATATTTTTACATGGCAGCATCTATGGGTGGTGAAAGGAAAACATGTGATGATGATGCAATCGCCACATTCGCATTTAGCTGCTGCATAGAATTGTCAACTTCTTTATTATATAACTCCGGAATGGAGGTAGCTGAGTCATCATTTCAGTATTAGATTTATCTTGTCAAGCACTATTCGTGCTGTCAATATCATCTAACACGTAATTTGTAGGGGCTGCGGTGGCCAATGCTGAGCCCGCTCGCCTCCCACCAAGACGAACTGGGCTCAATCCCTGGCCAGGTCACCAAATTCTCGCATGTGGGAATCGTGCCGGACGGTGCCTGTGGTTGGCGGGTCTTCTCGGCGCTGCTCCATACTCACCTCAATCACCCTTATGGACCCTGAAGATCTTATACTGTTCACAGCCACCCAAATTTCTCCACTCTCCACTCACTCATAATTTGTAACTATATACGTTTCTAATATCCAAATAAAATTGTTATTGGTTAGAAAGTCACTATGTGTGTTTATTATTTATAATCCTTGATTATGTCAGACTGCTTCCAGTAAATTTTGGTTAAATAAAGTTGGACAGTTATGATGTTATAGAAACGTCATAAACACTGCCATATTTGTCTGAGAAAGTAGAATGGCTTCAGCTTACATAAAACATTTTAAGATTGGACGGGTTTTTAATTTTCTTCTATGTTTGACTGTCTCAGCCAATCACAATCGTGCACGACAAAAATGGACGTCAAGAAACTTGAAAACATTGAACAGTTTATGGAAATGGAATATGTATTGAAGATAATTATTTATGTAGAAGCTGTCTGAGAATGAATAATATTATAAGTGAGTATTGCTCATAATATTATGAACTCAGAGGCATTAAATTTCATTGTGCAGGAAACATATGTGATAAATAAAATTTGAATATAGTAAAGAAGGGAAAATAAATGGCAAGATCCCTTGCATTTCTTAACTAAAAGAAAAAAAACAAAAGCACTATAAAAATAATTTTTAAATAATAATTAAAATTAGATTTTTGAGTAAAAAATGTTGACAATTTGACATATTTTCAAACTCATTCAAGATTATTTGATAAAATTAGTTGGAAGGAAAAATTTAAGGTCGTATTTTGTCTTCAAATTTTCTTGTCAAATATAGTTGAGGGCGAAATTTTACAGTGTCAAGGGGTTTAATATTGTCTTCAAGTTTTAATGTCGAATTTAGTTAAAGGCGAAAATAATTTGACAGTGCGCTTTAGTGTACTAAACCACTCGAAATCAGAGGTTCATAGCACGGCTATCCCCATGGCCTGATGATGTTAGAACGATAAATTTGCGACCGAAGCATGAAGCCAAAGGATCAACCTATACTATCGTACATTTATATTTAATATACTGCTCATTCTCAAGGAGTAATTGCCACGGATCCGAGAGCAACATTTCGTGTTGCTCACGCTCCGAACGTCATAAGGGGCTGAGTTGTACGACGTTCTCACATCAAAAAATATCAATTCCAAAGTGACCTCGAAATGAGAGATTGATCTAGGTTTTGTCTCATTAAAAATATAAATAAGTATGTATAAATATAAATCAATTTTATGAAAAATATAACTGGCAAAATAAATATAAAAGAAATTGTACAGATACTAGTGATGGGTAGTTCACGAACTACCAGTTCATTTTGAACTGGTTATGAAAAGGAACTAGGTGCATAGTTCACCACGACATAAAAGAACTAGTCTCTTGTGATATCGGTCAGTCATTCTCTTAATACCAGCAACTACGCCAGGCGTGCCACTGTACATGATCCATCATTCGTCGCTCCCTGCAACTTTCCCCCCTCTGTTTCACCCTCTCACCGTTACTGGCCACATCGCAACGTGCATACTTCTTATCTGTCTGCCTCTTGTCTATCAGTATCTTTGTTTTAGCTCGTTCAGCACTGCCTCGAACTTTAGGGATCGCAGAGCAGACCTACCTAGTTCAATAGTGACATGAGTCGCAAATCGGTTGGGAACCACACACAATAAAGCACTAATTCTTTCTATACAATCAGTAAAGCTATGTGTCATTCAGTGTAACTCTATTGCAATATTTTGCATTACAAGACTTAAGGCCCCTGAGCTTCTTACACAAAAAAAAAAAAACCTCTGGCATTTAACTTTACGTTTTCTTTCCTCCGACGAAACCACCAATACAAAATACAATTGTAAAGTTAGTGTTTAGACAATTGAACATCGGTTCTGCCAGCTTCGTATAAAAGTGTATCTTGGTATGCGAATAGTTATCATATTATTCAGGAATGCATTTAACGCACCTTTTATGAATATGGGCTTAAAATTTATATTAAAATTTTATTTAAAAAAAACTAATTTCTTTACTTTATTAAAATATGTTGACGCCCGCTAACAACCAGCGGTGCTAGAAACCATGATGGCGCTCGCTACGCACGTGTCACGTGTCCCACACATGTGCAAAGAGGCCAATAATCTGGAACTTTCATATAAATGTTATTTTTCAGTGTAAAATGTGTTCTGTTGTATTTGCAATGTTAAACATGTCTTAAAATTTGTTCAAGTGTTTGTCGCTATTTTTAATTAATTTGGTTATAAAATTCAAAGTGCCCGCAGCACCGAGATTAAGAACACTAATATTCTGGCATAAACGCTATTATAAAGAGACACTAAAATAATATGAACCTTTATAAAAAAATTATATAAATGTAAAATAGTACTTAAATTAGTATTTGCCATTTTATTTTCAATAATAAAATATCTTACTCGGCGTGCATAGCACTTCCGCTTATGTCATCCCCGTAGGCATCCATGGTAAGTCCATGCGATGCTTGTATCTGGACAGTCTGTCGAGGAGAGCTGGCGAGGTAAGACACTGTCACGTACGCACTACAACTTTTGTTCAATGATTTAGGTTTCCATAGTCAATTTAGTTTACTGGTCAGCCTTTGCTTGCTTGCGTTTTTGCCAGACATTTTCCCCAGCACTATGCTTCCACTTTATTAATTTATTGCGCCATTGAGGCATTTTAAACTTAATCGAGGAAGAGAAATATGGAGAGGTTAAGCGACCTGCACAACTTGAATCAGGCGCCATCTGCCTATGTTTATTGCATTTCATTGTAACTTCTGCGTGTGCTACACACAATTTTAAGAGCTTTATTTTTATGTATATACTTAAGGGTAGTTTTCCTGTTTGAATATTTTATGGCGACATCACGTATAACCCCATCTGCTCGTCTGCTCTTTTTTTGATTGCAGGTGATGTATTGCCTCACGAACTTCCTCACATATCGAGTGGCCCCTGGTCAGTGGAAAAATTTCCCTATGTTCCGCACCATCTGTGCAGCCCCTGGATGCCCTGAAAATCTACTGCTGTGTACGTGTTGCAATACTTGTTCTTGTGCCCTTTTGGGGACGAATGTTCTCCAACTAGCCTCTGGATGGTGGGATCTACACTCAATTTGGCCGTTCCAAACCCGCCACCATTCGTTGTGTCGTTGTGCTAGCTGCTCTCTCCTTTCTCTTACATGCTAACACTCCCTCTGTGCAGTTGCTACTACTTCTTGAACTTTATCTATGCGGCTCTCCGTCTCTATTACTTAGCACCTTCCGACTCCTACATCATCCACCTCTGGAGTTCTGTGTCCTGCCTCTACGATGGCTATTGTAGGACCTGGTGCCCGTGAGAGCTCATATGCAAGCTGGTTCTCAGTTCCTGGGACATGCTCGACCTCAAAATCATATGCTTGGAGCAGCATGGCCCAGGATGCGAGTTTGCTTCTGGCTTCACATATCGTGTGGAGCCAGAGCAGGCACTGGTTGTTTGTCCTCAGCGTAAAATTCTGGTACACTAAGTATTCGTGGTAGTGCTTTACTGCCCACACGACTGCTAGGCACTCTCTCTTGTTTACGTCATATCGAGATTCGGTTGGGCCAAACCAAACTTGGCACTCCCATACTCAATGAATTGCCTCTCGTTGTTCTCCCCAAGTTGGTACAATACTATGCCCAGGCCCTTCTCGCTAGCGTCCGTCTGTAAATACAGGTGCCTACTGGGATCATGACGTGCTACGACTGTGCATTGTCGGAATTGCAGCTTCAGTTCCCGAAAACTTACCTCCTGGTCTACGGACCATACGAACTTGCATGTGGGTGAGAGTAGGTCAGTAAATGGCGCTGTAATTTTTGCAAACCCGGGAATGTTGTCCCTGAGCCAATTGACTAAACCGAAAAACTTCCTCAGCTGCTTGCGAGTTTTTGGAGGTTCATGCCCTTACACCGGAACAGCTTGGACATCAGTCCAAGCTGTTCCGGTGTCGGCTGACCGCCTTGCTCATCTACCAGTGCCCAAGGAATCCGATACTCTCTTGCCGATGTGGCACTTCCTGTTCGCATATGTCAGTTGGTTGATTGCAAGTCTTTCCAAGACTAACTACAAGTGGTGCAGATGTTGTTCCCTGTTCTCAGACCAGATGATCACATCGTCCTGATACGCAAG
This sequence comes from Dryococelus australis, assembly GCA_029891345.1. Lineage (NCBI taxonomy): Eukaryota > Metazoa > Arthropoda > Insecta > Phasmatodea > Phasmatidae > Dryococelus > Dryococelus australis. The sequence continues at coordinate 193,241,137 of CM056998.1, read as the reverse complement.
CGTGAAGTCACCTATGTATCTGTCGAGCACTCGGACCATCATGGCCTGGAATGTCGCTGGCGCACACTCCAGCCGAAATGGCATTGCACAAAATTGATACCTTCGCCCATCAGGGGCAGTGAAGGTTGTCTTGTGTCTGTCTTATTGTCGAATTGGTACCTGCCAGTACCCACTGCGTAAATCTAGCGAAGTCATAGCTTTTGCCTTCCTCAGAGTGTGTAAGACATCCTTCACACTTATGTAGGTAGGGGATGTGCTCTGCGTGATACTGTTTAGCGGCCTTAAGTCCACACAAAAACGCCACGTGCCGTCCTTCGGCAAGAGCGAAATGGCGCTATTGTACTGGCTGTTCGTAGGTTCTATGACTCCGTCTGCCGACATTTCTCTAAACTGCTACTTGATAATCGCACTCTGGTGTGGTTGGTAACTGTGTGGCCCAGAAAATAATGGTTGGTCGCGTTCCATTGGTCTTACATATTCTTCTGTTGTTCTTTGTAGTGGGTCGGCAGCCGCGAACACATCTCTTCGTTTGTGGAGTTTTCTCTGCACTGTACCTCGGTACTCCTGCAGTTCTTCATGGTCTAGTTCGTCCAGACTGACTTCTGGTGCGCTGTTGTTGATGCGAAGTTCCAGTTCGTACACCATGCGCCTCTCTTTGCTTCTGAAATGGATTCTGCAGGCTGCAGGTTCCACAATCGCCTGTTGCTCGGTGAGCCATGTAATGCCTAGGATAGCATCTTCCCACAGGTCCTCTGATACCAGGGCTGTCGTTTTTGTTTCGAAGTCCCGAATGCGGATTGTCACTGCTGCTTCTCCGATCGTCTGCCCTGTATGGGGGTGTGTGGCGAGGTTTACCATCTGGTGAGTTGGGTTCAGCCTCTGACCCTTCATGAAGTCCCTCCTGACGAAATTGAGGGATACTGCTGTGTCCACTAATGCCAAACACCTAATGCCATTAATAGTCACCAGATTTCTCAACATCCGATTAGTAGACTCTTCAATATGTTAGAGTAGTATCTTTTGCGATGCTTCTGTGGTCCTTTTGATCGTCTGGGGTTTCCCTGCTGTTTGGATGCTCGGTGGTTTAATGGGGTAGTTGGCATCTTATCTTCCCACACCAGCTACTAGTTTCCCATCTCTTTCTATTTGATGTTCTGCTCAATTCTGGCTTTCAGGGCTGGGCACTCATTATGCCAGTGTTTTTCAGGGCAGCAGTGGCATTTAAGTGAGAGGTTTTGCTCTCTCCTCTCTTCCCTTACTGCTCCTTCCCTTGGTGCTCCTTCCCTTGGTCCATTCCATCTTGGTGGTGGTGGACCAATGTCAGGCCCAAATCCCTGGTCCCTGCGAGGTTGGAAGCTACTTCCCTTTCCATTACCGGAGTGTGCCGGTTGATACCCGAGTCCATTGCCTTGCATTAGGCCTTGACCATGGTTGGCCTGTCCATTCTCGCTTCCTCCCCTTCCTGCCTGGTACTCCCTGTTGCCGTGGTCCAATAATACTGCTGACCATTTAAGGCTCCCACACTGCTGTGTATTAGCGGTGCCATTGCCGGTTTGCATTCCAGCCATATAGTGGAGGCCACTACCTCCAGAATCTCTGTGTCGCTCATGTGTGGGTGAAATTGCCGGATCATGTTAAATTTGCATGTGACAAATGCTGTTAAGCTTTCCTCTGGACCTTGGGCGTCCGAAACTACCCTACTTTGCGCCTGTAGTGACGAAAAGGTATTTGCAAAGTGGCAATTGAATTCTGCTAGTCACTCCTCCCATGCCATGTTATAATACTTGATGGACCTCCAATGTGCATGCTTCCCCTTGCATTTGCTCGCTGATGCATTGTGCCCATTCTTCATGACAAACTATATACCATGCTAAGCGGCCCGTGCAATCTCTCAAAAATGTTTGAGGATTTTCATTGCTTAACCCTGAGAACATCGGTAACTTCTGGAATTTGTTTGAGGTTAGGTGACGTATCTGAGGAACCTGAGATGTTTGAGGTTGATCATTGACCCTGGCTGGTTGTATTACCAGAGGTCGCCTATCGCCTTCCTCGCATCTGTCCCCTGTGTTCCGGTTCGTTCGTGTCTCTACTACTTGGACATCTACTGGGCTGATATTCGTGCTGGACACTCGTAGCGAACTTCTCGATGCTCCGAAAAAAAAACCCGTTGCAATTGCTTCTGCGACCTGTAGACGCACTGCTCACAGCTAAAACGTCGGGTAATTGTGTTGACAATATCGTTTTCAGTACTGCACTGCCAATGTGACAACTTTCCGCATCGCTCACACACAGCTGTTTCGCCCTGTTCTTCCGTGCATACATCTTGATTACATCTGTGTGGTAATGTATCACTCCCTGTGACGAAGTCTAACTCTCTGCGTAGGTTTGGGACGAGTGTACTCGCGCAACCATTACATAGTATTCGTCCCTGCTAGTATTTTGTTGCATGCTCGTCTTGTGTCAGGCAGCCTGCATGATAATCTTTCCTACATTTTGCACATTAAATTTCGCCTTTGCTTACACCGCAACACAGTATTTGTTTCTCCCACTGCCCCTTGCGATAATTTTGTTCAGGTTCACTGCCGAAATAAATTTGTAGGTTACTCTCGTGTGTACATTTGCAGGTGTGCTTCTGTACGGGGACAATGGGGCCCCGGACTGCTCGTCGTCTATTACACTCCGCGCCTAATGCCGTGGGAGTGTCGGCAGAGGTAGCTCTCCATTCTGACCAGATTCTGCTGATATTTTCCCTTTGTATTTTGTTTTCTAAACGTTTTGTGGCCTTCAATTCCCTATATTGGCAACCGATGCCCTGGGCTGCATCTGTTTCCATTATGGGGCATACGCACTTTAAGCATAATTTTCTTACTTTCCCGCCACTTGTGAATCTTAAGTTGGGGCGTGTACTGCATGACTGCCCAAAGATATTTTGCGTTGCATCTGCTATCGCGTCAGTTGTCGTGTAGTCTTTGCAATTGGTCCATTTTCCCCACACGCACATCGGGAAAAGTACCGTTGCTGTTCGGGGGAGGGGAAAGGGTAGTGCCAGACAGCTAACTTATTGCCTGCAAGAGTTCCCTGTTGTGAGAAATAGGTTAAACGGCCGATCTGGAGTTACGCGATTTAGGTCATCAGGAAAGTTACTCGCTGTTCCCAGCAGCCTGCACCAACGTACTCTGGGCTGTTCGGATCGCCCCTGGCATGCACTAAGGCGATATCTGACTGCGGCGGCACAAATGGCCATAAGAGCACATGGGAGCACTCGGCTCACATCAATACTACCAATTGTAATTGGCCTAATATCTTCCACTCCATCATCTTTACCTTTTCCTTTTGGTATTAAAACAGTTCTATTACCCTCCCACAAAGTTGGAAAAATTTGAAATTTAAAATTATGTAAAAAAATAATGTAACTATTTCAACAACACCTGTCTTGTATAAATGCATTCTTCTTAATATAATCTACCCCTTGTGCATTCTTCGCATTCATCCTATTCCTCCTCTTTACTACTTCTTCGATCGGAATTGGCATCAAACATTCATTAATATCCCAACATTCCCTAGCCTTTACACTAACTTTATCATTATCCTTTATATTTACTACCCAAATCTTATCGTAAAAAAGTTTGAACGTCTTTACTCATTCCTAAATATTTCCTTTCTTCCCCTAAATTCTAACTCAAAATTTTATCTAGTAAGACTCTAGGCGATCTCTCAAATAATCGCCGAACTTCTCTAAATTTTCTCACTTTATCTTTTCCACCTTTAGAGTTCGGCTTACCCTTAAATATAGAAACCTTCATCTGTTTTATTTCATTATCTTCCTTATTAGCCCTAATTAATTCCTTATTAAATCTTTCAAGCTATCCCTCTAACCTCTCTTGTACAATAGTTTTATCATCAATCCTAGCTATTTCTATTAATGCCTTCCAAAGGTCAATTATCCCAACCTCCATCTTCTTTTCCAAATTTTTATCCAATTTCTTGCTCAATCCTTCAATAATTCTATCGAACAACACTAACCATTCTGCATACTCATCCTCTATTCCTGTCTCTACCTCATTACCCTTGTTTCCTTCATCCCTTATTTCTCCTCCCCCTTCTCCATCCTTTTCATCTCCTCCCAAACCTTCTTCTCCACCTTTCCAGCCCTCTTCCATTCCTATTATCTCTTCTCTAGTACATTCCTAATGTATTTCTGTGCTTCATTCCCAATTTCTCTCTAATATTTTACACACCCTGTTATCCTCCATTTTCTTTCTACTTTCCTCTATTTCTATTCCCATCCAAACTCTTATTTTAAAAACCCATTCTAGTTTTACTCATTTCACTAATAAGTTTACCAATTCTCCTACTCCTTTCGCTGCCTCTTATAACCCCTGCGACTTCAATTCCCTCACCAACCTTTACCTGCTGAACATCCTCCAAATTCAACTTGACTCTCTTCCTTCTCCCTCCACTTCCCAACAACAATCATTCCCTAGTGCATACCTTCCCCCCTCAACTCTAAAATCAATCTCTTTACAGCCACTTTGATCTTCTTTTATTATTATCTGTTCAACCAGTTCCGGTTCCAACAATTACAAAAGCTCTCAATTACTACCTACCTCTTCCTCACACCTATTCTCCAAACTAACCTGCATTCCAAATTGCCTTATCTCTCCATCATCAACCCCCAACTCAATATCATATTTCATTTCAATTACCACATTGCTCCTTCCCAAAATTTTAATTTCCCTATCATGGCTACATAACTCCCACATCTTAACATCTCTCCTCATCAATCCATCCTTCTCATCTTCAACTCCCTCCTACTTTTCTCTTACCTCTACAAACCTAATCCCTTCTTCACTATCGTATTCTTCCCCTTTCTTATCATCATACTTTACTTCAGTAATTTCAATTCCACCCTCATCATCCTTTTCACCTATCGCTGGCAACCTCTCATATCTACTCTCACATAATTCCCACCACATTTATTCACTCCTCTTAATCGATCCATTCCATCTAAACCTTTCTGGCCTAAACCTAAACCCACCATTTGCCATCCACATCTGTAATTATTCTGATAAATCCACTTCCTCCCTCCTCTCTATTCCCATCCTTCTCACACACCTAACTCGCAACTCCTTCCCAATTCCAAAATTACTCATCTCTAAGCATCTATCCTTCTTCACGATCATTTTTCTAATCATCACATCCCTATTTTCACCATCCCCTTTACCCTATTCGGAGCTCAGTACTCCCCTCAACATTCTGACTTATTTTTCCTACACTCTCGCCATCCTCCACATTCCTTTCTCCCCTACAACTCCCTTCACCTTCCATTATGCTCTCCTCTCCTTCCTTCTCACTCATCTCCCTCTTACCCCCCCCCCCCCCCAATTGGACTCCTCTTTTTCTGAAAATGCCTATTCTTCATTAAACCAATCCCCCTTCTCTTCTCCTGTATTTTTCTCATCGTATACCATGTCATCTAAGAAGCTATCTTTTCATTAATGCTGTAAAAAGTCTGTATTTATGTTCTAAAATCATTAACAACTCAACATCATCTTCAATCCAACTTGCCCTTGCTGATATACTTTTTAGCCCCATCATTTGTTCCCATCTCTTTTTGTGTCGTAACTCGGGATGGACCGTAAGCTCATGTATCGAGAGTGCCCTTTCAGAAGCCCAAATATTACCACAGTCACATTTTCACCTACTATCGAGAGCCTCAGGTGTTCCTTTCCTAATTACACATTTTGCATAGTGTACTGTGACAGCTTGATATTTATTGTAGAGCCCTTCAGACTTTCCACATTAAAATTTAATAATTGATCCTTTATGGTGTTTAATAAAGGGATAGTCAACAATCACCGACTCACCAACAATCATTTTAAATAACACAATCAACAACAAGGAAACACACAACCTAACCACGGGCCATAGATATCTCTACCTTGGTTAGCCCAACAACCTACAAATGGCCAACAATATGATTTATCTTCCTGAACACTCAATCTACACACCTCACAACTCAGAACTTATCCTCTCCTCTCAGATATTTAAAACCACTATGTTCAGAAAGAAAGAGTCTCATGTTAACCCGAGATGATTCCCCTCGAAGGTCAGTTCGCGGCCCTGTGTCAGACCCAATAACGCTGAATCTGAATACCCGTACTTGGGCTTTACACATTAAAAAATTGTGGTGAACCCGCAATAATTATGATCAAATCCAAAATCATTATTCAGCAAAAAATTAACAAAAACAATAAAGTCTAGATTATTCACCACTCAAGGAAGGTATAAAAACATGAAATTAGTAGACATAAAAAAAAATTATACCAAAATCCATTAAATCGATAATTATTTAACTCAAAACACAAACGAACTAGTGTCATTACAGAGACCCAAAAACAGAATGTCAAGCATATGTATATCATATAACCATACTGGAAATGTATAAGAAAATCACAAGAAAATCTCGAGGTGCCTCGCACGCCAATTCATTGAAGATACTCAACAGTCCAGCCACACTGACAAAATAATTATATTAAATCAGACTTGAAAAAGGGGAAATATCACAGCAAATATATATTGAACTATAAATATAAAAGTCAGTGAATTAAATAACCTGGGCTCCGAAATTATTACGTTTATCTTCACCACAGCGAACAAACAATCACATAGGTAGGACTTTAGAGCCACCTTAACACGACCTATAACAGTTTTAATATTGAGCCAGGTCGGTTTCACATACCATACGTGTGTAATCAAGTCAAATTCAGGCATTTAACAAGGTACCTCGGTAAAAATATTTGTCACTTCAATCGACTAGATTTTATGCAGTTATGAAATACACAAGAGACTAGCAAGATTAAGTAAGTACTTATGTAATAACCCGTTTTTCACGTCTCTCACTGGCCAAACAACATTACAATTATTAATATGTGCAACATCATAGGCATTTAATCACTGATCTGGGGGCACTAAAAATTCTCACAATCATTAAGACAATACAAGTATTTACAACCCCACCTTTTATCCATCAAATGACCAGTTTTCAGACAAATTCTCGCCCATTAAACATCGCTAACATCGAAACTTATCAAGTGTATCATTATATTCCACCATTGCAGGTACAAATACAATTAATTTGGGGTGGCGACATCTACTCCCAGTAAAGCCCACAGTTAAATAAAAGATTAAAAGAATACAGTTAAAAAAAGTTTACCTCTGAGAAGGCCCGCTGTACAATTGCCCATCAAGGTGGCCTCTCCTAAAAAATTTCCTACACAACAAAATAAAACCTCTAATCTGGGTCGTTGTGGACATGAGTGCTGAAAGTTTAACTGAGCTACTAGGGACCACTTTGGAACAAGCAACATTGGTTACTCGAAATATTCCTCTGCTGACAATTATAAATTAAATTTCGATCATGTTACCCAAAAATATAAAGCAGTGATTTAAATTACTAGTCGTTGCCTTGGAAGTACTTAAGCACTGACATAAAATTAATCAATATCATAATAAATTCCCTACTACGTTATCTCTCGATGCCACAACTCACCTTTTTCTGCTATCAGGCCGATGCCTTGCTATACATTAATAACCACGAGTCTTACAACTTGCAAGAGAATGCTCTTACAATTAAAGTGTGATTATAAAATATTGCAACGACTTATCGCAACATTTAATCATCATGCATCGCAGCAGTGAATTATTCGAAGTCCCCAGCTATTCAGATGTTGATCCATTTATTGGGGTCGAGAAATGGAAGCACCCCAATCGAAGCACATCCCTCTAGTAGCGCCTCCAGAATCAGGATGACACCAAGTGCTCGCAGGGAAAGGGTAATGAAAGCGTTGGAGGGAAATGAGAAGGGGAGGGGAGACACACGAGCGATATGAGTCACACGATCCATGAGCAAGTGGGTAATTGAAGCATTAATGCGGCGGGAATTACGAATGAATGCGCAAAATAAATATATGTTTATTCAAAACAAATAAATAAAATTATTAACAGAGAAACAAATAATAATAATATCAAAAAGAACTATCAAAACGTTTTTAAGTTTCCTGTCAAAGTTATTATTCACTTAACAATGTAGGTATGTATTGAGATAGAAAAGGTTGTGCAAGGGCAAAACAGTAATACTGCAGAAATTTAGTTTGTTGTTACTCAACAGAATTCGAATTTACAATCATCACTGGAAAATTCTTAAAATGTATTATTATACAAACTATATTCAGGAAATGCACTGGTTCACCCAGTGTTTGAATTAAGAAGTGAAAGAAAAAAAAAAAGAATTTACTGTAAGGTTAATAGGATGCCCTACTAAAATAATAGTCCTGATTTAACTCACGCAGATGAGAGTATACACAAAACAAACAAAAATATATTTAAATTACTGCAAATTGATTAGGGGTAGACTTTAACAACATATTCTGAAACAATAAATATTATTGTTCTCCAATTTGAAGTTACATTAACAAAATTATTTTGGATCAGTACATCGGAATATTCATTTCAAAAACCAGTATAAATCAATAATAAAAATTAGCCACCCAGGGCTTAAATGAAAAAGGACGAAACTAATTTTAATAGTGTACTACAGATTCGGTTAGCTTAAATACTTTATTCGTGGATATAAAGATTGGCATGGTTACTGGAATAAGCCTTAGAGAACTTTAACAAGAATTAGTAAAGAAAGAAAAGATTCAAAACAACTATTAAATGAATAAGTGAAAACGTACATCAAAGTCAATTTTAACGGAGGAACCTGTCAAACCTCTGTCTACTTCAAAGCAGTAGTACCAACCTAACTCCAACACATATGGACACAAAAACCGGTGGAGCCATTTAAACACAAGGTACTACCAATTCCAATAACCAAAGTATCAACGAAGAGGTCTGAAAACAACTGCAATAGCTAAGGTTCCATCCCTTGCAAAAAATTAATTAATTATAATACAGTAAACATAACCTCCTTAACTCCTCGGCCAGAGCTGATGAGCTGGATATAATTACCTATAAGACATTTGCCAGGCTCTCGACACCTCCTACCCCCAGGCATGGCCAGTACCATTCTTCCTGCGAAGCAGGGAAGAACTTCCCGACCACACACAAAAACAAAGATTTTCAAAGAACACTTAGCAGCATCATGTTGTCGCAGCCTCCTCCAGGGCCGCATTCCTGCGCCTAGACCTCCATTCACAAGAGCTGTTCACTCACGACTCCTGTTGCCAGCTCTCGACCTCGTCAGCTAGATCCGAAAACACCACCTGCCTTGCTTGACATCATGGCCGAGGCCGACGTCATGGCTGGCCAATCAGAGCCAGTCACCGGAGCGATTGATACCTCGACAGCTCGAAGACAAACGCCCCTTTCCCCCCTTACAAACCCAGCAGCAAAGTGCAGTGTTCATCAAAACATCCCAGCTCTACCAAGGAAAGTGTCGGCGCAGCTCACAGCTGCAGCCCTGTATTTCGAACGAGCAGAAGATAATTCTACCGAACTGCTGAAGGGGGAACACTAACGAGCACCTGGGCCGAGAAAATAAGGCCAGCTGCCTTCGCTTCAGAAGAAGTCTGCTGATCCATGTGGTGACGAAACTCTTTCAAAATAAAAATAACAAGTGACCTCAGTTCCTCAAGAACCACAGAAGTAAAAAAAAAAAAAAAACTTTATTATAAACCAAAAAAAAATGGTTAAGTAACCATTTCCTATTTCAATTCCACCGTAAATTACATGGCCTAACCATGAAATAAAAATGTAACAAACTAAATTGGCAAATTAAGAATATCTGCTTACAAAAAAAATATTTAAATAAAGTAAGAATTCGTAAGGAGACACTATAATTTCAATTTCCAACTAAAACCTCGCCATCTAGTTTAAGGCTAAAAAGTCAAAAACATAACACTGCCATACAACAACACAACATTATGTCTTTAAATTTAATCCACGTATTTTTGGTGCATTAGTTAAAATTCCTTTCGATCACGTGTGATAGGAACGTGGCACATCAGGTGCCCTAGTACGACACGTTCGAGAGTAAGTTAATTTTTGTAATTATTCGATATAGTGTATTGTATTATTTAAATTGCAACAGGGTTTTTTTTTTCAGTACGAAATATGTCTTATTTTGATTTCTGAATAATTGTTGTCTCACATGTGCAGAACGAGTTTTAAGAAACACATTGCACTATGATAAGCTGGGGCACACTGTGTGGTTAATATTACTAATTTGAGTTTTACCCTTGAATATTTCTGTGAGCCTGCAAAAATATTAAATAAGATGTCACTTTCGTTTTTTTGAGCTGTATCAGGTCCAGTACAAGTTAAGCCATTGCTTGTGTTTACCTACGGTGTTAACAATCCACAAACACTACATGCTAAAAAGCGGGCAATAAATACAAATGTCTTTTAAGTGTTTTGTGTCATGGGTTAACCATGTTTGTTATGTTGTATACTGAAATTAGTTGAAGTGTGAATAAATGTAAATATATCACTGCATGCACAGAGCCATGCTGATGTGTGGCGTAATCTCCAAATTGGAGGCTATTTTGCCAACTAAGTGGTAAGTTTTATGTTTAAGTTATATATTTTATATCTATATCCAGTGACTTTTGTATGTAAAATGTTATATAATTTATACTTCATTTTCATCAAGGGTCAAGTTCGTTCATTTTGTTTCACTTAATACTGCATGTTTTCATCAAAACTGATCACGTGATATGGCGGTGCAGGAGTTGTGGCCAGTGAGCAGGCAGCTCGCCATCATGTTCACTAGTAGCATCCTGATCATTATGTGAGGCAGAGTGTGCATGCGCCTCCACGGGCTTTCACCATTTTGTGCCAAACCATGTAGTATTCAATAGCTTAATGTAATTATCTGGAACCTTGTTTTTCAGCCCGAGGAGTGAGCGGCCTCACATCCTGGTCATTTTTTTCATGATTGGGGCGTAATGCACAATAATTTGCAATATGGCCTAGTGCCACCTTTCGGTATCAGTGGGTCCATGTTTGAGTAAGTACTTATTGTGAAGGATCAGCGAAATAAATAAGTAAGTCGCATGAATCATCGACTTCTTATTTCGCCAGTCATTCTTGACAGTTTAACACATTTTTCATACGTATGACGTTATTAATTAATGGCATCGTAGGAGACCAAAACAGCCTCCATAGGAGTGAGTAAGCATTTGGGGGAGGCTTACAGCCCCCCCACTAGTTTAGGCTATTGAATTGTATGTCAGAAAACGTCATTAATACTTGGAATGTGCCATGGCGGGACTAAATAGCGCACACTAATCCAGGCCATATATCATGATTTTTTTGGATGCGGCTATCATACAACTTGTGAGCAGTGCAGATCAGTGGCAGATTCCTTGGGGAAGCCACACTAAGTATGGTCGACCACACAAAAACTCACTTTATTCATGCTCACAAACACTGTATGCTGGTGCCCATCTTGGTAATTATTTCCTGAACCAACCTTCCTACATGTGTGATTATAATTTCTCCAGAATCCAAATCAGCGTAGCCATAAATTGGCCTTCCCAAGCATGGGGCAACACACACCCGCCAAAATTTTTCCAAATTTTTCCGTCTCTTATGGTGCAGAACTTTCCGAAAACTACGTGTGTTGCCGTTGGCACACAAGTACCTGCAATTCTATCAACACTCATCCCAGTGCTATTCCACTCCTGTTAATCAACTCTACCTTGTCCACCTGGAATATCTATCCTGATATCCTTTTCTAAATCATCTATTGTGTGCCATGTGTGATCACATGCGACCACAAGTACCAGTTCCATTGGACCATAATGGTCCCTATTTTCGTTACTGGTAAAGTTCCTGTATTTTCCTTGCCCGCCGAAGCCAGCGTCCCCCCGTGTGTGGATGAGGGTGCACCACTACAGTCTGAAGTGTGTATATTTATATTTTAGTAAATTGACCTGTGTTATTGTTTTGATTTGTAATCGTGTTTTTGAGTTCTATATGATTTACTAGTGCATTGGTTAGTTGTCTTAGTAATCATGCGTGCAGTGTTCGAATTCAAGTACCCATGGTATTTTTAATAATTATTGTCACCTGTGCGATATAGTGTGTTTGTGTTTTAGTTTTAGGAGGGTTTCATTGTGTTTTGTCGTGCATAAATTTTCTGTCTTGAATATTTTCTGCTTGCCATGCACAACTTAAGTTTTAATGAACATGCTGTGAAGCCATGCGATGATGCACACAGTGTAGGGGAATGTATTTAATATTTTTCACCCACGTTTATTAACATTTGCCTACACACAAATTAAAATTAAGAATAACTTTCATTGTGGCTATGTATTATACACCCATGACCGGGGTGAAATATGCTGTAATTTTCATCTTGGCCTAGCCCCTCTTTTATAGTGTTAGCGGATTCCCACTTAAGCATAACAACTTGTATTCAGGTGCTTCATGCGAAGGAACAGCGAAATAAACAGTTTTCAACACGAGACATTGCCTCTTTATTTCGCTGGCCACTTCATGGCCATTTACCTGTTTTCATAGGTCTGATTTTATTTATTTATTAATGGTGTCAAAGGAGACCAAGACAGCATTCATGGGAGTGAGTAAGCAATTGGGGGAGGCTTACAGCCCCCACTAGACTAGGCCTTGAGGAATTTAATGCAACGTAAAAATGTACAATTAGGAGAAATTGTGTGGATATGGGGCCAACACCTTGTGTTAGCCCAGGCAATTATCCTATCAGTTGGAACAACACTATCAATCTACTCTCTGCAGCTTCAAGAACAGGGGACTCCCAGGGAAGGCAATGCACATGCCATCGATGTCACGACTGCATCTGTTTGCAAGGTGGATAGAGGCCTATCCGATCTCTAGCGTGTGGGCAAGAGGAATTGGGATGATCCTGGAATATGAATTTTTCACCTGCTGTGGATGCCCCAGAACAGTTCGGAGTGACAATGGAACACAGTTTACTGGTCGTGTGTGGCATGATTTCTGCATGTGATGGGGTGTGCAACATCACGGCACTGTGATTTATCACCCATTCGCTAATCCTACAAAACTGTGAAACCAGGATATCAAGACTTAGTTGCGTCTGCGTGTCGGGGGAAATCACGCATCACGGGCCAAGCATCGGCCCGCCGCACTATTCATGCTGCAGAAATGCACGAACCAGGCGACAGGAAGAACTCCCACTCAGCTGCCTCAAGGTCGCGTAATATCCCTTCCCGGGCGAGTTCTCCAGTGGAGTGAGGGAGCGTGCCTTGTCAGAAGGGGAAGAGGAGAGCAGAGAGGAACAGAGAGAAAGATAGATAAGGGAAACGGGGGAGAGCCAGTGTCGCTACACATCACAGTGGGTGCTGGACACCACCCGCCCTCCACCGTCACTGCAGCCAGGCCAGCAGGTGTACAATTGTATGCATCCGAAGTAAGCTGGACAGCGTGAATGTTATGTGGGCTTTGCGGCCAAATGGAGCATGGAGTGGACCATATGAAGTTCTGAGTATGCACGGTGAAACTTGCTACAAGATACACCTTAGCAAGCGGCATTCAGTGATTTTTCACTGGGATGCTCTGAGGCTTGCCGATACCGGGATTGCAATGCCTGGCGCCGAGATGCAACCCCATAGCACGGGAGTGGATAATGTGGAATCTGGACCACCAGACAATGTCACAACCGTGACCAAAAATAACGCACGTGAGGAATCTCTTCGAGAACCTGCAGCTGCAACGCCTGACATCGATATGTCTACAGAGGCTCTAATGGGACGAATGGCAGGAAACAGCTCTTCGCAATGAGGAGAACAACAGTTGTCAACGGCTGTCACACCTGCTGCCCTGAGAGACACGCCGAGTGGGCTGCCTCAAAGCTATCACCATTGCCAGGTGAGGGACCCACCTGGAAGCACCGTGACACCCAGGAGACACAGTTTGTTGCTGGCACCGTTTTCACCAGCACCAAGACCAAGTTTGTTTGCTTTGGGAATGCCCAAGCACTCTGTCTCCACCGCCCACACCCAGCTGGCAATGATGACAGTGAGAGCAGCAGCGACGATTCAGAGGCCGAGGAGATGTCTTCCCCTCCCCGACCACTCGGAGCAGGTGTGCATCACCCGGCATACCACGTGCACGGCCTATGGACATATGGAAACGCCCACCACAGCAGTCAAAATGCAGGGGGCTACGCAGGAGCAGCAGTCCTACCCACCTAGATGTCAACAACAGGGTAGTAACTACAACCTGCGACAAGAAAATGTGTCCCAGAAAGGGGTGGGGGGGTTATGATGTGTACCACATCCCTGGTCCTAGACCGTTCCCCACGTAGTCCAAAACCAGCCGAAGTTCACCTCAGCACCACACGAGTGCAGCAGTGCTCAAGCCAGTGGTCTCTTGTGGCTGCCTGAGTGTGCACCAGTTTAAGATGTGCTGAACATGATGCAATTATTTTTCCATTCATTTATCATTACCCTTTCTCAGTTATATTTTCAGTATTATTATTTTTCTGAGTGTTTACTGGACGGAGTTATGCAACAACAGACCGACCAACAAAAACATGTCTCCCATATATTGACCATTGAAGTTAAATGCATATCATTTATTGCATATTACACTAAAGTAATACAAGTGTATTCGTGTAAGTACAAACGAATAGATAAATTCGAATGAGTGTGATGTATTCATATTATATCACACTTAACATATTATTTTCACAAAAATGGAAAGAATTGCACAGTTGGTCTATTGTTGCATATCATGGAGTTTAACATTGTTTGACAAATGTAATTGGGTGACTGTTGCATATTGCGATTCCGGCTGAAATGGAACAGGTAACAGGAATATTGTTTGTTGCATTATTTTTAGTAAAATAACACAAATTATTAAAAACATTTGATATTCATTTTGTAACAAATAAACTATATTCCAATAATGTAAAATACAAAATATTGGTTCCTGTTCATTATTCACTTCATGTAACATTGTCTAATACAACAAAGTAAATTATTCTGTGCCTGTAACAACATTATCTCGTGCAACCACACGAACTTTTGGCTGTTCTTTACGTGTCATTCAGTAACGTGACAACAGATAAAAGACAAAAATACAAAATAAGTGCACGTATTGACAGCTGCGGTAAAGCAACCTCATCATACAAATTAATTCATTCCCCAATCTCAATGTCAAATTCTGGCTCTCCACCAAATCCATCAATATCATCTTCAATTTCCTCCCGAGCCACAAGAACCGAATACATTTTTTCTGCAGTCATTTGGAATAAGATGCATCAGAGATCTAATAGCTTTCAGTTTTGCTGGCATTATTGGCTTGCCATTTGCCCAAAGTTGTACTCGATTTGTATGAAAAGACTGTTGTGCATATGTATTCTTCCTTCGCAAGTTGACCTCTACGTAGTCAGTTTGTGACAAATCGGATTTTGTAGTATTGTGTTCGTGTGATTTCTGTTTCTCTAATTTGTATCCAGTTTAGTTTGTTTTTATCGGTGTCTTGTTTTCTGTTGACTATCATCGTTTCCAGCTTTTCTGTACCAACAAAATGCTGCCACTTCATTTCCTTGACGACCAATGGGCTCTTCTTCTGCCAAGACCTCATAATGTTCACATAGTCCTCTACAGTGTATATCCATTGCTGGTACTTAAGATCAGACTCAATGCCTTCCTGCAGCACCCACTAGAGACGACGACCTGGACGTTGCTGCATACCCGCTCCCGCCAAGATCGGTTCCGGAAACCCCACACCCCAGAGATGGTGGAATCCCTCCAGGATAGGGAAATAAGATCAGGCACCCTGCTGCCCTACCCATCCTACACCTTTCCTGGCAAGAATGGAGAGAAAGAATGAGCGAGAAATGAAAGCCTGCCACAGCCCTCAGTAACAATGGACATGTCGGTCAACATGGTGACCAGCCTCAGTGAATCTCAGAGAAAGGCTGAAGAAGAGGTGAGACACGACGCACGGGTCGAGCAGTCAGTAAACACATTTTACCAGACGCCCATGAGCATTGCGACTGCCCCTGGAGCCCCTCCATCTCCTGGAGTGGACAGTATAAGTGAGTACTGTGCACCGGTTACCCGCACTGCTACCATGAGTAAACG
Source organism: Dryococelus australis (assembly GCA_029891345.1). NCBI lineage: Eukaryota > Metazoa > Arthropoda > Insecta > Phasmatodea > Phasmatidae > Dryococelus > Dryococelus australis. The sequence goes on along the minus strand of CM056998.1, from coordinate 193,225,040 downwards.
TCAGCCCACTGCTACGAAAGCCACAACCGCTGTTCACGAAGCAGACTTCACCAGCATCCAAGCAGATGTCCCTGAAGTTGATGTCACCTGCATCCAGGCTGCTGTACCTGAAAGACCACCTACTGCTGTTGCCACATCATGAACAACACCACTGCATGCGAGGCACATGCACCGCTTCCCCGGACACTACAGAGAGATGCCATGGAGGGCACCTACCATATACCATTGGCCTGCTGCCCCTGGTGCAGCGCCCCACAAATGAGGACACCTGCTGAAGCGATGCATCACAGAGCACCAACGTCGAGCACCACCACCATCTGAGTGGGTACCTGGCAGATGACAGAATCAGAACTATCACGTCCCCTCACCATATATGTATAGCTAAACCAAGTAGTAGGGAGTGATAGTAATAGAAATGTTAAAACATTAAACAAGAGTGTAATAGCTCCTTAGTTAGCTTAGTAGGGAAGGTTAGGTGACAAAAGACACCCCATAACAAAATCCTACTCTGATAGAGCAGGCAGTGCGACAAAATATCTTCACACCCCCCAAGAGTAATTTTGTACAGCCATGTATACCTGTAACATGTCAATTAAGTTGTTTCGAAGGTAGAGAATTCTATAATCGTATTGGCAGTAACCGAGGTCCCACACATTAATACGTGCCGATATTAATGTAGGCTACCTCCTATCAATGGGCACAGTAACGTAAAAGTATCAAACTTGTTTTACGGTGTCTTATAACAATGTGATCCCTAGTTGCTAAAAAGTTGTGGAGGAAAAATAAAGTAGAGTCAAACCCCAACACAGACTGGAAAGTTAATGTCTGCATTACACCAAAAATCCCCCAAGTGCTCACTTAACGTAAACTAAGTAAAGGAATTTAATAATTTGGTGGTTGTTATTGAAATCTAGCACGGCCAAATTAACATAACATCACAGAACCCCATGGACACTGAAAGGAAGTATGAATGCATAACGAAGCTTATCAGCAGGACCGTAAACATGAACGACGTAATCCTCATCATTCCTAGCAATGCGAAACTAAGCAACTTTGATTAGAGACCCCTATAACCTTGAGTAAGAGCATGAGGCGAGAGCTCGCTGTGAACATGCTGTTACCATCACCCAGGAAATTCACAACCTTCTTAATCATGAAAGTGTGAAAATGCAATTAGCACCCGACTGTTGCTACCCAGAGACGATGTATGCCATAGAATAATACAAAATGTGTAGAGAATGTGTACCTAGCAAACACAATGTGTTTCTTTTGTACATAGATTAACGTAAAAACTTTTTTACTAATGTGAACCCTTCGTAGTAATGAGGATAGCTGTGTCAGATTTAATGGTGTTAACTCAGAGAGAGTAAAGAAAGATGCAAGTTTTCCTTAAAGAGGAAACCCCTGTTAGAATTTGATTCAGCTTTGCCAATTGAGAAAACTGTGTTAGCTTTGAGAGTAAGAAATGTAAATGAAGTGTAAGTCGCTGTCTGTACAGCAAAGGAATAACTTCTACTCTGAACGAGTCAGACAACCCCTATATTTTAAGACCAAAAGAAATTTGTTCTCACCCCAAGGTAACAAAGGCTAAGCAAAGTGTGTAAAATTACGCTAACCTGTTGTATAAACTGAGAATAATCTCTTACCCGAATGTACCTGTTTGGAAAATTGTATTAGGAAGTAAGTTTGTAATGCACGTAACCTCAAAAGAGGCATTTAACATGTTGTGGGTTAAGCATAGTTGATCAGAGGTGAAGCAAATCCCCTTACCATGTACCGTAAGATTAGAGAGAATAGTGCTTTGTTGTTTGTTTTGCCTAGTTATTGTATCTTTACTTAAGAAAAATCGAGAACTCCCCATGTAATTGCATAAAGTCCCTACTTGTGGAAAACCCCTGTATGTATTAGTATACTGAGGCAAGAGCGTACTGTTACTACGCAACACATGTCAGAAGGTAGAAAGCCGAGAGAAATCAAAGCTACGTATATGTAACCTGGTGTGTAAGAATTAGTCAAATGCAAGTAACCTATAATTAACCTCTGTCAAGTAATGGAAAGGAAAACAGGAAAATGTAACCTAGTTTAAGAGTATCATCCATGTCCAGCAAACAGCTGAAAACCTAAACGTAAGAATTCACGTATAAATATTATGCCTTAAGACATGCAAATATTGAGTGAATTATGGTAAACTGCACGTGCTTTGAAAAAGACTATGCTTTCTTATGTATTTCTCTTCAAACGTGTATGGGAAGCCCCCAGCTGTAAGCCTCCCCAAATGCTTACTCACTCCCATGAATGCTGTCTTGGTCTCCTTTGACACCATTAATAAATAAATAACATTTTAACGAGAACTCTGTAAAGAGTGTCAATTTATGTCGCTATTTTTGGGTTTAATTTAACTAGGCTTACCTTCGCCTACATCAATCACACAGATTATTTTGTTCTTAGTTAGTCTGTATTAATCCAACTGGGATTCCTAATTTTCAAATTAAGTAATAGTAAATATTACGTTGGCGCATGCCACATTGCTTTGCAGTGCGCACACTCTCTATGGGCGACTTCACCCCATCAATGAGCAGGCAAGAGCTACGGGCATATCATGGGAAGTGGCAAAGTAATTTTCACGTACTGATCAAAGGGACTCCACGTTTCGGACACCCTCAGACGTAAAGATGATTAACGTTAACGCATACCTGGTTAGACTGACAGGCACGATGGTCGAGGATTTTGTCCGCTAGACCAAAAGCAGGGTGGTTTAGTTTAGATAGACAGTGAGAGGTGAGGGGTGCTGGTTAGCACTTACTTAATTCTGCTTCTTGGGTGCCGTGGTCGTGTTGGGTTTTATACAGATGTAGCGAGTTTGGCCCACACTGAAACGGCGATTCCACAGGTAGACTTCGTTGGTCCAGGAGTGGATGTTGTTCTAGCCGAATCTTACTACAGTACTGGTCAACAACCCTTTTACCACAGGGTGGCATGAGGGGTGAATACGTAGACAAATAAATACGTATAATACAGTTACCGAAGCAGTCGAAACTGACTCATGCCTGAGTTGGGCGGCGCGGTCCCATTCCACTTGCCTTTCTGGTGTAGGTTGAGGAAGTGCACTCAACTGCTTGGCAGCAAGAAACACTGTGTTTCGTTCCTTACATCTTTGGCCATGCCTATGGCCGTAAGGCATCGAGTCTCTGCTCACAGTTTACTGGGTACACCCTGACACAAACAAACTAATCACAATTTACAGTGTAAGCCCGGTTTTGGCTTGCTGGCCAGGCTCTGTAAAGTCTCCACTGATCCCCCATGCTATGCAGGCTGATCAGAGACTGGGAGCTGTTTGGGTCACCAATGCCGCCACTGGAGGTGTTACTAGTGGTTGTGGCTCCTCTGTTCCTCTCCTCCAGCACTGTTAGTGCTCTGATAGGCGGAAAGCAACATATGGCTGTCTAATGGGTGTGTGAGAAAATATGACGAACCCCTGAAGGGCGCCCATAGTTGAAGCTAATTCGGTTAATATAAAATGCCAGGTTCTTGCCAAGGGTGTACGTAGTAAACTGTATCTAGCAGGAAAACAGGCAGATACTCTAAAAAATAAAAGCTGAAAGGTAAGAAACAAAACTATGTTTATTGAAGTCTCAATAAACATGCGATGCGTGCTACCTCCTACCAGGCAATTGAGTGCTGAAGGTACTACGCTGAACAGGTGTAGGCGACCTGGTTCTAAGGAAAATGATAAATAATTAGCTAAATGAGAAAATATATAATACTTCTAAACTGTTCTAATACAGGTGTCTTGAGGAGACAAAGTGAATTTAAAACGTGTTGGTAAGCGTGTTCGCTGGTTGTCGGGTTGACTGATCGTCGACGGTGAAGTAGCGGCAGAGGGCGTAATCAAAGTTTCGAAGTTATCTGGAGACCCCAGCACTGAGTAGTGCTCTGGGATGTCGCAAGCAATGGAACAAGAATGACTACTCGAGCCTGGCAGCATCCGGCCTTATATAGATGAAGCTTGTACGCTGCCGGCATGGTCTGCGAGGAAGGCGTGACGTCCTTCTGCTCTGGTTGGTGTGGGAGTCGAATAACTCTGGTCAGTGTTTCTGCAGTGTGCTTTGTCGGTAGCGCTCGGCCTTCCCCGAGGTCCGGGCAGCTTGTCGGCTCTCAGCGCAGGGTAAGGGAGGTGGCGTACCTCCCGGGTTGCATAATCTTCAGGTGAAGAGAATTCGCTCATAATGTCTTGTTGCCTGTAGAAGAGGCAACGTGTTTCTCTCATCTGTAGCAGTGGAACTAGGTACTCTTGGCGATGAGTCGTAATCGTAGTTTATTAGTTGTATAATCGGCACACGTCAATTTGCCCCCTCCATTGCGATGAAGACTAACCGCAGAACAGGTGGAGGAGAAAGGCGTAGGCGCCCTCTCTGGAAGGTCTAGAAGGTCTGGGTAGATGTCGGTAGACGTGATGAGGCAGATAGCACGGAAAAGAAAAAAAAAACAGACAGGTAGGTGGGACCCTTAAGTTTGGGTGGCTTGGCAGTTGTAGCAGCATGTTTTCTGTGCACTCTGGTCGCCCGGCCGGCGAAGCGGAACGTGGGAGACGTAAAGTGGTGGCAGCCGGCTGGCGACCATGATTCTCTCTTTCTCTCTCTGTTTCGGGTGGGCTTCCTCTCTGCCCCTCGACCAGGGGATGTGGCTTCGCTGATGCGGCGATCGTGTATCCACCCAGTATAGCAAAGATTACTGGGTTTAGAAGCCACACATGTCGGGTAAACCACTGACCTACATTTCTTAAGCGTGCGACTGACAAAAACCAGCAAAATGCTGGTGGATATTACAAGGGATCGTACATAAAAAAAACCCGAAAGGAAAATTATATATAAGAATGGTAGGTCAAAACGAGGGTAATAAAAGTAGTAATAATTCAAACATGTGCAAGCCTTACTAGCAGAAGGCGGGGAAATGCCACTACTGTCCTGGAGCTTGCTGCAGTGAGTTAAGAAAGAAAAGGAGAATCTTTCCAGGGAACCCTTGTGTCTGTCAGCAAGCTAAATAGTTACGTGTGACAGACTGCGAGGTGGACAACCACAGGCCCTTCAATACCTGGGTTGACCGGCTATAGAATAACAAAGCGAGTACACTACATGAATGACTATCGCGGCAAATTGTGCGCATGTTGGTCATTTAATACAAAGACACTGAATAAAATTGAAGTTAAAAAATATCTTGCACCTGGTTTTCAGAGCTTTGAAGCTCAGAGTCTTTGGGTTTAGTATTGAGCTGTTGCACAAGATATTGCAAACAAAAGCACGCACAAAATATAAGCATACAAACCATATCATGAAAATACCCTCCTACAAAATGGCATTCTTCTTATAGGTCATCTTCACATATACACTTTAAAACGTATTGAGATATATAATTGTGTGCCTACCCATCAAATCAGATTTAATGCTGAAAATCATAGAAAAAATTAACCTAACTATCCCTTGCAGGATCCATCTTATTACATAGGTCTAACAGCTAATATGTACACTGTGCATCTTCATTGGAATGTTCAAGGTAAACTCCTAAGGAATGTTCATGTTAGTAAGTCCTAAAAATAACTCCCACACGACGGCATTCTTCATGTAGGCGATCTTTAGATATACACTGTAAAAACGTATGTTGACATTTATAGGTTTATCTACACATCAAGCCAGATTTAAGTGATGGATATTACAAAAACATAAAAAGCTAAAATGTCATTGTTACATTGAAGTCTCTTTCTTCAACCTAATCACTGGCTCTGTAATGATCGTCTTTATGCAATTCACTTATGGTAGCCAATACTGTCACAATGGTGAGCGTCTGTTTGTAATGCTACCTACTTAAGAGGGCTGTTGGCCACCAAAAACTACGGAACCTCGAGGTGTAAAATGTCTATATTTCAGTGTGGTTAAAAGTTACTGACGTACAGCTTTCTACGGCTGCATTAAACAGTTAATTAGCACATAGTCGAGTGACTAATTACAGCTGCATTTACCACGTTGGTTCTTTAACTTGTATTTACACTGGATATTTAAAATTTAATTTAGCCTGAATGTGATTGTTTTGCTCACGTCACTGTCTTTGGCTTGCGGCTAAATTAAATATGGTGCACATGACCGGTCTATAACTAGTCCTTTTGCCACGTGCATGCAGTAGCGGTTTATGGCTACTACACTGTCTTTAATATTCACACATTTATTGGCGATCTTCGGTCTCACCTTCTGCAGGCCTCCCCCTCGGACGAAGGGCAGTGCGCAGAGGGTATGGCCACATGTACCTGGTTGTGGGCCTCCATGGCGATTCCTGGTACCGGCCAGGCGTATGGGAGGCCTTGGTGGTACATGAGGGAATCAGACTTCGTGCAGCAGCCTGGGGCATCGTGGCCTTTGCTTCTACCGCAACAAATTGGGAGGGCACTCGTTCAAGGGTCGTTGAGGCAGTGCGGGTGAGTGTCAAACCCTCCACCCCGACTGCACGGATTACTACTCGTACGGCAGGATGTTTCTCTGATGGAGCAGTGCGAGGGAGACGGAACTCAGCCCCGACTGCAGGCAGCACAGCTCGTCGTGGTACCAGGTCGTGGGCGGTGTCGACGTTCTCGGTGGCCAGTTCCTGGATCGAGGCGATGGAAGGGATATTCACCTAGACCTCCTCTGCGGGTGATGTGCCTGTTGAGGGGTAGTGGGTGGCATCGACTATCTCGATGGAAGCTGCTTCTCGCGATGCAAGATGGCGGGGCGGAGCACTTCCAATTTGGCAGCTCGATGTTCGTGTCTGCGGGTATTCCTGCGATGCAGGACCTGGGGACGGAGCAAGTCTGTTGCACCTCGATGCTACGGGTGGCGGTTGTTCCTGCATAGTAGGTTGTAGGCATTGAGCACTCCCGTCGGAGCTCGACGTTCAGGGTTCCAGTGATCTAGTGGCATATCGTACTTCACCGTCGGAGCCAGAGGTCGACTTCGTCGAAGTTGGAACGGCCTTGACATGTCTTTGTAGTTGTACTAGGTGTAGAATTAGACACTTGGGTGATTCCTATTTCTCTCACCGAAGGTGCTTCAGATTGCTCGCTAATGCGGCTTGATCGGCGGGGTGTTTGACGGGGGTTCTCTATCACATGGACTACGCCAGGATAATTCGGAGGTTAGATTTTGTTTTGGCTGCGATCTTCTCGGCATAGCTGTGTGGCGCCGAGGGCACTGATCTGACAGAGAATTCACCCTGGAGGTGTTCGACATCTGGCTTCCATGGCGTGATGTAACTAGGAGCCCTGTCAATAGTGATGGGCGTCGGCTCGGGTCTTGTCGAGGGTTCTGGCTCTGTATCGGGAGCTACCCATTTGGGTGGGGGTTCGTTTTCATCCCCTGATTGACCAGGTGTGTCTCCTTCGGCTTTGTTGTCCCCGAGTGACGGCATGTCCTCTGGGTATGGTCGTATCTGGCCTCGGGTGGCCTTTCGGATCTGTCCGCATTTATCTTTGGCCCAGTAGACATTGTCTCGCTTACTTACGATGCGGTAAAGTCCATCCCATTTGTCAGCAAGGCCAGTGCTGAATTGGTTGTTGGCTTTGCTGAAAGGGTGACTTCACAGGACAGCTTCCTCTAAGTTAAATTCTCTTACCCCTGATTTTGGTCGCAGGTATTTCTTTAAAATGCAGCCATTCTGGGCTTTCTGGGTGAGGGTAGTGCGGGCCAGGGCTGCTAGCCGGACGTCCTCGGGTTGAGGCGTATCAGTGAGCTCGTTTTGCCACTACCAGTTGCTTGGTTGGCATAATGTTTGTCCCAGGAGTTGGACGCTTGGACTGGTGTCGACGGCCTCGTTTGTATGGCATCGAAGGGTAAACAGTATGTTAGGTATGTGCTTATCCCAATACTTGTGATCATTACCCACACTGACAAGGAGACACTTCTTGATCTCTTGGTTCCTCCATTCAGTGGGGTTGGCTTGGGGATGGTAGGGAGGGGAAGTCCAAGTATCTACCGCCCACTCTTGACTTGCGGTTTGCCATTGATGGCTCGTAAACTGTGTATCATTATCTGTCAGTATGGCCTTCGGATAACCCATCGTGCTAAAATCTCCATCTTTATTTTCCACACAATTGGGGTGGTTTCTTAGATAGGTAGAGGAAATTCCTCTACCCCTCTTCAATGTTGATCTGTTACCACGAGCAGGTAGCGGTTTCCTTTCGTGATATGTGGATACAGGCCCATCAGATCGGTGGCAATGTGGGTCCAGGCTGTCTTGGGTCTCTGTGGTTTTGCGGTGGGAGGTAGATCCGAGTATGCTTTGCCGCTGTAGCATGTGACACAATTGCTAATGTACTGCTGGACATTGCGGCTTATCCCGTCCCAATTATAACGGGTTTTAATATCTAGCAGGGTTCCCAGGTTCAGGAAGGTCGTGATGGTGCCGGCATATATCAACGTGTAGTTGTGGTGGAATCCAAATCTTCCAATGCGTATTGGACTGTTTGCTACTCGTTCACACGACGTCATCTCGTAATTCATATCATTGGGGCTATTCCCGTAGTAGGCGTCGGATGTCGGGGTCATCTAGCTGGCTCAAGGTTATTTGTTGGGGGGGGGGGGGGGTGTTTGCAGTTGAAAAAGCCGGATTTGTTCTTCTGGACTTCTTTCGGTCTGTGGGTAGGGGGGAAGGGGAGTCATTTTCTCTTCCTCTTCAGCTTTCTCCTCCAATGTCGGGGGACAAGATAGGGTGTCTGGCAGATTGTTCATCTTACCTGGGCAATGCTGGACCTCGAAGTCGAACTCAATAATGGACATGTCCCACCGGCCGAGTTTGGCCTTCATATCCTGGGGTCTCGTGTAGCCATTGGAGGGCTTTTGAGTCGGGCTGTAGAATTAAGTGTTGCCCTTCGAGGTAATACCTGTATTAATTCACGGCCCAGATAACGGCCAGACACTCCTGCTCATTGATGTGATAGTGCTGCACAGTCTTGTTTAAGCGTGTTGATGCATACATTATCACATGCGTCTGTCCTACATCTTGCTGGTATAGTACTTCGTTCAGGCTGTTTTGACACGCATCCATTTGCAAACTCAAAGAAAAGGAAACTAGTTGCCATCCTGTGTTAGAAGAGCCAACACTGGCAGGCTTTTACTTATTCTAAAGAGGAAGAGATTAGCTTGTAAAGGAAAGGTGGATTATATTACTTGTTCTAAGCTACTTATTACTAGTCTATGTCCTCGGGGACATAGGTTTAATTCTACTCCTCTGGTACCTCGCAGTGGCCAATCTCTGTAGCCATAGGCTGTAACAAAGCATATCTACGGCCATATGCTACGAGTGCACTGGGCTTCACAAGCTGCTGTAGAGAGCACACTATCGCCACAGCCTCTGGAGATAGTTGCATATATATATATATATATATATATATATGCAGTTGCATATATATATATATATATATATATATATATATATATATATATATATATATATATATATATATATATATATATATATATATATGCAACTATGCCCCGACACTGCCTTGGAATCGGCAGTGATGAATGGGCCAAACATACATAAAGCTGGCTGGGAATGAGAGGTTAAGCCTAACGTAAGTGAATGAGAGGTTAAGCCTAACGTAAGTGAATAATAGACTACACTAATAATAATTATTAAAACAAATGATCTGCCCCTTCGGGACTGTTCATTGTGTGCTACCGCAATCTAAAATAGTGTGTGTGTGTGTGTGTGTGTGTGGGGGGGGGGGGGGTGAGTTCACTCGCCGAGCTCGGTAGCATCCAGCCTTACATAGGCGAAGCTTATTGGCTGCCGGCGCGAGCTGCGGGGAGGGCATGACGTCCTTCTGCCCTGGTTGGCGTGGGAGTTGAAAAACTCTGGTCAGCATTTCTGATTCATGCCTCGTCGGTAGCGCTCGACCTTGACGAGATCCGGGCAGCTTGAAGGCTCTCAGCGCGGTGAAGGGGGTGGGAGGCTTACCTGCCAGATTGCGTAACCTTCAGCGAAGAGAATTCGCTTATAAGTTCTTGTTGCCTGTAGAGTCGGCAACGAGTCACTCACGTAAGTAGCCGTGGGAGTAGGTACTCTTGGCGATGAGTCGTAATTGTAGTTGATTAGTTCTATAAGCGACAAGCGTCAACACAATTAATTATGAATTGTGTGGCCCGCCCTGAACCAGGCATGTGATCGCCACCCTTGTGAATATATAAAATTTTATTTAAAGGACCTCTACCCTGAATTTATCTGAGGAAGAAATTCGAGCAAAACCGCAGGATCGTTGCCCCTCTGCTGCCTGTGAGGTCACACCCGCCAGCCTCAGGCCGAGGTGGATAGATTTGTCGTCGTCTCCACGCAGGGAGATAATAAATGAGTGCAGCTACTGTCCAACCCTGATAAACCAACCCCTGCGATGAAAGGCTACGCTACCCCACACCTCCAAAATAAATATTACGTAAACGAAAATTGTGAATTACTGTAATTTTAATATTAGTTCCTGGTTCATTAATTTTGTAAATTATTTGTCAGTAAAACTTGTTAGGTGCAATAGAATACCCCACTGAGGACTAGTAGTGAGGTGTGCCGAACTCCACAGGAGACAAGAGTTTGCAGAAAGCTTAGAGTCTGAAAAGACAAGCCACTGCTCCTGGGTTTCCTGTGCTCCCTCGCCTACCCTCTGTGCCGTACTAATACCAGACTGCATATCTATACATCAGGGCCTTGGGTGTGACTGAACAACACACATACCCCAGACTGCACATCTGCGGAAAGGTTAGAAGGCTGGTCAGATGCACAGCAAGTAGGGTGGAATTAAGTGCCGTACACGGCTCAGAGAACACCGAGCCTTGCAAAGAGTAATAAACTCGCAGGTCGACGTTGAGGTTATGAGTGAGGACACACCCCCATCTGGGGAACCCGAGCTTTTTCCTAGGCCTATCTCACCTTCCATCCCTCTAAACCACAAATCAGAATTAGATGCATATTTACGCCCTTGTTGGCCAGAATCAGAACTTATACATTCCCTCCAGCCGGAGACGCCAACGCCTGCCGTAATCGTCACTCCACCTAAGGAAGCTCAGAGTCACGACATTCAGAATACGTGCATTATAAAGTTGGCTTCCGAGAAGATTATCCGGATTCGATTCCCATATAAGGTCGTCCCTAAGTCTCATGCAGTTTCTTCCCCCGAAAATTATATACCAGCACGCCAACATACACAGCCACTGCGGATAAGACCATCCCAAGTGTGAGGACACACTCACTACAGTGGAAATTGAGTTTAGACCTCAACCACAAGTCCCGAGTTAGACGCATACCCATACCTGCCAACTTTTCAAAATGGAAATCAGTAAAACATGTTTAAAATACAAATTTTAGAGTAAATTTGACACTGCAATTCTAATATTTGTAAGAAATCTGAGAAATTACACAGAACAATTCTAATTTTTATACGGAATTCTAGATTTCCTACATTTTTGATTCCTTAAAAAAAATATCACATCAAGATATGAAATGAGGTTTAAAAATTAGTTTACAGTAAAATATGAAAACATACACACCTAACTCGGTCACACATTGGAAAAAGAATCAATTTTCTCCACTTACCTCAAAATTTCATAATTCAGCTCTCTGAAAGACATCTCTTCACACTTAAAACGCTTATCACTAAAAAAAATACATACATAAACTAGAAAAAACAGTTGCAGTTTTTATTTAAAACATTTTAATTTATTTAATTCTTCTTAAGAGTTGTGCAGTGGCATGCTTTGCTCGCTTCAAAATTTTGCTCATTGCACTTTCCCCTGATGGCTTGCATTTAACAAGAGACATGTCTTCACGAACTTTAGTTGACAATTAGGAGCAGAATTAAGTTCGGTTCTTATTTACAAGGGTGAAAACTCTTGTCACATTTAGCACTGCTATGAGGCAGAGTTAAAATGGACTGTATGACACAGAACATCCTGTCAAATTTTGGTTTCCCACAAGTATCTAAAATATGAAATACTTTGATCCACTTATAAACGATTGAATCTCCTGTCTTGACAATAGAAGAGATATCTTCAACATGAAGTACAGAAAACTGGCTCTGAAGCTCATCTAAGGCCTGATCTTTAGTTTCATTCTCACGCACAGGTAAAATAAATGGGAACCTCGACACAAAGAAACTGACATCACTAAAACTCGAACTTTCAATATTTCTATATTTCCAAGTTCCGTAACTTTCTTTAAAACCTCATTTTTTAATGGAAATTTATGAATTATGTAATCACATGAGGTCACAAAGTACTTCCTCACTGATGAGTAAAATATCTTCTTATCAGATTCTTTCAGTGAACTAACAATCTGTGAGGTTGCGTTGCCAATCAACAAATCTGTGTCCAGTCGCTGATTTTGAACAGAATGATACTTGATTTCAAGCAATGCACCACTTTTCATAATACTTGGTTGAAAAAAATCTTAACACCAATTCCTTCAACAAACCATGCAACATTTTATCCTATTTATGAACTAGTGGAGAAGATGACTGCAAAATGGTATTAAACTTATCAAATAATGGAATGACACTAAGTAAAAATAAACAGAAGGCCTTATTGACAGGAGATGACGAAGTCATGAATAGCATTTCTTCACGAGCTTCATTGTGCATTGCACATACTGCAGGCTCTGACACCCTTGTACTCTCAGAATTCAAAAACTATTTCTTACTAGATCCAGCTGAAGACGACTCGCTATTATCAGTTGACTTTCTTATATTTGAGGCACCTCTTGTATTTTCAGTGGTACACTTTTCAGGTTTACTACTCAATTTCTGAATATTCTTTTTGAGTTCCAAGCTGCAACTTGCTTCGACATCAAGTTTTTTTGGAATCATATAAGAAGACAGGCTTGAAGAATGTGGTTTCTGCACACTCAGTTGGTCTTTGGAAAAACTTATCAAGGGGTCCCATTCTTCAACAAGCCTCGTCAAACATTTGCCAAGGTATACAAACATGTTTTAGAATTTTCTTTGTTTCTTGGCCATGTAGAGCTTGAAATTTTTCCAGGTTGTCTTTGCGTTTCGAACTCTTTTCCAGGTAATAAAATAGTTAGTCAATTCTAACTGCCAGGCACGCAGTGCCTCTTTCTGCTGCCAAATTAATTAAATGACATACACAACCCACAGCGACGAGTACCCTTCTGTTTCTCTACCAAAACAATCACTGCGCCATCTTTATTGCCAATGATATCTGCCATGTTGTCTGAAGAAAATCCTATCATATGACTTAGAGGAACGTTCAATGATTTCAATTCACTGACAAGTGAATATTTCTATAAGTTGTATCACCCTGTAATTCTGGTAGCGAGAGAACAGTTGTCACAATATTTTGTACATCTTTATCAAAATAAGTTAGCACAGTAGGATATATTTTCGAATCTGTATCAGTTTTTCCATCTGTTGCCACAGAATATGGTCCACTCTGTAAATGTATAACAATGTCTTCTCTCGTTGCCCAAGCCATTTCTGCCACGACCGCTGTAGTCTTTGTTCTTCCGCAAACACAATTTTTTACTATTTTCAAATCAGGAAGCATTCTGCAAAACAGTGGTCCTGCATGATCAGATTCACTAAGCAGAATGTTGTGCTCTACCAAGAACAATGTGAACAAACACTCCGCTTTAATAACGTTATCAACTCCTGACTCGGCACAGTAAAAAAAAAAAAAACTTTTTTTTTTTCGGATAGCTTCACAATTTTTCGTATAGGTTATATGTTTGCTGGACTTCACGTGGTTTGATAAATATTTCCTATGGCGGAAAAATGATATAAGTCACATATGCAAATGCTACAGGACGAAAACTTGTTGCCCCTTTCAGACTTAATAATGAACGGAAATTCTTTGGTATAATCTTCTCGAAAAGACTGCCAATACTGCTTTTTCCCTGCACAACTCATTTCGGTATTACAATTTCATGTACCATTAAAAAACAAAACTAACACCCACACACACAAAACCAAGTACACTTTTTGTTATTGTCGCTTGAAGACTTCCGTGGACGCCGACGATCAAACCACAACACGCTCGCCATTTTAACTAACTGCATCATGGGAACAACAAAGCCAAACCACAAGACCGAAGGAATCCGACTGTTCGTTCGTGTATCTTGCTGGTCGTACCGCTAGAATTGTGAAAAACAAACACAGTCTGTGTATGGTGGCATGAAATACGACCCGCAAAAATATAATAATTTTAATGATGATTGAGAATAAAAGTTATTATTATGTGGCCTAGTAAATTGATGTTTAAGTACTGTACGTGGTTTGAAGGTAGAAACTCGTACATGATAAAAAAAAATCTCTTTCGTTTAACAGATACTTTGAAAACAATAAGAAAAAATGTCACACTGCCGTACACTCGTATAAGACCCCACATTTCCATACATTTTACACGAAAATCGTACAAGTTGGCAATTATGCATACCTAGATGCTTGTTGGCCGTGTTTGGTTCCTGAACACGAGAACAACCTCCAGCCAGAGACCCCTACACCTATGGTAACCAAAGTGCCTCCCAAACCAGTTGAAAGACAATTAGATCAAAAGACAAGTACAATTCGGTTAGCTAAGGGAAAAATCATTCGAGTTAAACTGCCCGTGAAAGCTACTCCAAGAACCCCCGTAACTACTACCCTTTCGAACTACGTTCCCAACCGAAGACCAACAAAACCCGTATGTATCATACCTCTTCCTCCAAGGGGATCATCCACACTAATCGATTGATCAGCACTCTCATTACTCCTTTCCCTGGGACTATTGGCATCCCACATATTGGCAACCTTGATAGTGAGAACGAGAGTACTCCCCGGCCAGGAGACACTCACGATTTAGTTCACTCTGAGGTTTGATTCCCCTTCCCTCAGACGGGATCTTCCCATTACGCCGCCCCCCACTTCACCTACCATGACCCAAAGGCTAAGACAAGTGAAAGCACACAGCAGAAGTATTTCCAGATGAATCGGGAGGGCAATCAGTGCTCTATCAAGTAATTCAAAAGTAGGACGCATGTCAATACGCATAGCAATTATTATCCATGCCGACAAGCTAAAAGTTCAAATACCATTATAACACAGATGCAAATAAAATATATGTTGTCAATTTGTATTTTGACTTAGGAAAGAGGGAAATATAATAATAATATTACTGAAACTGTGTGTTGTAAATAATTTATGTTGATGTTAGTTAAATGTGTTTGTGTTCATGTGTTTTCTTTACTGAGCAACGTAAAACAATTCAGAAGTGATTATTGAATAAGTTTACAAAGTATTTTGGGATATTGGATATTATATGTAGAAATAAAATAAACAAAACATTATGTTTCACCTATTATGTGAAAAGGACATTCCTTTGTGACGCTCATAATTTATGCATGCATTTAAGGTAGTGTGTGTGTACGTGTGTATTATGTGTGTGTGTGTGTATATATATGCTGAAATAAGACAACCATCATGAAAGGTTTCACTACAATTCACGAAAAATATTTGACAGAGCATTTTGTGTACTGGAATATAAAAATTCATTCTTTCTGCACATTCATTCACTCACATGTTGTACTTATCTCAATAAATGGAAAAGATTAATAGCTGAAAAATTCGCTGTTCAAAAATTTCACCTCCACCAAATATATATTTTTACAGAAAAATTACTGAATGTACAATAAATATACCAACATATGTAGAATACAGAGGGTTTATATGGGAAGGTGTTAAATTTTCAATAATTAACTTCAATTAGTTCTGATGTGGTCACGAGAAGAACTTATGAGTACGGCAAAGATTCCATTCTTGTTTGTGCAAGAAACGCAGCATGTTACCATGTGACATCATGTGCAGGAAGGACGAAAACTGGCCAGCTATTGCCTGCCCCCTGTATTTCTGAGCTATCAGAGAATGCATGAAGCTGGTATGACCAAACTTGGGACCCCACAAATAGTCTAGTAATGGCAAGAGACAACAGCACAGGTTTATGGTTGAAGTGATTATGCCGTTTGACGATATCCACAGAAGAACCATCCCAATCATTCTGTTTCAGCCACAGTGTTTGGATTACATTTTTCACTAATAGAAGCTGCAGAGCAAGTCACTCCAGTGGGTCAAAGATTTGAGCGACTGCAGAGAGAATGTTACACTTAGTGGCAGGCTTTGAACAAATTTGAGACTTATCCAAGAAAGTATCTGTTGTGGGGTTCCATTCCAATCCCAGGACTTTCGCAATCATCATAAGGTCGGAACTGGGGAATATCTACATCTTCAGCAGGCAACCAATCTAGCAGAGCTGAATGAATACTAACACATTTTCGCAACTTGAAGCCTCTCGTGGCAAGTAAGGCAACACATCCCGCTGAATTTCCAGGGCAGATTCAACTGAATGAGAACCTGTGACCACATTGTCAATGTGAACCTCAGATTTTAGGGTTGTGTGAATATTCAGTATACCGAAACTAAAATGAGAAATGACAACTTTCATTTTGGTAAGAAAATTTGGTTACCAAAAGTTGTAATGAAACGAAAATTCTTAATTTAGATGAATTTTCGGGTGTTGCATATTCATTTAGTGCACCAGAAGAGGAAATTTTCGCCTGTAAGACAACTTTATTGTTTTCATTATTTTATAACCAAAATAACCACATAAATCGAAAATTTAACTATAAGCAAGACTCCCTGTGGAAAATACTCCATATCCTACACTTTTTTGGTTTGATTTTGCAACAAATTTGCTAATATGTTACAAAACTAGTTAATCTTTTGTTAGGCTGAGATCTAATTACATTATTTTTCATCTTTGTTTTCAGTTTCACAAAAGTTCATAACCTATCATTGCTTTCGTTACGTGAGAAAAAAATGTCACATTCGCACAACACTATCGGATTTAAAGACCTTCAATTCTAAAGGAGAAACATATCATAGACTAACTGCTGCAAAGTGCGAAGGGCTAGGTAAGGTGATGTAGGAACCCAGTATGTCACAATTTTCAATCTGAAATCTCGAATGAGACCATTGTAACAAAACCGCCACACAATTTTTTTGGAAACGCCCAATCCTGAGGGTGCATCTGAATCTGGCGATACATTTGCCTGATATCTGCTGTGAACACGACCTTATGTACCTAGTTGGAAGGACAACAAGACACTTACAACGTCTTTCTGTGAGATTGGGACCAGTCATTAGGAAAACGACGTGCGAGTTACCCACAGATTCCTCCAAAGATGCGTCCAAGCTTCGTGGTGGAGCTGTCGGTTTGACAACACAGTGATGTGGAAAATAGTACACTAGTGAAGCTGTGGTAGCTAGGGTTGGTCGAATTTCTTCCAAATGTCCACTATGTAATTCATCCTGCATAATATCAGAATACGATTGTCTCAATAGAGGGTCCTTTTGCAAATGGGCTTCTACACGAAGAAGACGATTGACAGCTTGTGGTCTGCTTAGCTTGAATGTGGGTGTTGAATGAAAGGGGAATGAGAGAGACTAACCTACCTGTACTGTCCCTGAAATGTATTCGCACAAAATGATTTTCACATTGAACGTCCTTCGACAGAAGTTTTCTTGGAGGAAATTCCTCTATTTCCCAGAAACTGTTCACGATTACCAGCAATGATGGGATAGTGAGTAGAGAAACACAAAATGACTCCGCAGCAGAAGAATACCTTTGCATAAGATATTCAAAGTTCGAATGCAAATACAGTATACACTCAATGTATCATTAGCGCATGTATCGAGAAACTGCATCCAACAATTTTTTGTGGTCCTGGCAAAAGCCCTATGCAAATAATGTTAACATAAACTGCTAGTATTGTTTATCCCGTGGAGCATCGATCATCAAAGTATATTTTGGGTCCCTTCACCTAATATTTCCCACAACTATAGTTTTTAAGCTGGTTGTTTATGCAAACGTCTAGTAACTGGATGTGAAATACGTCACACATGCCACCGTTTGTAACTGCTCTGCGGCACGCTAAGTGTATTGTCTTCCCAACACGTCTGTCGAAACTGCGGTGAGCGTGGCGATCTAGCGTCCTCGCCCCTCTTTCTGTTTCTCTCAGTTGCATACATTCCTTCATCCCCTCACATGCCTTACACACCAATGAGACGGAAGTTGCCTAGCAAAAGATAAAGCATGTACTCTCTATATCGGCCATGCCCGCTTAGCTTGTTTTGGCTTCACACACCGGTCTAGAGCAAATGTGTGCCTCGCGAACAAAATTTTATCAAGATTATGGGTCTCTCAAATAAGTTGCACCTAACAGCACTTGTATTTCATAGCAAATGGTTTCACCTGAAAATGTTACGCAAAACATTTTAACAAGGAATTACTTGAAAAGATGCTTTCTTTTCTGATTAAAGGTGGTTTTTCTCATAAAGTTGGCGTTTTATTGTACCTAGCGTAAAATTAACATTATTAAAAAATATAATATTTATTTAACTCAAGGGCCATCATCTTTGCGAATAAAATTATATGCTCAGAAGCATATACTTGAACGCCCCTCGTCAACAAAAACTGTTTGAAAATCGAGCTACTTGTATTATAAGTGAAAAATTCATTTTCAGTATTTTCTGCAGGAAAATCTGAAGATTTATATTAATTTATTTCAATAGACATGCTTCTTTTGAATAAACTGATAAAATGTAAGGAGCTACTCGATTCCTTTTGCCATCTAATAATGGGTGGGTAAGTACCGAGCCGAGTGCAGTGTAACTTACAACAGGGAAAATCAAAGGACGTGGTTTTGAATGATTAATTACTAGAGAGTAAAGAATTATTACCTTATTTATTTTTGTCTCAAAATTACAAGTTTTCTTTGCAATACAATATAATTAATTACTTCAAAAGACAGACTTTTGTCACACGTGCAAGGAGTCGCGTGTCGGCACTCGGCAACAAGTAGCGGCATGGAGCGGTAATCCTCCCGCCACTACCCCTCTCTCCATCTTCGGCCGCCGTGTACTCACTGCCTGATCGATAACTTCTCTGCGCTCTCTTACCTTAATGAGTGGGCACGGGACATTCAAAATTTGACTTGCATTTGGTGTCACAGTATTTTTATTTTTAGAAGGTTTGAATGTTTTAGGTCAGTTTTCATTTGGTGTCTGTGAAATGTTCATTAATGTATTATTTACAAAAATATTTTTTCTAAAATTCCCAATTCTATTGTGTTTATTAGCTAAACTGTATTCACAGATAATGTACAGCTCTTACTATACTCAACATAAAGTTTTATAACATTAGATATTGTATATTAATGATGTACATGCCAGAAACCGCATCTACTGAAATCCTGCATGCAATACCTTTTTTTGGCAGTCCCCTGAATAATGATAGGCCGAGAGTCGACTGTAATTTATAATTTACAATATTCACACATCCCTAGTTCGCAGTACTATTTTCTTCCATTAGATTCATTTATTTAATACAGAGTGCACAGGCTCTGAAGACCACGGGCTATCTTGACAAGTTGCCTCCATCTTGGCTGGTCTAATGCTTCCCTCCTCCAATATCTGTTGACACCCAACTACTGTATTTTAGGACATTTTCCAGCTCAACTCACCATCATAGTCTTGGTCTTCCAAGTGGGCTCACCCCTACTAGTCATCCCTTGCATCACTGCTCTCGACATTGCATGGTAAGGCATCCTTATCACGTGACCAGCCCATTTTCTTCCATTATGATAAATTATATTGCCAACATTACATACATTAAGCAACAACTCATTAGCTGATACAATATTTTGCAAATGAGAATATTTACTGTTTACATAGTGTGCAGGTTGGTCACAGTGCCTATTACAATTTAGTTTATTTTCATGAAATGAAGTACTAGGTGACGATTTAAAATTATTCTCCGCAGCATATTATTTATACAATACGTACCTGCGGACAGTAATGGAAAAAATGTTGCTAATACTGCAAAAAATTTAATTCTGTATATCATTAAAACAATTGCTCCACTCCATTTTTGTTATCCCATCAATAACCAGAAATCAATATAAAAGACTTTATTGCTCATTATAATAACTTTACACGATTCCTTGGCTATGAAAACAAAGAGATAAGCTAATAAAAGTTCAAGAAACAACAACAAACAACACACGCCTTTCACCTATAACAGGCTCGAACCCAGGACACCAGGGTGACCGGAGGTCAAGGACTGGGGTGAAGAGACAGTGTCTAGCGCGCAGCAGCGCTACTGTCACTTGGGGACGTACGGCTCGAGAAGGTTCACAGAGAACTGCTTCACTTGCTCTACGCCGCGCACCTCCTGTTCCAGCAGTGGAAGCTTCGTGATGTGGAAGTCCTCATACAGGTCATTTATCTGCACATGTGCAACATGCATTTATACAAACTCTCATGAACCACACCCATCTTCCATTGTCTGAAACTAATCACAACAGTTAGACAGCCACCTTATAAGAAATATGCCCCAAATCTGCACGACACAAGTTGTGTGACAGTAACAGCAAAACCCTTATCTCACACTTTTCAAGGGAAACAACTTTTTTTTTTAAATAATGGAAAGCGTAAAAAGAGGGAAATTTATGCTGTAAAAACAGACATTGGGACCACAAAAAGGGTGTATAAAATCAGGGGGTGTAATATAGGGGTTCCACTGATTATGCTAACGATGAAATTCACTGCACAACTGTCTCATATTTTGCACTAAAAATTTCCTTCTAAATTTGGGGTGTGACAATTATATACATCACTTGTTAAACTGTTCGACAAAATATATTAATGATTAATACAAAAATATATAAATGACAAAATATATTAATGATACTTATGTTCTTGGTGAAAACTACATCCATTCCCTGTAAATGGTGCAGATTACCTTTAAATTGTTCATTTAAAGAAACCTCCAGTACTAGGGAATGTTCAGCCTATCAACAAAAAGAGCAGCCATTATGTTTTCCCCTCCTTCCATTTGGCCATTGCTCAGAGGTCAGCACAGCACAACATTGCATCCTCTTTTACACACCTTGTGAGTGGGAAGATAACCCCTTCATTCTCTTTGGCTATTTTCAGGCAGCCTTCTAGGCAAGATATTGCTTCCTCCCTTCATAAGCCAACCAGGAGGGGGAACAGGTGACTAACAACTAAACCTTTCACGTCTGGCAACAGGGGAAGTTGTTGCCGGGAAAACCAACGCTGCATCACTGCATCTGCTGGGACCTGAGATAACTTCCATGCAGGGTCAAATATGCGCTCTTAGTGAGGGGAGACAAAACCACTACTGTCATCCTCGGATACCTTCCTCTTGTCACGGCCTGAACCCCTTCGAGTCATCGCCGGACGTCTGGAGGTGGACACATTCCTACATGTTCTGGTTCGACTGCAGTGCTGAAAAGTTTGCAACTTTAAGACTTTTTCAGAACTTAAAAATTAAGGTGCGATCATTATGCAATGAAATACAGTATACCTCTCTGCATGTGTCATCTTGACTACCAGTGGATTCTCTATGTATTATTTTTGAGGGGGGAAGCAGAAAAATTCAATACATGCAGGCGCACATAATTTGTAGAATTGACTTTTATACCAAAAAATAACACACATAACCTCACATTAGTGTTGGGTGTATTGGTATAATTATGTTAGTTGTAATTTAAAAAATAAATAAATAAATACAATAGAAATAGGAAAATTTGAAACCGTGAATATGATGCACGACAAATTTCTGCGCTTTTATGAAGTGCACTCTACCGAGGGACTTCACGCCACCTTGAAGCGCATTATTTCCTTATGGGGCAAGTCAAGCCAATGTTTAAAGGGAAGTGTAGTGGAAGAACCTAGAGGATTGCTACCTGGGGGGAGAAGGGAAGAGGCAACCCTTTTTTAGAGAAGAGTAGTGTCACATTCCACCGAAAAAAAAAAGAGCAGCAGCATAACAGAAAAATACCAGCACATGCTGACCTTACATTTAGCCTCACGAGTTATTTACTAAAAATTTTTTCCCAAATATATTGCAATCTCTGCAAATCAAAATAAAATAATAATTTGTTACATACTTACTAACAAGACTCCACAAATTGTCGATGATATATATATATATCTCTTTTCCTGGAACTTGTTGCACAAATCATGGTGTGCACTATACACGAGTAAATACGTTACTTCACTTCAGAGAAGTTGAAAAATAACAATGCAACACACAAAAATGACCGAACAAGTCGTATTTGATTATTGTTATTGTAGCAGTGATGACAGCATTATATCTTTAACTCTATAGTATGTAAAACCAGGTGTTGTTATTTATTTAACATGATTGTATACAAAATAAGTGATTTGATTCAGTTTTTGGGAATTTCCCAGTGTTATGATAAATTATCATATCAACCAAATCTATAAAAACCAAAAGTTAATATAATGTTAATTTTGTACCTTTTTTACACTCTAGAGAAAATTTTGCCATTACATTTTCAAATTATAAGTCGTGAAACTGTGCAGGTTGTGTGTGTGTTTAGTCTTTATTTTAGGCCCACATGTTTAAAGAATTAGACATGAAATTGAGAATGTGGTTGTATTTGTTTTCGTTTTATACTTGAACAAATAGGAGTTGACTATGAAGGCTGTATGTATATATGTGGTTTCACTTTGCACCTCGTAGCCAAGTCCAGAGGTCCAGTAACAAAACTCTCAAAACTTGAGTGGGCAACACTGCTAAAATGATCCACGGGACCACTTTATCGATGTTAAATACTTAATTTGCAGATTTGTGTGTGTGCACACACCGACTACTGTTTAGCATCCATAATTCACTGTATTTTTAAGGTGGTTCTACATATTTAAAAAAAAAATAAATAAATATATATATATGTATAGACAGACATTTTTTAAAGTTAGCCTGCACTATGAAGGCATATGTGTGAGGATAAGACATTTTTTAAAGTTCGGTTCGAGTTCAGTTTGAAAAATTATAGCATAGTTTGGTTCAAGTTCGGTTCGTGTACAAATTTAAAAGTTCGGTTCAATAAACATGTTCTGTGTTAAGTTCTAATTTGGTTCGTTTCCAAAATCTGGATTCGCCCCATCCCTATAGGATACTGTATTTTGGCATGTATGGGCTGCACCTGTAGAATTTGATGAAAAATTTGGGATAGTTAATATTTCAACTATTGGCTGTACAGAATTCTTTTATTCCTGTAAATATCGTCATGATTCCGTACAAACATAATAAATTCCGACTTAATTTCTCCCCTACAAAACATCAGAGAGAGAAAATTCTTATTATGTTGCAATGTTTACAAATATGAGTATACATATGAGTACATGTATGATGAGTACAAAAGAATACCCCAACTCACAAATGTTCAATATCACCACACCATGAGTGACCCGAATGACATCTACGCAATGGCGTCCATAATTCTCGTTTTGAGCGTGCTATTATGACCGAAGGTGTCAGCCTCAGGTACGAGTTGTGCAAACCCTTCTCCAACGATGCGAGACCGGAGATTGTCTGCAGAGTACGCCAGCCACTAGACCCTTCTTCGCGTTGGCAACAGTCGCCATCCAGAGGCCTTCAACATCTTGATCCACTCCGGAGGACCACCGCCTTCCAGAGGATCCAACCCTCTTCAGCACCCTACAGCTCTTCAACTCCAACAGCCCTCGAGGGCTGCCAACACCATCCAAAGGGTCCTGCCGACATCTCTCACTGATCTCTCTCTCCATCATTTGGTAACATGTCACGACAATGACGTCCCCTCTGGACAACCTCCCTTGGGCTCTAGCCAAGTCATCCTCCTCCACCCTTCTCGCAAGGACACCTTGTTACCTGTAGTTCATTTCCCACTGGAAGCAACTTTTTCAGAGCCCTGCTAAATAACTACTCGCAGGCCCGTTTCGTATCCTTCCATCAAATGTAAACAAATATTGCCATGTGACTGCTATGTAACATCTGTCAAAATCAATGTTTACATGCTATTGCATGTGTACAACAGGTTGACATGTTCCACAGAATGTTTTTTCAAAGGTTGATTTTCATAACACACTTCCAGCCGGGAATGGACTATAAGTTCCTTCAGAACATTCCCCGATAATCAACCAGGGTTTAATTTATTCTTGGCTTTTAATCAATCCTTTGTCACCAGCTTTACACATTATATTTAGCTTTGCAACCACGTCATCTTTGCCTGGCAGTTCAATTAGGAATAACTTCCACTAATCTTCTTTGAATATTTCTAGGAGAGCACCGAACCACGTGTTTCAAATACGTTACTTAATAAACGTATTATTTCAAACCTAACATTTCTCAGACTTGTTTCTACTAGCTTTGAACCCCATTTTAGACCCTAATGCTTAAGGAATTTTAAGATGTTAGGTTTGTTCTAAGGTAAAGCCGACTAACTCACGTATTTAACCATAAAAGTAAATGCACACAAATAAGAGGCAAACTGAGATCGGCCAGCAGATAAATCCCCGGGAGTGTCCAAATCAGCCTAGGAAGCCCTCCACACGTGGAATTGAGTGACTAAATAGTTTCCTATTCCACAACCGCTAGGTAACAGCCGGATTAGAGGACGAGCTATTTTAGCCACTTGACTCTCAGTGGATATTACACCTGGGCATTACTGCATAAAACGACATACACATATCATAAGCTCTGTCCATCGCTAGGTAACGCCTGGAAGTTCCATTCACCACTGGGTAACGGCCAGACCGCAATAACAGAATGCAATACAGTAGTTACATCGTAAAGTCAGTGTGTACACAAGACAGATAGTAATACTCCTTTATTTTACACCACCTATCCAACTACCTACGGAACCGCATCCTGAATATAAGATAATTGTTCAGTATGGAGACACTCTCCTAGGCATAGATCGACATTGGCTAAAGAACCCCTTAGAGGAAAACCCTCCCCTAACCAACCAGACACCCCACCACTTTGCTGCAGCCAGCGTCGGCCGCCTCAATTCAGCCTGAGAGGACGAGTACGTCGCAGCCTCACATTCAAAAGGTAACACCTCGGCGGAGTACAGTGTGTGTGACTCCTAACATTGTTTCCATTCGCAAACCCACCAGGCCTACCCTATATACAAGTCATCTGCCGGAAAACATGTGAAGTTCCCAGTTACTCAAACACCCTTAGTGTCACTGGTATCGCAAGTGTTGGAAGTCAGCATCATTTGTCAAAACCAAATGCTCCTTTCGAAAAACGTTTCACATTAACCTTGCCGTAGGAATCAAAGTCCTCAGTTTTCAGTCCACGGAGGACACAATTATGCCCACCAGTTAGGGAACCTACCCCCAACATGGAGAACCCCCACCTTAGTCGGTGTTTTGTTAACCTCCCACCGAGGAGCCCTACACTTCAATTAAGAGCTTGTACAGGGTGGGACCCACCTTGTACCACGTGGTTAAAGGTTGGGAGATTCATACTCTCTTGAGCATTATCCCCGACTATACGCTTCAATGGTAATCAAAGTACACGTTTCTTGAAAATATATTCTTATTTAATTTGTTAAATGTTGGTATGTAGAGCTTATGTACAAGCTCGTTTGGGCTAATGTGGTGACATGTTTTGGTTTACAACACACTCGTTTGTTGTCCTTGCATCAATTAGTGATCAACATATGATTAAGAACATCTACAAAAAATTATACAGGCCCACTGCAAACTTAGAGGGTTACATTATTTTAGTGACACACTTAAATACTGTAAAGCCCACCTGTAGGATTAGTTTATTTTTCATTGTTTTGTTTACACTTAATTACAGCATTACCTATTATTTAATGCAATTTTTTTTTAAATATATTAATATTTTCTGAACTCCATAAATGACCAAGGGCAGTACAATTGAGCAGGCATCACCGAGGGTTACCTGCTGGGCTACTTCAACATTCCCCGAGTTCACACCCATCTCCCCACACCTTGTTCAGTAATCCCAGCACTAGGCCTATTCTGAGACCAGCTGCTCCAAAGGCATTCCTTTAGAAAATCTACTTTGCCAGCAGCATGGGTGGACAGCGGAGAGGTCTGGTTGGTTCTTAACAATGGGGTCTTTAGAACTGATGAGAGTGAAGTGAGGTATGGAGCAGTGCCAGAATGCAAGGACAAGGGAAAATGGGAGATCCCAGAGAAACCTGCCTAACAGCAAATTTGTCTGACAATTCCCACATGAAAAATCCAAAATCGACCCCACCAGGAATCACACATGGTTCGCCTTGGCAGGCAGCAAGTTTTCTAACCGCTGTGCCATCGCGGCCCCAGCCAAGATGGGCAACCAAGAATGTGACGACCCTCAAGTTACCCCATCGCCGGAGTTATGCTTCCTAACTCTAAAGGAGAAAGATCGCAACACCTGCTCGTACAGTACCCAGCCAGGTGGGGAGGTTAAACCTTATAAACATAACCAATCAAGTACAGCTTCAGGAAAATGGCACTGTACCTGGTCCAGATATTTGTTCTGCACACGCTGGCGAGCGGCGCACATGCGGCAGGGGCGCTCTCCAGGGGCAGGAAACAGTAACTGGTTCACGACAATGTTGTGTGTGTCAATACCACACTTGGTGAGCTCCTGTACCAGCCGCTCTGTCTCGTACAACGAAAGGAACTCTGCGATGCATATGCACACAAATGTTGTCTGGTCCTGCGAACACAAACACCTTACTTGCATAGCTCTGTTGCCCACTGTTTGATACATCATTACATTATTCCATTAGCAATTGTAAGCAGAACAAAAAAATTTAACACTTAATGAACAAATATAATATTTAAAATACACTGCGTCTCCTAAGGTGTGGCATTTCTATTCTCAAAACTTCATTTTTTTTTTAAATATCAGAGAGTTGTCACTTAAAAATCATTCACGATTTTTGAGCAGTGTCTGCTTACTAACAGCATAAAAGAAAAAAAAAAAAAAAAAAAAAAAAAAATGCCACTTTTAAAATGTAGTTTCTATTTTTTATTTACATTTCTAATGTGAATTTCTTGAAAGTGACCAAAGGACTATAACACGTATTTCACAATCATTTTTAGGTATGGTATTTCATGAACATGCTTACTATAGGAACGTGCAGCACACCTTTGTCACTTTGTCATTATTTTGAACATGATAAAATGACAGGGATGCCGCTGAGAATCTCAATGAGAGAATGACTGCACGCCAGTTCAATACGTAGTGCATAAAGGCAATAGCCAATAACGCGTATGAGGTCCATACCTAGGTCACCCTTTGTTCCCATGTTTTTATGCCTGGGATACAAAATATCTCTTGCTAGACAGCACCCATAACCATTTAAGTTTGTTAATTGTAACGTACGATAGTTTGGTATTTCTGCGCACTTCTTATTTTTTTTAAATTTTCATTGCAAATTTATTGTTTATATTTACAGTACATGACAGTTCTACTGGCAGAATACTTTGTTATTTAGTTACCCTATATGCTTGTAATGTTTTGAAAATGTTTATTTAATTGTTTACATCTTTGCAGTATTAGATATCAGTATAATCACAGATTGAAATATTTTCAGAATTGTTAAATTAATTAAATGTTTTAATGTAGCATTTTAAGATAGCAATATTAAACAAACTGCTGAAAGAAATCTATTTAAATGTAAATATTATACAAAAGTTGGAAGCATTGTACTGACACATGAAGCGTTCCTGCGCACTAGGCATGCACACACTACTTTACAACTGCACGCCATCTCCAAGCAGCAGGGCTTATTTAGGCAAGTCGTATTAAAATAGTACAATAATCACATGCCTACAGGATCCAGCAGCACAACTACAGACACATGGTTAATTAATAAATTATACTGTTCACTCAAAGCTGTCATGTGGTCGCCCTTAACCCCAATGCTGGAATTTTACTGTTCGGCAAGCCATTGACATCCTGCCCGAAGATCAACAAGTTCCAGAAGAGCAGCGTGGTGTATTGCTGTTACTAGAAAGGTAAGCAGGCAAGGGGAGTTGACAACTTCATCAGGGTCTGCTGGTGCAAAGCTTCTAAGAGGTCTGGAAGGCATTTGTGCAGCAGTTGAAGAGCTTCGGGTAAGTCTGGAACACGTTGACGTCGGAAGAGAGTTCCGGTACACAGGATGGTGGA
This sequence comes from Dryococelus australis, assembly GCA_029891345.1. Lineage (NCBI taxonomy): Eukaryota > Metazoa > Arthropoda > Insecta > Phasmatodea > Phasmatidae > Dryococelus > Dryococelus australis. The sequence goes on along the minus strand of CM056998.1, from coordinate 193,196,961 downwards.
ACGAGCTATCGGGGCTGCTTGGCTCTAAGAATAGCCAAAGAACAACTGATGTTTCTGGGCTGCACGCAGGTAAATATTCTGCGTCTCACCCTCACCTGGGCTGCGGGGGTGTGGGCAGAGCCAAGGGTCGTCTGCAGGTGGCTGGAGCATAATAGGGGTGGCACCATCCCTCGGCGCTCCTTGGAACTACTTGACCTTGAAGCCCGGTTTCGGCTGCTCGGCCGGTAACTCATTCATGCTTCTGAGAGGGGCTGGCGTGCTTGCTGACCGCGGGCGAACAGTATAAACTGACGTGTCTGTATTAGCCCCCACAACAAGGGATGTAAACTGTAGGTACACTGGCAACTGTAGTACTGGTTCGGATCCAGCCAACGGCATCTAGGAGATACACACAGATGAAGCGAAGTCGTTTGCATCAATGTCCGGAAGTGTCATGCATCAACTGTAATACAATGTGAAGTATGGAATGTGCGTCCTCGCAGGCGGCAATGTGCATGTCAACTATCAATTTCTAGTTGACAAGAATTTCTACATACATAACCTAAAAATAATAAAATGCCAGAAAAACACACATTTAACAGGAATGCAGCCAGTAATACTTTGACGACCTATTTCACTTTAAATGTTCTGTTATTTAACAAATATATCATATTTGTGATTTTAAAATATGGTTTTGCTATAAACAATTTGTAACACTAGTAAAGATGCCTTATTTAATGTTCGAAATATCCAGTGAGATCACTTCCGAAAAGTTTAGACACAGAACAAATTTATGATTCAATAGCAATTATACGACTGTATTATAAATTTACAAAAAACAAATGTTATTGTGTGCAAAAAAATTTTTTCACTGAAACGCTAATTTTAATAATAAAAATACTCAGAATTGGGAATTATTGAGTATCAAAAATGAAAAATCAAACTTGGAATTGAAATCAGGAAATATACATACTCAACACATCCCTAATTTAATTATAAATTCCATTTGCTTCTTACCGGATTTCGAAACTGCTCATTCACTTGCCGAATAACAGTCAACATTTCTTCCATTTTCTTTGAGAAGCTGTCTGAATTGAAGTCACTGATGCCCAATAAAGAACCCATCTGAAAGAAAAAAAGATAATTTAGTAGTAATTTTTATACCAATTGTAATACCAGTACATACATGCTAAATATGATCTCCAAGCCACTGGATCCAAAATTATTTACTACTGCTTAGAACTATTTATGATGTTAATCGTAATATGACCAGTTTTTGTGTGAAAATATTTTAAAAGGTACAGGTTGACGCATGACGTCTTGCTCATTAATATTAAACTACCGCTACTCATCAGTGCAACTGCATTCCTGACAGCTTGTCCGCCATCTGCAAGATTGTCTTACCTACCGGGCCGGGACAGATGTCCAAATAATTATTTATTATTTTGCCTGATGAGCCATCGAGACCCTGCAAGAGGTCCGGGGCGAGCACAGCAGTGTGCCTCTAGATGCCACCACATGTGAGATGCCGAGATCCCACCACACTCCACGACACCGTACGCTCAGAGGATATAGGCACTCGGTTTGCACCTGCTGTTCTCCCTCTCCAGGCACCCTATGCCAGTGGAGGAAGGGATAGCCGAGGATTATATAAGGAGCTGCTCCCTGGCCTCCAGATAGTCAGTTCTGTTTCAGTTCTCGATCATCCCTCCTGAGCTCTCATCGCCCTAACTCTTGGTGCTGAGGCTCAAACCTTTCCTACACTTGCATCGCTCTCCTCGCGGGGCCGACGATCCTCTCCAGCACCTAACCGAAGGAAGATCCAGTAGCCGTCGACAGTTCAAACACTTAGACACGTTCGATCCCTTAGGGACACCAACTTGAGAGTAGAGCTCGTCCCGAGGATTCACGCACCAAGCTAACTGCCTTTCCTGCTAGCCTTTGCACAGGGAGCTTTCCCCTGTAGTACAGATAGGGTGTTGTTTACCCTCCGCATAGCCAGTGGGGAAATTAGGAGTTAGCACCTCTGCCATCAGTGTTTATTTCCTTTTGACTAAATAAACACTGATTCTACCAGTCACCTTGACTTTCACTCCAAGCTCCTTCCTTGTGTCATATCGGAGCTAGAGGACTTGGTAGGAGATTGGCTTTGTTTCTTGTGAATGCACTCTGAACACCACAACAGTACATCCTTGGAAGGCCACCCATTCTCTGCCCCCCTCCCCCATCAGTGAACGGTAGAGTCCCGACACTAGGATACTATAACTTGGAAATTGGCTTACCGACTCAAAGTCACCCCTTCCTCATCGCCACCGGTTGTGGAGCCGAGGAGGAGATCTTCTTCAAGTTTGGGGAGACCAGTAACCACTGGACCCTCACCTCACCACCTCTGGAAGGCCACCTGTTCCTTGCACCACGTGGAAGGAATGGTAGAGCCACGACACTAGGTACGCTCTCGGTAGATAGACTTGCCTGCCGGGTGCCCAACTCCCATCGCTCCCTTGTGATGCCGAGAGGGCTGCAGCCTTGTGCAGGGAAATCCACCCCCACGGGACACATAGTGTGGTTCCCGTAACCTTCACCCGCAGCCCATGCCGGCTCTACCTGGTAGTCGTCGAGAGCGAGGTGGTGTTAGCGGCAGTAATTAGCACATACACGTGAACACTGACACGTCAACTGCCAACCTCCTGCACCGCCGATCTAGTATGTCATGCCTTACACCCACATGGGTGGCGTTTAGAGACGGGCCAGAAAGGCGAGAGCAATTGCCAAGCTTCCATAGGGGCTACGTAGCATTTCCCAGTGGGTTCGGGTTGCTCAGTCTATGAGAGCAAGCTGCACTATTAAGATGCCTCAGTGTACCAGTACCTGACGTCATCCCCATAGGCTTGTTTGAGCCACCCACCAGGATTGGGGAGAGATATCACCCTATAGTGCAGGAGGCACTGTTTGGCATTCATCAGCCTGATACACCAGAACCGCAGCCGGCTCCCATACCTGAGCCGATTACCACACAGTCGAGTACAACACTGGTCACAGCAAATGAAAGCATGCAAGAAAGCACCCCGCCACCTCGCCGAACTGCTGCACCACTACCAAAGCATGCACCGTCACATCAAGGTCGCAGAGCCCGACTTCGTATCAAATCGCCGACCCACTAGGCCAGTGTTATACAATGGGTGGGCCCCCATGCCCAGGACAGAGTAAGCCAGTTAAGACATGATTCGCCTAGCATCACCCAAGGGCGGGATCAGTCTGACAGCAGGGACTGTCATGCGTCAAGGTTATGGTACTACCCAGGGGCATACCCAAAGAGAGGGATATTGGGGTTGTATCCCAACCCCTCCCGCTTTTTCCCTTGCCTGTAATGTTGTCATCAGTTAATATTAAATTAATTAATAACAATTGAATTGTAATAAAAATATGCAACAGTCATGAACCCTGATGTATTTAATTATACTGTGAAGTAATTTCCTCATAGTACTTGTCCTAATTAACAGTGTGTCGGCATCGGCAACACCGGCGTAAACTCTCACCTTTCCCTTCATATACAGGATGAGTCATCAGCTCTGCGACAAACTGCGAGAGGACGTTTCTTGGAAAATTACAGTTCGAAAATGTATGGCAACGAACTCCAGGAAACCACTTCTAAGGCATGAAACCCTTGTAAAGATGGGGTTGCAATTCTGTAGGCATGCCAAACAATTCAAGCACTGTAGCATGCAAGTGTCCATGTGGACCTACCGCATATCCTACATAGTAAAATGGGAGTTGCCACCCCTTGAAATAGTGGAAAAAGGGTCGTTGTACATAGTTACGTAAACTATGATCACTGCCTATGAATTACCATCGCAAGACATAAAACAGTCCTTTTGGTAAGGAAACCACAGAGGAATGGTTTACGAGAAAACAGACCTCCAAGATATTAAATGCCACGTAATGCTTATGAGGTTGGCCATGTGGTTGATAACAACACACAAGTACTGTTGTAACATAATCACACTTTGTTTATGGGAAAGTTTGTCATTAAATGTGTTTTACTACTATTGTTTTAATGTAACTAAATGGTTATTCGTTCAATGATTGCATCAAGCACGTGTTTATTTGTGTTGTTAAAGTATTAAGTGTCACTTATTGAATGTTCTATGCTTAATACACAATGTACGTTAGTTGATAATGTCACTGTACATTAGTTGATGTCACTATATGTGACGTTTGTTTCCTTTAACATTTAATAAATGCTATTGTATTGTTGCTACTTTATGCAATTGCTACACTTACTGTTTCATTTACATTACATTGCATTAGTGTGAGTCTGTGGTGTGTACCACGTGGCCTAAAAGTGTTTGGCGTCCTAGGTCGGAAGAGATCGCTCAAAGACTAACATTGTTTGTGAAACTACCTATAGTCGTCGACACGTGTTTCAAATGCTGTGTATCATGCCCCATTGTAGTGCACCTAGTTTGTGTTGGTGAGCACCGATTCCGATTGCAGGCCTCGTAATGTGGTCGCATTGACCACGCCATCTACATAATCTCTGTATGCTGAATGTGTTATGGCAAGGCTAGAGGAAATGGACAATGGACTCCCCGCATCTACAAACAGCGATTTCCACACAGGCGTCATTCACACCTAAACCATGTTCGCACGACTGCATCAGCGCTTTCGTAACACGGGGTCGCTTCATCCCCGTACGGCGTGACGTGCGAACACCTGCATTTGATGAAGAGGTACTTCTGAGAGTCGCCAACGAGCCCTCAACAAGCGGGGTCGCTTCATCCCCGTACGGCGTGACGTGCGAACACATGCATTTGATGAAGAGGTACTTCTGAGAGTCGCCAACGAGCCCTCAACAAGCACACGTGCTATAGTCAGTACTATCGGCACAAGTTAATCAACCCTGCGTAAAGCGGAATTATTCTCTCCATGTCCAGAATGTGTAACACTAGGGCCGGACGACTTCGCACCTCATGTTCAGTATGTCCAGTGGTTACTGCAACGGAGTATTGCGAATCCTGCCTTTACTGCAAGCATCTTGTTCAGTGATTAGGTATGCTTCACAAAAGATCGCTACTTCAACAGTAGGAATAGCCACACCTGGGCCACAGAAAACCCACATGCCAGGTTCATCCTTGGCCAACAGGTGAAATTTCCCATCAACCTCTGGGCTGGAATTTGTTGGTGGTAATGTACTGGGTCCTGTCATTATGCCACCCCGTTTGAATGGGGCAGCTTACCTTGACTCCCTACAGAACACACTTCCACTGGTCATGGAGGATGTACCTTTCGCAATACGCAGAGACCTGTGGTTCCAGCATAATGGCGCCCTAGTGCACTTCAGCCGTGATGTACGAGAACATCTGAACAACACCTACAGGGGGCATTGGATAGGGCGAGGGGGACCTGTTGCAAGGCGACCACGATCCCCCGACCTAACTCCCATGGGTTTCTTTCTATGGGGGCATGTGAAGAGTGCTGTATACTCCATCCCAGTTGCTACACGACAAGAACTGGTGGAGTGAATACTCTCAGTTTGTGACCAACTGCGCCAGAGGCTTGATATCTTTGCGAGAGTTTGACAGCCGCTGCTACGGCGGTGTACTGAGTGTAATATGATTCAGGGAGGACACTTTGAACAACTCCTGTAAGGTAACTTGCAGACGAAATGTTATGTCACAATTTATAACGTGTTACAACTATTCATGTTTCCATTGCTGGTGTTTCCCTCCTACACGACACGTTGGCGTTCATAGGTTGTTTCACAAGAAAAGGTTCTTCATGAGACCTTGTCCGACTTTGTCCCGAAGGTGCAGACCCACAATCATGTGATGTAATTTAATTACAATGTAACCACAATGTAATGCAATGTAAACAGAACACTAAATGTACAAATCACATAAAGTAAGAACAAAACAATGACATAATAAATCTAACACAAATAAACCAACATTAAAGAAACTGACGTTATGAAGACAATTACATTACTAATTTAACAGCAACAATAAACATGTACTTGATGCAATCATTGACCAAATAACATTTAATTACATTAAAAACAATCCTCGTAAAACACACTTAATGACAATCTTTCACATAAAACAACAGTGACTACGTTACAGCACTATATGTACGTCATATCATCATTTAGCCCACCTCATAAGCATTACGTGGCATTTAATATCTTGGAGGTCTGTTTTCTCGTAAACCATTCCTCTGTGGCTTTCTTACCAAAAGGACTTTTATATGTCTTGCAATGGTAATTCATAGGCTGTGATCATAATTTACGTAACGATGACCCCTTTATCACTATTTTAAGGGGGTGGCAACCCCCATTTTACTATGTAGGATATGAGGTAGGTCCACATGGGTACTTGCATGCTACAGTGCCTGAATTGTTTAGCATGCCTACAGAACTGCACCCCTTAACATCACATAGTTTCAGTGTAATTAAATAAAGTTTATAATTGCAACCCCATTTTCACAAGGGTTTCCTACCCTTAGGAGTGGTTTCCTGGCGTACGTTGTCAAATGTCTTTGAAGTGTAATTTTTTAAGGAATGTCCTCCCGCAGTTTGTCGCAGAGCTGATGACTTACCCTGTTTTAACACCCTGCTTGAGAAATTTCTGGCTACGCCACTGGTACATAATAACGTATTAATAAATAAAACTTAACACCTTAAAATATTGTCTGAAGTGACACTTGAAAATTCAAAGGTGGTGTCAATTTTTTGCATACATTTTTATGCCTTTGAAAGAAATTCAACAGTGCGAAGCACCAATAGGCAATTCTTGTCTATAGTCTATTCACAGTTTTTTTTTCCTGATGTTTTGAAACAAAAGTATGAAAAATCATCCTAGGCGTAATATGTGTCAACCTGTTTTTTCAATAACTTGTATACCACAAATATATAACATTGTGATTAACTTTAAAGTACTGTACTTTTGAATAAATGAAACTTTAACTTAGTATCTTCCGTAACTTGTAATATTTATTTTGTATTAAATATGAATTAAAAACAGTGAGAGCAGCGATGTGTTGGTAACAGCTAGTCAGAAATAGTTGAGAGTTAAAATATTGTTTTAACCAAGTTTCTCGGTATGCTATTTGTAAATTGAATGTTGCCAATCGATATACTTTAATTTTCAGGTAGCACTGAAGGTAACATATTTGTTTGTTACAGTTAAAAATATCAGTGCAAATTTCTGTGCGTAAGCCCTAGTGACACAACATTTTTTCGCCCAAGGAAGAAATTACAATAGTCGGAGCAGGGCATGTTGCTCTAACTCTCTTTTTCTCTATCTCGGGAAGTTCTGCACCGCCTGTAGTAGCAGAACAATGATACATGTTTTCAATTTTAGCATATTTCATACTTATTATAATGGTGGGATGGAAGTTGGCAGAAGTGGTGATTGGCGAAGCCGACATGACGTGGCATGTTTCTGAAGGAAGCATCAAGTTTCAACTTGTGTTTTTAAACCTACCTAGGTAAGTTATGATGATGTGATGAATCTGTTTTTCCACAGCAGGAATAAATATATTATAAAGTGCTTCGTGACCACTGTGTGTGTGTGATTGCAAATATTGGACGTTGTAACTGATAACTGATTTTTATATGAAATTAATTGTTCGAAAGTCACGTCTGTTTATTATAACATTATTACCTCGCCCTAGGTATTTTAAACACAATTGTGTAATGTACTTACGTTTATGTGATTTCAATGTTTGCCACAACCTCAACAAAATAGTAAGGCCTGCCACATAAATTTGAATAAATAACTAAATAAACCTAGAAAACATTAAGTACTAATGTATGGAAATATGAACAGAATAAAAGCTGCAGTAGGCTTATTAGTACACAAGTTCACCAATATCTTATAAGGCTGTCGTTACGTACAAAAAAATAAGCGACACTAGTTACATGCTTGAATTTAAGTGTCTTTTCGTTGGACTATATATTCATTTGGTTTAAAATTTTTATTCCAACTGAGGACGTCTTTTTAATGAAAGAACTAACGCATGACCTCTGTGCAACAATGGCATTTTACTGACAAACTCATCAGTAAGCATAGCCATGTGCCTGATTAAGAGTTTTTATTGTTGGCCGCAGCGAGACGTCAAGATATTGTGCTGTTCGCCGCAACAAGAATGGATGTTCCAGCCTGCAAATTTTTTCATTCACCGACCCACAGAGACTATGCAAAGAAGACACCAAGTTCCACTGCACGTCGCTAGATTGCAAAACCAGTATGCTTCGCCACCGCCTCCATTCCCCGAGTCGGCCGGTGATGTCACAACTCCATGAAGTTATGCTATTGCCACACCCCCCCTTGCCCTCAAGCTCGCCAGCCAATGACAGCAGAGGATGCCTCCAGCATAGCATAAATAGCAGGCCACAGCGCTCGCTCAGGACCAGTCTTCAGTCTTCCACCGCACTTGTTGCCAGAACTTACTAGCCTGCTCAGCTACGCTCCTAGCTCTACCTCCCAACATTCATCGCAATTTTAGTGCCAAAGGGAAACCTACTCCTTGGTCTCCAGCGTGCTTTTAGTGCCATGACCATCCTTCCAGACCTGCTTAGTCTTCATTGAAGATCACAAACCGCCACATCGTCTACACTCTTTAGACAGTGCGGCCCATTCTGGACAACAATTGCCTATGGAGTTAGTACACGCTTTAGTTGTTTTCAAGTGATCGTCTACCCCTCATTGTTATTTCAGACACAGGTCACCTCTACCTGTTAGGAGTAGGATAAGCTTCCCTAAGCTCTTGCTAAACGTAGGAGGTAATGTGACACCACATGTTTATTTCCCATAAGAAGGAATACACAGTGTTTTATCTGACTCACGAGTACCCCCCTTTCCAGTAGACCTTGTACCTTGCCCAGTTCACCTCATCCCGTTGAGAGAAACCCAGGTGAACCAGGAAAGTTAGTCACTCGGGCCAAGATATCGATTGCAAACCTACACACACATTAGCTTCAGCCAGCCTTTCTGCATACCCCAGTAGAGTTCACCCACAGGTACTTGCTTCTAGAGCGCAGCTTGTCAGCTTGATGCTGGCACTCTCCACCAAGTTTAGGTGTCGGAGGGTTCGTTCTCAGAGTTGGGAAGACTTGAACTCAGAACGTACACCTATGTGCAGGGACTGTTGATAGCAAGACCTGAATCCCTTTGCTCACTGCACTTAGGCACTGAGCACTGTAAGAACGGTATCCTCTCCCTCTGGAGATACTCCACGTGGAGTACACAATCACTGTATTTATGAGGGGTATTCCGAACTTCTAATACCTTTCTCCCACCGCAGTGGTATTCGTGAGAAAGTAAAACAGGCTCTGACTCCCCTCCAGGCATTTACAAGAGCTGACCCCTAGCCTTGTCGCCTTCATCAACCAGCTCGCACAGAACTTGCACCATCTTCTAGTGCCTATCACTCTGGAGATCCCGAAGAACTTGCTTGAGGCGACGACACGTCTGGAGCAGCTGATCCACCTTTGGATCGCCGAATACCTCAACCAGCCGGATCGGCCACCAACAGTTCCAACAGCATATTTCCAACTTAAGACAGTTGCTCTGCCCCCACCAGCATGAACACCAGTCAGAAGTCTAAATCTTAATTAGTGCTGAGCCGATAAAGGTTTTTTACCAATACAATGGACATATGAGTAATGGACTGAAAGACTTCTACTAGCACTAGAAGTATTTTAGGCAGCTGATGATAATCTGTGTTGAAGTCAGTGTCACACAATGTACCATTTGATGCTTTAAGTAAACATACAAAACATTAGGAAAATTAATTTCTTACTAATTCTTTAAAATCAGAGATTAAAAGCAGCACTGAGAATATACTGTAGTAATATATTTTTTAATTTAGGTCATGGCAATTTAAGCATGTTCTAATTCGGTGACTCGCAATACAAGCTGTAGATGATTATCTCCTAAAGTCAGGGCAGATGGCCACAGTGGGGTGGCAGGGCATTTCTCTCTCTATCTCTTCCCCGGTCTTTCTTCTTCCTGTAGATGATTATCTCATAGCAGGGAGGCATGTCTCATCCATCCTTTGCAGTCCTGGAGTGACAATCTGTCAGTTTAATACTTGGAATAAGAACGACAACTGCTGACTAAAAACTGCAGCAGCTGAGCGCCTCTTACTCCAAATTGCCACCATATCATCCTCTGGTTTAACGGAAAATATCGGGTTTCAATATTGGCTAAAAATAAAATAGGTTTGGGAGTACTCGGGGAGGGGGGAGCGATATTACTATATCAGCCGACATTTGACATCTGGTATCGGTATCAGTTCAGCACTAAACTTAATCTCCCTGCACCACACGTACGCCCCACAGGAAACCCCAAGGACATAACCTTGCCCGAACCCGACTTTTTGCCCTGTCGTAAAGCTACCAGGCCAGTTCTCTATGCTGGACGTGCGCCAGTGCCACGTAGATATCACCACGACTGCAACAACAATCACCACGACTGCAACAACAATCACCACGACTGCAACAACAATCACCACGACTGCAACAACAATCACCACGACTGCAACAACAATCACCACGACTGCAACAACAATCACCACGACTGCAACAACAATCACCACGACTGCAACAACAATCACCACGAATGCAACAACAATCACCACGACTGCAACAACAATCACCACGACTGCAACAACAATCACCACGACTGCAACAACAATCACCACGACTGCAACAACAATCACCACGACTGCAACAACAATCACCACGACTGCAACAACAATCACCACGACTGCAACAACAATCACCATGACTGCAACAACAATTACCACGACTGCAACAACAATCACCACAACTGCAACAACAATCACCACAAATGCAACAACAATCACCATGACTGCAACAACAATCACCACAAGTGCAACAACAATCACCATGACCACCAACAATCACCATGACTGCAACAACAATCACCATGACCAACAACAATCACCACGACTGCAAAAACCACAACAATAGCAGACTGCAATGACCACAGGGACCATGGAAAGGATATCAACAACAACAACACGTTACAGAATACCCGAGTGAACTGCTACCCTTACTGCAGTTCAATAAACCAACAAAAAACACAGGTGTATAGCCCCCTCGTGAGTTGTAGCATTCATCAATATAACCGACCAACATAACCTGCTCAATAATGTGTTTACCAGCCATCAGGTAGCACAACAAACACTTCAATTGGCTTCATAACACTGATTCATGATTGCTAACTTATGTACTACAGAATATGTTAAGTATCCAGTCAGGATGCTGTTAGGAGCCCTAGACATTGGTGAAGTGATGATAACCCTGTCACACAGGCGGTAACTATGAAAGACATTGTTGTGGTCTGTCACTGCCTTCTGCATTATGGAGGTGATCAAGAATATACTAACCACTTTACAAATTCCAAAGGTCTGAGCTTAGAATCAAACCTCGACCCCTCTAAGATGCAACTACCTACCCACTACACCATGGGGACAGTCTTCTACTAAAATAGTTCCAACTGATAAATTTTTTATGTTAATAATCACGTACATGTTAACTGTATAACAATAAGATGGGCCGAGTCCAGTTTTCCTCGATTCCGATCCCGATACAGATTCTTCGGTCGATTCACGATTCTAACACTCTTATATAAAATGTATTTTACAGTATTGTTTATGTTGTTTTTAAGCATAGCATGATATTGAATACAGTAGGGATGGTTCAATTGCTGATACATCTTTTTATAGCATACGTTTTACAGTGTGGGTAAATCAACTAAAAACCTAGAATAAAAAATTATCCATTTTTAAATTTTCATTAATTGTTATTACTATTACAAAAAAAAATACAAGTGCCACGTTATTAAATTCAGTTCTACACATTAAAATTATGTCTAGTGTAAAATATTCCGAATGAAAATACATATATACATTTAAGATAAAACATTGGAATAGCTCCTTGAAGTTCTTTGGTGGTTTTTTTTTTTGTAACACACCTCATTGATTGAATTACTTTTTACTTTCTCAATCATAAGTACGCATAAATTTGCAGTTGACAGAGATGCTCAAATTCTGTTTGATTGGGACAGACATTGCTGAAAATTCTCGGTGTTGAAGAATTGCTAGGTAGGCATTGCAATCTGTTTTATTTTTGTAATAGCCAAGTTAGCTTTGTTGGGTTTCTGTTTGCTGAGAATATTGAAATTATCGACTCAAATGCAAGCCTCTAGTAAGAGTACGATATTTACAGTACGGTGGACAATACATTGTACGTAAATATATACAAACTGAAAAAAATACAAAAAATTTCAGATGCATTGTCAAGGACATCAATTTCCATAATAAACAAGCAAGCCTCCGAAATTTCGTAACTGGACGTTAAAATCAGTAATAATTACGGAAAATCTGCAATACTTGGCAGCTCTGTATTAATTCGCATAATCATATTTTCCAGTAGTGAAAACAAAACATCTTTTATACGAGCATAGGCTATATGATGTAATGTAGACACAAGGAATTGATAATTGATGCCCCGAAACGCGATTTATTTGATTCCAAGTATTACGTAAGAATCAATGGTATTGATGGATTGAAGAATCGATTAGACCCATCCCTAATAATAATCAACTTGGGTCAAACCATTTCCGAACAATAGCTAGGAACCCCAGAAAATAGCGCACCGTGAAATACACAAAATACAGTGAAATTGGATGTCATTTGACAGTTTTCGCGAAATCTACATGTGTTTTTTTTTCTTCACAAAACGTGAAATTTTGTACGCAAAAGGCGTTAACACGAACTTTTTCAGATGCAGTAAATAATCATTTACAATCAATTGTATGTTGACAATCAATGGCATGTCGAGAACACTTGTACTGCCAACATGGCAAATGTCTTTATCTAGGTACTTTGCTGCACCTCGTAGTATTTTGTTGTGATTAATTTTGTGCTGGCATGCCAAGAAATAGCTACTATTTGACAGTGAACATGTAATGAAGCATGATGTTTTCTACATTTTTGCTTTCAAGTATAAAATAATGATGTGCAAGTTTTGTAACATGTGAAAAAGTACTTAGCTGGTCCAGTTTCAGAGGCTTGGTGGATTAGGTGAAGATGAAAAGTTTGCATGTTTTGTAAATATTGCATTTGTAAACTGTTACTATAATTTCTGAAATGCACGTCGTCTGAAAAAGCAGCACTTTCAACACTTAAGCAGTGTGTGAATAATATTTGTTTATTTGTCTATATTGTAAATATGAGTGTATGGTTAACTTCGGTTAAATTGCTGCATCTGTACAAATACGAACAGCAACATATGTGTCACATCTTGTTTTTTCATTGAAGTAAAATTTTAGCAGTTACAATAATTTAAATGTTATTTCTACACAAGCAATATTTTCCACTGCTCCATCAAAACAATACGCAACTAAAAAAGGCAACACGCTCGTGAGAACCTCAAAACGATGCTATCTCAAGAAAGACGTTAAACTAAAGCCCCTCAACCCCTCACTTTTCCTTTTCCCCCTCGAAATAAAATAAACAGAACCCCAACAAATTACAAAAATTAAACAGTTTGGAATGCCTACCTAATTACAATATCCTACATGAATTACTGGTTGGAAGTTAGCTCACGCCAGACTCTCAGTGCCTGCCATGACAGGGTACACGAGGAAAGAGGGAAATGCAAGAGTGCATTGGACTCAAAAAATTAGTTTACAAACATCTTTTTCTATAGCGACAAACAGATGTGGTGGAGGATACATTGTGGCCATGCTACTTTTTTAGAACTGTCAAAATGTATCCCACATTTCTTAAATTAATGAATTGTATACACAGAAACTTGGTTAATTTTTTAATATCATAATTGCTTTTCTATTGCTTATTCAGACACTGAACATGTGCATTAATTTTCTTTAAAAACATTCCAATTTACCAAATTTTTTAAATTTTCAAGCACAGAAATTTAGTTAATTTTTAATATGAATGCAAAGAAATTTATTATTGATTTTCTTAAAAAAGTTACAAAAATTTAACACCGCTTTCATCTTTAAACACAGAAATTTAACACTGATATTCACTATTTTTTGCATAGAAATCAGGCATTATATTTTACCTTTTTCTGGAGTCACCAAGCTCAATGTTCAGGAGCCACAAGCATTTACTCAACATAGAAAATAAAACAGATGGGAAGGCTACCTGTGACACAAGTGGTCCGATCTTCATCTTGAGCCGCAGCAGTTTGCCAAGACCCTTCTCTACTACTTGGGGGAAAGAGAGTAGCCTCAAGGTGTGGCCTGTAGGAGCTGTATCAAACACAACTACCGAGAAGTTCATCCCCTTTACCAGCCTGCAAAATTAAAAGATAAACAATAACAAAAAAAAAGTGAGCTTCCCAAATGCTAAGGCACTGCTATAGGATGAATAGACATTGCCATCTCACAAAAATGTTTTTTGCACGTGGTCAATGATATCAGAGCTTGTCAATAGTAACAGATCACATCCTACGTCGTGGGAAGAGCCTACTCCCTTTCCACTCATTTTATAGAAATTGCAAGTCCGTATAGAGAAATCAAAGTCACAATAACCCGAGCAAAGTGAGAAGGCAAGGGAGCGAGAGCACAATATATAGAAGGGCAAACAGGTGATGGAAGTTGCGTTATGCAATTTAATCACTCGGCTGCCTGAGGTGTAGAAGGCAGACGGAGTAAACAGGCGTTGGCTAGCACAGCCAACAAAAAGGAGGGGGCGGTATCTATTTTTAGATACGTGCTACAATCAGTACAGTGCTCACAAAGAAAAAAATGTAATGTGTAGCAACTAAAGTCAACAAATTTATTTTTCAGTATATTTCCTTCAAATTATTTTACTATCAGCACCTTAATTTGTTGCGATTCCTCAAAAATACTGAAGTTGTGATAGAAAGACAAACACAGTAATGGAGTCTATATATATGTATATATATATATTATATATTATATATATATACACACACACACATGCATGCACACATGACGCGTGTGCACGCACGCGCACACACAGATTAATTTCCAAATCATCTACGCACCATGAGACCATCCAAAACCAAAATAACATGAAGGAATCCTTTTCCTCAAAGATAACAATACACAGTCAAATCACATTATTATGACCACCAGCTAGTATCCAGAGTAACCACTCATTGCAGCACAGACAGCAGCTAAACGAGCTGGCAGTGAATCAGTCGGGTACTGATACATATTCACGGGCACCTGGAGCCATGCTGTCTCCAGTACGTCCCACAAATGTTGATGGGTGTGTAGCATTTTCATGCTGGAAAATACCATCCTCCCATAGAAAGACAATCATCATGTACAGGTGCACGTGATAGCCGAGGATGGATTCATAACCAAATCTGTCAAGAGTGCCTTCCACATGGATGATGGGACCTATAAAATAACAGAAGAACATTCTCCATAGACCATAACACTGCCCCCACAGCCTTGTGTTCGTCCAGCAATGGATGAAGGGTGCCGGTTCTCCAACGTTTCTCGCTGCACACGTTGACGTCCATCCATTCTATGCAGCTGAAAATTGACTTGTCGGAGAAGACTAACCATCGCCAATCAGCAACGGTCCAGTTGCAATACTGTCCAGCAAATTCTAGTCGCTTTCGTTGATGCACCTGTGTTAGCATGAGTGCAGTCACCATCCGTCTACTCTGGAGCTCCAATCGCAGTAGCATTCGCTGAACTGTTGCGGTAGACTTATATGTCTGGATGCCCCCTAGCTCATTTGGTTGGTGAGCTGTTCCACTGTAGCCTGTCTGTTGGTCTTTGCGCACCGTCGTAGTCAACGTTCTCCTCGGACATCAAAGGCACGTAGAGCTCCGCATTTTCCATGATGGTTATTACCAGTGGTGCCATTCGTCCACTCATGATACACCTTCACCACAGAGGCACATGAACAGTTCACAAATGTCGCTATTTCCGAAATTCTGTTCCCCTTCGCCTAAGAGACGATTATCATCCCTTTTTACAACTCGGTTAAACTTCTTCCCTTACCCATGACAGCAGGAAGCACACTGTGTACAGTCAGACTGTCTGTCGTATTATACACCCACTTTACCAGCCCACGTCATGGGCCATACGTCATGGGCTACGCGCTGCAGATGGCAATTCTAGTTTTAGTAGCTGGTCATAATAATGTGATTTGAAAAAACATGAACACTTCCGAGTTTGCACAAAGTTATAAACAAACTAAAATCAGTTAGTCACGACCATAATCAAATTTACAATGTACAGGTGGTTAAGTACACATAACACTCCATTCCAAATTATGCAGGTAACAAATTTTAGTTTCACAAGATTTGTAACAGTCACTAAACCAATTGTGAACTACTGCGTGCAACCAACAAAATGGTCTCACATGATCCATAAAAATGAATTTAACACAATGATACATATGTAAAAAATTCAGAGATCTTTATTTCCATTTACAACATCTCAATTTAACACATCATCCCCAATATTTTCCTTGTTTTTACTTCTGACACAATATTGACACATGATACATATGCACCAGTATCAATGCTGCTGAAATCCTAGCAACAATAATTAAGTTCTACCACCATGGAGAGAGAAGGACACAAGACTTGATTTACAGGCCATGCATTGCCCCTAATGCCAGGCTGATACTATCCACACAGTCCTACCTCCTGATTTGCAAGTGGGCCAAGTTGACTTCCACCCACTACCATCCCTTCTCGAGCAGATTGCTCTCACCCAGCCGCAGCAGCGCAGGGATGTATGATAGTGCGTCTCGACCCACGCACACCCTCGGCCTAGCTTGCCACCGCCGCAAGGATATTAAGCCAAGAGCAGCTCATTTCCTCTCCAGAAGAGCCACCTGTTCTTCAAAGTGCTATATAAGCCTCATCTCCAAACAGCACACTACAAATAAATAAAAGCCAGGCAAAAGGCTTAGCTAAACTATTCACAGTCAACGACATAAAATGTACATAGTTTGTTTACAAACACAAACTGTTTAGCAAGTCTGGAAATGTGTGGGGTTGCCTTGGAAAAGCAGAAAAAGCATTGTCATTCATAATTTCATCCCATAATAAATAATTCACATATTTGGTGCAACTGTCTTGTTATTTACTATCTAAAACAACCCAGTGAGAAAGTCAACGCTTGAAATATAGTACAGATTATTTCCCCACAACATCCCAGACATACTAACTCCCAACAGTATTGACGCATGATGCAATTCAACAATGACAATTAGACGACTTCAGCTCATCAGCATAGCCTGCAGCAATTTCTACGGAGTTTGCACTACCATTGGCAACGAGACGCAAGAAATGGTACTGACTACTACGGCAAGGACGGACGTTCCAACCAGCAACTTGTACTATTCACCAGCCCACCAAAATTATGTACCTCATGACAGTGAATACTACTAACCACCACTAGATGGCACCACTAGTATGTTTCGTAGTTTATCTTCCATTCCCTCAGCCAGCCAGTGACATCACACCAGGGAAGCTATGCTGTTGCCACACCCTGCTAAGCGACAACCCCTCGCCCAAGAGATGCCAGTCAATGAACGCCGAGCCAACAGCCCATCAGAGTATAAAGAGCATCAAAATTCAACTCAGGACCAGTCTTCGCTACCGGAACTGACCATCCTGCCTCTTACGTCTTCTCTTACACTCGCTTCGACTTCACTATACTAGCCGCTGGAGACCACCCCTGGATTTAGCTATACCTTCCCTCTTCGCAGCACTTTCAGTGCCAGAAGAGATGCCTAATCCTGTTTACTTCCACACCTTGCTTAGTAATCATAACACTGTGCTCAAGAAGTCAAGTGCCACCAAGTCATCTACACAATGTGCCCCCTTCTGGGTAACAATGGTTTAGGGAGTTCATTCTAGGTAGAGCCCTCGCACAGGTACTCTGCCTTCAGACTAGCTTGCCAGTTCAGTGCTCTACCTTTTCCACCGCACTTTCAATGCCGGAAGGGAGGGGGGCTCCCTGGATTGGGAAGACTCGGCTGGAGCATACACCTACGTGGACGGACTGCTGATGACGAGGCCTGATTTTCCTCGTTCACCGAGCTCAAAGCGCAGAGCATTGAAATAGGGTGACCGCTGAGTCTGTAGCCGCTTACGCATCTCGACATGTGTAAAGTAGACCAACCCTGCCATTTCACCTCATGGACATGAGTGTGTCTTTTGTGTACTCCAGATGCCTTATTCCCAACATAGTGGACTCAGAGAGAAGGTCAAACAAATAATCATCACCTCCGGGCATTTGCAAGAGCTGTCCCCTATCCTAGTCACATACACTGGACAGCTCACACCTAAAGAACAGGCTAGGCCTGTTCTTTAGGTGTGAGTTGCGTCTTCTTCTCGTCCACATCAATCCCGAGATACTGAAGAATCTGTTTTAGACTAATACACGCATGAGTAAGGAGATCCACCCGTGGCTCTCAGAGTACATCAGTCATCTTGACCAACCGCCAACAGATCCTATCGCACATCTCACACCAGTTGCTCCGTCCCCACCGACACGACCAACTCACCTTCAGCGTGCACAAGTACCTGCAACACTGACACATACAATTAGTCTGTCCCCAGCTGGCCCAAGCACAAGTAACGTACGACGCCCAGGTATACCGCACAAAGCTCCAAGCCTGAAGCTGGAAATCACATTGCCCTGCTGCAAAGCTACCAGGCCAGTCTTTTATAGGCGAGCCTCAGTGTCACGCCAAGCCTAATTACTAACCAAGCACACAGCCAGATTAGAGTAAGTCAGATTTACTACCAGCCAAAAACAATCTCCCCCTACTTAACATAGTGTACTCTCTTAGTCGACAGGCGGTCACGAGTCAGCATTAATTACCTTCCTAAAGTTAACAATACAACACCCATCTAAACAACTTCATTCTTCAACCAGTGACCATCTACCCAAATAAACCCTTCAACACACACCTCTGAGATACAAAAGCAACAAAAATTCTAGTCTCATAATAATTACATCACAGGTTCCAACCATCATCCCACTGTCTCTTCTTTCTTATTCGTAATCCCACATTCTGTACACACAATAATGGCATGTATTGGGTGGAAATTCAATTCAGATTAGTCAAAGAGGAAATAGTGCTACCAATATAATAACACCCATGAATTATGATTCCCACAACCCAACAAAGCACTACTGATAGGAAAAAAAAAATGCAGCAATACCAAAATTATAAAATACTGCTGAGTTAATAGGTCCACATTGCAAGTGAATCTCCACATGAAA
Organism: Dryococelus australis; assembly: GCA_029891345.1. Taxonomy (NCBI): domain Eukaryota; kingdom Metazoa; phylum Arthropoda; class Insecta; order Phasmatodea; family Phasmatidae; genus Dryococelus; species Dryococelus australis. Next base: position 193,177,687 of record CM056998.1, on the reverse strand, counting down.
GATACCAGCCAACATATAGAGAAAATTGTTACAAACTACTGAATTCGAAATACGTAGTACATGCCTTTCTCAACGATTTAACACGTTAACAGATTTCTATTATGGCCAAATTAAGAAATACTTGAGCACAGACGGATTAAATGTACTTGCAGCTACTGTATTCTTAATAACATTACTGAGTGAGGTGGCACAGTGGTAACTCACTGGACTCACATTCTGGAGGACCTGGGTCCGATTCCCGGCCCAGCCATTTTGATTTTGTGTATGTATTTGTGTGTGTGTATGTGTGCGCAGGCATGTTTGTGTGCACCTTTTGACAAGCAGGGGACTCTACTTGAATTCCTGTCCTTTTATATATTTTAAGTAGCTTGACGCTTATACTACTAATAAACTACGATTACGACTCATCGCACTTTACATTAAGTATAACCTTACTTCAACCTACGCAAGAGTTGTCTACATGTACTTCAACCACCCACGTGTGTGTTGTGCACAAAACACTTTGCACATAAGTTCTTGGTCGCTTAAACCTCCCGGGGGGCTGAGCATGTGGCTACAAGGTTAAGCAACCAGCGAGTATGCCGCCTTCCCCCTCTACCCGCGCTGAGTGCCTAAAGCTTAAGCCACTTCGGACACGGTAGAGCGCCGCCAAAGATACACGAACCAAGGAACGCAGACAAGAGGGTTCCCACCTCCCACGCCAGCCTCCACGGCAGAACGACGTCACGCGCCTTCCCCGTTGTGGCAGCCTAAACTTCTGAATATATAAGTCCGTGTACAGCGGAGCTCCAGTAGTCATTCGTATTTCTTCTCTTGGGTTCACCCAGAGCACTTCTTAGTGCTGGGGCTTGGTAGGAGATAGCACAAGTCACTACATTTATTGAGTCCTAAATAAATAAAGTTTGTTCTCTATCCTAATGCTTTTATTTGTAGAGTAACGTCTACTTCACTCGCTACGAATAAGTTGCAAGATTACGGGCAGTCTCGACTGTCCACATGATACGTCATGTTCATTTTGTCTACACCAGCCCCTACTATCACCCGGCGATGAGGGGTTTAGTTTACCGAACTGAAGCTAGGTAAGGTCTAGCCAATCATAACTTCTGGAGTCAAGAGTCAACGGACTGGAACTTGAAGTACAACGTAATTTAACTCACGAACTGTAACAACAGTTTCACTCAGCCAGTTAATCTACGCTACCAACCGACTGAAGACCTTCCAAGTAAGTCGGGTTTCTAACACCTCCTGTCAGCTACCTATAACCGCGCACTTTGTCTAGCGCATCAAATCTCGACGACCGTGCCACAGTCAATAGCCGGGCACGTATCAAGGTTAGCGACTTATATGTATGTTGTACATGTTTATGTACAGAAATGAGATAATTCACACAGAAAGAAGATGCTAACAGCTACTTCAAGGCGCCTGTAAAATACCGTATTTTGGCTTGTATAGGTGGCACCATAAGTTTTTGAAGAAAAAATGAGGGATAATATTTCAAGTATAGCCCGCACTGAATTTTTGTATTCCTGTAAATATTGTTAAGTCACAATTCTGTACAAACATAATAAATTCCGTCTTATTTTCTCCCCTACTAAACATTTGTGACAAAAAATTTGTGTTATGTTGCAATGTTTACAAATATACGTAGCACAATTACTATTCCACAGATGGTAACATGACTTGAGAAAGCAAAACCACAGCAAGATGTTACACAAAATGATGTCTTTATCAATGTGCACTTGTACAGCAAACTACATAAGCTATCATTCTTTTGTACAGTAGAGATTTTTTTCATTCATTCCCTTCCTTCCTGCCTTTAAGAATTAAAACATTAAAATTTACTGTATGTTGACACATTTCTAAACATGTTTTAAGAAAAAAATTTCACAAAAAATTTTTTATGCCAATATCTTCTATATAAGCCGCATCCCACTATTTGATATACTTTTTTTTGTAAAAATGTGCAGCCTATACATGCCGAAATATGGTAGTACAAGAAAATTTTCTTGGAATTTTACCAATTTTCTGCAAATGCAGAAATTCTCGCATATTTTTATTTGTGGCTGTTCCTGAATTTTTAAAATAACTTTTGCTACGCACACCTTAAAATTAATTAAAACAAGACCTCTCAGTTACACTCGTTAAATTTTCTTCAAATACTTTGGTTTATTATACTTTTACATTACAAAACAGTACAATTTTGACTATGATATGTTGTTAGGCAAAAACCCATGATAACTAAAAAATTTTTGCCCAAGGAAAAGTAATCACTGATAGTCTACAAGTTAATAGAATGTGGTATAAAATAATAAACATTTTCTTGGGTAACGACCTTAACATCAAGGTCTCGAGTGCTGATGAGGGTGAAATGAGGTGAATATATAGCAGTGGCGGGGAAAATGGCAGCACCCAGAGAAAACTTGCTGGCCAACAACAACATCGGTTACATTTTCCACAAGTTAAAATTTGCCTGACAGGCTGGATATCAAACCCGGTTCCCCTCTGCAGGAGGCGAGTAGTCTAACCACTAAACAAGCGAGTGTACAAATCTGGGAAACAGGGAAAAGTTAAGGAATTTAACCTCAAGTCAGAGACAATCTCTGTGTGTTAAGAATCATTACACTACTTTACTAAAAAATATAATGACCACCACTTGTGCGTCATGGATTTAGACTTCAGACTGGACTATTTCATCAGCCAAGATTAATGTGATGTGATGTTTCTACATTTTTACTGATACCGATTACAGATTCAGTTCTAATATTCCTGTACACATTCTCGATCCTGGAATCAGTACCCATATTCCCCTGAGCTAAATTTTTCTTTTAAGCTTTCAGGATGTTTAATTCTGCGAAAGTGTGTGGGCATGTTTGTAGTGGTTGGGGGACAATCAAATTATTAAATTCTTCATGTCGCAAAGTTATCATCACCTGTGTAATTTGTGGAATTACCTGCCACAGTAAAATAGTCCCATACACTGCATTTTCACTAGAAACATGAATGTTTGATCTCAAAAACAATGAAGTTATATTAACCAACACCTGTTTGCCAAATATTTATTTTTTGATGAAATCCGCCATTTTACAAACATCTTCCATTAAAATTTCTTGGCAATTGTGTACTATAAAAAAGCTCGCACAGTTTCACATGACTCACAATAGGCTATAAACTGTAGAACCAGGTCTAGAAGAAAGGTCAAGGAAAATAATTTTTGGTTTTGAAAAAGAAGAAAAAGTCACAGTTGATGTACAGGCCCTGTTACAGCCTATATACCCATAATAGTTATTCAACTTTTCAAAATTTTTTTTTAAAGAAAAATGGCTAGTCATTATGTACCTACTTCATGACTTCAGCATAGCTCATTGCCTCGTCTATACCAGGCACAGCCCCAACAATCTCTTGCATTACGCCCTTACTCAGTCGCATTGCTTCATTCTCGCCTTCAAAATATTCATCAGGAAGCTCACTGAATCCGGCATTTGGGTCAATCTCCTACAAAAATTAAACATTTCAAAAATAATTTAATTTACAGAAATTGCAGAAAGGCACTGAACATAGAACATGAATGACCACTAAACCATCAGAGTCGGAACTTAAATACAAAACTATCTACCATTACGAAACATGGTTCCTGTTTACCTATAGGCTATATCAAGCTTACTTTATTCACAACGGAAGTGCCTGAAATCCATGTAGTACTAATGTTTATATATATTTAAACTTGTTTTACATAATTAGAAATATTTTACTATAAACTCAAAATCAAAAGTAATAAGTTACGTAAAAGGTTATACACAAAATATTATTGTTGAGAGAATACAAGATAATCAATACTCTTTCAGTGGAATATTCACAGACTGCAACACATGCTTGGTTTGAAGGAACAAAATGCTAATTAACTGTAATTTACCGTTATTTCATTACCTACAGGGTTCTCTTTAATATTACCCTAGATGTCATGTGTCATATTGGATGGCTATATTAATGATACCATTTACGACAAAATTAATATACTCATAAAGAAATATATTCATCAAGATATAATAATAAAAATAAAACATCTCGTCTTGAATTGTACATACAAAATAAAATGTTTTATGGGAAGCACAAAATACCATAGTCAAATTAATATTCAAAGTACAAATAAGTTATCCAATAAATAGCACCACCTCAAAATACGACCCCGTCCCTCATGAATTTCTCTATCTAGCTCAGTTTTCGAATGCACTCCGTGATTGGGTGCAGCCAATAGATTTTCGATTAGGTTGAGGTCTGAGCTTTTGGGATGCTGGTTCAATTACGTTTGGACAGTTGTACAACAGACAACTTCGCAGGAATAGAAATCTGTGCTTTGAGACATTGTCCCGATAAAATTTGAAACTACCTCATACCTAATTTTTTTGCACTTTTATGCAGCCTTTCTTTCAAAATGCTAAGTAATAATCACACACCTCCAAGCCCAATTAATATATAAGGAAATATTCATTCATAAGCATAACATATGCAAGATTCCCTCTGACATAAATTATTTTACAAAACAAAACTGACTAACCATGGCAAAGAGATTGTCAAAGCCCTTGACCTGGGTTGGTATTTTTGAGAACTTCTGGTTGAATGCATCTGAAATGTTGTGTGCTGGGTCGGTGGAGATGATGAGGACGCTCTCGCGATGCCGGGCAAGCTGCACCGCCAAGCTGCAACTGAAACAAGGCAAAATTTTCACGCCAGTCAGCATGCTGCTCCTGCCTTCTGACAATGACACAAACGACAGGAAGCTGTTACTACGTCCAGCCTGCTGCTCGTTCGATGGTGGTGTAGCACACATCGTCGTTAGTTGTGCTTCTGGCTGGCGGCATGCTCCTTGGCAGGCTCTGCTCTCTTCTCTTGATTTCCCACCCCTCCTTCACCCGGGGCAAGTTTGTTTAAGGTGTAGCATGCCCTGCTTCCCCGTCTCTTTTCTACGCCTCTACCCTGGTTGATTAACGTAGCGACACTTGGAAGATGACTGTCCATGCCTGCTGACAAGAATAAATTGAATTTGGCAATATGACCTAAATTGTCAGTAATGTTTTGTTAGGGGTAGTTTGAGATGCCACCATTAAGCGGTAAAACATGAAGGAGCAAAATAAACTGTGAGTCGTGGCTCAATAATTATGAATTTTGGGTCAGTTTAGCTTTTATTAAATTTGTGGTGTAGTTTGTGTTGTTCTGGATACTGCAGTCTGTGTTGATTTTCTAAATTGTTTGGGTTTAAATAAATGCTAGCTTGCTGTAATGTTCTTGTTTTAACGTGTTGTGTCTACTGCCCATTCTTTGCTAGTGTCAAATTGTACCTAGCCTATGTTCCAGCCACAACTCACGCGTTAAGCGTAGGGTACTTGTTTTTAAATGTCGCGCAGGGCTTTGTTTGGGTTCGCTAAATGTCTCTCTAGGCATATATATATACTTTACTGTAACTTTTATTATTCTTTTAAAGCGTGTTTCATATAAACGAGGCTCTGGTAGGGCAAGGATTGCTGCTCTCCTTTATTCGTACGGCTCCACAATGTATGTGTTAATTCTAGTCACCCAGTTAATGCATTTTGGTATCCTTTAAACGTATCGTTCTCCGCACTTCAATTTAGTGCACTTTAATAGTGCCAAAATAATTTTTCATGCCAACTGGGTTAAGACATTGTCAGATTGACTGAGTTTTCAGGTGGCTGTGAAATACTTCAAATTTTGCTGGTTATCGTTTTGGAGCAATTACAGTAATGACGTTTTTTTCAGAAATATAAAGTGTAATATTCTGCACGATTGAGATTAACATATTATGCTTCCTAACAAGTCATTTACTATTTTGAATTGATTAAACATATTAAGATAGTATTATGCTTTGTCAAGTCGTGAATATAGTCAATTACAAACTTGAATTGTATTAAAGTGTTAACACGTCCTTTTCCCATGAAATGTATTTTGGTATTTTGTGTAATTCATTTATAATATGGTGCTACACATATATTTTTGATAAAATATACACTTATTACAATAATTGATGGCACAGGTCTTACGAACTTTATTCAGTACTAACAACACTGAATGCGACTGCTGAATGAGACCAGAAATTCCAGACCTAACATTTTTGACAAATGAGTAGTAGACAAGTGGTTCAAAGCAAACTGTGACACAAAGTGCTAATCTAAACTGAACTAATGTCCAACCTTATGCATAATTATTAGATTCATTGTAGCCATAGAAAGAGAAGGGGGTGTCTAGAACATAGCTACAAGTGAGGTTTCATTGACCAGCCTAGAGAATATGAGCAGATAGGACAACAGTATACAGACGATCAAACCTGCATAGAGGCGCATCATCCTGTGACACAAGTTCATCAAGTGGTGGATGTCGAGGAGCGTCAATGTAAATATTGAGGCTCTAGGATGGAGCAGCAGCCAAATGTGAGGAAAACAGACAGATAGATGAACATGTGAGCTACATTGGATGTTTGCAACATTGTAAAGGTATAATATTACCAATTACTTACGTTTATTACAATTGTTTTGTACCTATGAAATTATCATCTGTTGTATTTACACTTGGATGTCACATAGTTATATTGATATTATAGTGTTCACTGTAAAGATGACTGTTTTTAAGCCCTCATAAATTACTTGCCATATTTCTATCTTCCTGCTGCTATTTAATAAATAAAATATGCAATTGAATAAACTAAGTGTATAATTCACACTCTACAAGTTAAACCTAGGATGCAATGATATTATTAGTGTAATGCTGTTAGGAGCCTTAAAAAGTCTACTTACATGAATAGCCAAGTTTATTTTCTTGAAGTATTTTCTACCAAAACATAATGACCTCCGAGGATTTAATAAACTTTAGAAGTTTATAGTCCTTCTAGAAAGCAAAAGGATAATTATTTTATTTTTATGAAAATGTAATTTATAAATTGAGTGTATGAACCAGAATTTTTAATGGACTCTTCTCTGGTGAAGACCCGGATCCATGATGTCGGCCGGGACACATCAGGTAATTTTTTGGATCCGTCAATGTTTGGCTCCAAAGTTTTATAGCATTTCGTCCGCCATCCTAAAATAGGACAGTCTGACATAGGGAGAGTTTCTCAGTGTGTCGCATGGCCTCGGGCAGGTATGGAAGAGGACCGATGGTGTTTACATTACATTTTTAGTGTACCGCAGAAGAAACAGCTCCGTCGACGGACATGGGTGAGGCCCAATTATTAACGGGATTGAGAAGCTTATCAAGTTTAGCTATTCTGCTTAAATATTTTGAGTGGCCTACAAACCTTTTGCAAAGATTACCTGCTGTGAACTTTTTGGTTTTTAAGTCATGGATAGCAGGAAATTACACATCCAGACTGTTTACAAATATCAGTAAAGGGCATTTTAGTAATACCAGTGGCCTGTACAAGAAACTAGTGTTCTACCGGACATTTTAGCTAGCCTGATATTTTTTTGGAAGAGTGTGTCAACATGTGTCGAAGTATTGTAAATTATTCTCATGAACTTAATCACGTAACGGACAAGGACATTAGAAAAGACAAAGCTGGAATTTTCTTCCAGCTGGTGTTGTAAACACTGTTTTCCTCCTGATCTTCCCGCTTTACTGGAATCTGCCTGTACCCACTGTTATGGCTGAATTATACTTTCTGCGTGTGGGCTCAATCCCTCCATCAGCTAACATTTCACTGACTTGCTCATGTATAATACGGGCTTGGTGAGGCATGTAACTGCACGGACTAGTATAGATTCACCCCTCTTGCACAAGCGGTATCTCATGCTCAGCTAATGTGGTGGTCTGTAATGCATCGAGGACTTCTCTGCGCTCGTCCAGCAGATGCTGGAACGTTGCCAGATGTGGCGGGATCTCATGATTGAATTCTGTCAACAAAACCGTGGGCCACTTATCAGCTCTTTTTCTATCTGTGTTATAGACAGTGCACCTCTCTTTAGCACCGAAATGTATATTGTCTTGCGGCTGGTTTTATTATCGTATTTGGTTCCTGTAACCATGGCACACCCAGTATCACATCCTCACGTATTTCTGCAGTTATTATGGTCTCTAGGTAGCGCACTCTGACCATAACCATTTATCACGGGTCATGTGTGGATCAAATATTGTAATGGGTTCATATTTATATCACTTGTAAAGGATAATTTCCACACACAATCACATTTCCCGATTAGTTTCATACAACTTCTGCTATGTTACATGCTTCCAGTGGCACTTATTCCATAGATGCAAGGTAAGTAATGATCACCCTATGCATACTGGAAATGTTAGACCCTTTATAGTTTTTGCTTAGACATTTAATTTTAAGTTTCCCATTTCTGATTCTCGAAACAAGAGTTTTCGTGTAAATGCATAGTGCTGCTACTGTGTATAGTATTTATTTCCACAAACGGGAGCGACTAGCGATGAACTAAACTCGCAAACAACACAGGCAGGGTATGCAGGCGTTCTGTTTGCATCCTCCAATCCTACAAATTTCCTTGGTAAGTGGAAAAGGGAAAACGGGAGCTTTCTTAATATCTAAATAATATTCAGTTTAATTATTATTACAGTCATTCCATTTCCATTTTTATAACTACTGCTAGGTATTATAAAACGGTAAATACATGTGGAGATACAGAGAAATATAAGAGACCCAAAATTCCTATAGTGTGATTAGTAATAATATCTCAAATCTGGAGGTATCATTTTCCCGATTTTCAGAAAAGCCCACATTCTGGAACTTTACCACACAGGGAATCAGGTTGTACACTAACCCACATATTTTTTTAATGTAACATCGACTCACAATTCCCAGCACATGTCGCGTAAAGTGGAAGAATACATAAATAAGTAAATGCCCCAATGCGATTAATCAGCATAATTACACTGTAATCTCGATTCATACCATTTTCTATAGCAAAACGTCAACTTGGGACTAATATGATTTCTATATTGCATCAATCCTAAACAACGAAGACTATCTACAAGTTGCATGTCATTATTTTTTTTTTTTTTTTAGTTCTACACAACACAACATTTACATCCATCTTCGCACAAGCAGACACAAACAATAAACTCTGCAGCTAGCAAATTAAAAAGCTGCCCTTACCTGCAAGTTGTTTTTCCCACTCCACCTTTGCCGCCCACAAATATCCACCTTAAAGATTTCTGATCAATTACATTTTTAAGAGAAGGGTCGAAAATTTCTTCCGTTGACATATCATTATCTTCTGGCATAGCAGCAGCCATTTTTAAAACACACAGATATTACAATACAATCAGACGTCCCGACGAGTTGCCTACGGCCGCAATCCACTTAGTGCTGAAAGAGCTGATCAGTACTGACGAGCGTTCCTACTGATTCTGCTGATCAGTAATGGAGGAACGGTGTTGTTGCATGAAGACTATACTTCCGGCTGAAACTACTGACGTGCAGGTCAGGCAGTCTCAGTACAAGCAGATGACGCAACATGGGGGCGATGTATAACAAGCAAGTTATGTTGTTGTTATATGCAGAAGATGCAGGTGGAAAATATATTTTCACATTCTTTGATCTCATCAATTGACGAGTCTGAATCAGACGAAAATGAAAAGAAAATATATCCACCCCTGTTTATAACATGTTGAAGCTTATCATCGCATCATAACATATAGCAGACGCCATTATTCCTGCTGAAAACTGCTGACGAGTGTTCCACCTGGTTCAAGTAGTGAGCTCTACTGGAGTGCGAATTTTTTCTGGAGTTCCTTCTGGCATGCTACTGGTCAGTGCTTTCAGTGCCAAGTGGAAAGTAGCCTATGTAATATCTCAAGGTCGGGACAGAAAGAAATCGAAATACGAAACTTTTTAGTTCAAAAATCTGTCGCTAGAGTGCTCTAGCTTTACAACAAGTTACAAACACGAAATAATTAGAGCTTAGAAACAAGTTATGATAACCCATAATGACTTGCCTAATATAAACAACTTGTATATTTTCTTTCTTTATTAAAGTTTTAATAATTTTCGAATGGTTTCGCGAATATTCTTGAAAGTTTATCAATAAAGTCTGTCACTAATCGTGCTTCGTTGTCCAAAATAGGTTTCAGATATTTAGAAACAATTACATTACGAGTTGTTCTTGGTCATGTGTAAACTTTGTATATCATAACTAGACTTGCCAATATCGTTGTACAGCTATGTATTGAAAAAAAAAAAAAAAAAAAAAAAAAAAAAACACACACACACACACCTGCAACTCTTGAAATATTCTACGAATCTAAGCACAAGAAACACCTTCAGTTTCTTCACTACCTGTTCGTACCCTAAATAGTTCAAGACAGTGTAATTACAATATTTTTCTGAGAAAAAACACAAATCCTCTTGATGGGTATTGCAGAGCTCCTCGATTTTGCATTTTTATTAAGTACAGCAATGGACTTTCACAATTAGGAGCTGAAATTTGGTCCAGGCAAAATGCGTAACTAGTTTTCCTTCCGCAACCCTTACTAAGTATCCAGCAATCATTGCCAGTGATCTCCAAGGTTACCGGAACCTCTTCAAAGTCCAAAGTAAGCCGTAAAAATTCTGCATCAATCCCTTAAAATTTTTGAGTTCTCAGAGTTTTTCCCCTTAATCTATTGACCGTTCGAGTTTAAGTTAGTCATGAGACTGTTTCATAAGTTTGTACTTGTGTTTCGTGACAATTAATTTATTTCTGTATGACAGAATGGATGACACCTAGATTCCTGCTTCTTTCAATACAGAACTAGCATCGTTGGAATCGTTCAAACTCTCATTGTTTTAGAGTGTTCGCACTCGTTTTCTCTAAGTTGGTGGAGAGATCTAAGACCAGTATTGGATTTGTCCTCGGTTTCGATTTAATTTGTCTATGTTGAGAATAGCCAGGAAATAGTGATGGTAGTATATTGGGCAGTAAACTTCTTGAAGTTGCAATAATACTAAAATAAGTTTATCTGAAGTTTAAACTACACACTCGTGAGCTGCAATTCGGCAACCAAAGAGAACCAACTTTGTTTTGAAACAGCTATTCTCCATTTTCATTTTACCTCTAATTACGATGGGAAAGTATGGAAAATGAAATATTTTTCGCGTTTTGACGAATAAGAGGTAAACAGCGTATTCGAAAATTCACTAGTGCATCCGCTGATGTACACCGGCCGTTCGAAAATGAATTGTTTGGTGAGTCCGGTTGAATAAGTGTATCCATCGGTTCCACCGGCCTAAATATCTGGTGGATCTGATGGATATGCACAAAAACATCAAGCGATGAATTTTCGAATACTTTCTCTGAAAAATAAAAGTTAACACAAATACAACTCGCAATTTTCAAGCATTCCAAATGACACAGTGGAAGGCATGACACAGGGTCGATCATAAAAGGGAAAAGCGGTAATGACTAAGTCACACGTTGGCAAATCAATTTGATGCTAGTTAGATGCTGGAAAAGGGGTTGGAATGATTTTCGGGGGTGGCGAAGGTGAGGTCTAGGATATGATGTTAACCTGTAGGAGCCAGATACCATCCAGGCATCATTAAAATGATTGTTGGCTCTCTTAAGCTCGGGGTTGCGGACCATACACCAGGACCTAATATCCTCACTGATTATGCTGGTGACCTCTGCCCCGTTGTTCACTGCTCAAGATGAATGATGCTGTTATTTAAACAGTAGCTGGTGGATCGACTACGTACCATTGTTGATCTTGGTGGAAAAATTGACTAGACATTTAACACTCGTGTATGTGGTTTGTCAGGGCCAACCACACATACATAAGGTATGGAACAATGCTTACTGACACTTGCAAAAGAAATGGTTAATGCAAAACTTGATTGAACAGGTATTATGAGGGCCCGCCACCTGACATGCATAGAGCAATAGAAAATAAATGTTGTTCCGAACAGTTCAAAGACAGATATATTTCGATGATTACATCACCCCATAAGAGAGAACTTACATGAACACTGGGTGGCTATAACTGGCCACTATGATGAAACTGTGAAAGCATCTTCTGAATTGCAATGCATTATGGAAAAACTAAAGCTTTCCGGGGCAATGCTAATCCTGCAGGTAGAGTAGGTGGCTTACTGGGCGGATAGAATTGAAAAAGGTTCCAGAGTTCCATTATGGTCTATTGTAGAGAATGTCCATATAAAAAATTGAAGACCACCCAGCGCACGTGGGAAAGCACCTGAGCTCACTACATGCACTCCACCTACGTGTGACGCTACTCACTTACTGACCTTCCCGCTTGATGCGCAGGCTCGTCTCAGTTTACTCCCGCACCAGAGTGGCAATACTTTCTGCTATAGCTTGAATTTCCTTACCCTGGATCATGCTATTAAGTAAACATACACATTAAAAATCACAAAAGAACACTGCAAAACAAAACACCTATGAATGGAATAGACAAAACACTAGATGCGTGATGAGAAAAATGATAACATGTTAACAATGCACTATGACATGTTGCCATTGTCCACGTATCCCTTGTGCCAGTTTGTTCCATCGCAGACACATTAACCACACAGCAACACTCGACCTATGGCCATTAGGTCGCTGTTTCGATCAGTGCATGTCGACAAGAATGGCGTTTGCACTTTTCTTGCCGTCCTGTAACTCGTGGCCGCAGGTCATAATATTTAACATTCATCACAAGAGGTAACTCTCGTGATGAATGGATATGTGGCCTAAACGAGCATGTCCCATGAAGTCACGACCATTAGACACAACAGCCATCGGAGGGAACATTGGGATAAGGAGTGCCGCTTAATCCCACAGCTTTTGATGTGTGTGATGTCGACGGCCCCCGTGGCAGAATCTAGTGTGCGACATGGCTCTAAATAGTGTCAAACGATGGTGTAAAGTGGCGAGTGGCTCCCTAGCCGCAATTATTAATAGGAGCATTTTCAGGCAATTTTAGTTGTGATTGCACCATAATTAATTAGGTAAGCTGCCCACTCCTAGTGAATAAATTCGAGTGTCGTCACATCCATTTGCATTTTTGTAATTATAATCATTACGACACACAGTGATATTAATTATAAGAGTGTACATGTTATCATCTATCAAGAATCAGCCTCCTGAGGCATCATTTCATTTAATATCACCCTTCAAGTGTGGTGACATTCTCATGACGTCACATTCTTAGCCATATCCTATAACTCCGGTGTTCACGAGTATATCACCAATGTGTTTTAGTTTAGTAATCATAATTATGTGCAATGTCAGTTTCATCAATAATGTTAATTATTATGTTCCATATGGTAATGTTTACATTTTGGGCGCCGGATTCGCCGGACGTGCGGTGAAACCGAAACGCCATGTTGTTAATCAGACTTCAGCACTCCAGACAAGCGGCAGGGCAGACAGTAAGCTCCGCGTACCCCCCTTGGCAATTCAATCAAGGCTGCATTTTCTATCATCGCAATAGTTAATGTAACTCAAGAACATTTAAGTACTTTTATTTATCCGAGGGGAGGTATCCCTGCATCCTGAGGTAGCATACCAGGACTTCACGTGCAGGACACATTTTTACGTACCTCTAACTTTACTTTCCACAGTAGTGACCACTGGCAGGTTAAGAGTGCTGGATCCGCTTAACGAAGGGTACACATTTTCATGTGCAGAAACATTCCATCGTACCTTTGCAGTAATAAAACAGTCATGCCATAATTATACATGCTTTATTGTATTAACTCTCCAGAGTTCATCTGTTACTGCGCCCTCATAGCAGCATAGACTTTAAAGTGTCTTTCAGTGTATGTTTTGTATTTATGGGGCCTGCCTCTCTCAATCAGAGTAAATTCAGTGGTAATATAGGCGTGCTAAGTTGCCGACAGCTTCGCCCCGTGGAAATATTTTACATTCTACATTATTTAACTGGCAATTAAAGTAGCTCTCCTTCATATTGACCGTGTATCCAGAGTCGCCGTAGGCCATTGGCTGTACGACCCCATTTAACATCGTTCACTCTACCGGATATGGCACTGGGCACATCACCAGTTCCTGTTTGCCACCTGCTCCCAGGTGAGACACGAACATATCCCAGCAGGCGCAACACATCAACTATATAAAAAAACAAAACAACCAAAAAATCATTTAATAAGCATAACAATCAATATCTGACATAGGCCTTGGACCAGTAAGTTAAGTTATTACTGGGCCTAGTTTGTCTCCTTTCGCCACACGACATCTCTGGTCGTCATGGCAACCACAGGCTGCTCTGCACAGGCATGCCCTTGCAGTTGCGCTGCACTGCTTCTGATCACTCCTGCGACCGGGCGCACTCTCCACCCGTCGGTTGAGCTCACAGCCCTGCTGTGGTGGCATTGCAGGTCATGGCCAGACAAACGTTCTTAGTAATGGAGCATGTGGCACACGTCACAAAATATACAATAATAATTCGAACATTGAGTTTTACACATGGACGTAGAAAACTTTATAATTCTAATATCATTTTGTAATGATGCGTCATCACGAAAATTTGCACCAAGTGCAGGTGCAGCCCGACGTTCGTGACCGCAGGAGGTACCGCCGCTCCTGTGGCCCTGCTGCACGATGCACTGCCAGCGGTTGCACCTTCCTGCTAGGCAACTCCGGCTGCCAAACTGATGACACTTCTTTGGCGGATATGGCCACCGACGTGACCGCCGAAGGCATAGCGAGCTCCCTGACTGGCTGCCGTCACTGTCTCCTTCCTCGCCCCTGTTTTAATCCTGATGATTTCGCCGTTTTGGGTTCGACCCTTCTGAACAGCCCCTGTAAACACACTTTCACCTGCATTAACACGTTGCTCCTGTAATTGCCCTTGCACCTGCTCATGCTGCACATACACTTCCATCTGTCCCCCTTACTCTTCTTTCTTTACTTGCTCTTGCCCTTCTTGCTCTACTTGTCTTGCTCTTCTTGCATTTGTGTTTGATGTGCTACAGGTTCCCTGTGGGGTGTACTGTTGTCGGTAAACCCCTGCTTATTCCCCTCCTCCTCTATTCCTGCATCTTTTTGAAGTACTGATGCACTTTCCAGCCTGCTGTGTTCCTCCTGGAGCTTGTTGACTGTGTTTACTTCCTGCGCCACCTCTAGTGATGATTTGTCGATGGCGTGCATGGGTGTGTCCTGTGCAGGCTCTCCCCCTGAAATGCTGCCATACCTCGCATATCCTCCTGCTCTTCTACTAGTTCGTCGTGGCCTTCACCATCATGGGGTCGGGACACCCCATGACCGACTTCGTTGTCGACGGCACACGGGTTCAGCCGGATGTCATCCCGATGTATCTTTACCTTTCTCCTTCCTATGCGAATGGTGTATATAGTGGGTCCGTGCATTTGTAGGACATGTTGCAGTTCCCACTCCAGCATGCTGCTAAGCCTGCGCAAAAATCCTTATTCGCTGTGGACTGGGGATGCGTCCGTACATACACTGCTTACCCGTCATGCAGTCTTGGCAGTGGTCAGTTCTTGCCGCATAACGATCTTGTTGTTGCCTGACGTTTCATATGCATCTCTGACATTGCCATATTTGCGTATCTGTGCTTGGAAATTCACTGCTGTCTTCATGTTGCAGGAATTTCGCTTTCCCTGGTAGGCGTAGATTATGGAGGGTGATCTCCCTGTTGCCATATTTTCTCGTCTCCTCAGTATATAGAGGATGGCGGGAATATGATCCACCCAAGTGGTATGTTGTTCGCCCACACGGAGTCTGAGATGAGCTTTTATTTCATGATTTCTACTCTCCTTTGGGTTGGTACTTGGGTGATACATGGCAGTCGTGACGTGATTAACCCCCCATTTTGTGCACAGTTCCTTCCAGTTCTGAAAAGTAAACTGTGTACCATTGTCCATCAACAGGATCTGCGGAAATCCTCAACATGGGAAAAACTGTTCCTCCATCACTCTTGTTACATTTCCAGCTATCGCCCCGCTGCTAGGATATGCCTCTGTCCAGCACGAAAACTTGTCTGTTACTACGACCAGAATTGGCTTCCCCCCTCTCGTCCTCGGATACAGACCCATCAGATCCAGACAAACCATTTCGAAAGGTTTTCTTGGCATGCATGGCTTTTGTTGCTGCCTTCCATCTGCACGACGTGCCAAAAAAATGGTCGCGAAAACTTGATCCCTCGTACACGTGGGGACATACAAGTTCCACTTCTCCGGCTGTTGAGTAGAACATGTCTACATCTGCCATCTATGATGCATCATCCTTCTACTTCCTTCTGGGCAACACTGTCTGGCTTTTTCCTGCATAAATTTTGTAACTTTGCTGTGCTTCAGCGACTTCCCTGTGTAAATCACTGATTAAGCTCTCATTGTTGCCGTTTGTGATCTGCTGTATTTATACTTCCGATTCTGGGTCACGTGATCTTGGCGGTAAAATGTCTTCGCACTTTGCTTCATCCCAGACGATCACTTCATTGTTGTAATCATGTGACAGTGCATCTGCCAGTTCGTTCTCCTTACCAAGCACGTGTTCTACTACGAAATCGTAGGCTTGCAACTGTAACGACCATTTCGTCAGCTTGCTCCTTGCTTCCCACATACTATGTAACCACACTAGGCACCAGTTGTCGGTCCTTAGTGCAAACCTTTGATACGCGAGGTATGCGCTGTATTTTTTTTACTGCCCAAATAATGGCCAGGTATTCCCTTTCATTCACGCCATAATGCCTCTCAACTTACCCTAGCTTCGCACTCGCAAAGTCTATAATGTGTTTCTCCCCACTGTCGCTGACCTGGTACAATACTGCACCTATTCCCTCCTGGCTTGTGTCAGTTTGAAGGTAAAATGTCTGCTCGCATCGTAACATGCTAATGTCGGGCTTGATCTGAACTCATGCTTGATATCTAAGAATGCCTTCTCTGCCTCGCTCGTCCATTGAAATATTTTCTGCAGTGAAAACAGTTCTGTCAAGGGTGCGGTGATTGTTGCGAATCCTAGGATGTGCTCTCGCAGACAATTAATAAGCCCGAAAAACTTTCGTTGTTGCTTGCATATTTTAGGTTGTGGATAGCTATCAATATGTCTTAGCTGCTCCGGATTAGGCCAGTTTCCTTCCTGATCAATCACGTGGCCTAAGAAATCTAAGCTTGTTTTACCCACATGGCATTTCTCAACCAAGCACGTGAGGCCATTGATTGCAAGCCTCTCCAGGACTACTGCCAAATGATGTACGTGTTCGTCCCAAATGTTTGACCAGATAATTACGCCATCGAGATACACTAGCGTATAATCTCCAATAATGCTATTCAGTACACGTACCATCATTGCATGGAATGTCGTGGGTGCACATTTCAAACCAAATGGCACCGCACAGAATTGAAAACGTCGACCATCTTGGGTAGTGAATGCAGTTTTCGGCCTATCCTCAAGTGGCTATTAGCGCCTGCCAATAGCCACTTTTCAAATCTAAAGATGTTCACACCTTAGCCTGTCCCAATTCGTTTAACGCATCTTCTACGCTGATGTACGGTGGAAGCGAGCTGCATGTTACCTGGTTCAACGGCCGAAAGTCCACACAGAATCTCCATGTTCCGTCTTTTTTGGAGCCAATGTGATCGCGGAATTAAATTGACTATGCATCTGCTCTATCACTCCGTCAGCAAGTATTTTCTGGATCTGTTTCCTTATTATCCATGTCTGATGCGGTAAATAACCTCGCGGGCTGACGGGTACCGGTTTCTCATCTACTAGTAGAATCACATGCTCGGCTACTGTTGTCCGTTTCAATACATCGTTTCTTCCGAATACACCATGCCGTTCGTTAAGGACATGCTGAAATGTGGACTGGTGTTCGAGCGGTACCTGATTGTCGAATTCCCCTAGTTTCATTTCGGGTAGGCTATCCGTCGGACAGCGGTCCAGGTTATACACAGTGCATTTCTCTTTTGCGCCAAAATGTATTCGTCTTGCGGCTGGTTCCGCGATTGTACTCTGTCCCGTCAGCCATGGTATCCCCAAAATAGCTTCCTCAGGGATGTCTGGTGTAACAATGACTGCTTTTTTTTGTCTCGATGTCACGGATCTGAACAGTTACTACTGCCTGTCCTACGGTCGTACTACAATGCTCATTCGTGGCCAACCGAATCACATGTTTTTGTAGGCGTCACATCTTGCTTGTGTATAAAGTGCGGTCTTACAAACTTATGTGAGGCTGCAGTATCAATTAAAGCGTGACACAAGTGGCCATTGATGGAAATCAAAATCGGATAAATGGCGCATGACTGCTACTAATCTGCTGTACTAAATTTTGCTGTGGGGTTAGTTTTGTTCTTGTTGTCCGAATTCTGGCGGGCGGGGTGTCGGAAGCGTCTGGCCCCTTCATCTCTGCAACCCATTTCCCTGATGCTTACGTTCTGCAACTTCTTTAATCTGCCTCATATGCGGGTTGTTCGGACACTTATTGTGCCAGTGATAGTTGACGTGAACAAAGGGTTCACTCTCCGTCTTCCCTGACCATTTGCACTATGGAGTCAACGATCACGTTTAGAGCACACCAAGAGTCGAGAAGAACAGCCGAGAGTACACTGGTGTAGGTCGCTGAGAACGAGCATGCCACTTTTCTCGGGGACCTAGATCTCATAACTCCCAATGGCAGAAATAATCGTTTGCCTTCAAGAGGTAACTCCTGAAGGCAAATCATTAGCAATCTGGCACGGCATCCCCGCAAAGCACGACTGCCAGGTACATCATACATTGGTAGGAGCGAGTGAACTGCCTGCGCAGTCCAGATAGGCAGGGAACAGTATGACCCTGCCTATACTAAATTAACGTACGGACGAAGCGTACACAGTGAAGTAATTCCTTTGTCAGACGGGCAAATTGAAGTTGCCCGTAGCCCCATGTAGCACGGAGATTTCCGCGCTTTGAAGTGACGTCACAATAATGGCATACTCAAAGTGGAAGTGACGATTCCGGCAACTCAGTGGCGGCGGAAGTGACGCCAATAGTTAAGGATCCTTAAATAGCAGCAGAGGACCTTTAAGTGTATAATGTAAAGGAAATGGCAACAGCAAAGCAACTCTTTAATTATGAACTGCATAGAGCAGCTTGATAATGATTTGTTTGAAGTGTAAGTGAGGTGAAATCCCCCGCTACTGTTCTTTGATCAACCGAAGGAACGCTCGGAGGCTCGCGGGAATGTCACCAATCTGTTTGTATGATTTCATGAATAAGATGTGCCGTGTTTGTTTTAAGAGTACACACATTTAGTTTTTATGCAGCTGACGTGACCTCGGCGCGGGCTCTTGGAGCCCTCATCGCGGCCATGTTGGCATCTTGGTCTCGGCAGGCGAAGAGACTAGTAGTGTGGGAGGCCAGCTCCGCGTATAGTAAGTTATTTAATAACCGGAACCTACCTTGTGAGTAGTTTGCAAGCGCCAGGGGTTGGACCCACTACTTTTCCCATCAGCAGGACCTAACTTCACCAAGTTAATTATTAAGGGCCTTGCCCGACTTTTAACTGCACTAAGTTATCGGCAGATTTGCGAGTGCCGAGCCCGCACCACGCACCTCATTATTCAAATGTATGTGTGTTTTTGTTTAATAAACTACTTTTATGAAATACATAGCTTACTATTGAATTCACAGTTATAGGTAGTATTGGGCGCGGCGCCCTGGAGGCAACAGTGCAGCGTAATCATGATTACAGTAGCTATCCCCTAGATAGCATATAATCAGTAAGTAAATGGCTTGTGGGAGGCTAAACAGCCCACAGTTGTGTGATGGTACAAACCACCATCTTAAGTCCGCGTGAGTAAGCACACGAGGTATTTAGCACCTGCAACATCACGACGCAGACTTCCAGGGACCGCCAAAGGGCCGTCGGCCACACGACCCCCATAATTTTGCTCTGCCATTTGGGGGGTGGGCGCCGGGCATATCAACCACTCACCAGTCTGAAAGGCCAGAAAGGTGAAACGACATCTCTGGAGCCTGGGAACCACGTCATTAGAATATCTCCCTACCGTGGGAAAATATCAGCACAATTAATTAAATGCCCTGCACGTGTTTCAGAAACACGTGGGCAGTTGTGCAACATTACTTTTTGTAAACTTGATTCACGTTAGAACATTATTAAGAACACTTTTAAACGTGGCTAAGGAACACAAGTTTTTAAATGTGTAACTTTTTTTCTTTTGAAATAAATAAATAAATATATATATATTTTTAATGTTTTCGAAACTTGTAACTGCAAAAGTTTTTACGAAGAAACAACACACTGCATACACGCGTGAGACATCTTGACATCCATTTAGTATGTAAAACAGTCCAGCACAGCAGTCAAGAATTCCCGCAGCAGTTTGGTCAGAGGACCGAAAGTATGTCTTACCCGCACGTAAAATATTCGCCAGTAGTAGGAGCAGGACGAGTCTACAACAAAAGTAACTTTGTATGTACGAGAATAATTTCCATTGGCAAAAGGACCTAAGTAACATCACAGTAAATGCACTTAGAGGCAAGCTCCCATAAGAACAGCTGTATTGCAATTTTTATTAAAGCTGGAACAAACACTTTGAACTTTAAATTAAATTTTTCCGAAAAAGTTTTTTTTGCAAGCAGGAATTTTAAGGCAAGTGCAAAAGTGCAGTTAGCATCCAGCATTGAAGGAAGCAGGTGGATACAGTGCAGCAGTAATTTTGAACACAAAACATTTAAAGATATTTTTGGAAACTTTTTTAATTATTTATTTTTCAAATTTTATTTGGAAATCCATACTTTTTGGCAGACAAGCGCCATTGTGTGTAGGGGGAAGAGAGTTGGCGTCCCGGATCATCGCTGAAGAGTTCCGGATAACAGCGGAAGAGACGACTTTGACGGAAGCAACAAGCGGAAAAAACCCGCGCACGCGCTGTTTAATCCCCCCCCCCCCCCCCCCTTACACAAACAACGGTTAGGACACGTGAAGCGCCGACGCGTATCGATCGCGCACGTGAGGACAGGTGGAAAGGAAACGATGCGTTGCGCGAAGTGTCGCCACAAAATGGCGGACAGGCAAAGTCACGTGATCGGAACGACCAAAGACACTCACACTTCACCGTGGCACACAAGCGAAGGAAAATTAGCGGCACTATGCCTAAAGTGTGAACGGCCCCTGCCCAATACAGACGGGTTACAACGTTGCGAGTGTCCCTATAGGAAACCAGCTGCGACCAGGTCCCTTCAGGAGAGTATATTGAGAGAATCTAGGGAACGTATCTGTAGGGCTTGGAGGACTACTTCTGCCGGCGCTCGCGTGCACAGAATGCAACAGACCACGAGCGCTGCGGGGCAACGTCGGCCCCGTCGAGTTATTCACTTGTAAATTTCTGTAATAAGTATGGAAATTTCAGACCATCGACGCTGTGCAAAAGGCATCATATGCGCAGGTGTAGGAGAAGGTGAGATAAGATGCGCACGATGTAATCACGATTTTCATGCAGGGTGCTTAACCACAAAGCGAACAAAGACAGTTGATAGGCACGGAACAATTCTTTGCGAAGAATGCACACGCTCAATAATCCCGTTAGTACCCAAGCAATTAGGGTTTGTTACTGACGACGAAGTAACTCCACGAAGATGTCATCAGGACATATGCGAATGCGAGCAAGCGGGAACAATTGCATGTGGGAAACTGACTCACTGGCATTGCACTACTCGACTGGACATCGTCAACACCCTGACGAAACGCTTCCGACGTGAGCAACGCACACTCGGCCTGCAATTGCCAGCGCTTCACCCACATGGCAGCATCAATTTGTTCGACAGGAAACGAGCACGACCGTTAACGCAATCGACAACGCACGAAGTAGTGGGAGCACGAGGGTTCTGTAGCAACCCAAGCAAAATTCCGAACACGAACTAGGAATAACGAACACTACTTCTTCAACTGCAGTTATAGGCTGTTCACGGTAAAGCGAGCACTTTTTAAGCCCTTCTAAATTTTTCCTTTCGTCCGATTTCCATTTTCTTTCTGCTTTTTAATAAAAATTGCAATGTGACCAATAAACACAGTGTATACATTTCCCCAACCTTAAAATTCAACTAATGAGGCTGCAATAACTTATATTTATTGGTGGCTAATGTATGTTGGAAGGGCCTTAAAAAGTGCTCACTTTACCGTGAACAGCCTATAATTACATATCACCTTCTTATGCTATGCGTGCTACCACGAACTAATTTCAGTCGTTGCTCATGTTCGCAGAATTGAACAACGAAGACCCGCAAGCACCACATACTTTGTGCGGAGCATATTAGCATATGTCAAGTGCCTGCTGGGAGTGTTCCTAGTTCGCCTCACGCAGCGCCAGCATCGTACGACTTGCTGCCATGCTGGTGCAGTGGATGCACCACAGCTCCACCAGTGAATATATTGTAAAATAAAATATATTTTACTGACCCCTGCACCGGTACATAATTTAATTCAGACTTTTGATAGGAGTTACATAATTTGTAATGACTTCGGCCCCTTTTTGGAGGGAGGGGGGCCTTGTTTTTCACTTTTTGAGAGCCAGGATAAACTGCAGGCTCATTCAGAGAGAGAGAGAGAGAGAGAGAGAGAGAGAGAGAGAGAGAGAGAGAGAGAGAGAGAGAGAGAGATATCATTCAGTGGCATGGGGTCGGGTTTGAGTCCCCAGTTAGTTAGCACCATTTTTTTTAAATTTTAAATTTTGGATAACATTTTGAAAGTGGCTTTCGAGCACCATAAATATTTGTTCAGATACAAGGATTTTTTAATAAGGATTAAATTTGTAAGTTGTTAAAAGTAATTCGTGAAATGTTGTGAAGATGTTCAGCAATAGAGGAAATTGCGAATAATTAATCTGCTGTTACTTTTTTTTTTTTTTTTTTTTTTTTTTTTTTTAGAAAAAACTTCTTATGTACCTGAAATATTGTCTAATTGTACAGAAATTATTTTAAAATTATACCAAATCAAGTATTCTCCTTAGAAAAATAACTAATATTCTTAATTGAATAGAAGTATTTCTTTTCTTTTTTTTTTTGTTTTGCTTTTAAGACGAATGACAACCACATGTGATGTTTTGAAGATTTTATGTTCTTTGTGGTTGCTCCATCATAACACCCTGAGAATACTTGGTTTGAGCTACAGGTCATTGCACACTTATTGGGGAAATATCAAGATTTAAATGAGAGTGTGCGTTTTGGGGCAGCACATGTACACTGACCTGTCGCCATACTTGTCGCATAACATGTAGCCAGGAGGTGAGGGTAGGCAGATTGTAACAGGTCGTGGAGTTCGACTTGATGCTAAGTTAGAAAGAATACACTTGCCGTGCGCCACTTAATGCATTCCCCCTGTGTGATGATAGACACTCTAACTCAGCGAGTGTTGCAGTTCTGTTATGTGCCAATTTTTAGACTCAACGACACAGTTAAATGATCATGGTCGTATACATTGTATAGAGCACACGAGGTGGTTGTAACAGTTGTCGACCAGCGTGGACAGTTGGTGAACTTTCGAAACGAAGAAATCACCCTACACCTGCATTTGAGAAGCTGGGTATAATATTTACGCCTACCAGAAGCTATAAAACAACGTATCGTGTAAAACCTACTTTCATATGTCACAGGTCTCCAAGGAGTTAACATGTTCCAAACCTACCATCAGTACGCCACAGGCCTTCAAGGAGTTAACATGTGCTAGCGAGATCATCCTGTGTAGTCTCAGTTATGAGGTCAATCGCAGTGGAAGATTTCCTAAACTATGAAGAGCCAACCTTTTTCGAAGGCAGCATAACGAAGGTGGAATTTCATGTGTACCAGCCATTCCTGATCGGACCGTACACACTAGCATTGGGGGTTCGGATAGCAGTTCAACACCAAGATATCTGCATTCTTCCTTGCCAGTCTTTCCTGCGAATCAGGGGGGCTCTGAAGAAAGAAGATGGGTCCAATCCAACATCGACGAAAATAATTAGCAATGGAATTCTTCAGCTGATCGATCGCATCGCCTACTTTCTCAGCGGTGTCGAGGTGAACCAGTCTCGAGATGTGGGCATAACCTCAATGATAAAAAATTATCTTTCGCTCATGCCGAATGAGCTGCCTGCATCCAATTTGGCAGGCTGGGGAATCGAAGATGGCTACAGTGTTCCCATTTATGCCGAAAGAAGGTTCGAAGTATGTGTTCTGCTCTCCATGCTATTGGGATTTGCCGAAGACTACAAACGAATTATCTTCTATTCGAAGCAGGAGCTGGTGATAATGCTCACCAGTATGCATTTGGATACCATAGTGGGTATGGGAGAAAGTCTGGAGGCAGTGGACCTGAAAATACAGTCTATCGAATGGATGCTGCCTCTTGTACAGTTGAGCACTGCAGAACGCCTGCACATGTCGCAGAACATGGAAGATGGTAAAAAAATCGATGTGGAGTCTGGAGACATACCCCGGATTGCCAGCAAGCCAACACATTAACTGGATGGTGAAGACCAGCTTTGCTTCTGAGGAACCGAAATACATCATTGTTGGACTCCAGACAGGAAGACAGCACAATGTAAGAGTGAGCCATTCGCAGTTCGACAAATGCCAAATAGAAAATGTCAAAATATTTTTTAATAACGAAAGTTACCCGTTTGTAGACATGTACACGAACTTTGTAAATGGGCAGTACCTACTGGCACATCAGATGTACACTCAACTCCAAACTGCATATTATGGACGCACCCAATCCCCAATATTGATCCCTGATACGTTCAAGAGTTTGGCCCCGCTCATGGTATTCGATTTGAGTAAACAGGACGATCGTATTACCTCCAATGTGATCGACTGCAGGATCAAATTCACTACACATGAAAATATTCCTGCCAACACGTACACATTTTGCCTGATTCTTCACGACAGGCTTGTATCTTACAATTGCCGAGACAGAACCGTCAATATACTGTTATGAGTGCAGCTGACTGTTCGCACACCGTAACAGTTTATTCGTCTTCTAGCATCGCCAGCTTCAAGTGGTGGGGTTTCCCTGCCCGCTACAATTACAGAGTCACCGAGGCAGACATCGAGCAGTGAACGTTGAAGAAGATTAATAAACCTGTATATTGTATTATGTGTATAATACATTTTATGTAAAAAAAGATATGCTGTTTTTTATTTCAAACAAAAAACCCTTCCCTCTCTCTCTCTCTCTCTCTCTCTATATATATATATATATATATATATTAGAATAGCCAAATTAATAAATTTAAGTACTTTGCAGGAATGGTCTATGTCACCATTCGGTACAGGCCTATATCATGTGGTATAATCGGATTGTCGCACAAAGGTGAGACACAAACTATAAAACATATGTCAATAAAATCACATGGAGGACTGCACCTAGCAAGATGGTTGCCTCCCAACATGGCAGCCTCCAGTAACATATATAAACAAATGATGTACAGAGAAACAAATATGGCCACCTCCAGTAACCTATACACAAAGATGGCGGCCTCTAGTAACATATAAACGAAGATGGTGTCCTCCAGTAACATATAAACAATGATGGCTGCCTCCAGTAGCATGTAAACAAATGACGAATGAAAAAATCAAGATGGTGGAATGAGTATATGGGAGGGGAGTGGAGGCGAGGGAGTCAGTCATCTGTTGGATTCGAACAGAGGTGACTAATGGCAGTGCTAGGAAATGCAGGTTTGTAAAATAAATTTTGAAGGGAAATTTTTTAAGGAAAAAGGGAAATTTCGAAGGAAAAAGGGGACAATGGTCGCTGGGGTTAAAGGCTTTTTAATTAAGAAAATTTTAAAATACAATTTAATAAAAATGCATTTTTTTTTTCGAAACGATTTTTGAATTTCTAAAACGATTTTTAAATTAAATTTTTTAAATTAAATTTTTTATCAAACTTTTAATAGATTATTGATATTTCTTTGTTGGGATTCTTACATTTTAAAGGTCGAAGGTCAAAGTCACGGTCAAAGGTCAATGGTCCTGATCCTGGTCACCTGGCTCGGAGTCACTGATCCCAGTCACCAGAGTCGTTGATCCCTGTCAGCATTTCTGGAAAAAATGGGTCATTTCTGAGAATCGTTTTAATAATTTTTATTAATATTTTAATAATTTTTAATAGTTTTTAAAAATAATTTTTTTTCGGTAATTTTTAAGAATCGCTAAACATTTTTTTGGATTGTTTGAGATTTTTTTTTGTACTTTTAAAGGTCTTGTGGTGTTTTTTGAGGTCAAAAGTAATCGGGATCAAGGTCAAAGGTCACACAGTTAGGGGTGAAAGGTCAATGACATCCATGGTGGCGGTCGGGTGACGTAACAAGATGGCGGATCCCCAGGTTCCGGCTCCGATTCCGCAATCCCTTGTGCCAGACTTCTCTATTTCCTACTACTCATATTCTTCTCTGAAACACTATTAAGCGTGCTTTTATAGTCACTACATAACCGCACAGAAGCATCACTCTTGACAATGGGTACCGAAAGTGTTGCCCAATTTGAAAATGCCACCGGCTCGTACACTCCTCACGGCACTAGACCCTCTAATCTCTGCACTAACCGTTTCTCGCACCGCAAAAACCACGGGTCGACTCTTTCTGAACACTGATCTGATCTCTGGGTTGATAGTTATTGTTACTGGTGGTTCTACGTATTTACCGAGCTCATCCGCCTTAAACACACACGGGTGCTATCAATGCAGACAGTTTACCCGAAGTCATAACTTGAATTAACACATGAAAGCTGGCCAGTAGCATTATTTATAAAAAATATGTTTGAAAAAGAGGGGATTCGTCGCTGAAGATTACGCTGTTCCAGCCTGCACCCGACGCAGTTCTTGGGCGACACCATTCTAAGATTGAACTGCGTTTGCAAAGTGTTTTAAAACCTGTTTTTTTTGACTAAACTATGAAACGTGCCCCCGGTATGTTTACCTACTAAAATACATGAAACCCTGAAGGGGAAGGAATAGTACTGTAATGTTACCGCGTATGCTGTAAATATTGTTTCGGAGCTCTCCAATGTAGTTAAAAACTGCTTTTTAAGATTGCTGTATGCTGGACACTACCCAAACTACAGTGTAGGCTGTTCACGGCGAAGTGAGCACTTTCGAAAGCCCTGCTTTCGATCTACTTGTGTGTACGTTGTGTATTCTTCCACCTTTTGTAAAATTAACATTGCCATGGGCCTCATCACTTTATTCATACGTCGGCCAAGTAAATCATGTGAAATTATTAAGAAAGTAAATGCTTTACAAATCTACTCTTTTTAACACTTCGATGCATTAAAAAAACAGAAAATGAAAGAAATCATTTTAAGTTATCACAAATGGTTACGTAACACTTTTTATTCGACATTAAGATATGGAACTACTTTCCATTCATCGTTACCAACTTTACTGCGCAAATGTCATTTAGTGCGCCCATTAAAATATATGCATGCTGGGGCAGTGAATTTTTTCCTAAGGTTCCTTTATGAAGTGCTCTCTTTGTCGTGAACAGCCTTTAGGAGCCAGCATTGAACTTTGCTACAGACTTTTAAACAATAGAATGTTAGGTTCACTGCTGAAAGTGCCATAGGTACACGCAGCACTACAACACTGCACGCCAGTTTAGAGCCCTGCGGGTAGCTGCGATGGAGTTCTCGTAGTGCGTGCCAGCGCTTCTTGGCCAAAACAAAAGAAGAGACAAACGACGGGGGCATGAGGGACACTAAGTGTGGCCTTCGCAACGACCTGCTTTAGTCGATCTGTGCGATCCTGCCCGTGTTGACGTCGGATTATCCAATCGCCTTGCACACTTCGCAAAGCGTCTCCAGTCGTGGGCTGTGGGTGTGCTACCGCAAGGCGTCTGGTGTCGTGATCTAAAGCCTCGGCCACGCTGTCAAATTTTTGCCTTCAACTATATATTTATGTATAAAATCCTTTGTGCGTGACTAAACCGCATCATCACTGACAAACCACTGGACCAGTTGAGACCATATTCACACCATATGATATTGAGTTGGCGAGAAAGGTTTTTAGTTAGGTTTCATTCCGATAGGTGGCGCTGGAGAGCAACCTATATATTTATGGTCCATTCTAGCTCATACTTGAAGGAAATGTTTGTTGATCTAAAAGAAATTGTTTTATCGTGCTTTGCATTCGGTAGGTTAGGTTCCGACAGGTGGTGCTGGAGATTAACTTCTATATTTATGGGCCGATATTGCTCGTACTTGCAGGAAAGAGAACAATTCCAGCGATACCACGGTCAAACAACGGTTGACGTTCCAGACGTAATAGAGAGGACGCATTGAGAAGGCAAAATAGAACGTAAAAGAGGCGGAACAAAGTTCGTCAGGATCAGCTAGTTTGACAATAACATCTGAAGACAAAATACGGCCAGCAAATTTGTCCTCCTAAAAATGTTATCAAATAATCTTGGATGTGTTAGAAAATATGTTACACTGTCAATTTTTTTTACTGATAAATCTAATTTGAATTAGTATTTAAAAATTATTTTTATAGTGAGCTATTACTTTTGTTTTTTCTTTTTCATTTAGTTCAGAAATATAAGGAAAGTTGTAATTTATTTTCGCTTCTTTGCTAAATTCAGATTTAATTTTATCAGGGACGTTTCCTGCACAATGAAATTTAACGCCTCTGAGTTCGTAATATTATGTGCAATATTCACTTAAAATAGCGTTCATGCCCAGGCAGCTTCTACATGAATCAATTATCTACATAACCTACTTCGTTTCCAGTAATTGTTCGTTATTTTAGCGTTTCTTGACGTCCATTTTTGTTGTGCACGATTCTGATTGGCTGAGACCGTCAAACATCAAATACATTTAAAAAACGCGGTCCAATTTCCAGATGTTTTATAGGAACTCAAACCATCCAACTTCCTCAGACAAATATGGCGGCGTTTATGACGTTTCAATGACGTCTTGACTGTCTAACTTTATTTTACCAAACTTATTGGAAGCGGTTTGACGGAAAAATTTGACAGTGTGACAGGTGCTTAAGTGGCCTGACTTCTACAGCCAAGATCCGGTACCAAAACTACGGCGCTGCACATTTCCTTCCTGGGATCACTGTCGCCAAATTGAACCGACGGCTGTGGCGCCATGTTGTGGTCCCACCACAACACGGCGCAGGCACCAACCGACAGAACAGAGAACTATAGGCCGTTCACGGTAATGTGAGCACTTTTTTAGGCCCTTAAGAATTTTTCCTTTCGTCCAATTTCCATCTTCCTGCTGCTTTTCAATATGAACATTGCAATGTGACGAATAAACACATTGTATAATTTTCACCACCATCAAAATTTGATGCCTGAGACTGCAATAAGATATATTTATTAGCGGATTCAAATAATAAAGTAACTAGGGCTTTAAACATGCTCACTTTACCGTGAACAGCCTATAACAATTCTCAACATATTTTGTTCTATGTATGTGCTTAGTTCCATATGTGTTTGTATATATTATAAGTATTTCACTGCATTTGTGTTTCTCATCCATACATAGTTTTATTCATTTTTGGTTAATTTTTTTCGCAGTCATTGTAGTCAATGGAGATTATATCAACGTTCGAATTCATTTTCACCACACCAATACCATTAAACTTCAGAAACAACATAAAATAATAGTTTTGTCTCAAAATGTTGTGTGGTAAATATCTATAGGCATTCCACGCATAGGAGGCAATACTGGGGAAGGGGGGAGGGGCAGGCTTTGCCCACCCAAAGTAAATGGCTGGGGAAGGGGACACGGAGGGAGAAAATTACCCCTTAGCATTAAATTAATTATAGCCAAGACAATAGGCTGGATTTATGTCAGTATAGCGCAGCTTGTAACCAACAACAGCCATGCTTCCTTACCGACTTGTTTTCATCCACATACAAATATAATTCTCACGTTTCTGTGATGGGCAGAGATGCATGTTCGACTAACATTTCCGCTCAAGTGTATAATTTTATGTCTAAACGACTTCCCTCTTCTCCTTGATCCCTTATAGACATCTGTACCTGCCTGCAGTGGCGTAACCAAGGTACAGAAATGGCGGCTGTAACCCCTTCCTTTTACCCTTAAGGGTGTCTACAATTAGTATTAAAAGCTAACAATAAGCCTTAAAATTTAATTAAAAAATAATTGCTTTAAAATATAATGTATTTTATTATATTGTGCCGTAATTTTTCTCGTAGTATTTGCCCCAATGAACATGCGCGTCAATACTGTTAACACCCATATAACCTGCCTCTCTTCGCTTTGGCCAGTGTAACCAGTGATGTAGTACTAAATGAAACAGTAACGGAGCTCTCCACAACCGTTCACCCACCACCTTCAGAAAATACATACACTTTTAACACCCATATAACCTGCCTCTCTTCGCTTTGGCCAGTGTAACCAGTGATGTAGTACTAAATGAAACAGTAACGGAGCTCTCCACAACCTCTCACCCACCACCTTCAGAAAATACATACACTTTTAACATCCATATAACCTGCCTCTCTTCGCTTTGGCCAGTGTAACCAGTGATGTAGTACTAAATGAAACAGTAACGGAGCTCTCCACAACCTCTCACCCACCACCTTCAGAAAATACATACACTTTTAACATCCATATAACCTGCCTCTCTTCGCTTTGGCCAGTGTAACCAGTGATGTAGTACTAAATTAAACAGTAACGGAGCTCTCCACAACCTCTCACCCACTACCTTCAGAAAATACATACACTTTCAACACACACACTCGGGATAACACTCTAAAATCGCCAACTTAAAGAACAGTTTAGAATTTTTGCTTTAACATTCTAATTCTTTGGGAGTGTTTCCTTTATATTTTAACTATTGACATACATCACTTAAAATATATATATAACATACTAACAGTTAAAATATTTCACACTAAATAATTATCACATAGAACTGAGATGAATAAATGAGTTCTTTAATTAAGTTTTAAAGCATGCTTGAAAAATGTATTTTTTATTTTCCTCTGTCTTGCTTCTTGTTTGGGCTAGCCGTGTTCTTGTATCATCTGCTGAACGACGTGGCCTTAACCAATATGTTACACATGGCGTTCAATCGCACTCTCGCAAGTAAGGTCCGGGTCGGCTCGCGTACTTTGTTCTATTATTTTGTACTGAAAAATAAATAATTGTTGTATTTCGTGCTCTCACAATCACACAACCAGGGACGGAGCTGAGCTCCGGCTGCTTGGGGCAGTCCCGGAGCTCAGCTCCGACACCACTACACTACTGAGTGTAATCCTTCCCTTGAGAAATTTCTATCTACGCAACTGCCTGCCCGTCTCATACATTTCCTCTCTCCGTTCTCAGTCTGCAGTCATCAGCCAACCCGTAGTCCCTAGTGCTCAGTCTACCGAGCGTCGGGTATAGGTATTACGGGAGAAGATGAATTATATATTGAGCTACTACGCCAAAGGCATAGTAACTTAGCAGTTTGGAAGAGTTATTTCTGTGTTTGTGACTCTCTCTAACGTTATTATATATCTGATGATTCGAGACTAGAAAGATACGCGGATTAATTTTGGGACAAGCGAGATTTCGGGAAACTGTTACATATTGTGTCACCTATTCCATTGGTCCACGCGTTGTGTGACACCTCGTGGGCCAATGAGAAACAAACCACAAAATGCACGCCCAATCGTCGCTCCTCACTGTGGGAGCAAGTAACCAAGGGGCAATAGTCAGCCGCACGGTTGCGAATAAGACCGCGGGGTAGTGCCTGGAGGTCGTTGAACTCGCGAATTTTTTCACGTATCTCCTGATAGTAAAATAGACTTCCTTTCCCGTTTAAATCAAACCACTTCTAAATTTTTCCCTCCCTCCCTTGTGCTGGGTCATGTCGGCGCCACTGATTCAAGGCTTGTCAATTACGGAACACCTTGCGAGTGGCGCTGTACAGAAGCCTCGAGGCATCGGGCGAGGGCCATCGACGAATTCTCAGAACATCGCTCGTACAGGAATTAAAAGTCTCAACACACAGCATTTTTTCCGCTCCTGGCTACATAACGGCAAACAATTTTTTTTTCCCGTCTAAAAATATAAACCCATAAATTCGTTGATACGTGGGGATTATTTACAATTCATCACCAGAACTACCATTTCCCTCG
The DNA here is from genome assembly GCA_029891345.1 of Dryococelus australis. NCBI lineage: Eukaryota > Metazoa > Arthropoda > Insecta > Phasmatodea > Phasmatidae > Dryococelus > Dryococelus australis. The sequence goes on along the minus strand of CM056998.1, from coordinate 193,145,628 downwards.
ACTTACTTCAAATATTTTTATTGCTTCCCCGAAGGCGGTATTTAATGAAGTAATTTCTACCTGGTATGCAAAAGTAAATATGGAAATGTGTAGGGAAACTGGTGAAAACTAAAGCAATTCAGATGTTTTGTTTTTAAATATAGAACCTGTTTATTTTTTTTTTTCGGAAAAATAAATTGCATTTGGTATACTGTGCTGGCTGATCTGGATCTTGAGGAATGCGTGAGCGGATACGCAGACAATATTACTATTTTTTTGTCATTTTTCAAAGACTTTTGCATGAGTTTCAACCTCACGGGCGTACACTTAAACGGAAGCGTCCTTTTTGGTTTCAACTATTACGAGAGTAGTATAATTATCTTCGTTCTCGCATAATGCATTTTAAATGGGGCGAAATCACACCTGGCACCGGCGTGACGCAGGCCGGCCACCATGTTGTGACGTCACCCAACCGTCATCTTAGATTCAGGCTACCTCGACCTTGACCCGTGACCTTGACCCTGTGCACGTGACCTTGAATGACATTAAACCAAAAAATCTCAATAAATTTTAAAATCTTTAAAACGTTTATAAAAAATTCCAAAAAATAATAATTCTTAAATTAATAAACAGTTGTTAACATTTTTAATAAAAAAAATTATTTTAGAAATTATTTAAAAAATATTTAAAGATTTTTTGTATTTTTCCATCACAGTAAAGTCGCCAATTTTTATTGGTTATTTAGTCGGTCAATTACTCTCGTCTGTTAAATAGTTGGCAATACTCCACCCCCTTCCTCTCAAAACAACATCTACTGTTAGTTTGTTTCCAGTATCGCCCACTAGAGCGCACAGGTTAAGTTTAGATATTCCATTACATCAGGTCGTGGGGCATCCACGAGAAACTCAATCTGTAACTGCCACAGGTGAAAAATTAAATATATTTTTGAGGAGACGGGAAATCACATATACATACGCGAAATGAAGCAGTGACTGCGGCAGCAGGTATGGGTTGGTACGACTCTCACAGTTCACAAGTTGGCAGCCGTGAGTTGCACTTTACTCGTCCTTCAACTCAAGCCATAAATAGCAGCCGGAAGCCCTCTCACAGCATCAACAACGTGCTGTCCGTCCAGCAAGCTTCAATGATTCACAGTTTCAAAATAACATCATACAGTACAAATTAATTTTGTCATGTTTAAACCCTCATACCAAAGTCACTTTTGTAACAATCCAAGGAAAAAAACTTCTTATGCAAGTTGCCACGAAAAAAAAAAAAACCTTTAATTCGTAAACAATGTACAGTACATTATGGTTAGCCTCGGAAGGACCCTACCAGACCAGTTGAAATAACTTGGGACCTACTCGCTAGTCGACAGGGCACCAACGAATACGTCGGTGCCCTGCCAGTGAATACATTTTTATTTTATGTGAAAACATTTTTTGTCCTCGTGCTATTTCAGATAAGGGGCTATCTGTTTTACGTTAAAATGTAGCTGCCAGGCTTTGCGTACGTGGAGACATTTTTAACACAGTTGCTACCGGAACACGAATCAGTCAAAGAGAAAGAATTTAGGCGATGAGACTATAATTATTTTATTAAATAATCTCGTTTAAAAGGACTGAGATATTTCGGAAGTCATGTGATGTGTGTGGGTACCTACCATTCTGTAAACTATTTTTTCTGCTTGTTTTATATCGGACATTTGAAGAGAGAGAGCATGCAGTGTGGACTGGTGTGTGGAACAATTGGTGTGTGGATTGTGGAGTACGGGGAGCTGATTGTGGTGCTTATGGCGCTGATTGTGGTGCTTGTGGCGCTGATTGTGGTGTATGGGGAGCTGATTGTGGTGCTGATTGTGGTGCTTGTGGTGGTGCATGTGGTGCTGATTGTGGTGCTTGTGGCGCTGATTGTGGTGTATGGGGAGCTGATTGTGGTATGTGTGGTGCTGATTGTGGTGCATGAGGGTCGTAAGTTAAAATAGAGTACCTGTATTTAAAAATAACATTACGTAATCCTACTTCTAAATCGGAAAGTTGGATACTTTATTTAATAATCTCGCTTTACAAAATATATTCCTTGGTCCTTCTATATTTTTCTTCACTTCCCAGGTAAAGTATGCCGAACGGAAAGTTTTTGTAATGACTGTATTTGTACTTTGCATTAAAATCGTTTAGTACTACGGCAGGCACCCATCATGCTTCACCATTGGTCGTTGAAAAAAAATCGGACTTTGCTTTGAACCAGGTAGCATACACAATCAGTATGGGAGGAAATAATCAAACACGACCTACGTTAAGGAACCATCCAAACATGTTCCTGGAGTAATTTCGAGAAACCTTGTAAAAAGCTCAAATCAGGATGTCTGAGCTGCGAACTGAACCTAGGTTCTCCTGAATGCACATAGAGTTTTTTATTAAGGCATTCGTTATGTTTCATATCATCAGGAACGTCACTTCACCATCGCTGGGTCGTATATACATACATACATACGCATTTCTACTCGCAAACATTTATGAGGATGTCATTCCTGATCAATCTACCATCGAATTCAGCTATTGGGACATTGGATACCTAAGCGGATAAATGGAAAAATGCGACACGAAGTGCAGTAAATGATCATACGTTCCTCGATTGCGGGTATAGGATTAGAAGCTGGTAATCTGTCGTGGGTCTGGGATATGCGCAGTCTTTCACAGCAACCAATAACAGCAAATAATTACGACAATTAAAAAAAATTCTAGATGCATGAATTCCCTCACTATGAACTACGTGGAAAAGCATTCGCCTGATTGATGTTTTCTTAAACAGAGACTTTTCTGAAAATATGGCGATGACAATCAATTCATGAGCTGTTGAAACATATATTTACCTCCCATTCTTCGAATTTAACACTAATGACTATTTTCCTCGCGAATAGTAATGTATCTGGCAATGACTCATGATGTTAAAGCATGTGTGGTGGATAGAGAAACGAGATATTTGTGAAACTGATTCGTATATTATGGCATGCAAAACTGTATCGCTGAAGTAGCACAGGCATGGTGTAATTTTCCCTTTACATGTTTACTGCTCATAGATACTGTAAAACACATGATTAGGGATGTAAAATTAATGGCGAACAGCCATGTTGAAGTTTCCTCACATGCACACTAAAGGAAGGATGGGAATGGACTCGAGCTTGCAACGTGTTAAAAATGGAACCTAGCAAAAACCTGTAAATATTATAAGCGGTAAGCTGAATGTGGCGATTAAATATACTATTATAAAGAAGGCGCTGATTAATAACAACAAGAGATGTGCAGATTGTGGAATTTTTATATTTGTTAAAATTATGAAATTAACAGGAAATTAATACAAATATGTGGATAAATATAACAGATTCCTCATACTGTCGTAAGCTAACGATGAAGCTCGGAAAAACACTTATTTTCTGACTGGTGTGGCAGGCAAGATTTTTAAGTAATTTTTTGTCGTGTGAAATGGATGTTAAATAAACAGGATGATAGAATTTTACAAGTGTTTTTCCGTCACCTGTGAAAAGGAATTATGTATTCTCTCACAGATTCTGATGCTCGATTTTTAAAATTAGTATTACACTTTTTTTTTTTTTTTTTTTTTCGTGTGATTGAATTTCACTTACGTACTAGGTCATGAGAAGATTAATTCTCCGTTCAGTGGTATACTGTAAAAATGCGAATTTCCTTCATAAGTGCGAGAAAAAATAACACGACAAAGGTGTTAACAATTACGTTTCTTATAAAGCCTATTGTAACGAAGGTACTCAGCAGCGCCGAGGCCTTAAGTTGGTAGAAGGGATGCAGTTTGCGGTGTTTGGGGAAAATATTCCTAAACAGGGGTCGGCAGGAATAAAGGTCAACGGGTGTGTGGATACATAAGAGGGCGCTGCGAGGGAGCGCCCCCCCCCCCAAGATCACCAGTACACCACGACGTCGAGGCGCGGCCGAGGTCAACGCAGTTCGGCGGCGCCCAGGCGTCCATTGATCATAGACTACAATACTGGTACAGTGGTGAGTGAAAACCCTACATAAGCACTAGGCGGGGCTGTTATACTAAAGCATAGGCCACAGTATTACCAAGTTAGGTTAGTATCAACATGAGAGGTTGCCTTCGGCATTACTTGTTTGTCAAAGTATCAAATAGTATTTGGCGCAATGTTTATGAGCACCTGTTCAATGTTGTAGAGGGTTTCTGTATCATCTGTGCATTAATAAATCTGTAGGTTTTGTGTTGACTAATTTGTTGCATTTTATTCATGTTCATAAAACCCTCACTTCAGATAGGAAGTATCATTTGTGCTCTAAACCCAAGAGCGTTAACACCATACGATATTTTCCTAGTGTTATTTTAGTTTAAAACATTTTTATCGGCTTAGCTACATCATTATATATATATATATTTATATTAGTTTGGTGATCTGTCCATCCTACCATTATAGACTTGGATACATGTATTTCTCCTTTGTGTTCGCCTATTTGACTAATAACTGTGACATTTCGTTTTCTAGGTGGTGTGCAATCTTATATCATAATAAAAAAAGTAAAGTTTACACCCTTTTGAAATGGAGCGAATTGTTATGGCAAACGGCGATTACTGACTCGGCCAAGAAACCATCCCGGCATCCACCTGGAGTGATTTAAAAAAAATAAATTCAGCCGAACAAGTCGAGAATCGAACCTAGGTCTCCTTGAGATTGGGTTTCCCCTGATGATGAATTGTGTGTGCATAGATGGCGCTCAGAAATTCCCCTTTCAAAATCTTAGAACTTGCAGAGGGGACTTAGTATACTATCTTTTGAATAGGAACCCATGTCCGGAAACATACCGTTTCCATGCTACAGCCATTTAAAATCAGGTATGTTACACATGACCGTCCAAAATACCTGCCCAGACATTAATAGAACATCTGTGCTGGAATCCCTGGACATGCGTGGTATAAGGGTTTTCATCTGTTCAGACATGGCTGTTTAGAGAATCGAGAACACTGATCCTAGTGAATTTACATTCATCTGTGAACAGAACGTGACGTGGGAACGGGCTTGTCGGTGCAGCGGTGCAGGAACCACTTGCAGAAGTCAACACGTGGTGCAATATCAGCTGGACCCAAAGGCTGCACCTTTTGGAGGCGGTAAAGATGTAGTTGTTGCTCATGCAGAACCTCCCAGACGATGCTGGGAGCAACACCCATTGCACGCGCAATTGTTCGCGTACTCTCTGAAGGATTCTGTTCAACATGATGCAGTACAGCCTCTTCCAATTCGAGAGTGCGGCGTCTCTTTGGAGCACCACAGTCGTTCCTGTCGGCGGTGAAGGTACCTTGTTCTCGGAGCTGTTGCGTTATTGCGGCAAAAAGGGTATGCGATGGCGTCGCGTGTTGTGTATAAAGCTCTTGATACACCCGACGAACTGCTCATCCATTACCTTGAGCTGTACCATACACAAGGATCGTATCTGTGTATTCCGCAAACGTGTACTGGACCATATTAATCGGAAACACAAAGGCGCATGAATGGGGCTCGAGGCAGGGTAGGCATCGGGTTCCATCAGGTGATTGTCTGAAGTAATGTACTGCCTACCTGGTTGCATACAAACACAGGCACATCCGAGAAATTGCTCTTTCCCTCAGCGGAAGTGGACGAGTGATACACCTGATTTGAAATTGTTGTAGTACAGTAACAGCACGTTTTCCGGCATGGTTTCCTATTCAAAAGATAGTCTACTCAGTCCCCTCTACAAGTCCTAGGAGTTTGTAAGGGGAATTTCCGAGCATCCTGTATATCACCTGTGTTGATTATCCTATGAATTATAGTTGATTTGTGTTAGAAATAAAAAAAAACATGCTGCTGGAGCGACCCCCCCCCACCCGCGTAAACCCCTCATCACTCCGGCTGACAGTGCGCTAGGACAAAGTCCAATCAACACTTGGTGCAGAAAGGCTGGACGTGTGCATGCGCTCAGATTACAACTGCACATGTCTCTCGTTTACTTCCATGATGAGACCCGTACCCACTTATTAAAAAATACACTTTCATCTTAATAGTTTTTTAGTGCATCTATCAGTCAGACCTTCAATTGCTATATCTCGGGCTCTGCGTGTGTACGTTTGACGAATGGGCGAGTGAATATGAATTTTTTTTGCTTCTTTCTTATTTTTACATCATTACAAGTATCGTTGGTTTCATTGATATTAAAACAAAGTTTTATATTAAATTTTTAATTCGAAAAAAAAAATAAAAACAAAGGAGGGGTTCGAGATAGCATTTATTTACAAAAAAAATTGCACACGAAATTATTTTTCTGGCTTTGGAAATAACTCCAGTAACTCATAGTCTCGGTAATGAACTGGTTGCAATATGCTTTAATTTTTCACACTAGCGAAGTCTTTCCCTACACATCTCGACGAGGTTGCATGGTGGCGACTGACTGGTGATACCAACTTGTTTGGTAACTTAATAAGAAGGCAAATCGCACTCACTGATTTCGGGTGCCGATTATTTCCGTTCTGCACCCACTGTACAAGGCGTATACACAGGCTAATAGGGAACTCTGACAGAGTTCGACATGGTCGGGATTTCCTAGTACGGGATATGCCCTGCATCCCTCAGTCCTTGCGTCTGGAGCGATTGCCGCATGTTGAGTGGCAAGGTCGAGGTGCTTCCATGGTCAGGGCAGTAAACAAGTGAGAATTATGGTTTGAGTGAAATTTCCTTAATGGTGAAATAGTTTTGCAAACTAAATACCTGAATATTGCAATATATTCCATACTATTTCTTGTTATAAAAATCAAGTTCGTATGCACACAAAGAATTTTTTTTCTCCAAAAACTATGGACAAAGTCATTGAAAACTTCATCAAAGTCTATACACATCGGCCATCTGCGTTCCGAGTTGGCTTCATAGTCTCCCGTTACTGCTTGCATGTGAATGTCTTTGACCAGAGCAGTTTCCCACATGGTCTGACGGACTGGTATGTTTGTGTGGTTCGTATATATAATAATGCCTACCTACCCGCATGTGATGTCCCAATGCCTGCATGCGATTGGCCAGCTGCAATCACGTGGCAACTCGGTAATTGGTTGGTCGATGTCCTAACAATGACTTAATGGTGTAATACGATTGGTTCAGTGTCAGTATGGCATCATGGGACTTGCATCACATATATTATAAGCCATGGAGATTCAGCTGAGAGGCTTGGCTTGACAATGGCTAATGTGAAGGGTGGATCGTCTTGGTTAGATTCTACTCCAGGTAATCCATGGACAGTTACGTTAAAGTGGAGTGGATATTGCCTGCCAATGGTGTCTTACAATCGATTTTTTTCTTCGAGCGATATATTTCCTGTTTTACCAGCTCCATCGACTTCTTCAGATGTGATGTCTATACCAGCAGCATATAATTCCTCCAGTGCAGTACCATTGTTTCAGACTGCTATGGTGCCATCGACTTCTTCTGCTGTGATGTCTATACCAGCAGCATCTACTTCCTCCAGTGCAGTACCATTGTTTCAGACTGCTATGGTGCCATCGGCTTCTTCTGCTGTGACAGCTAAATCACTACCAGCATCTACTGCCACCAGGGCAGCACAATCATCTACAGATGGTACATACCATTATCTTCTAAATCTATGACGCCTAAATCTACAATGGAGCTGTCGATCTTTTTGGCTGCTGTACATAAAACACCATTCGTGACGTTACATGCTTCTTAGACTGCAGCACATACATCTCCAACAGGTCCATCCGAGTCTTTGCCTCAACCACTAAGTCGTAATCAGTGTCACTCCTGTGATAAGACATTTACTTTCGGCCGCAATGTATGGCGACATTAACAATTTCATTATGCCAGGAATCCCTGTTGCATGCTAGTAATTGACAATTGTATGGACTGCAATTTTTCTCGATTTTTCGAGTTCATTGTCACTGGGGTAAGGCCAAGGTCCACAACAATCTGCACTGTGGCTAAATCGAAATCTCCTGAGGAAACAAAATCGATCATTAATACACCAGCATTACCTAGGTGATACAAAAGTAAACAAATGATGAACGAAAAAAAAAAAAATATAATGGTGGAGTGCATTCGTCTGGATGAGCCATGTTGAGGGAATGGAGACTTGCAGCATAAATAAATAACCAATGAAAAACATTGGTAGGGGAGGGTAACATTAATAAAATGCGACTGATTGGAGGGGACCTGTCGTCTGTTGGACGTGGGGCTGATGAAACCTCTGGAAATAAGAGTTTTTAAAATAAATCTCTAAATAATAATTTTAAAATTTTTGTTAAAAAATCTTCAAAGTTTACAATTTTTTATTTTTATAAATTTTTACATTTCTTTTTAATTTTCAGCAATATTTAGAATTTTTAGGAGTTTTTTAGAATTTTAGGATTTTTTAATTTTTTGGGTTTAAAGATAATGGACAAAGTCTTGGGTCAAGGGTCTTGAATATTGGGTCAAGAGTCTTGCGTCTTAGGTTAAGAGACTTCAGTCTTGAGTCTTGGCTGAAATGTCTTGAGTATTGGGCAAAGGGTCTTGAATCCTGAGTCAAGGGTCTTGAGTCAAATGTCTTGAATCTTGAGTTTTGTGTCTTGTGTCTTGAATTTTGAATCAAGTGTCTTGAGTCAAGGATCTTGATTAAAGTGTCAATGGTTTTTTTTGGGAATCTGTTAGAATTTAAAAAATTGCAATTTTTTAGAATTTTCTGGCTTCATGGTCATCCAAGACCAAGGTCGAAGGTCAAGATCACTAACATTTAACATTGATGACGAGGTGGATGCTGACCAACTTGGCGAGTGCCGGTCATGCCGGGAGCTTAGTCGAGCCACCTGCTATGGAAACCTTCACCTCCTACATGTACGTCTTTAAATAATTTCTTAAATATAATTTTATAATTTTTTTTTTTTTTTAAATTTTGTTAACATTCTTGGAGATTTTATAATTTCTATACTAATTTTTCTGATTTTTTTTGGTTCAATGTTATCCAAGGTTACCGGGCACAGGCTCAAGGTCAAAATTGAAGTGAGAAGTCACAGGTAAAAAACGAGCCCCCAAATCATTCCAATGGAATATTTTTGCAAAAAAAAAAAAAAAAAAAAAAAAAAGGGCTCGTTTTTTAAATGAGGTGATTGGTGCCTTTTGACTGAAACATGGAAAATGTTAAAGAAGAACAAAACAATTTTGAGAAAAAAAGGGAAAATCAATATGGCGTCTGCCGGCGCCTGGTGCCTATCCCAGATCCCCTTGTCCCAGATTCGGTGAAACCCTACTACTGATTATAAATTTCCTATTTTTAGAAATACCATGTTCCCATCTAGGGTTAATGTGATTTGGAACAAGTTGTTTATTGGATTAATGGATAATGGATAATGGATTAATTGTACTAACGAATTCCTAACTCATACTGGCTTATACAATTTCTTCGCTATTTATTGAAACTTTAATTTAAATAGCAGACTACTACGCCAGATAAAGTTTCCGTTGTTTGTATATATCAATCAGCTCTTCAGTGAGAAATCTTAAAATGCCCAACCAAAATTGTTTTGCGTTTTTGGGTGTTGCAATATTTACTAAATATACTTTTCGTGTGGTATCTCTTTTTTCCCCTGCGATTCAGGTTCATTGCTTCTGCAAGTCTTTAGTCCTAAAACAGAAGTGTTGCCATGCTTGACGTACACTTTAGTGCACTGCAAGCACAATGTTTCCAATTTGTTCCGTTTACGTAAACTGTTTCTTCTTAAATGCCGTAACAAGCTTTACTAAAGAGGAAATATTTTTTATGTGTGTCTGAAGGCTCAGGAATGATATTTCCAACGTGCGGGATGTGATGTCTTTATGGAGATTTGTTCGTCCCTCGTCAGAAGTGTGTTATATTTTCGTACATCGGTATAATCGGAATACGTTAAGGGGTTTCATAAAATACGCGTATTTCAAACACCCTGCAACGCAATTCAAGCAACAGGTAAGTTACGCCCTTAAAATTATCAAAGTAATCATTCTGCACCTTTGCTATTAGGATAATTGTGAATTCTTCGCTTTCTGACATCTTGAATTCTTGTTCTGACGATAAGACGCTCCTGTCATTTACAAGTTAACTTGTTATAAGTAGAATGTTTTAGTAGGTTCTGGGACCAGGGGACAGAGACATGAAAGTAGGAGCTGACCGCCGCCATCTTGGAATTTCCATTTTTTACATTTTTCATTAAAAATTTACCGTTTTCCTCATTAAATAAACTAAACTTACCTAAAAATTTGTATTATTTCCTTAAAAATTTATTTTTCCCAGCTGCAAAAACCATCCCCTGAGAGTTACCTTTCAGCATCAGAGGATGTGACCAGGATTCGTGACTCCGAGCTAAGAGAGCAGGACTCAGAACTCAGGACCCATGACTTTGACCGTAACCATTTAACCTTAGATTACCCTGAAACAACTAGAGAAAAAAATTCGTAAATTTCGGCAAGTATATTATGTTACTGACTACTACCACATTGGGTGCAGGCGACAGTGACCCCGTTACCATGAAAGACCTTGAAAACAAAACTCATGAATTTTTTTTATAAAAGTCAGCAAGCATATTATATTTCTGACTACTACCGCCACATTGGATGTAGGTGACCTTGACCTACACGATGTGACCTTGAAAACCAAAAGTCGAGGGAAAATGGTAAAAGTTGAATAAATGCATAAAAGTCAGCGAGCATATTATGTTACTGACTAGACCACATATTAATTCTGGAAAATTAGGAAAACATGAAATAAAACACACTTTATTTTCACAGCTACTTTTTGATTCAATTAACTTATTACAACCACTCATGCACACAAAAAATTACAACATTCCTCAATATATATTAATTTCAATATATGCAACATTGTTGTAGTGTACAGTCTGCTACGCATGTCGATATTTACACTTGTGCGAAAATATTGTGACATTTATTACACAACACACTGTGCAGGACAGGTTATGTAGGTAACTACACTTTTAAGGACATGTGCCGAAGTCACAAGATACCTGCTTGCAGAAAACCAGATATCGATGTACTGATGAGAAATGCAATTCACCTTTATAAGTCTTTGCATGTCTAAGTAAATTGTCGCTACAGCTGAACTGCTTAACGCACCTGTCATACATATATGACATCCAACAAGAATTCTTGGCACAATTAGAGTGCTCATATCACCGTACAATGAGGCCGAAAGTAAATGTATTACCACACAATTGACACAGACGACAATTGTCTGCTTTAAGTGTGACCATAGTTTAAAGCTGAGCGAAGAACTTGTCTGGAAGGAACTTTTGAAGATATAACTGCATAGTAATGTGATCAAGGAACTAGCATTTAAAGCCTCCTTATCATCCTGTGTGTGATGTCTCAATGTATGTATGCGATTGGTCAGCTGCAATCACGTGGCAATTCGGTGATTGGCTGCTCGGTGCCCGAACAATATATTAATTGTTTAATACGATTTATTCAAAGACAATATGACGTCATAGACCTTGCATACTCGTATATTATAAGCAGTAGGAAGGTCAGCTGAGAGGCTCAGTTTGACAATGGTTGCCACGAAAGATACATGGTCTCGGTTAGTTTCTACATCAGGTAATACAAGGCTAGTTACGTTAAAGTGGAGAGTATATTGCCCGTCAATGCTTTCTCACCATTGATCTCCTCAGTTCTGATGGCTACATCACTAGCAGCACCTGCTTCCACCAGTGCAATACCATCGTTTCAGATTGGTATGGTTCCATATACTTCTTCAGCTTTGACACCGGCATCATTACCAGCATCTACTGCCACCAGTGCAGCACAGTCATCTAAAGATGAAACGATACCATCGACTTCTTCAGCTGTTGCGCCTACGAAATCTTCAATGGAGTCATCGAACTTTTCGGCTGAGGTTCCTAGAACACCAATGCCGAAGTTAGCTGCATCTTTAGCTCGAGCACCTACATCTCCAACAGGTCTGTCCGAGTCTATGCCTGAACCACTGCATTGTCATCTGTGTCAATTGTGTGGTAATACATTTACCTTCGGCCTCATTGTACGGTGATATGAGCACTCTAATTGTGCCAAGAATTCTTGTTGGATGTCATATTTGTATGACAGGTGCGTTAAGCAGTTCAGCTGTAGCGACAATTTACTTAGACATGCAAAGACTTATAAAGGTGAATTGCATTTCTCAACAGTACCTTGGTATCTGGTTTGCTGCAAGCAGATATCTCGTGACGTCAGCACATGTCCTCAAAAGTGTAGTTACCTACATAACCTGTCCTAGACAGTGTGTAGGTGTAATAAACGTCACGATATTTTCGCACAAGGACAACACGAGTGTTAATAGCGACATGCATAGAAGACTGTAGCCTACAACAAAGTTGCATATATTGAGATGAATTTATTGAATAACATTGCAATTATTTTGAGAGCATGAGCGACTGTAATAAATTAATTGAATAAAAAATGGCTGTGAAACTTAGTGCATCTTATTTAATGTTTACCTCATTTCCCAGAATTAATATGTGCCAGTAGTCAATAACGCAATCTGCTCGCTGACTTTTATGAATTTATTCAATTTTTAATTTTTTTTTCGAGTTTTTGTTTTAAGGCCATTCAAGATCATGGGGTTAACATAAAGGTCACCTGCATCCAACATGGCAGTAGTAGTCACTAATGTTATATGCTTGCTCACTTTTATAGATTTTTTCTCGAGTTTTTGTTTTCAACATCATTCAAGGTCACAAGGTCAAGGTCGTCACCTGCATACAACATTGTGGTAGTAGTTACTAATGTTATATGTTTGCTTACTTTTATGAATTTTTCTCGAGTTTTGGTTTTCAAGGTCATTTAAGGTCACCTGCATCCACACAGTGGTAGTTGTCAGTATTGTAGTATACTTGGTGACTTTTATTAATTTTTTCTTAAGGTTTTTGTTTTTGAGGTCATCTAAGGTCACAGGGTCAATGTCATGGGTCCTCATTCCTGCTCTGCTGGCTTGGAGTCACGAATCCTGGTCACCTGCTCTGATTCTGAAAGGCAATTTTCGTTTTTTTTTTTTTGCAGTTGGGAAAGAGGGGCATTTTTAGGGAAAATGGAAATATTTGGGAAATTTTGTCTACTTTAAGCGAAAAAAGGAAAATTTTTAGGAAAAAGGGAAATGTAGTGATTCTAAGATGGCGGTGGTCGGCTCCTACACTCCCGTACCCTTATCCCAGAACCAACTAAATCGTTCTACTGTTATAGATGATGGATTTCTTCTCTGGAACTTTATTTTAATACAACAGCGACATTTTGAGAAGTACCCGATACTTACAAGCAAGCACATCATACTACACTGCTCTTCCAAGTGTACAAGCTGTGGTGGCAGAGCTCAATGAATACGGACAGGTCTTGTCTATCAAATCTGAAGAAAGGAAGCAATATGACTCGCGAAAATTATCTGATGTCCGGTTTTCGACAGCCACACTACTATATCTGCTACACAGGCTGATTTTCTGGTAAATGGACATACAAATATAGCCTGATCACGCTCCTGTCTGACATTTTCGACGCTGAATGCCTGTAAGTGAGACAGGTATAGGCAGATGCGGGCATTATAATTATGAATACTGCTCCAGATAATGCAAATTCTTGAATCTGTTAATGTTGGCAGCAGGCATAGATATCCTTGCTATTTTTCTGAACCGGGCGGAAAGGAATATCAACCAAAATTCAAGTTGTCAGTTCTGGTCTCAAGACTGAACAATAAAGGGTAGCAGACATTTGTGAACTGAACCTTAGAGAAGACTGATTATGTTTTCCCATGCTGCGAACGTTTGACACTATGGCGGCTGCCTCTGGTTAAGGCAAGGAGGAATATTTTAAACTTCTGGAAAAAGCTCAAAATTTAAGATTTGCTCAATTTATACAAAAAAAACGTCAGTGGCAAAAAAAAGCAGACACAATCGCTGTCAGAGGAAAAATTGTTCAGGAATAATATAGCAGGGACAACTCCAGCCTAGAATAAACCTCAGGCATGTCATATGATTACACTCTTCAAGGCAAAGTGCCTCTTTATAAGTTGATCTGGTGATGCTTCACTCTATGGGCGCCTGCATGTGAGCAATTTTCAGTGAGGCCATATTTGCAGGTAAACATACACTGAATGCCGAAAGTCATGGGATAATATAGACTATTCATGGTAAAATGAGCACTTTTGAAAGCCTTGCTTAATATCGACTTATATGCACATTGTGTATTCTTCCGCCTTATGTAAGATTAACATTGCAGTGGGCCTTATCTCTTTATTCACGCGTCGGTCAATTGAAACTGGAATTATTAGAAAAGTAAATATTTAACAAATCTGCTCATTTTTACACTTCGATGCACCAAAAAACACAGAAAGCGAAATAAATATTTTAAATTATCAGAAATGGTTACCTAACACTTTTTATTCGACGTAAAGATACGGAACTACTTCCCATCCATCGTTACCAACTTTACTGGGCGCATGTCACTTAGTGCACCCATTAAAAAAATGTTCAGGTAGGGGCAGAAAGTTTTTTCTAAGGTGGATTTCAAAAGAGTTCACTTTAGTCTAGTGTCGTGTAGGCCCTCTAGCCCGGCGAAGAGCTGCAACTCGTAGTGACATCGATTACACAAGTATTAGAAACACCTGTGGAACGATGTTGAACCTTGCCGTCTGGATAGCTATAGCCACAGCTCCATACTATTTGTAGGTGCAGTATCTTGTGTGTGAATGCTCCCCCCCCCCCCACGACCCTCGAATGCTCGGCGGGGTTCATATCGGGCGAACGAGGTTTCCACAGCAGTTGTTGAAAACCTGCAGATCGCTCCTCGACCCAATTATGAACAACTTGGGCAGATGACGCGGTGCATTATCCTGCTGGACTACCCCAGCGTTGTGGGGGTACATGATATCCGAGAAGGGTCGCAGTGCAATGCCATGACCACCACAAACCCTCTCGCGCGATATCAGTGAACAACTGATACATGCATGAGCACGTCGGAGACATAACGTTTCGGTGCCGCCACTATTATAGGCTGTTCGCTGTAAAATGAGTACTTTTGAAAGCCCTGCTTAAGATCTAGTTGTATGCACGTTGTGTATTTTCCCGCCTTACTTAACATCAACATTGCCATGGGCCTCATAACTTTACGTGAAACTGTGAAATTATTGGAAAATAAAATATTTTACAAATCTGGTAATTTTTATACTTCAATGCATTTGAAAAAAAAAACAGAAAGCGAAAGAAATAATCTAGGTTATCACAGATGGTTATCTAGCACTTTTTATTCGACGTTAAGATATGGAACTACTTTCCACCAATCGTTACCAACTTTACTGGATGCATATCACTCAATGCGCCTGTTAAAAATACGACGTTAGTAGCAGTGACTTTTTTCTTAAGTTGATTTCAAAAGTGCTCACGTTATCGTGAACAGTCTTAACCTTTACATACTGCACTCCCGTGACTTTTGGCACGTCTGTGTATTTCCGTTTCTGTAATTCATGCAAAAAAAATGTCGGCAGTCGCCCGGTCTGTCCTGGAGCTTGGGGATGAAATATATGGAACAAAAGCTTGGGTTCTAAGACATAGCATTCGACGCCCGCTCGAGGTGAGCTCCTGAAGTATCTCGTAGCCACCAGTCTGACTTTGCTCCTGCAGGACTGTGGGTTTTGCCCCCTCTGCGACTCGCGTCCACTGCAAGGGTAGAAAATATATGTACTGTTCACAGAGAGAACGCAAAGGACGTACAAGATTCAGATTAATTCTAAGTAGGTTGCCTAAAACTACTCTAGAGTAAAAAAATAAGTTTTTGCCAAAAGAAACCGCTCTTTCAGTTTGTTCCGTCTCGACAAGTAAATATTTTAGACTCGGTTGGGACTTTTTACTCCTAAAGTAAATATTTTAGACTGGGCTGGGACTTTTTACTCCTAAAGTAAATATTTTAGACTGGGCTGGGATTTTTTACTCCTAATGTAAATATTTTAGACTGGGCTGGGACTTTTTACTCCTAAAGTAAATATTTTAGACTGGGCTGGGACTTTTTACTCCTAATGTAAATTTTTGCTTCTGCGGCGAAGTGTTAAAGTATAAAATTACCTGAAACGCAGAAGTTAACAATTATTACAGTAATATGCCGACACACATGCATATATGCACATATATCTATGTGCATATACGCAAATGCGAGTAAGCATGTACATATACAGCTCAATACAGTGCAACTCACCAATTCAGCATGTTGGTTCTCACCAACTATTAACACTGACAACAGCGACATAGCACACGTACAATGGCTGCTCGAGAAATTGCAACGTTTGAATAGAGATCGGCATAGGCTACATTTTGTCAGTTACTTAATACTGAAGTAGCTGATTAAATTTAAATTCCTCTGATCTGTATTTAATTAAACATAAAAATCATCCTCTGACAGTGCCACACTACTGGAACCATTATATTTCTCTTGCTCCTTTCGCACTGATGGGAAAAATATGCACCCAAGAAGATTTACATAGAAAGCCTTGAATTCAGTAGCGTTCTGCCATATCAGTTCCCAATATGCGCGGGAAAATAACTACAGCGGAAATGTTCAAAATTAATATTTCCATTTTTTTTGTACACTGCGTGAAATAGTTGCGCATCAGCGGAATAGTATCACCTTAAATGACCCGGTCAATTAAAATTACTTATATTATATTTATGGCAAATTTTCACTACATTTTCACTACATATATATATATATATATATATATATATATATATATATATATATATATATATATATATATATACACACACACACACACACGCACACACACACTTTCTTTTTCACGCACGGATTTATTTTGGTGGAATTAATAGCTGTTAGCTCAAATTTGTTTCGTCCTCTTTTTTATTAATTTTAAATTTAATTTCTTTACGCTGTCCTTTGTTTATTTTCTCTGAATAATTTTTTCCCAATTCAGTTAGTGGGATATGCACATAGAACAACACATTTGTCGGAATTCGATGTACTACGTTAACTGCAGGGATAAAAAAAGTCCCAAAGAATTTGTTTTCCCCTATAAATGATGTGTTCATAGGGAACGGGCCTATTAAATTGGGTTCATGGAATGGAAACTCGGTAGGAAAAGCAGGTTATCCAATTCGCGGTAGCTCCTAAAGTATTCTCGCCTCAGTTATTCCGTCATTAGCAGGAACGCCGTATCTGGCGGCCATTGATCGTGGCTGCCTTTGAAACGGCGGGAAGACGCCGCCCCGGATAAAAACCTTCACATATCACCGTCGCCTCACTAGAGGAGTTGTATTTCCCGGAAGAGAAGCCCGCCCACGCGATCTGCGATCTACCCCCTCTCGTCACTTCGCGCGGGCTTAACTTCGAGGAGCGCGCCGTGCCGCCCACAGACCCTAACCAACCTCAACATAACCCCCTTGCCAACCTCCCTCAGCCGCCCTCGTTAACCCTCGACATCGCCTCCCCTCCTCCACCTCGACGTCCCGCGAAATGTCAACTGCCGCCTTGTGCTATCGCATTTCTCATTTGTTTAAGCCGCCGGCAAAACATGGAGGTTTCAGCCCAGCCGTCTTACGTCAACCAGCTGCTAAATTAACAAACGATCATGTTTTTTTTTTTTGCGGTTCTGTCACCCCCGCGACTTATGCAATGCCGAGTTGCCTTACCCAGAAATATCTCAGCGGTCCTGAAGGAAGGGGGTTACACTGGCTGAAAGAAAAGGAATTAGCATGGGAATTAGCAGTGCTGACATACGCGTTAACTATCACACACACTAGCAGATAAATTAATTCCCAATATGGTTTGGAAAAATTACATATTTTAATTTAATTTCTGTTATTTTGTATCATTTGTACGCCAACAGCTCCAGGCTATCTCACAGGGCACCACAGGGCTGGGAAATATTAGGTTTGTAGCCTCTAAAGGCTGTTCACGGTAAAGTGTGCTCTGTTGAAATGAATCTTTAAAAAAGCCACTGCCCATACAAGCATATATTTTAACAGGCGTACTGAGTTACATGCACCCAGTATAGTTGGTGACTATGGATAGAAAGTATTTCCTTATCTTAGCGTCGAATACGAAGTGTTAGGTAACCAGTTGTGATCATTTCAGTTATTTCTTTCGCTTTCTGTTTTTTTTTTTTTTACCGCTTCTAAATGTAGAAATTACCATATTTGAAAAATAATTATTTTTCTAATAATTTCATAATTTCACTTGACCGACGTATAAACAAAGTGATGAAGCCAATGACAATGTTAATTTTACATAAGGCGGGAGACTACACAACGTGCATTCAAGTAGATCTTAAGCGGGGGTTTCATAAGTGCTCATCTAACCGTGAACACCATATATATATAGAGGAACACAGTCAGCATTCGCCTGGAATGGGGGCGGAGGAACTACTTTGGAAAAAAACATCCTGGTTGCAGCCGACCAGGACCGAACTCGCGACCTGCCGAATGCGAATCAGACAGTCTTCCGGATAACCGAACACGTCCTTTAAATAAAAAGGATATTTGCAATTTTAATATTCATTTTGACAACATTGGTGCGAATATCCTCCCCGTGAATACGCTCATGTTTATTTTGTATTTTAAAGCGAGGGCCTCGCCCACACACGTGAAAAGGGGCCGCGGTTATGTAGCGGATAGACTGCTCGGCTCCCACCGAGGCCAACCGGGTTCGATTCCCGGCGGGGTCATCCCTGGATTTTCGCACGTGGGAATCGCGTCGAGCAATGCCGCCGCGCGGCGAGTTTTCTCGGGGATCTCCCGTTTCTCGTGACCTTGCATTCCCTCGCTCCTCCGTGCTCATTTCGCTTCACCCTCATCGACTCGCAAGACCTCCATGTTAAGATCGGCCTAAATTTTCTTCACGCACTCACCTCACACACGGGGAGTACAAGAATTTGTTTGTGAAGTAAGCACTTGTGAAATAAACCCTCGAATAAGCTTCTGAACTGAACGTACGTTAACGTTAATATTAAGTGAACTACTCAAGATTAACGTTAGCAGCGACGTACGAAAAGTAGTATCATATGTTAAACCGTTGGGGGTATGCACGTACATATTCGGGGCTACGCTTATATAGAGATTTCTTTACTGTTGAACACCAGACCCACAATTTTATAGCTTTAATAATTCGCAGGACTTTGCAGGAAATAAGTAAAGAAACACAATTAATAAAAAACTGAGCTCTTAAGAATAAAACTGATATTTTTAATAATTTCTCAAATGAACACGATGAATTGTAAAACCTGTTACATCTGTCATGACACTTTAACTGGTGCAGAGCCAAGGCGTGATTCCATTGGCCGACGGCCAGCCAATAATAACGTTGCAAAGTGCAGTAGGAATGTCAAGGGTAGCCAGGACCAATAGGAGGATGGTAAGTGGAAATACAGATACCAACGAAACTGTTATTGCTGTGGTGGAGAATATAGGCAACTCACTTCAACCTTGTCTTCGATGGCAAGATATTTGTACCATCCTCAAAGGGTTGAAGCAGGAGAGTGGCTTGTAAAGGAGGCCTTCACCCAGCTTTGCAACATGCAGAAGTCAATAATTACGGCTACTTCCTTCACGGAAATATTCCGCGGTTCGTTGTTCTTCAAAACATGCGGTCATCATTTGACTACTGGCCGCTTGCCTTTGTGTGAAAACAGTCTGTTACGTGATTGAACCAATTGGGATTATGTTTCACAAACATGAACCTTCCGTGATTCGCGGGGGCAGACAGATAAGACGCGTAACAATTCAAATAACAGAATCACCAAAGTGGTCCTGACCTAAAGTGTTTTGGAACACAACTTGTCCTGAAATATTTTCGCGAAAAAACAAGTTCAGCTGCACTCGAAAGGTTTCGTTTCTCACGCGTCTCAGGGGTCTGCTTCCTAATCATGGACGTTCACTGCTGGAGTAACTTAACAATGATTGGCGCCGTCAAACACAGAATATGCCCCCTCACAAATACACACAAGGAAATAACTAGAACCAAGTTGAAAGTGTGCATATAGAATATTGAAGTCTATCATGAGAGTTAATACTTTCGCGGAAAACAGGTAGCGCTGTCAATAAGAAATAGTACACAAACTGCCAAAACTAGGAGAATTACGACTTATGTTGTATATTAAAGAAGAGTTCTTACATTTTGTAACACTGTAAATTATATTGTTAGAATTTACTAATTAAATTATTTCTGAAAGTTTTGAATTATAAATTAAGCGTATTTACATTCTGGATGCGTCAAAATATACATTTAGCTCCCCCCCCCCACACCCCCTCGGGAGGGTAAATATCACAATCAAGTAAGGTGGAGAGTGGAGTGTGAAGATATTTACGCTGCTCTTAACGTCTAGGTATTGAGAGCCGATGAGGGTGGAGCGAGATGAGTATGGAGCACTGCCGGAATGCAAGGGCGGGAGAAGCGGGAGATTACCGGAAAAACCCGCTCATCAGCGGAATCAACGCAGCATCGTTCGGCACGATTACCACGTGCGAAAATTCGGGGAAGCCCCGCCCCCCCCCCCAGAAATCGAGCCTGGATCACCTTGGAGGAAGGAGGGTAGTATAACCACCACACCACCGCGGCCCCCATAATTCTAGTACACTACACATAATAAGTACTAAGGTTACGTGGACTGAATTGAGGGTAATACAGATTTTATTGTAAATAATACGAACTGTCAATATGGACACATAATTTAGAAAATAAATGAATAGATTGATACACTGTCTATTGGGACTGATCTTTAATTATTTAATTTCATTGATTTCTTCGTGGTAATTATAAATTTTATTAATTTGAGTCTTTAATTTTAACAGTAAGTGATATCAGTTTATTGTGAGAAGTTGAGTGTATATATATATATATACTGTTACTATATATATATATATATATATATATATATATATAGTAACAGTACTGTTTCATATTTCACCTCTAATGATATTGCTGGCAATGCCTACCTGCCATCCAAGCGAATGAAATATTATAATTTATAAGTACAATATAAATTTAAGTCCAATTTTACCAAAAACAATATACTTCTGCGTTAACGCAATAATAAAATGCATGCGATAAATGACATATTTAGGAAACAGCTAAACATGTCATACATGGGGTGAATGCTGAAATGTTTGATTAAAAAAGTGCGAAGAAACCGTGGAAAGACTACAGAAGAAGTTATGTTCAGTGTTACAAATGTCCCGAGACACGACGTTAGGAATTTTGTATATAAAAAAAAAGAATCTGTTGCGCGTGTGTGAGACATTCTAGACGGGTATGGCAAATTCATTTCAATGTGTGCGAGATTTAAATATATTACTATAATAGAAATTGGTAAACCATTGCTGCCTTAGCTCTACTCCTAAAACGATGTGACATAATTAATGCGTGTTTATTCCTCAGCGAGACTTGAGACAAGCAGTATCTGCGCAATTCTGGGGGGGGGGGGGGATATCTTATTTGAAGGTTGGATGCTACTCTGAAATTGGTTTAATGAATATGTAACACTTTCATTCCTACATAGATTTAATATTTCTGGTGTGTCAAATGAGAAGTTTCTTTGATGCGTGCTGTACTTAAGTTACACAAAGAACTTGTCACGTTAATACAAGCAATGAGCTGCAGACGCTGTGTTGAGTGGTCGGAGATATAAACCAGGCTTAACATATAGAGTAGTAGCACTGTTTACGTATAAGTTACATACAGGAAAGATCATTGTACACTGGGCCTGATAGTGTACAGCACGGATCAGTTACATACAGGGGAGATCATTGTACACTGGGCCTGATAGTGTAGAGTGCTGATCAAATATAACACGAGTGAGTGAAGAGATTCGGGCGGCTCTTAACAGCAAGGTCTTGAGAGCCGATGAGGGTGATTGAGGTGTGTATGGAGTGGCACCTGAATGAAAGGGCGGGGAAACGGAAAATCCCCGAGAAAACCCGCTGGCCAGCGGCATCGTCCGGCACGATTCCTACATGCGATAATCCGGGAGTGACCAGGCCGGGGATTGAGCCCGGTTCGCCTTGGTGGGAGGCGAGCAGGCCAACCGTCATTGGGAATGAAAGGTTGAGACGTCTAGTTATTACAATATTCACACGCTAGCTAGACTTCAATATTTTATGTGCACATTTGCATATTTCCTTCGGCTGTTGGTAGCCTGGATTTGTGAGAAAAAAAAAAAAGGGTGTAACCGTGTTGGGGACACGGCTGTTTTGCGTGAATACGTCTACGTTGACGCGCTCGGACGCCTTGATGTTTTTGTTTATGTTCACGGCACCGCTTCACTCGATCATATGGGGTTTTATGGGTATCACTGGATTGCTTCGGAGTTGCTCTTTCCAAACCGTGTACGACTTCTGTATTTCGGCTTGGCTTTTTGACGAGTATAGGCCGACATTATGTTAATTTTTCTTAATTTTTTATATTAAACTCATACAATTTGACCACAACACCACCACACAAATGTTTTTATACGCGTAATCGATTGATCTTGACGAGAGCTCTCTATTGAAACTCAAACGAGCGTCGTAGCTTCTTCTAGTGAACAGTTATACTACGCGGAAGTTATGAGACGCGGCGAAACGAACTCAGAATGGCGGCGCCGCCCTCCCCTTTCCCGCGTCAGCAACGCGATGCTTCACAGTCCTCACTCAACGTAATATATTTTTTAATCCTTTGGCAATCGAGTGATGTAATTGAATTTTGAATGCAGACGATAGATCCGGAGCTGAAATGCCAAACTGTATCCCCCGGATTTTCTGGATTGCCTCCCTCTATGGTCGCGAATTTAAAGACGTATTCGCGTCGAAGCAGTGCGTTACATGAGCGAGCCAATCAGAAGTAAGTTTCTTCGATACTGACCGACCATGTTTGGCGGGAAGGAAGATAAAGACGTGTAACAATTCAAATAATCTAATCACGAAATATTATATGAGCTAAAGTGTTTTGGAGCACAACTAGTCCCAAAGTATTTTCGCGAAGACTGGTGTCCATGGTCAATACGCCCACTTTTGTTACGATATGAGATTTTAAGAGGACGGCTATCAACAAATAAAGTATTGATCGTGCGGTTTCAAAACTAAAAGAGAAAGCTTAGTTTCACTTTACTGATTGTCTGAGAATTGAAATGGACTATTTCATTACGCAACTAGAAAAGCCGAAAATTCTGATCACCGTCTATAGTAAAATGTCTCAATATTGTATTTTCTGTTACGGGTGGTCTTAAAACAATGCGATACTCTCTTAGTTCTGTGTTCGTTTTGCTAGCTATCGGAAGCATTATGAGTTGGATATGGAAATCGGCTTCTCGATAAACTTGGGAGGAATAAGCTTACTAAAATCGGCGTAGCAGTGAAACAGTTTGTGAAATTGAAATAACTTCAAACGCAGGGAAAATATTATGACGTCGCGTATTTATGTAGGAATTATCGCTGAGGAGTTCGCAGGACATTTTGGAGCGTTTTGACAGCCCACAATGGGTCGAACTTAATAATAATGGTGCAGAAATGGTCACGGTTTTTCTTTTGCACCGAATTACGTACATGGGACATAACTAGAGATCCGAGAATTTCACGGGTTCATTTCTACACAAGTTAGAATTCACACACTTGTATACGTTCATGTTACTTTGTGCGCCCAACCACCGCCTTTTACTACCACAACAATCAACCAATAAAACGTTTATATATGAGTGTATGTAAGATTGTGAAGTCTAGCCTACAGGTCATTGTACTCGCGAACTTCTCGGGTATCTATAACCAAAGATCCATCTGACGTTCAGGATTTCCAGGAACATCCAGGAATAGCAAAGTTACATTCAAAAGACTGGCAAAACATATCCAAATGTCCGCCCAATATCCAAAATATGATAAATATTTTGGACTTCCTATAGACATTTTTAGATTTTGTCACTTACCGTAAGTAATTGCCATTAGTTGTCTCGTAAATATCTAATGGACATTCAGAAAGCGGTAGAGTAAAGTGCCCTAATACTGGATACGTTCGTAATATTGAATACCAGGTTAGAACATCAGTATGCAGCTGCCATCTGTTGGTAGTGGTGGGAACTTTTCGAAGCGGTTCCCCATAGTACATGTATAGGGTAGTAGCCATCCAGACACAGATCGGAAATGTTTTGTGTGTAGTTTTGTGTTTGTCACTTTAAAAAGTTTTTTCTTGAATGCAAGTGCTGGACCTGTAATGTTGACAAGGCAAGTGATAGTTCAAACCATGTACATACTCTACGGAAAATTGCAATATCTCAAATGTAATGGAAGTTTGGCTAACAGCAAGAAAAGAAAATGGAGTCTATGCGCGTCATATGGAATACTAGTAATTTCCAAATGTTGAATATTCCATATTTCGAACACATATTATATCATTGATATATAGTTGGGTTACGGATATTTGCTGAGCAAAGGAACGTTACGCAGGTTTTTGATATTATTCTTTCATTAAATGAGTAATATTTGTTAAGACTTCCCTTTTATATTTTTATTTAATATACTCACAACAAGTCATTTAAACAGTATTGTATTTTTATCTCGTGCATTTGGCTAGCCAACACATTTAATAAAGATTTATTTTGTATTTTCGAGTAAGCATACTAACTTACGTGTGTTTAAGGCCGCGGTCACAGAGTTCTCTACACAAGTTCATTATTTTGTTGTTTCCACTACAAATAAAAACAGCATGCATATTTCAGTTTCGTGAGTAACCATATTATGACCGCAATTGTAAAATGAAAATCGCTATTCGACCTAATAGTTTATTATTGTCCATTGTATGCTGACAATCCCGTCTCCTTATTTATGACACAACAGCCAATGAGAGTGCAGCACAGAAGATTTCCACAACTTGTTTGCTTTAAACGAGAATCTACTGCGATCGGAACACGTTCGGGGAAACTGCTTACATAGTTAAACTTGTTTAAAGTGAAGTATTTCTGTGTGCAATGTGGCCGCGGCCTTAAACAACGAACTATGTCGGGGGTTTATACAGAAATAAGTTGAGCACTACAATCACTCTCTAAGTTTCAGTCGAGAGAAAATTTTAACTTAAAAAAATAAATAGCTATTAAAAACAATGAAAATAATCGTGTAAAAACGTCTAACGTGTTTGACAACTCAAGAAATGCCATCTTCCCAACATACTCTTCTTTTTTTATTCCTTTACCTCGATAGTAGTCTACCATAAAATAGAATCTGTTTACACCCCTGAACAATGATTTGTGATGTATAAAATATGAATGTAGTGGCTGCTATTTTGAAATATGCTAGTGTAGTTGTGTAGCACTACATTAATATTTTGGTTTGCAGATGTCTCAGATTCCTTGACGTCGTTGGGATGGTGTCAATATGAAAGCTGCTATATTGGCCGTTCAGTCTACGGTGATGCGATTTCTTAAGGCACGGGCTACTTACCAACTTCCCAGAGATTCATTGTTTCGCTTAGTTAAGATTCTGAAGGATGAACCAAGCCTTACTGTTGAGGATGTCGTCTCCATCAGTATTTCACCCTACTTTAGAATCACAGCTGGCCAACCAATGCTTGTAAATGGAGAAACGGTATTTCGGTCTCTCAGCAGGCGATGTCAGAAGATTAGCTTACCAACTAGCCACTGCTAACAACATCTCCAGTCCTTTCAATAAGGATGACAAAAGTGCTGGCAGAAAATGGTTCAAACAATCCCTGGTGCGCAATCCACAGCTGTCTCTTCGAATACCTCAAGGCACATAACTTAACCGTTTAAAGTTTTTCGTCGAAAAAATGTTGAGAAGTTGTTCAAAATTCTCGAAAGTGAGTTTGACAAGCACAGTTACCCAGCACATCGTGTTTTCAACTGCGACGAGATGGGTTTGACTGTTGTACAGCCAAAGCTGATAAGAGTAGTGTCGAGAAAAGGGAAGAAACAAATTGGCGCACTCACATCTGCTGAAAGGGGAAGTCTTGTTACAGTTGTAACGAGCATGAGTGCTGGTGGAACATTCATTCCCCCATTAGTTATATTTCCATGCAAAAATATGAAAAATCAACTGGTGAAGTTGGATATGTTGATGGATATGTTTATGAAGTGGTTTAGGCATTTCGTTTCCATAACAAAACCAAGTGCTGACGACCCTGTTCTTTTAGTGCTTGACAGTCGCTATTCTCATTCTCGGAATCTAGATGTCATAGAATATGCTCGTGAGAACCATGTTGTTATTGTTTGTTTGTCCCCACACAGTTCTCATAAATTGCAGCCTCTTTGTATTGTCATTCATGCCTCCCTTGAAAACATTCTATAATTCAGAAATTCGAAAGTGGCTAGCTAATCACAATAACCCAATAAGACCAGTTACACAGTACCAAGCTTCAGAACTACTTATGTTCAATACCACCATTAAATGTCGCTGCTACAATTCAATCGTGGACCAAAGCAAGGATAAGCCATGGTTCTAACAAGCACTCCAAACAAAAATGAGCTAGAAGCCAAGAGGAAATCTGTGAAACGTGTATTGTCACCAGCTTTGAATTCACTTAGTAACAGACGTAAGAAACAAAGCAAAATTAATCCATTCCTAGTGGAGAGTGAAGATTCTTCTTCAGAACTAGATGATAATCTGAAATAAAATACCGGAAGTAATCAGGACACTGAGAATGAAGACGCTTCAGATGACGATGATGCACAGTGCATCTACTGCAGCCAGTTGTGGTCTAGGAGCAGCACGGAATGGATCCAGTGCCAGAAGTGTAAAAATTGGGCTCACATCAACTGGGCAGGAAATCTTAAAAATCGATTCTTGTGCTGCAATTGCAAATGTAAATAATCTTTACACTCATATTGTAATAGTGGCAACTGTTTCAGTTGTTGCGATATATAAACTATGAGAAGAATCTCCATTTTAAACATAACACTTCAGTTTCGTTGTGTGTTACAGGAACGATAATGATGAAAATTATTGGCCTTGTAGTAATTGTAGTATTATTTTGTAAGTTGTGGTAAATGTTTTACAAGCATAACTGACAGTACTAAGATTCAGTAACATAAAAGTAAAAACGGAAAGTGTTATTCCATAATAGGCACTCTATTCCATATAGGGCACACTATGTATTCAATATTAGGCACACCATGTACCTAATTTGGAATACTGATAAACCTCTAGAAAAGCCATAACTACGTTTACTTCCACTTCATATAAAATATTTAAAAAATTATACACCTCTTGCGAAATACTAATTAATAACGTATGTTAACCAGAAACTGATAACATTATTAATTACAAAGTTAATTGGGAAAACATAAAAAGCATTCCGTATTCGGGCCCTTTACTCTACAAACTGATATCTACTACAGGATATCCATAGGAGATTCACTTTAGGAGTTAGATGACTTATAGATGTTGTGAAAATAATTAGGATATCCGGTGTATATCCAGTGCTACGTCGATACGCGAGAGAGAGAAAGAAGGTGTTACGTGTAAATACAATACACTTACACTTATCTTCGTTTTATTTTTTTCCTATATAATTTTTCATTCTAAACATAGTTGCTTATAATTAAAGTGTATTGTGGATGAAATAATAACATTGTTTCTGGTGTGGTTAAATTGTTGAAAATATCACTCAATTGGAAAAGGGAAGGGGTGGTGATCGAACTCATCAAAACAGAAAAATATTTTCTCCAGATAACGACTAACTGGTTAATGAGTACTATCGAACTTTGTCGAGGGAGGATTTGAAGATTAATCACGTAACATAATTTTAGTCCTCTGTGTTACTATTAGAAATCAAATATATCTCTGTAGTTTTAAAGTATGTAAACAATCACATATAGTGGGCTACATAAAAAAAAAATTATGCAGCCTAACGAAAATGGGTAGGAACAGAATACCCTTAAGATATATGCTTACTTTCGTAGTTGCAGTGCATGTAGCATGAAATAATCACTAAGTTTAAGTATTTAACTAGGTAAAAATACATGTTTTAAATTGGATTTTTTAAACTCGTTATTAGATATTTTTGTAATCATAAACAAATATGTTTTTAGAAAGCATAAAATTAACATATTTATGTATATGTGGTATAAAAAAATTTACAATATTATTTTTACTGGCTATAGAAATATTAAAAAAACATTTTTATAAATATTTAAAACAGATATGTTTGTATATGCTATCTACAATAAATGAATTGTAGTTACAGTTTGAAATACTTTCTTATGAACAGTAATAAATAAAATACAAAGTAAAAGAGTTTATTTACTTTACTTGAAACTTATACTTATTTATATTGTTTAATCCGAAGTATTACTTCCTTTTTCGTATGCATCATCTATCTTGCTATTTTCAGTGTTTGCAATTGAAATATTTCAAGTCATTGTTGACTTATTTCGCTGCTTCGTCAAACTTCGAACTGATGCCACCAGAGGATCAGATAACAGCAGAAGGCTAAACAACTCTTGTATATTGAACATTCTGCTGGTTTTTCTGCTGAGAACTGACGATAGCTTCCACCATCCTTATTCCTAGCCTATTTCGCTTCCTTTTATAATTTTTCAATGGGGAAGATCGCGTTGCAGATAATTAGTACACTATGCTGCAAAATTTTGTCAACGGTGGGGGTTAGCTCGCACTATCCATACAATTTATTTTAGCATGACGAAATTTTACCCCAATATGAATCAAATATGTTAATATCAACACCAAGCACACTGGAAATAATAAATAAAATAAGTGACAATTTTTGTTAATATTTAACCTAATACGGTTTGCTTTCGCTACTGTTTCAGGGCCAGATAAAATACCGCCTTGCTAAGCTTCTATCTACACTTGAAACAAAGCCTTCGCTTTAAGCGATAAGGATTTCGACTCATTATATTTTTCGTTTCAAAAGTATTCCTGTCTTCTCTATTACACAAAAATAATTTATTTCCCCTTGCGAATTTGATTTCTCCTCTGCAAAGGTAAATAAATAAATATATTAAGGATTTATAAACGCTACTCCACCTATAAGTTGGTATGACGGTGAGGGAGAAACTCACAGGCTAACATTTCCTAAATTAAATCTCTTGCAGATGCACATGGTCACCTAACATTTAAACTAGCAGGTACTTGTGAGGAATCCTTGCGGTACTCTATTACTTTTCATGTGGTAATGGTTGCTTTGGATCATAAACATTAAGATTATGCTAATTCTAATGAAATAAATAATTTAGTAATAAACTTAGTAATGAACAACCGCAAATTCAGTTTAGTGATGTCTAGCTTTTTCGAAGATTTCTTTCATTTCTGTGACAGGAATGTATTGTGTCTTTTTTTGTGAACGTATACATACACCAGCCCGATATTTTATTTAAAATGAGTTATTATTTCCTGTTTCTTGTCTTGTTTGCAGTGTCCTATCAGTAATTGTTCAATTATACTTCAGTCACAGGTAAGTCTATCGTTTTAGGCGTTGCAAAGAACAGTTGTTTTGTTTTGAGCTATATTATTGTCGGTCTAACGTTCAACTATGTATCGGGACAACAAAATTTATCGGTAGCAGTTTATGATCTAGACCTGCCTTTATATTAACCCAATCGCCCACCGTCTTTGTATGGAGAAAAATGGAGGCAGCTTCAGAGCTACCTCATAGTTTCTTAAACAAAAATTATTACTTATGTTTTTGTATATATCGATATTCTAATGTGTTGGTCATTAGTGAAATAAAGAGACAGCTTCAAAATTTTTAAAACTTCACAAGCATGTGCTTTTAGGTACTCCTTCATGTGCGAGCATTATGGCGAGGATATGTCGTAAACAGAGATCTGAAGATATTTCAGTCTGTGTTCTTCTTTTCTTTATTTAGTACAGTTGTCGGTAACAAGAATGTGCCAAAGTCATGGTTGATCGTAAACACTTCGCTGATACCTCATTCAAATGTGTTAGTACACAACTATACGAGTTTGTATTTTTCTTTAATAACAACGTGGCATATTGCATTCTCAGTAGGTGCGAGCAGCTTCGACTAGAGTCACCAGTCTCCATCAAGTGGAGACTTATTCGATACGAACCGTTGTGGAGCTAGAAACCACAGATGTTGTCATTTAAAACTTGCTATCGCAAAACACAGATCTGTTTGTTTACCTTTGGAAGAGAGTGATGTATGGAAATATTTATGTATTTGTTTCGATCTAAATGTTGATATGTTCTCTGAATTTTCTGGTAATAAAGAAATAGAAAGACCCAGTATTTTATTGCGTTAAAATGTAAAATATTTTACACATCTTGCTGATGCTATATGTGTATGTAAATACGTGTTATTTATTTTAATTTTCATACATATTTGATTCCAGTGCAGTGTAATTTTATTGTAAACATAATGACATATTTTGGAATATAGTTGTTAACTCTCTTAGCAGGAACATTTTTAATTTATGCTGGTTGACATGGAACATAAGAGGTCAAGGATCGTAACTATGTACAAATTATTGTAAAAAATATTCCTTACGAGGTGGTTAATAAAAACGGCAGTGTTTTAACATAGCTTAGGTTCGTTAAGCTATTTTTATTGTATTAAAAAAAAACCTAGCAGCTATTGAGTAAGATACGTACCTGTGTCTGTCCATGTTACTATATAAAAAATCGTTGCTCAATGCTAGGTCAGAATGTGAGTGTTCTTCGGCCGAGAACGTCACCAGCACTATTCCAGCTAAGATGTATGCCAGTAACAAGGTTCGACTTCATGAACTGAGGTAACCAGTATCTTGTCCTCAAAATAAGTGCTACGTCTACCTGGGACAATTGAAAACACAACCTCTTTAAAGTTTTTTTAAATGTAGTGAACTGTTAAAATTATACCATTACACATAAATTTGAACAGAAATAGCTAAAGCCTATTCTGCAAGAACGATGGAGAGGCTAAAGAGATCTAATTAGAGGTCTGGGAAATTCAGAAGTTTGTAGCTCTACCGTGCTAGAATACTTAGCAATCTACCTTTCACTACAGAATAATTTAATCCAAGCTATAGAAATTCAAGCGCCTCGCCATAGTATACATCAAGATTTCAACGCTTATAATTTTGATGATGTGTTTAAGAAAAATTCGTAATATTTTCAGAAGGTCCTGTCTTTCTTTGTGTTTTCTTAATTCATCGAAGTGTAAAAAATGAGCAGACTGGTACAGTATTTACTATCTGAAAAATTTCACAGTTTTATTTTACCGACGTACAAATAAAGTGATGAGGCCAATAGCAATGTTAACTTAAAAAAGGCCAAAGAATACACAACGTGTATACAAGTAAATCTTAAGCAGGGCTTTCAAAAGTGCTCATTTTACCGTGAACAGCTGATAGGCAGGTAGTTGGGCTTAACGTCTCGTCGACAGCGAGGTCATTAGATACGGTGCAAGTTGCACAGGGAAGAGAGATTGGGTAAGAATTGGGAAGGAATCGGCCATGGCCTTTGATTGGGACCTATTCCAGCATTCGCCTGGAGTGATTTCGGAAAACCATGGAAATCCGAAATCAGGATGGCCGGACCGGGAATCGAACCCGGGTCCTATCGAATACGAGTCTAGTGAGTTATAGGCTGTTCACGGTAAAATGAGCTATTTTGAAATCCCTGATTAGGATCTAATTGCATGCACGTTGTGTATTATTCCACCTTATGTAAAATTAACGTTGCCATGGGCCTCATCTCTTTGTTGATGCGTCGGTCAAGTAAAACGGTGAAATTATTATAAAAGTAAATATTTTACAAATTTGCTCATTTTTTTTTCATTTCGATACATATAAGAAAAACAGAAAGCGAAAGAAATAATTTAAGTTATAAATGGATACCTAACACTTTTTATTCGACGTTCAGATATGGGACTGCTTTCCCTCCATCGTTACCAACTTTACTGGGCGCATGTCAGTGCGTCCGTTAAAATATATGCAGGTATGGGCAGTGACTATTTTCTAAGGTTGATTTCAAAAGTGCTCACTTTATCGTGAACAGCCTATACCACTGCGCCACTTCGCTCGGTGTCAGAGAAAGGAGAAAAACGATGAAAGCAGGCTGGTACCTTAAGCGTCGCTCCTTCACATTTTTTTTTCTAGAAGAGATAACAATATGGAACACTTGGACCGATATGTAAGCGGGGCATCGTGTCTGCTGCCTCTGGAGTTGCTATTGATACGCGCGAGCCGCGGAAGATTGCACGGCCTAAGGGGACACATGATGTATCGTCGCGTCGACCATAAATCCGCCAACATTATTGGCGACGCCAAGTTACCGCCAGTAATTGCATCGCTCGCGTAGCGACAGCCCTGCAAACCCGTCTGCGCGGATTAATCAAAACAAGTTTTATTTTATTTCCCTGCAGAGATTGAAACGGCGAGCTCGTACAAAGTTTGCGAAAAAAAAAAAAAAAAAAAAAAAAAAAATTAAAATTGCGGCAGTCTTCAATAATAACACGTTCTGCAGCGATCCCAGGCTTATATTTGATATTGTACGATACCAGTTTATTTCAGAGTATTTTTTTCTCTCCCGCATGATTGCATGATGATGTGGATGACATTGTTTATTGACGACACGTGTAAACAAATTTATTATTTTTTGTAATATTGGTAAGCAATTAAGTGAAGCGAAATGTATACGTGTATTATTTTGTGCTAGCACACATATATTTGCCACTGTTTGCTAATAAATTTTAATTAAATGCTCTATTTTTCGATACTTAATCGAATTTTCATTCTACCCTGATCGTACTGGTTTGCGGTTAGTTTTATGAGTCTGGATTGAAAAAAAAGGACCCCTTCCGAAAGGAAACTTTTTGCAATGTCAACTGATATTTAATTAATTAGGAGGATTAATTGGTCTGCCCTGTTTTATAAAGATTATTAGTGTTTTAAGTCTCTAGAAACTTTCAATATTTCCACGATAGTTACAAATTGTAATTATTACCACCCGTCTGCATCTGGATGCAGGCTAATGGAAATCTAAAGGTATTTCGGAGCCAACGTAAAACACGCAAGAGAAATCAGTATTGGTTAACAGTTTCTGCCAAATATTTTGGCAGGCTGATGTATTTTAGACTATATTGTAACACAACATTTTCACTAGCTGCACCTATTTGTAATAATTAATGTTTGTTTCACGTATTGGACACCGTCATGCATAATATTTGTAATTTTACCTATGTTTCACATATGTTTGATTTTTCGTAATTTTTTTTTTTTTAATTTTTGCATTTTTTATATAATTATGATATTTAAACTTAGAAGTACGAATGACGATAATAATGTTTGGTTGAAATAGATATCTAGATTTTCTTTTCTTTGTATTTTTAATTAATAACGTAGTATTTTGCATTATTTTTGGTCTCTAATTTATTGTATGTTTCAGGGAATTTCTTGTATATTTTTTTATTAACTTCTACGAGACCCATAATTCTCTATGGAATAGGGATTTAGGCAGTTTGGAGTGTGTCATTTTATATCGTTAGTCAGGAAGCCTTGCGATTGGCTAACAGGTTCGAATCCTGTACTCCGATTGGCCTGAGAGCTCAGCATAGGGTTAGGACGCGCGTGCCGTTAGAAAGTTCCCTCTCTCTGCCGCCGACCATCAACTACGCTATACGTAATGCTAGGACGCTCGTCCTGCAGTTGGACACAGCGGAGGAAATTTAATTAGAGTTAGGGTGATCTAGTTTCTATCAGCTTGCATCAGTTTTGATTAGTGTTTTGCGTCGAGTTTGATAGAATGAGCACTCCGCAGATTTCTATTTTAAGCAGTTTTTAGGAGTATATGTAGCTAGCTAGACCTGTAACGCCCGTGAGCCTTTGAGCCACGTAAAGCACTACCGCACCCAGATCTACATTTTTCCTACCTGCCTTCATCTACAACCTGGTATTTAACTACAGAACTGTTTTAAATTTTATTACATCTTGGACTTGGTTAAGTTACGCCATGGGCGTAGAACATTCTACGGACGCCATGTTGGCAAGACCTTAAATTCACTTCAGTAAACTTTAACCATAATTTAACCTGAGAGAGAAGTCAAGTGTTTAACCGTATTTAGGCAGTTTCATTTCTCTGAATTATTTTCAAGACATTTTATTTTTGAGAGAGCCACGTTCATTTCAAGTGCATTAAGTCAGATTGTTAATAACGTGTCACGTAAGAATTTTGAAATATGACCGTTGCCCATGTCCACTTCCTAACGGCAGCTTAGTCGAACATTATTCATTTTCTTGCTCATTGCCATTCAGGGATTTTTTATTTTTCTTTAATTATTTCTCCAGCTTATTTGAAACAGATATTTTGAATTGAACATTTTGAACCTTTTGAATAAATAAATTTTAAGCTGGATTCGACACGCCTGACACTTCTTCTGAACATGCACGTTTCGTCCTATCCCCCCTCCTCTACACATTTTCTGATGACAATATTTAAACACGTGCTTTAGTATGTGTCTAGTTATGTACATTATGTTTCTCAGCTGTGTGTGTGGCAAATAATCGTTAGCCAGTAACGAAGGTGGTGTTGTCTAAGGTGAGTTTCTACGCATCTAACACACTGGGTCCTAAACTGAGCACAGCCGAGCATAAACTGATTTCTTTTGGAACAGTATTTATTTCATTTTGTCCGCTTACTGAATCACAATGTATTGCCAACACACATACTACTCTATTTTGGCATGCGGTGCATGAATTAAAGTTCTGGACATTACACTGACTTGGCCTAGGCTATGTTTTGCACATTTTCAGAATAAAAAGTGGTCACTCCAACATATGGGCTATTATGATACTGTGTTTACTCCAGAGGGCACTACATGTTACATAATTTTAAGAGTGCCTCGCACCGCATTACACTATTACTGTAAGTTTTACCACGTCGCAAAGACAAGTAGTTTTCTCAAATTATCCCAACGAAATGGGAAAACATTTGCCCACAAAGTCGGGAAAAACGGTTACTTCGTCTAAAGTTACCGGCGTTATGTCTTACGCAACTCTTGATATAGGCGGGTCACTGTAAAGTGAACACTTTTGTGGCCCCAGTTACATTTTCCTTTCAGCCATTTGCTATCCTTTAACCTCTTTTTAAATTGAATATTGCCATGTAAGTAATAAACACGGGGTACATATTTCACTGCACTCGGAAGTTAACGTTTAAGAATAAAATAAAATATGCTTATTCACTATTATTCCAAATGAGAGGTATTTCAAAAGTGCTCACTTTACCGTGAATAGCCCATGTCTGATTTAAGTTGACGACAGCGGTTAACTGAAAGTATACATATATATTGATCACCATGAATGCGTTACCTTCAGAGATTTGGGCGGCCCTTAACAACGAAGTTCTGAGAGCCGACGAGGGCGCAATGAGGTGAAAATGGAGCTGCGCCGGAAAGCAAGGGCGGGGGGAAACGGGAGATCGGCGAGAAAACCCGCCGACCAGCGGACTCGCCCGGCACGATTCCCACCTGCGAAAGTTCGCTATGAATGAATCGCCCGAGCACGACAGAGGTTACCACACAGTATCTATCTTCATAGACCAACATGAGTCCCAATTGTGTTTCACGAGGGTGCCACTAGGGGGCGTATACATGCCCCTCCGTCATTCGTAGCTGCAAGATACCGAGTACAGCCTCAGTAGCAGCGTGAACCACGGGACCAAGTTCAGTGATCACGCAGCTTGCCTAGACGTCGTAATTGACAAGTCGTAGCCCAGCTGGATGAGTTTGAGCGAGGACGCATAATCGGTCTCCGAGAGGCAGGTTAGACGTTTCCATGCATTGCTCGCCGCCTGAACCTTTCTGCGAGCCTGGGTAGGACACTATAGGAACAGGCGGGCATAGGCTGTTCACGGTCAAATGAGCACTTCTCAAAGCCCTGCTTAAGATCTATTTGCTTACACGATGTGTAATCTTCCGCCACATGTAAAATTAACATTGCCATGAGCCTCTTCACTTTATTCATGCTTCGGTCAAATGAAATTGTAAAATTACTAAGAAATTAAATACTTTACAAATGTGCCCATTTTTGCACTTCTATGTATTAAAAAAAAAACAGAAAGCAAAATATATCATTTTATGTTATCACAAATGGTTATCTAACACTTTTTATTCAATTTTATTATATGGAATTACTTTCCACCCATCGTTATCAACTTAACTGGGCGAATGTCACTCAGTGCGCCCATTAAAATACATGCATGCAGAGGCAGTGACTTTTTTTTCTAAGGTTCATTTCTAAAGTGCTCACATTATCGTGGAAAACCCTTGACATGCACATGCCGAGAAGATAGTTTCATTGTAGATCAGGCTGCAAGCAATCCACGGCCGTCACGGCGGACCGTCCAGGGACATGTCACGTCACGGCAGCTGCCATGCGGCAGGCCAACCAATAGAAAATCGCTCGCAGTATGTAATAACCAAGACACGAGGCCTATTCCCAGAGACTAATCCTCTTGTGTACTAGTCTATTTTATAAGTACATTCCGAATAACTTTATAGTCACAACAAGGAATGATATACCACGCACGCGCTCTGTGCGGTGCAGAACATTAAATTCACTTGACTGATAACGTTTACAGTTACAGGACATTCAAGAGAAATACGAAGCCAATCAACAAATACGTACATTGTCATCAGAGCACGTTGTTCCCTATATTATTCTGTGACTGCAAAGAGCCTGACGTGTAAACCGGATGAGTTAGGAATTATATTTCTGATGTATCGCATATATTTCGGGTTGATTTTAGATTACTGGTTTATTCATACCGGCATTATTTCTTAATAACTGTTTGCAAGTTAAACATTTTGCCCAACCGATTTGCTGTTTTCTTTTTTAGCTTGGTTATATTGACTCTTAATATTTTCTCCAAATGTGTTGTTTTTAATCTCTTGGTCCCACATCTTAATGACTAAAAAAAAAAAAAAAAAATTAACTGAAATTCTTTATAAAAAATCTAGTTGTATGGGGCGGTCAGCAGCTTGAATGAGTTGAACCGAGATAGATAGATGGATGGATATATATATATAAATATATATACATATATATATATATATATATATATATATATATATATATATATATATATATATATACTAGCGGACCCGACAGACGTTGTCCTGTACATATGTCTTAAATCCAAAAATCTCAAACTTTTTTAAATACGTTGTAACAATCTGGACGTCGAGTGTTTGCAACTTGATCTCTTAAATTTACATTATCCGTCGAGTGTTCTTCAACTCTTCTATTCAATCGACGATTATCGACCAATTACGCATTTTGGGTACGTCGACCAATATTTTTTGCTCTTCCGCGAAGACGTGGCATTTTTTCGTAAAAATAAAATACTGTAAAAAAATACACAACTAATATGAGTAATTTCTTTAAGATAACGTTTTAATTAAGTAACAGGACTGAAAGGATTTATTGTACCAAATTTTAGATAAATAATGTATAATTTTATTTCTTATTTTTTTTTTATTTAATATTTCCGATAAGTAACAATTTAAAATAAAAACAATATTAAAAATTTGTTATGAAATCAATTAACTACACAAATAAATTTGTAGGTTAGGATGATCGTTAATCAACGCACGTGTAAATTTGATAGGAATTTATGTAAAATACTCACTTCAATACCGCACCGAATTTGCACAATGTATAGTTTTTATCTACACTTCAAAACCCTTCACTCACTAATTACATCTGAATGTAATATTTCAATTAGCACGCGATTTATTTTAACACAATAACAACACAAAGTTACGAAATTCTCCTGAATCTGATCGCAGCGCCACTATCGGGACAAACTGAAAGTAAAATTAAATATTTTTGGATATTCGACACCGCGATCGCAGCGCTGTCTGCCGGATACAATGTTAAACATTCCAAGATCAACAATAACTTATAAATAAAAAATTTACTAAAAAACATTTTGTAGTCGACCGAATTGTGAATCTAAACCATTCTCGAATCCACTTGAACACACACAAAAATTTTCATCAAAATCGGTCCAGCCGTTTAGGAGGAGTTCAGTGACATACACACGCACAGAAGAATTTTATATATATATATATATAGAGAGAGAGAGAGAGAGAGAGTGTGTGTGTGTGTGTGTGTGTGTGTGTGTGTGTGTGTGTGTGTGTGTGTGTGGGTTGTGGATGGAAAGGGTATGCTTCTCGACAAGTGTTCTTTCATTAAAACAGTTTATCATCCGCAGACAATACGACGTAATGTTTAACCAGACACAACGTTTAACTGAAGCTATATATGAAATAAAAGTGAAGTTGTTTCCACATTTTAATAGAAAATGCGTAATTGAGTAGCAACGAAAATGTAATTGGAAATTCTCCGATGATTATCCTATCTACAAAGCTGAGAAATTGGAGGTGGGGTTGCGGGATATATACCGAAAGGAGAAAGTTTTTTCAACATTTACAACCATGCAAAACTACGACAGAATAATGTAGCAAAATGATCTAATTACATAGTTATACTCAAAATATATACCTGTGAAAATCACTTTGAAAATCAAATGCAGTTTTATAGGCTGTTCAAGGTAAACTAAACACTTTTGAAAGCCTTCTCATTTGGAATTCTCATTTTGAATAATAGTCAATACATATAACTGATTTTAGCTTTATACGTTAACTTCCGAGAGCGGTGGATATTTACACTTTGATTATTTCTTAAATGGCAATGTTTATTTTAAAAAGTAGTTAAGAGATAAAATATCGCTAGAAGTCAAAGTAACTGGGGCTTCGAAAGCACTCACTTTACCGTGAACAGCCTGTGCAATCATTATTAAAAACAAAATTATAGAAGTAACAAAATGGAAATAAAAATAATTACACAGCAGTACGACTTATTACACATATATCTGTGCACCATATTAACCTTTTGCTGGGTACATTGTTAAAATAAAATGTAATATGGTACCACATATTCAAATAGTTTACACGACAACGTATTGTTATAGAAAAATTAATAGCAAGGAGTCAGATAAGTTGTAACGTCTAGTTATGTGGCGCGTATTATTTATATATATTAAACTATGAAGTTGTATGCAAATCTGAGATCTGAGTACACATATATTTATATTATAAAAAGTGCAATTGTTGTTACATGTTCCACATGTGAGATCATTATTCAGTAATTTTATTTTATTCTACATGTTCAGTAAGGTACACGCAGCAGCTGAAGTGTAATTAACCATATGTTTAATGTCACGCATTAATTTTTATATTGTCAACTTTTGAGTAACGTACTGATTTGTTTAAGTTGACAACCTTTCATAACATCTCTTTAATTATAATCATAAGTCCTATGTTACACATGTTAATTTGAATATTGGAACCGACGCCTATACAGGGCGGCGAGCGAATGTTATAGTCTCCATTTTGTTTTACGTGGATCTTGAAGGTAACCAGCCAGGTAGGCCTGGGCTACACCTAGAAAGGCGTAATTATTATGTTTAATATGGCGTTGACCCCTGCAAGCATTCTCGGTTTAATGTCGTTAGCCGACGGCGTAATTGTAAACCGTCAGAAGAGGGCTGGAGAGCATGTCAAAGTAAATAATTCATCACATGTTTAAGGTCACCACCCCCAGTGACTGTTGGTCCAGCGGTGAATCTTACAGTCAGATATTTGCAACTAATATGCGTGAGATTAATTATTATCGAATTCGAACTGAATATTCTACACTGCCAAACAATTCAATTTTTGTGTAACCGCTAAGGCACAGCAAATACTTTTATTACAGTTACCAGACACTACATGCATAGTTGTTATTTTGACAGCCATAAAGAGGTGAATACATGATTTTTTGTCCAGCGACTGTGTGCTGCCTTTCATATGTTTTTGAACCACAATATGAGGGCGGAAGTCTTGTTTAATTTGAGTAAAAAGTAATTTATGCATTAAAATTTGCACTTCACCATTGGACGTGTTTGATTTGAATAAAGTACATTTAGTTAAATTCATTGTATCTCCTACTGTGTCATTGAAGGGTAACATATGCATATATGTGCTGGAGCTGTACTGAATCTGGGAATTGAGGTGACACACAGGTACTATCGATCTGATTGCGTGTGGTTGTTGTCTTAATCATACTGCAGTGTGGGTGTTGTATGCTATAGGCCGTTCACGGTAAAGTGAGCACTTTTGAAGCCCTAGTTACTTTCTTATTTCGACCCATTTATACCCTTCCACCACTTGTTAATGTAAACCCTGCCGTTTGAGTAATAAATGCAGTGTATATATTCTCCATACCCAATACCAAAAGTACGAGGCCGCAATGAAATGCATTTATTGGTTATTATGTCTCATGAAACAGCTTCAGAAAGAGCTCACTTTACAGTGGACGGCTTATAGCGAGCTGTACTGCAGAGCCAATGCTATGTTGGAGGACTATGTTACCTACATATTTTTTCCTTAGTCGATACATGTGACCTGGTAGGCCAATATTACCTACACATTTTTTTCTTACTCGATACATGTGACCTGGTAGGCCAATATTACCTACACATTTTTTTCTTACTCGATACATGTGACCTGGTAGGAAAATTAATTTTTTCTTTTTTTACACTTTTCACACTCTACTCTCTCGTATCCAGTTGCCAATCAGTTAACCCTGCCTGTAGAAGCTACATCTGGTGTATTAATGAGTGACTATATTACAATATTTTTAATGTTCCTGCCGCCACATATAATCTGTACAAACCATCCTAACGCCTTACGAAGTTTATATTGGTTTCGTTAACGGTGTAATAAAGTTATAATTAGACCTATGTTATTAAGTGGTATACTATATATTTCAGAAAATCGTACTTAAATTTAAGATATGCTCTACGTAAAACATACATGTGAGTCAAAAGACAGGCCTCCTTCGTGAGAAATTACGGCATGGTGAAGTGAGATGTCTCATGAGAATCTTTACTCTCTCATACAAACTTAAATTTGATCAAATAAGAATAAATATGACTGAAATCATTAGTATAGCACACGATCCTGGTGAAAATAAACAGATACGTTGATTACTCGGATACATTTGTTTTCCAATTAATTTGATGACGGCACTAACATGTTACTTTAATTATGTTATTTTACTCCAAATTGACCGATGAACATCTCTGCGCGTAGGTAAATAGGCAGGGTTCAGAGTATGCAACTTAGTTAAGATTCACGGCGTTCAATAAGCCGCTATTACCACACTCCGGGAAAACAGGGTTCCTTCGTTAAGCCTTTGCAAATGAGAGAACCTTGAAGCGGCGCGTAATTCCTTCTTCTCTCCATTATACCGTTCGCTACAGAAAGGATTACCATCACTTAAACTCGCATTACATCACATACATGCCATCTTGCTCCGCACGC
Organism: Dryococelus australis; assembly: GCA_029891345.1. Taxonomy (NCBI): domain Eukaryota; kingdom Metazoa; phylum Arthropoda; class Insecta; order Phasmatodea; family Phasmatidae; genus Dryococelus; species Dryococelus australis. The sequence continues at coordinate 193,104,275 of CM056998.1, read as the reverse complement.
GACACGAAGGAGATGAAAGCAATACTCGTAAATCGTAAATAACTTAATCTTACTAATTTCGGGTGTTCGTACGAGTGCGTGGCGCACCTCACAGTCTTGAAGCTGAACCTCTCTAAATATTACCATCTTTATGGATCCAGTTTTAACATATAATTCAAATAGTCCGATATGATTTGCGGTAAACTGTGGAATATATTTAAATATAGAATACTCTGGATATTCAAACAGGAAACTATAAAATATTTAAGTTTTTTATAATTGTTTTAAGAAATATAATTGTTATCTGATATCAACCATTTATAGCTAAGCGGTTGGTAGTTATTAACAGAAGACAGTCAAAAAGTACAGTCGTAAGTACATTTACTTTTTGGAAGTAATGACATTTTTGGTAAAGATAAAAGTGCTCAATTCAAGTGTGCCGCGTGAAGGGTTCCGTATGTGAATTTCGGATATCTAACGTGGGTTTTTAATGTATTCTTTGTGTAACGCTTCTCCCAGAAACATTGAATTACTTCGTGGATGAAGAAAAAACATTACGTTCATAAAGGTCTGATGTTTGTTTCGTTTCTCGTGAATAAGTACAAATTATAGGACGTTCACGGAAAAGTGAGCACTTCTGAAAGCCCTGCTTAAGATCTATTTGTATGCACCTTGTGTATTCCACCAATATACGTAAAATTAACATTGCCATGGGCCTCATCACTTTATTCATGCGTCGGCTAAGAGAAACTGTGAAATTATTAGAAAAGTAAATATTTTACTAATCTGCTCATTTTAACACTATGATCTATAAAAAAAAAAAAAAAAAAAAAAAAATTGGAAAGTGTAATAAGCAATTTAAAGTATCAAAAATGATTGCCTAACACTTTTCATTCGACGTTAATACATGAAACTACTTTCCATCCGTCGTTACCAACGTCACTGGGCGCATGTCACTCGGCGAGCCCATTAAAATGTATGCCAAGCAGGAACAGTGACATTTTTCTAAGGTTGATTTAAAAAGTGCTCAATTTTTCGCGAACAGCGTTCATCCAGATTGGCTCTCAAGATCACAATGTTAAGAGCCGTCCAAATCTGTTCACCCACACACTCACTCACTCAGATTAATCAGTGAGGTATTTCCGGTAAAATTTGGGGTAGCACGCGGAATGTGTGTGGGCCATTTGTGGTTATAATTTTGGTTTGAGTTTAGTTCGTAAGCTACTCGTTTGTTAGCATCACGGAGTAGATGAGAACACAGATGTGAAACATCTGACTGTACTGCGAACTCCAGCCGTGCACACTGGCCAACAAAATGGCGTCACAGGTCAGCTACATCTTGGGACGCCATTCGCAAACCAGCAACTGGTGACATACTCGTCAACAGGCAGCACTGCCAATCATGAAGCTTCCACCGCACGAAGTAGCCAATGAGACACACGGCCCTCCAAATTCGCGCGCAGCCCGTAAGGGAATGGCTACGCTGACATCATAGGAACAGCTGCGGTATATCGCCCCTGAGTACATATTTATTCTGTGTCACCATCAAGAAGGGCGCCTTAACACATTGAGGTCTGCACACATTTACTGGCACTTAGGACAATTTAGAAGTGAGTCACCTATATCAACTGCTGCAAGAACACCGGTTCTGTTGGTGTCTGTGTTAGAACTCACCATCGTCCTATTGGTCCATAACACACCGGACACTACTCTGTACTTTACAGCGTTCATTATTGGCCGGTCATCAACCAATGGGCAGCAGAGCTGATATTGAACCAATCAAAAGTCATTTATCGTATGAAAGGATTTACAATCAATCATGTTCCTCTGAGTGGCTATCAAAAATAAATTCCGTCGTTAGTACTAGCATTGTTACTGCGCTGCTGTCGTGTTCTTGTGAGTTCATGTTAAAAACTAGCCGAACAAAGACTGCACATACATGCGAGATTTGTTCTGAACAACAAAGAAATTTTCAAATTAACTTTGCTGGAGGTACACTCGAGCAGAATATAAAAAGTGTTAGTAACTAACACTCAAACAAAACGTGTTACGATTGTAATTGGTCGACGCGTTATTTGACACCTCCTGGAGATAAATGAGCCAATAACAAACATGCAATAAATTGTGCGCCCAACCACCGCCTTTTACTACCACAACAGTCAACCAATAAACTGTTGATATCTTAACGAGAGTATATATGACTGTGAAGTCTAGCCTACAGGTTATTGAACTCGCGAGTTTCTCGGGTCTCTATTGATGAGTAGGGGCGTGCAAAATTCTCGTTATTTTGTAACTGCAGACTAAACTCCAAGACCTTGTATGCTTGCTTGTCTCCTGCCATTGGCCGATAACTTGGGTGGGACGCCCTCAGTCAGCAGTTGCGGCTCAACCGTGGAAACAACCAATCTACAACGAAGAGAAAACGCACGTTAACCCTTTCACGAGTATTCGGGACTACGTTTATATGGAAATGTCACTAATGTTGAAGACAGACCCGTAATTCTATACTTTTAAAGTTTTGCAGGACTTTGTCAGAAATAAGTAAAAAATACAATTAATCAACCATTTAGCTCTCAAGAATCAAACTGTTATTTGTAATCATTTCTTAAATGAACACTATGAATCGTATAACCTGTTACATCTGTCGCGACACTCTTAACTGGTGCAGAGCCGAGACGTGACTTCATTGGCCGACGGCGAGCCAATAATACACGCTGCAGAGTACAGTAGGCGTGTCAGGTGTATCCAGGACCAATAGGACAATGGTAAGTGGAAATACAGATACCAACGAAACTGTTATTGCTGTGGTGGAGAATATAGGCAACTCACTTGAACATTGTCTTCAATGACAAGAAAAAAATTGTACCATCCTCAAACGGTTAAAGTGGGATGGTCCCCCGCTTTTTTTTGTGAAAAAGTCGTTAAATTATGTTCTGCGAATACTTCATGTCATAAAAGATAAAAAAAAAAAAATTATCTCTGCTCCTATTAATTTACTTTTGTCATATTAAGTGTATTCTTGGAGAAAAAAATTCTTGAAAATGATAAAATATCGCATTTTTAAAGCTCGATCATGCAGTTTCCATAAGCGGCAAGAGAAAAGTACAAAGATACCGGTGTAGTTTGATCTGTGGTCTTTCATCGCGTGTAATAAAACTCCACTATTACATATCTAATTTGCATTGTACAGCGTCATGACGGAAACACTGCACGCCTTGCGCGTAGGAGCGATGAGGTACTAGGCGTGCGTGTTAGTGTCGCCCGTATCGCTCCCTCGCTTCCTTGACCTTGGGCGCGGGGTTCCCACAGGGTTAATCCCACTCTTAATTACGCCGCGCAGTTGGCAGCAGCCTATGAAAATACGAATTGTTACCATGTCGTAACAGGGCAGTGAAGTCTAGCATGATACCAAATAATAACGCGAATTTTGCATGTCTCTACTGAGTAGTTCGCGAATTCATTCGGAGGCGAGGTGGACTCCAAACACTTGTTCTCGTCTCCTACTGTTCTGATTGGACGACAGTACTTTAGACACGCCCCGTTCAACTATGAGCCAGTAACAAGAAAGTAGCAGTAGTGTGAGTGAGTGTCTTAACAGTGACGTACAGAGGCCTCACTTGATCACAGCAACCAATAAGCAAACGATAATGTCTCATGTGTACTAAGGGCTGTCCAGCCGAAGTTGCTGCAAACTCTATCCACGAAATAGTCGGGGCTCCAGTAATGAGCCTGCTTTCTTCTACACTGGTGCAAATAAATGTTAGTGAAGTTTTTAAATGCTGAGATGGTAGGTAGGAAATGACGTCTCGTTGACAGCAATAGCATTAGAGATGGAACCAGGAACATGTGAAACAGTACAGACACAATTACTATACAGGAGTGACTTACCAGGGATTCGAATTCGGAAAAACTCGTCAAATTAACCCTTTTGAGGAGTATGCACGTATATATTCGAGAGCAGTAGGGGCGGGCCTGTCCTACTGTACGTTTGATTAATCGGATTATCGATTTTATATCAAATTGATTGATCCAATTAATCCGGTAATTAATCCATAACTAACCCGACCGAAAAATCTGTACTAAGCAAATCTTAATCCGGTAAAATTTGATTGATTTGTCCAATTAATTTAATAGAATGAATCAATCAAACAATTTTTTAATTTTTTTTTAATTTTTGAATTTTGCATAAATTGATGTGTATAGTTTGGTGCAAGAGTGTACTTAAAGTCATCCTTTATTTCTATTTTTCTTTTGGGGAGCAGCATGGTAGGTCCTCACCCTTGGATCTCTAGCATTGTACTGAGGTATGATGTGTTGGGGAAGGGATACACACACACACACACACACACATATATATATATATATATATATATATATATATATATATATAGTTATCATGCAATATTAATTTGTAATGGTATTGAGGGGGAATTCTTTTGCCATCTGGCATGAAACTGTGGGAGGGGGAGAGAGGGCAGCACAAGACACGTGCAGCGGGGTTGGCATCTGAATGTCGACTGAGGTTATTGCGGAGTTCGGAAAGGCGTATTTTAAAATAATGTAGTATTTTGTTGAAAATGATTAGGAAATACCTATTGAAGAAACACATATTGAAAAATGAATAACAGGCCGAAATCCATAACGGTAGTTTACTAACCTGTCCTGTATGAAAGGAATCAAATCAAATTTATGACAAACAACAGAGACTCGTACTACCCACGCAACATATTCACTCCTCGACTAGCACAAAAGGAAACAAATTAAAAATATGCATTGAAACACTTCACAAATGAATAAGAAATTGTTTAGCCTGTTTACGACGCACGTTCTAGTTGAATGAAACATCGAACCAATTTCTTTTACGCAGATGAAAGTTTAAAAAATATGAAGAACTATTTCCCTACTAACATAATTTATGACAGAATAAATTACACGAATGAACGGCTAGTCCCAAACACGAAAACGACGCTTTCTGAAGTAATTAAAATATTCAAGTTATGTAAATTAATTATCCCTTCTTACGAATTCAATTTATAATCGGAAAACTATTTCCCTACAAACGAAATATGAAGAACTCCAAAAAAGCTATTTCACTAGCACTATAATTTGCAACAGAATAAATGACACGAATAATATGTTAACTACGTACAAAGAAATGAAATAAAGCTTTATGACGTAAACAAGTGCTGAATCGCACAGAAAAACTTACCCCATTTCCTAGCTTTAAAATTAATTCACTTCGACTCACAAATTCAATTTACCGTGAGAATATGCCGAATGAAAAAGCCCACACATTATTTTAAAAATAATAGACGTACGTATACAATAAATGTCTTTAGCTTTTCGGATTGTGTACAAAATGTGTGTGTTATAGCAGAAGTAGCAGCAGACATCCTCGTATTGACTCACAGCTGTAGTAAATTTGGTGTGTTAAAACTTTTTAAAATAAGACTCGATTATTACCGAGTGGTTTTTAATTACGCATTTCTTTTTCTTGGAAAGTGTTCAGTAATAATATTTTAGTTAGTTACCAGACGAAGTTGATGCACGCCATCACTTGATGATGCAGGGCGAAGAACATCCTGGAGCAACAGTAGTCTTTACCTGCTACCCGCGCTGCGCTGAGCGGACAAGAGGTCGTATACCTGGATCTATAACTGTATATCTCTCTCAGACGACTTTCGCTTTCTGGCAAGCATACCCTACCCTGTCCAATAGCAAAAGTGTAGGTTGTATCACAGAAGTGTCTCAACTTCAGCTGGGCTGACGGGGTTTTCTCGAGTTTCTCAAACTCCCTCAATCCTTTAATTTCATATATTCATTCCCAGGATTTTCTCGAGCACTTCCGTTTCCCAAGCCCTTCAATTTTCAAAACCCTTTCGTTTTCAAATCGTGTAAATAATGTTAGTGTTGTGTAAAACAGAATTAACACTTTCTATACTATGCTCGAGTGTAGCTCGAGCAAAGCTAATTCGAAAATTCCTTTGTTGTTCTGAACAAATTTCGCATGGATACGACAGCGCAGTAACAATGATAGTGCTAACGATAGTCACTCAAAGGGACACGATTTATTGTAAATCCTTTTATACGATAAATGACTCTTGATTGGGTCAATATCAGCTCTGCTGTCCATTGGTTGATGACCGGTCAATAATGAACACTGTAAAGTACAGAGTAGTGTCCGGTGTGGTATGGACCAATAGGACGCTGGTGAGTTCTAACACAGACACCAACAGAACTGGTGTTCTTGCAGTAGTTGATATAGGTGACTCACTTCAAAATTCTCCTAAGTGCCAGTAAATCTGCGCAGACCTTAATGTGTTAACCAGACACTTCATCGTTCACAAATACTCCGTCATTCACAAATACTTCATCGTTCGCATTCATGCAAAGTTAAATAGTGTAAACAGATTATATTAAAACGACATAAGGAATTAAAACTATTAAATAACAAGCCACGCTATTTCCTTCACCAGTGAATTAAAGGATATGTTTTCTAAAAATCTTTATAACTCTATTTACAAACATAAGTTTTACAAAATTCTTACAAAGTTTCTGAAAACTTCTTATACTTGTTCGAAAATCTTAGAAACATTTACAAAGTTTATAACAACTTCATTTACTTGTTCAAAAAACCATACAAACATTTACAAAGTTTCTGAAAACTTTTTATACTTTAATAAAAAATCATACAAACATTTACAAAGTTTCTGAAAACTACTTACACGTTTAAAAAAAATGCATTATAGATTTCAAAACAAAAATTTACAAACCCTTTTCATACATTAAAAAAATTCTTATAAATATATTCTACGATATCTCACAAACAATTTCCCATTTTAAAACCATTAAAATAAACTTATATACAACTCTTGTTACACAATTTAAACAATTTCAAATTTTACGAAAACATATGTATGTACAGTACATACATTAGAGGAAAAATTATAGTTTTGCCTACATTCGCATGATCTGTGACGTATATGTTTGCATCATGCACAGAACACGTCCGAAATCCCTCTACCCCTATTTTAACTCTACGGAGATGACACAAGGCGGGTTTCCTTTTGGGACGTTCAAATATACGAGCGGACAAGAAACTTCGAGTTAAACGGGACGTGCAAAACGCCATTCGAAGTACATGGCCCGGCCTGTGACAGATGATATAATATGTGATTTTCCTGTACATATTTTGTTCAATTAACTTTACAAAAAAAAACATATCGTCGTTGTCCAACATACTCTATCTTCTATGTGCTCTCTTGTTACGACCCATCAGTATTTTTCTTTTACAATAACAGACAGGTGAAATGCCACACATAGTTCGCTTAATTTCAGAACTGTTTGAGATACAACTAGCAAAAATCATTACATGAGCCTACACACTCACTAGTATCTCCGACCTACACTCGTATAACAAAGCAGGTAATAATAACGGGGAGTGGTCAGGGAGGGTTGTACCTGCCCTGTTATATGAGCCACACACACTTACAATGTGAATGATGCGAGACCACTCCAGTGATACAACCCCCTTACCAACCGACTGAAACGAAACAATCATCCACGACCAGACCACGACCTACACACTCGTGTACCGAAGCTTTTATTTACAGTCAGTCATACCCTGTATCGAACCATCAATGAACAACAATCATACTCCAACCTGCACGCACATACTGAACATTCAATGCTCAACGCTTGTCTGTATCCACCACAACAACAACTGAGGACCGACCTGCACTTGTCGTGTAACTAGAATACAATGTACATCACATACTCAACCATCGACGATTCTAGGCAACTGAGTAAAATTGAATTAGACATAGTGAGCAAGGAGACATCACACACACATTGCAACTACATGCATACTCTATTTGTAGAGCAGAAGACCTTTAGGTCGCGACGCAAACTTACTGGAAGCTCAGAGCACAATGATCGCTCTGTCTTTCCATGTATGATATACATTACCAACCAAGAAGGTACATCACAACCACTCTGTGTCATAACGCACATACTTGAAAGTAACTATTGCATGTAGTCTGACGACGATGGTGTATGATCCTTGAAAAAATATGGTATCGAAGGTGTATGCTGACATGTCTGCAAACAACCGTTCGTCGTCGTTCCCACTGGTCATGAAGACAAGCATGTAGCCACCATAACAGTCATACTCCATCTCCGACCTTCAGTCGTGTACCGACCCATTGTAATTGCAGACAGTCATATTCTGGCGACCTTACCTGCACTCGTGTACCGACCGACCCTTTTTACACTTACAGGAAGCCATACTCAGCCAGCCCTTCCCGAACCTTCAATGCATGTACCTAGCCTATGTAATTACAGCAGTCACACTCTGCCCACCCTGCCCGAATCCTCAGTGTATGTACTTACATAATATACCAAGCCTTTTAAATTACAAGCAGTAGACCCTTCTAGAACCTGTAATGCATGCTTTTAGACAGTTTCCATCCAGCATTATGTGTTCAACCATTCCACTATGATAACTATGATGGCATGTTTACCCATAGTGAGAAGTTTCGAACCCAGGTCCCTACAGACAGCTGCTTGCTCTCCACAGTCGAATTTCGCCCGCTATAATGCACAAAAGGAAAACATTGTTATAATATTAAATGACTAGTAACAAACACATAGTGCAATGTATGTTCATCACAAATACCTGCAGGCATAAGCCACACACACACACACATGCCAACTACTCTGCTTGTAGATGATGCACAGCAGAGGTTTTACCTTAACGAGTGTAGCTGTTTCAGAAGACATGGAGGGCGCGAGCAAATATCATCTTTCTGTACTCACTGGAAGCAATGACCGCCCTGCCTTTCCGTACATGCAATACATTACCGATTATACGTTCACAAGCAGACAATAGATCGTCGGAGGGGGAAGGAAGGTCCCACTGCCAAAAATGTTATGAAGACACATCATCTACAAGCTCTAAACATACGATGCAAGTGAAGTGTGTGTACCTTGTATGCATACACAGGAAACATTCGAAGGAAGACTAAGTTGATCGTGTACGAATGTAAAGACGCCAAATTCACAGCCAGCAGTCGAGGCATCACAAACTATAATGCAGTGTTCGTAATCATAGTCATACTCTGTCTCTGAAATACACTCATGTACTGAGCCTTTGCAATTACAGTCATACTCCATCGACCCTGCCTATGTTCGAATCTACGATGCATGTACCAAGCCTTTCCAAGTAACCGAAGTCGTACTCTGGCCACCCTGCAGCTGTTGCAAGTCGCGAACTCACGCCCCTACAGACACCTGCTTGCACACTCACTCTCCAGTCTCTGCTTCCTTGTTGGAGTGTTACACGTGTTACATAAGGTTGTTGTGTGTGTGTGTGTGTGTGCATAAAATGAGTGTATATACACAGTCACACATGCTCTCTGGCTATTTCACAGTTAGTCTGTCGTTCGAGCCCTGACAGAACAGAGAATGTATCATTTCAGGTCAGCAGTTTGTATGAGTTTGTATGGTAGCTAAACGAAAAACTTGTCATGGAACACAGTGAAAATGATGGCACGTTGTTCTAGTGATCAGAAGATTCTATCAGCTACTGTGGAATATGGAAAGCATAACTCACGTGCAGCACTCGACAAAGAAATTGAGCTTGGATACTTGCCTAACAAATTCCTTTTGTCATATTCTCGACATGAAATACAGTACATCTACATACATCTACCCACATATCTACAACAGGACGAAGACATACACGACTGACTCCCGTGTACAGAATGTTTGCAAGGATGTACTACTGTTATGGACTCACCACATTCCAGGGGTTGGTGTAATGCACATTGGAAGAGTGTTGAAGGAGCATCCAACTCTGATTCCTTCCCTTAGGACCTCAGGAAGGACAGTTAGAGATGTGTACCTGGAGCAGCTGACAAGGTCGTCATCGTCGTTCCAACGCCGGTACGGCTGACAGTTACCATCAAGCTTGTAGTTCTGTCCCTGCGAGCCCTTGGTGGTGTAGTGGTAGAGACATTCTGGCAGGATGTGCTCTGACAGTTCCTTCTCCTGGTTGTGGTTGGCGATAGACATGAATCACACATTAGCAGTTAAACTACCAATGTTATGGTTGTACTATAGGGTTGGCCAGTTCAGTTGTCGACCAGATATCGAAAAGTGAAAATCGGCTGTGGATAGCATGCTCTTATTCATCGATTTAACAGGAAAGTTATTCATGTTGATACTGTAAAATGGCATCTTATAACAAAAAAACATCTACAGACAACATTAAGCTGGTTGTTACCAGAATGTAGGTCGTATTATGTTCAGTTGTGAAAAGTTTAAATCTCAATTTGGTCGTCGAAGTCACTTGCAAACACATCGTGCAACATGCAAGGGTTGCTCTGCATCACCTGTCAAGTGGTTTCTACAGATATTACCAGTCCAATGTAAGGGTTCATAGGAAGGCTGTTCTTTGGTCCTGTCGCCACATCCATGCAAACATTTTAACCAGACATTTACATATGCATACGATGGAAAGAGACATGCACAAAGTTCATGTAAGACGAGTATAATTCGTATGTCATATCAATGTGATAGGTGTCGAAGAATGTATGTACGTATTGACACTTTACAAATACATTCGTATCAGTGTAAGTAATATCCAATGATTTAAGGTGGTATGAAGTACCGCAACAACACTGCATTGGATGTTTGCAAGTTAAGAAAAAAAATTCTCTCAAGCAGATACTAATAGCACCCTCGTCAGATTATCACGACAATGTGGTATAAAACAGGCTGGAATAGGCCGGTCAGCTCAGTCGCTGTTCAGACTTCGAAGAGAGAAAAATCGGCTGTGGATAACGTGTTGGTTATCGATGACGGAACAGGAAAGTTATTTGAGCTGCTAATGTAAGAAGATCTTTTCTACAATAACCAGCTGCAGAGAGCATGAAACCAGTGGTCATCAACAGAATCCAGACCATACTACGTTCGCATGTGAACAGAGTAAATCGCATTTTGTCTGATATGACAACTTGAGACGGCATCTTGCAATATGTAAGGGTCGCCCTGCGCCACCTGCCAGGCGAACATTAGCAAATAAACACGCAGGTTCATCTACAAATGTCAAAGCTAGTTCTTTGCTCCCAGCAACACATCTGTGCCACTATTGTGACAAGACATTTATAAGTACATACGATGCTAGGAAACACGAAGACAGTACCTGTGAGAGGAACGCCATTTGCAGGGCATATCAATTCAATAAGTATCGAAGAAGGCATGAATATGACGAGGATTTAAGTAGTCACTCGAAACTTTGTAAAGGAGAGACCATTGATAAACCACCTAAATATGATTTACAATCTATACATTTTCCCCGCCAAGGTGCACTGGTGTCGCGTGTGTATAGGCTGTTCACCGTCAAATAGTACTTTTGAAAGCCCCGCTTAAGATCTACTTGTTTGCACGTTTTGTGTTCTTCCGCTTTAGGTAAAATTAACATTACCATGGGTCTCATCACTTTATTCAGACGTCGGTCAAATTAAACTGTGAAATTATTAATAAAGTTAATACTTTACAAATCTGCTCATTTTCACACTTCGATGCATTAAACAAACAGAAAGCGAAAGAAATAATTTAAAGTTATCACAGGTGATAACCTAACACTTTTTATTCGACCTTTAGATATGGAACTAATTTCCATCCATCGTTACCAATTTTACTGGCCGAATATCACTCAGTGAGCCCATAAAAATATATTAATAAAGGGGCAGTGACATTTTTCTAATGTTCATTTCTAAAAAGCTCACCTTATCGTGAACAGCCTTAATCGGATTTTTCTGTATTGTATGTAAGTCAATGGGATAAATTGTATAAAATTTCTCGATTTATATTGTATTATTAGATACTAATAAACTTCGTTCAAAATACTAGAGTGGAAATATAAATAAATAAATATAAACAAATATATATCCACTTATTTTGTGATACTCTGTCTTAAAACCGTGTTAAAATAGTTAAATAATAATAATTTTTTGGGCTTGCCTGCGCAGTTTCCTTTAAAAAAAAAAGGATAAAAGTAAATAATTTATTTGAATGACAGCTGGCACTTAAAATCTTTATGTACCAGAGTGTATGTTTCTTGTTCATTGGCTGATGCTGAGTCATCTCAGACCAGGTAGAACGGTATTCGGTGCTAGTTTCCTTGCAGGTCAGTAATTGGTTCAAATTAGTCCAGGGCGTGTCTTACGAACTGCAATCCAATTGAGACAGAAAGTCAAATGTACACGTGTTTGAAGTCTAGCTTGTCCTAAAATGAAATCGCGAAATTTCCGGGTCTCTAGACACCCAATTTTCGCGAAAACATTTCGCGACCAGTTGTATTTCACAACACTTTAGCTATGATGCACTTTTGTGATTGGCTGATTTTCGTATCACGAGTCTTAGTAGCGTGCGCGCGAATCACACACGTACAGTGTTGGAGTTACCTAGTTCTGATTGGCCAGTCAAGTAGGAAAATGTATTCTAACTAAGACACATCACCAATAAGATAAGAGAAAACTGCTGGCACGTTCGTACGGTATTGAAACATAGCACGCGCGGAAATATTTTCGTGAAATTCGGATGTCCCTACTTTTAAGGAATAAAAGTATGTTGTTGATGTATATTTACTATAATAGGCCAATAACTTTTTATATGATCAATTATTTTGTATTTACTTTTTAATTTAATGGAATTTTTTACTTCCGTACTTTTGGGTAAAGGATAACTGCGCGCAGCTTACTCCCAAACCAATATAACGTTTTTAAGATGAAAATATGCCTTTAAAGACATGCAATCACACACATACGCATATTACACAGCGTCTTTCAACCAAATACAGTAAGTCATAACGGTTGCCCAGGAGTGTTCTAACCAGTCTCTATTTTCACTGAATACCATTTAGCTGAAAGACATAAGCGAATCCACTTTTGAGTTACCGTGTATCGTAGAATAGTATATGGTGGCTCATAAAAAAAAACTCGTATGATGAAAAGTCTGGTTTTAGCAAATAGGGATCGCATTAAAACGCAGAAAAAGTAAGTATACAGTAGCTAAATGGTTCCTTTGATGTAAGTGAACTCGGTCTCTCGTTGGCCGAGCGAAGCTGTGGAAATGGACTTTGCCTCTGATTGGCTATTTCTGGGGACACCCGAATTTCGCGAAAATATTTACGCACACGCTAGACTTCAATACACTAGGCCAAGCCAGCAGTTTTATTTTTGACGTGAATACGTCTTCAAATTTGCAACCATAGTGGGAGGCAATCCAGAAAATCCGATGATAACAAATTGGGGGATACAGTTTGTATTGCATCTTCGAATCCATCGCCTAATTTCAAAATTCAATTACACCACTCGATTGCTAAAGGATCAAAGAATATGTAACGTTAAGTGAGGACTGAGAAGCTTCACAAGGGGGGGGGGGGGCAATTTTGAGTTCATTTCGCCGCCTCTGATAACTTCCACGTAGTATAACTTTTAACTAGGAGAAGATGCGACGCTCGTTTAAGTCTAAATCCACAGCTCTCCTCAAGATCAATCGACTGCGTGCATGAAACCATTTTTGTGGCGTGGTTGTGGTCAAACTGTATGAGTTTAACGTAAAAAAAACTAAGAAAACTTGACACAATGTCGGCCTATGCTCGTCAAAAAGCCAAGTCGAAATACATAAATCGTATACGGTTGGAAAGAGCATCTCAAAAGCAATCCAGTGATTCCCATAAAACCCCCTATTATAGAGTGAAGCGGGGCCGGGAACGTAAAATAAACACCAAGGTGTCCGAGTGCGTTCACGTAGACGTATTCACGCAAAACAAACGGCCGTGTCCCCAACACAGCCACACCCCATTTTTCTTATTGGCGGAGTGTCTTTGTGAGAATACATTTTCTTACTTGACAGGCCAATCAGAACCAGGCAACTTCGACACTGTACATCTGTGATTGGCGGGCAGACACCTAAGACGCTTAATACCTAGATCATCCATATACGAAAGTGGATCTGAGCTCAACTGTTATGAAATACAAATTTCAGTAAAAATTATTTCGCGAAATTTGGGTGTCCCTAGTTATTGCACGGCATGGATTGGATTGGAAGGTGCTTGGCAATGTTGCCCGTTTTCATGGCGGAGGGCTTATCAGGAGACGGATTATAAACTAACTTATTACCTAACCTAAACTAATACCCACGCCTTATCTAGGACTGGAACTTAGAACTTCCTGCACACCAGATCGGCGGGGCACTGTTTTTACATTTGGTTTGTAGGCAATTCATTCCATGAAAGGGGCTATGAGCGTACCTAAATAATGAGCCATTATTACGTAAAGAACAACAGAATAAGATGACACTTAATGGACATCAGAGGTTATACAGTAACTATTTACGTGACCGTTGATCCGGCAGCTTAAATTGAATACCAAGACGGTAATTAATTATAATAAGTTTTATTATCGCTCGTCCATTACAATCTAATTAGAAATCACCCCTCCCCCCTTGTTCATGTTGCCGGATGCGGATTCTAAGAGGTAGTTAACGACGGCCGGACATACCCATCTCCAGTGGCCTTCTCGTTTCAATGGCCTGACGACAAAAGACGCCGCTCCCAGTGTTACGTTGGCCCAATATCGGTCGCGTTGTTTACTATTTCCGGCCCCGGTAGATGGGGTTTCTACAACTCGCTTCTCGGGGTTATTACTGCAATCACGCTCGTGCCTTGGTTCAATGTTTGAAGGTGTGATCAGGCGGGCCGTCCAGCTAAGGCCTGATCACTTCATAACTGCACCAACCGAGACTGCACCACGGAAGGTCGGCCTTCACGGTATGGAATGCATCCTATTGGCCGGGCAGCCGTCTGGCAAATCAGTCTCCAAGAGCTTACTGGTGAACGATATTCCGCCATACTGTTGGACGGTGACGCCATTTTGCTGGCGTGTACTGCTGGAGCTCGTGTTACACCGCACCGTTTCACCCCTGTACTATCATGTAATCAGGGTTCAAATTTCTTGTGACCCAGACACTTTGATAGTTTAGCCTACTTGGCAGTAGGATAAACTTCGTGCACTTTTATTAACCCATTCAGAACCAGTGCACACAATTTTGTAAAGTCTGTTCAGGATAAAGTGTGCACTTTTGGAATGAACCTTAGGAAAAAATCACTATCCCTGCCTGCATAAATTTACGGGTGTAGTGAGAGATATGCGTGTAGTAAAATTGGTAACGATGAATGGAAAGTAGTTCCATACTGTATCTTAGTGTTGAACGAATAGTGTTAGGTAACCATTTGTGATAACTTAAATTATTTCTTTCTCTTTCTATTGTTTTTTTTTGTATCAACTAGTAAAATTGCTTATTTGTAAAATATTTACTTTTCTAATAATTTCACGGTTTCACTTGACCGACGCATGAATAAAGTCATGAGGCCCTTGGCAATGTCAAGTTTACATAAGGCGGATGAATACACAACGTGCACACATGTTTATCTTAAGCAGTGTTTTCAAATGCGCCCATTTAATCTTGAATAGCCTATAGATAACGTGTGCAGAGATTATTTTTGGTCTGGACTGTACACTGCCACATTCAATGCCCAATGATTTTCCTAGTGTGGAATTAATTCGGAAACCGTGTTACCGCTCCAGGTTATGGATGGCTCACATTACTATAGCAGGACGCGTATCCTGTTTATGACAACGAAACAAGTGTTTTGTCGACTCAGATACAGCAATAATAAAAAAAAAATGGGCGTGGCTGTGTTGGGGACACGGCCGTTTGTTTTGCAAGAATACGTCTACGTTGACACTCTCGGACGCCTTTATGTCCACTGGCTGGTAATATTAAGGAACTTGTATTTAATCTGTCTTTGAGATATTATGGGCACTGCGTGCCGTCTAGTAAATGTGGCGTGTTGTCGGGGCAATATACTTTTTATGTAATGATTCTTATGCCCCGAGTGAGTATTCTCATAATTTCTTGCCATTCAGTATTAATAGTTGTAAGCTTGTGATTATTAAAACCTTTGTCAGTAGTATATACTGTAACTACGTGACATTAATGTCTCTATTTTTGTTCTGTTGTTAATTGGTTTTAAAACACTCTTAATGTTTGCTGATCCTGATATTCGAATATATCGCATTTTTCATAAAAGGTTGTTGTCATTTGTATGTAACGCGCTGAATTATCAGTACAGCTGAAGAACTATTTTTACTAGGCGCTACCAACACAAGCATTTTGTCACTGTTTCTATTCATATTTATTATAAATTACATATTATAATCAATAATTAATATACATGTAAAACTTCAATTTAACGAATAGCAAGGTACTTTCATGTTGCGAGGTATAAAACGCTTGTGATACATGCCAAATTTAGTAAATAACTAAACACGTCATACATGGGATGATTTTCCAAAGGTTTGATTTAAAAAAGTGTGAAGAAACCGCGTATAGCCTATAGCAGGCGCCATTTGGTGGCGTGTGTGACTGGAGTTCACGGCACAGGCAGCCATTCCACTTCTGTATTGTGAAGTAATCTGTGTCCATAGTGGGTTGGTCGACACAACTTCAACATAACGTGCGTGCCTGTCGCTCCAATATAGAGCTTTCATGTTATAATAAGGTACTTTAAAATTTACTTCACACGTGTCACAATCTGTTCAGGGAATATTAATTTGTTACGTTTTCATTATTACGTGAAATCACATCCTTAGTGTGCGAAATTGTCTAAACGCTTTCCTGAAGACTGTATATAAATACTTTAGTTATAAATTTTTTCAGCCATCACTCGTCACCTGTGAAGAACCATGAGTTTCGCTTTCAAAATCTTATGCTGAAAGATAGAATTTTACTTCCAAACAGCAGAATTTAACACGAACCTGAAATTCCCTTGGACATGAACAGCTCTCGCTCCATTCGCTGCGCTAGTAATTAAACCAAGTTTGTTCATATCCATCGGTTCGTTCTCAACTTCCTGTTACGCAAACTTTGTGAGTATAGATCAAGGATGTTCAGGAAATTGATTGCGGCTTTTAATTGCGAACGGAATATTAACTTTATGAATTAAGTACAATATAGTTTTGTCATCAATTAACGAATTATTTATCATAATACAAAAATTGCGAGGAATAAATAATTTCTTGAAAAGATCAAATATTATGTAGCTATACAAATTATTTTATTTACGCGTAAGTATATAGAAACACATTTACACTTAAATTATTATATTTGTTAGAAGAGTGCATTCGTTAAATATTACCATATTTAATACTTAAATTTTAGAGAAACATAATTTCAGAGAAAATCTGTGTTTGTATTACATTTGATGTAGGTTATTTATATCAGTAGGTAGCTGAAGTAACATAATTTCTCTATTGTGATATCGCTGAAGAACATCATCCACTGAAAAACCCAGGTCTAATAAACTTATTATTTTCTTTATTTACTATTAGATGTAGATAACAACGCGCTTTCTCACATCGAAAGATTAAAAATAAATTTGTATTTCAGAGAAAATCGAAATTAAATATGTAATATAAATATAACCAAACTCACGATGTTACTATACAGCATTATATACTTATTTTTTAATAAAATTGTAAATGTTGTCAGTATGAGTGATTTAATATACTGTCAATTCTTTCACACAAATTAAAGATTACGCGGGTATCAATACTTTCTCGAGCACATTTATGCACCGACGCAATCAATCAATGTTTCACATTCCCACATGTCTTGAAAATTAGAATTTACCTTTAGTATCTACTGAGACAAAACCAACCAAATCATATGTTCGAGGATACACATGAATGTGTAGTGTACTATACCTTATCCATTACAACACAGCAGCACAGATAAATGTTGCCACTGTTGCATTAAATAACACTCACGCAGTGATGATTATTTAATGCTAAAGGTAGTGAGATCACTTCATTAGCAACACGTGGCTAAAACGAAATGTTTTTTTTTGTATTATATAAACCTAAATGGGCCATTTTCTAAGAGCCGACAGCTCATGGACAGGATATCAGAAATTTCACAATTTATTTGGGGGCCAAGGATGCGCAGTGTATAGAGCACTCGCCTCTCACCAAGAGGAACCGGGTTCGATTCCCAGCGCAGTAGCTCCCGGATTTTAGAACGTGGGTATCGTGCCGTGTGATGTCGCTGGTCAGCGGGATTTCTCACCGCCCTTGCATTCCGGTGCTGATCCATACTTCGAGTGAGTGAGTGAAGAGATTTAGGCAGCTCGGTATTGAGCGGCATCGTCCGGCGCGATTCCCACGTGTTCGAGCTAAACTAGCAAAGTGTAGTTGTTTCAAATTAAATGCTGCTTAATCAGCGTGTGCGTATTTCGCTTCTATTCACTCCTCACCACAAACATCGTGTTAACTTCGCCTCGCGAATAGGTATTGTTTACGTGCTCGCTGCTATAACCCAGTGCGAGTGAGTAGAACTGAAGGGCAAAGTAGTTTGATCATTTATGGACGAGCGCTCCATCAGTTTCAACCGGAGTTGAAGCAGCTTTTCACTAAGAGGTATTTACAAAACGTGCCTGTTATGCCTATCAGGTCACGCGGCACTCCTGGCCTTGGGTATCGGGTGTCTTTGAGACATCTGAATAATGCTGTGGATTACTGACATCGTGTCTCTCAGCTACACTCGGGGTGTGGTGAACCTTCCATGTCAAGGTCAGTGGTTATAAAAGGCTCGTAGGGCCTCCGAGCCGGGAGTTGTTGAATGGATGACTTTCAGCGATAGACGACGAGCGAGAGGAGAAGCTCGCGGCGAGAGAAGTGACCAGCGGGAAGAAAATGTGCGACTGCGAACATCAGAGCAGGGAAGATTACGACTACAGGCTGGACTATTTGACTGGATGCGTGACTGAAAGACATTACAAATGATGGCAACAGGTAGACTGAACGTGTATTAATGATGGGTGTGAGATAATTGACAATAATAAAACAGACACAAAGAGAATTATGTTAATTAGAGCGTAAATATACATTAAATATTGCGTTCACCGTGAAATAAAAAGAGTAATAGTGGAGACAGATAATTTAATGCTGTAAATAAAAGCTGTGTTAATAAATATAAAATTAAATTTAGGTCTTATATTTTTATTAAAACCTCCATACTTAACAATCTCAGATATGCCAACCAGGCAATCATGTAACACTGGTGTCTGAAGTGAGATGGTGACATTTAACTGTTAATAAAGTTAGGAAATAGGCTAGTAGAAAAATTAACTAATTAATTACTAAAACTGCTTTGTGTAACATAGCAGTGATTGTTAACCAGAAAAATATCTGCAGAACTGGAAGTACTTCGAGTATTAATTGAGCGATTAAGTAGTCAAGTGAGCGCAAGCGTGATTAGCTTGAGAGGAGATGTAAATAATAAAATTGATAGTCTAAATGATAATGTAAATAGCCAGATAACTAACGAAAACATTTAGTAGATAAGAAAATAGACACTGTAAATGAAAATGTAGACAGGAAAATAGACATTTTAAAGGAAATTTAAACAAGAAAATAGAAGGCATTAGGGAGTTAGTGAATACAATTATTGACAGCGTGGACGCTAAAATTGACTGTGTAAATGAAAGAATGGACAGCATAAGTGGGAGGATGGGAAGTTTTGAGAACTAAATGAGTGCAATGAAGAAAAAATTACAGAAATTTCTTCAGCAGCGGAGTTCCAGTACTATCACATCGACATCCGAGAAAAGTGAAGAAGAAGTACAAGTCAAAACCAGTTCAGAAACCTCGGAGGAGAGCAAGAAGATCTGTGGCATTGGTGTCGCGCAGACAGCAGAGGGAAGGGAGTCTCACTTAAGCCCGCCCCTTACGATAGCCAGATTTCATGGCAGGAATACAAACACCAGTTTGAAATAGTCGCCACACTTAATAGCTGGACAACCGAACAGCGGGCTTACTACCTCGCCGCAGTACTGAGAGGCCCCGCACTGAGCATTCTACAATCTCTGCCAGAGCGACATCTACTGGAGTACACTGGTGTCAGCCTTGGAGCTAAGTTTCAGCTATCGGTACCTGCGACATGACCACCATGCCCAGCTGTGAAGACACACCCAGCGACCAGGGGAGCCACTGCAGGAGCTATGGCAAGACATTGTGTGGCTCTCCTCCAGAAGTTGCCCCTAGGAGGCGCGCGTCGTCATCGCAGTCGACTTCTTCATCGATGCCATCGCCGACACAGACGTACGGCAAACAGTACGTCTGGCTGCACCCCACAACATGCAGGACGCCCTGGTCCGAGCACTGAAGATGGAGTCAGCAATACGGGGAGCTGCACTCCCAATGTCCGCAACGTCCGGTACGGGCGATGTTCCTTGCCAGATGGATAGTAGGGTGACCACAACAGTAGTAAGACCAGGCATCCTCGGGCCTTCTTCCCAGTAATCGTCCGGTACGGGCGATGTTCCTTGCCAGATGGACAGTAGGGTGACCCCAACAGTTGTAAGACAAGGCATCCTCGGGCCTTCTTCCCAGTAATCGTCCGCTACGGGCGATGTTCCTTGCCAGATGGATAGTAGGGTGACCCCAACAGTTGTAAGACAAGGCATCCTCGGGCCTTCTTCCCAGTAATCGCCCGACGACATCATGGAACGGTGCTATTTGACTACAGTGAAGGGCGAGACCACACCAGTTATTGGTAACAGAAAAGTGATCTCGAAGCTTGGTGACCTTAGGATACAGCACGAAATATACATAGCAGAAATAGAGGATGAATGTCTTTTAGGCTGGGGTGCTGTATCGATTCTCGACTTGTTGTGCTATGGGTAGGCAGTACAGAGTTGGTGGTGTCAACATGGCATGATTTATCCTCCCCTTCACTGTGCTGCCCGCTTCTAGTGAAATTATCATTAAAGGCACATTATGTTAATGCTTGTTATTAACATTTTTTTTATTTATTCCCAAATATAATTATATAATTGATACACGCATGTCTCAAACACTGGAATTTGTCTCTGCGCATGTTGGACAGAGCCATTTTACGAATTAACATGTCTTGATTGTTTGGTTGAAAAATTACATTTTTGTGAAAAATGATATAGTTAATTTTGCTACGAGTCTATAATAACATGTACTGACCTTTGTTTCCATGTGCATTGGATGGTCTGCGTTGGTAATTACGCTTCGGGTAATTATGTGAGACCGACATCTGAAGTACGAACGAGCAGCATAACGACCTGTCGGACCAGAAGAAAATTTGCGACCGCCCAAACATGGCTGACAGGTGTGCAGCGCGACATTGGTGCTTAATCAGCGGTGAAGCGATGAACTACATCCACTTCTCGGAATTCTGCGCTCACGTGGTAGCGTGAGTGATGGCTGAGTGCACGCGCAGAGGTTTCGGCCGGAAGGCTGCTGATGAAACGCGCTGTGATTGGAAGACATTTTTAAATCATGAATTTCCACGCCCCAGCAGAGTGAAGTGCCCCGATAAACGGACTTTTTCTCTGGACACTTCGATGCCCTGTGATTGGGCGTTTCAATACTGTAACCCCACTAAGGGGGATTAAGTTGTCCTTGTATAAATAGTCCTACGAGGGAGCTGTCTGATCACAGATGGTTTCCTCTTTCTTTTTCTTTTAATAAAAGTGAATTTTTAAATGAATCATGGCATTTTTAACAGGACTCATATTCTTAAAAATTTGGGACTTTGTTAAAAATTTGAAAATACTCGTTTCGCCTCAGTGTCATATCTCAATGGTCACTAAATTTTAAAATAAATGAAAAATTAACATATTATTTTTCCTGGTGCCTTTAGTGGAACTATGGGCCAGTAAAAGTTAAAGAATTCATGGAAAAGACCATTACTGTTTCGAATGGCCTTCAGTTTTCTTTAATGGCCAATAGATTTTTAAAAATAATTCATTAAATCGACATGGCATGTTTCTTGGTGGCCTTCTACCAGGTCTATTAACCTGTAAATATTTTGAAAATCATAAAATAAATTTTATCTTTTGTGTGGCCTTCTGTTGCTTTGGTTGGCCAGAAAATTGTAGCAAAAATCATAAAATAAACTTTGTACTTTGTGTGGCCTTCTGCTGCTTTATTGGCCAGAAAAGTGTAGTAAAATTCATAAAATAAACTTTGTCTTTTGGTGGCCTTTGGCAGTACTAGTGGTTATAATTTGACTTTTAAATTAAGAAAAGGAATTATTCCTTGTGGGCCTTGGGCTATCTTAGTGACCAGTAAGTATAAATGTTTTGACAATGTGTGCTGAGTCAGAAAATAAAAGATCACATTTTTAAATATTAAATTTTTTTTAGCAGTATTAAAAGAATCTCGTGTGGGATATTTTAAGGGGGCCGTTGTTGGCTGTTTTATTTATTCTAGGGTTGTAGAGATTGTTGGAAATTTTGTTTTGTTTCAGGATGATATTCATAAATAATTCATATATTGGCTAACTGGAATGTGAATAAGCCTAGGTTTGCCATCCCAGTCAGAATAAATATACAATGTAAATATATACATATGCTATGTCAGTGTGTACTGACTTGTATTTAAACTTTTGAAAGTTAAAATGTTATATTCAACACTAATATTTAAAATATTATTGTTTTCCAAGATATGCTGCAGCAAAACTGTAATGAATGTAGAATGTTCTATTTACTTGTATGATCTCGAAAACAGAAATAAATCAAAACTAAATATTAATAAAACACAGGAAGTTAATTAATGTATTCTTATTGAAGTACAGTGTGCGTGCCTCCCATTACAAAACTGCTGTTTGCACGTAGGGGTGTTTTCTGAAGTATATTCACATTCAGGTTTCGATGATAATTTGGGCTTGTGGTTTTACCCTGTTGTTGCATCCTCTGATATAGAGGGCGCCACAAGGTTTCACTGCACACTCTGCTCCTTATGAGTAGAGTGCCTATGGTTTATGGGTCAGACATTTATTGTTGTTGTGATTTTGTTGCTAATTCTCTTTATAATGTCAACAGCCTGTGCGGCGTAACAGCTGTGGCATTAACGTCACGGGAGCCATTGGTGAGTCCTACACAGTGTTCAAAATTCCAAAGGAAGTTCCCACTGAGACTACCTCAAAGATCCCTTACCTTAAAAACACCAGTCTAGTTGTGGTGGTAAATTTTTTTGTACAACTAAATGCAGTCATTGCTTTAACTTTTTGTCCCAGACAAATAATTTATTCAGTTGTTACCTTCAGGGTACTTGAATAGTTTCAGGCTTATTTCAGCAAAACGCCAGAATAAAACTGTGAAATTGAACAACTGAGAAAAACTTGCATTAATTTAGTTTCAAGTGAAATTGCTATAGCAAAGCTGTGGTGGAAATTGCTGGAAAGAAACAATCCACAGGTCAAACCATGCATGATTTTGTCAAAGACATTTGAGGGATCGTAAATGTTATGGGGTATCCATGTAGTGAGGAGTGTTTCACGCAAATAGTGTTTCACAATCTCCATCCCAAAAAAATAGTTGTTTCTTTGGTTTTGTCACAAAACCGACCACTTTGCCACAACTCTTAGATCAAGTGACAGAAGTATAGCATACTTTGCCAGATTGCTCAACTGAACTAGAAAAACGCGAGGCTAAAGGGATTGAGAAAGTTCAAGGGAAATTGGGTTCTGTAAAATTCTGCTTCATATGTCGTAAAAATAATCATATGCCTAAAGATTGTTACCATCCTAAATATGTTTTTAATTTTGCTCCTGTAGAGAGTTCTGCGAGAGACAGTTCTGGAAATTTTGGGAAGGAAAGGGTTAAGACACATTCCTAATATTCCCAAACCATGAGTGATAGTGTGAAAACATCCAAGGAAAATCGGTTTAAGGACTATGGGTTTTACCTTTGTAAGTAGAAAGGACACGTGAAAGCCAATTACCTTGTGAATGATAAGACAGTAGGAGAAGATTCGGTTAGTTTATTAAGTTTTGATCAGAAATTTGGGCTCTTATACGTCCCTGTGGTGACAGCCAACCAAGTAAGGGTAGTGGCCCTTCTTGATTCTGGAGCTTCTTGTTCACGTGTTAATGAAGAGTTTTGTAATTACCTTCTTAAAATCTACCAAAAGATCTCCTGCAGGTAAGCAAAGTTGAAGATGTAGGATTTTCCCTCGCCAATGGTGGAGTGATTGCTTCTCGGGGAGTAGACTATTTCAAAATCAAGATAGAGAATTTTACGTGGAAATTCCAGTTAAAATTTTTCTTGGCCTCAGCCATGATTTGTTGTTAGGGGTAGATTTCCTGGGAAAGACTCAGGCCACTATAAAAGTTGCCCAAAAGAAATTAGTATTTACTTTTTGTAGAACTCAACCAGTAGCTATGATTTCTAAATGTGTTAATTTCCATAATGTCTGTGTGCAGTCTGTTGATGAATATTTTCTTGTGAAAAAAACTCAAGAAGCCAAATTAGTAAAGTTACGGAAAGAATTTGCCGATGTTGTTACCCACAAGTTGGGACATTATTGGAAGAATCCAATAGTTTTTAAACTTAAAGATAAAAATCCAGTATCCTCAGTACCATATCGTGTAGCCCCTCCACATATGAAAATCTTTCGGACTATTGTCAGGGATCTCCAAGAGAAGAATATTGTGGAGCCCTCTGAAAATAGTTACTCAACTCCAGCTTTTCTGTTACCGAAAAATGAACCTGGTGAATATCGTTTAATTTGTGACTACCATAAGATAAATAAAAAAAATTATGTGGACCCAAATCCCCTACCGATCATAGAGGTAGTATTTCAACATGTCAGAAAGGCCAAGTCTTTTTTCTGTTATCGATCTAAATTCCGCATTTATTCAGTGCGATCTGTACCCAGATTCGCGAGGTATCTTGGCTTTTGTTACCTGTCGGGGACAATACCAATGGTTGTGTTTGCCCATGGGTGTGGACCGTGGTCCTCAGGCGATGTCACATGTGCTCTTTTCAGTGTTAGGTAAATACCAGCATGAGTTTCTCTTTACCTACATCGATGATGTATGTGTATACAGTGAGACTTTTGAAGACCATATAAAACACCTACATCTCTTGTTGATTGCCCTACAGTAAGCTAGGTTAACAGCGAATCTGGACAGAGTCACGTGGGCCAAAATGCAAGTGAGGTATCTTGGGTTTATTATATCTGAAGGAAAATGGTTAATGGACCCTGATAAGATCAGACCAGTGGTACATTTCCCTGTCCCAAAGAATTTGAGAGGGATACGTCGTTTTCTGGGAATGGCAGGCTTTTACTCGAAATTCATTAAAATGTTTGCAGATGTAGCTGAGCCCTTAAATGCTTTAAAGAGAAAAGAGGTGGATTTCATTTGGGGAGAAGAGCAAAGTAGAGCTTTCTGTTCATTAAAGGAGAAACTAGCCACACCTCCTGTCCTCCAACTGCCTCAGTTTGAACATCCTGTTGTACTCCAGGTCGGTACTCTAAGGTAGTCAGTGCAGTTTTGTGCCAAAAGATTGGGGATAGTCTTGCTCCTGTGTCGTATGCGAGTACCAACCTACTGACTCCTTTTTTCCGCCTTTGAAAAGGAAATTTTAGCTGCAATTTGTGGAATGGAGAAATTTAAAGACTATTTGGAAAGTGCTGAATTCGAACATCACACTGACAATCAAGCTTTGAGTTGGTTTTTATCTACAAATAAACCAGCAGGACGTTTAGCTAGATGGCTTGTTAGCCTTAAATGCTTAAGTTTTCCATCAAACATGTAAAAGGCATTGATTATGGCATGGCTGATGCTCTCAGTACAATGTTTGACCCTGAATTTCATGTAGACCTCCCCTCATCTGTATCTGTCATTCAGGTGAATGATGAAAATAGTAAAATTCAAAAGGAAATTGTTCATGTTACCACCCAAACTGATATGGAGTTTTCCCAGGTGCAAAAGATGGGTGGACCTCAGGTCCAGGTACTTCAGGACTTCCCACAATCATACTTGAAATTACATCATCAGGGAGCAGACCCAGAATGTAGGAACATCAAAGCTAATATTGAGGTAGGAAAATGTGGGCAATATGAAGTTCCAAAAGGTTTAATTGGTTATGTAAATCCGAAAACACACAAATTTAATTTTTTTGTACTACAGGTTTTGCAGGGTTCTATATTCCAATATTACAATAACACCTATTAAGGTGGGCATCTTGGTCATGATGAGACTGTAGCTAGAATTAAAGACATGATTTTTTGGCCGGGGCTGGGGAAGGACTTTGAACAACTTGTCAAAGAGTGTTTAAATTATCAGCGAGCAAAGCCTTGGAACACAATAATCATCAGTCCATATAGTTCAAGTGTTGCCAAGTTCCCTTGGGAACCCTTGTACTTAGATGTGTTTGGTCCCCTACCTCGTACAGCTGCAAGGTTTTCATCTATATTGGTGCCTGTATATAACTTCAGTAAGTTTGTATTTCTCTTTCCTTTAAAAAACATGAAATCTGTGGAAATCTGTAAGGTTGACGAAGCGGTTGTTCCCAATTTTATGTTCTCCTGTAAGTATTGTAATGGATAATGCCACCCATTTCGTGTTAACTGAAATACAAAATTTTGCTTTCTCCTGGGGGATAAAATTGTTGCTGACGACACCTTATTATCCAAAGGAAAATTTAGTGGAGCGATATAATCGCAATCTAAAAGTAGCTTTAAGAGTTTTTCAAACAGGGTCCCATAAGGACTAGGACTCGGATTTATATCAGTTGTATTTGGCATTCAACAATGTTGATAATAGTGCATCAAAGAAGGTACATATTGAATAATTCTTTGGGAGAAGTATGTTTCATCCTCTCATTAATACCTGGGTGCTCCACGAGTTCTGCTGGGAGGCAGTAGATCGTAAAGTGGTTCAGTTAAGATAAATGTGGGAGACAAAGTGTTTGACGAATCTCATTTTTTGAGCAATATGGCGGCCAAGATTAGTGCTAAACATGCTCCTAAATTTGTAGGTCCCTTTGTAGTTAAGGGTTTCTTAACTTCTGTTACGGTTCTGTTAGGAGATGTAGCCCATCCGGGGTGCCAGAATAAGGCACATCTTTCGGAAAGTACCTCCCAACGAGGGTGTTTTTGGACTTTGTTTCACAACCATTGAAACACTTATTCTTTTAGGTATTTTTGATATGTTTAGTGTTATTGATCATAGTTTTGTTGTATCATCATGTTTTCTTCGCCGTGTTATCAGCCTGGTGATGGCGTCCTGGCTCAATTGGATTTGCAGTTTCTTGGAATTGACATCAGTAATGCTTGCACAAGAAATGTCTCTTGTTCCGGTCCTTGTTGCTGATTGATGGAGGTGGTGATGGCATCTGTACAGCTTCCCATTACTGTCGTTTTCCTGGAGATGATGATTGGAGCTTCGTCGGAGCTGGCCACTTCGACGAGAATGCTGCGACATTACTGATGTTCTTCATCGAGTCTTTCCCTTTAGGGTAAAACGGGGGGGGGGGGGGGGACTTTGAGACACGCTTGTCTCAAAAACTTGTAAATATAAAAAAATTATATAGCAGTATTAAAAGAATCTCGTGTGGGAGATTTTAAGGTGGCAGTTGTTGGCTGTTTTATGTATTCAAGGGTTGTAGAGATTGTTGGACATTTTGTTTCGTTCCAGGATGATATCCATAAATAATACACATATTGGGTTACTGGAATATGAATAAGGCTAGGTTTGCCATCCCAGTCAGAGTAAATATATAAAGTAAATACATACATATGCTATGTCAGTGTGTACTGAATTGCACTTTAACTTTTGAAAGATAAAATGTTATATTCAACACTAATATTGAAACTGATAGTTTTTTCCAAGTTGTGTTGCAGCAAAACTGTAATTAATGTAGAATGATCTATTTAGTTGTATGATCTCGAAAACGGAACAAAAGAATCATAACGAAATATTAACAAAACACAGGAAGTTAATTCATGTCTTCCTATTGAAGTACAGTGCGTGTGCCTCCCATTACAAAAGTGCATTTTACTCATAGGGGTGTTTTCTGAAGTATATTCACTTTCAGGTTTCGATGATAATTGGGGCTTGTGGTTTTGCCCCTTGCTGCATCCTCTGACCTAGACTGCACCACAACATAGAGGACATATATATTGTGTAAAATGTTGATGGGTCGAATTGCAACAGCTGTTCTTCTATGAATCCGCAACATCATCTCTACCCTGATAACTCTCTAGCAGGATAACAACTGCATAGGTCGACTAATGTTGGTTCCATCAGGTTGGTGGAGTATGATACCTATAATCTTTTTATCTCGTCCATGTCATACTTCTTCTATCAGTGCTCTCTTCCACATGTGACTGGGACTAGTATCATCTTGAAGGAGAACGATATACCTTACTCTGAGTTTGTGTTGTCTTTGTTGTCCTTTCACACAATGATAGTTCTTCAATAGCAAAATGTACTTTTTTTTCCAGTGTAGCAAAAAAAGCTTCAGTTACTCTTTGTTTATGACGTAACTCTCTTGTGAGATATTTCTCAGTTGATGGTTCTGGGCTATTTGAGATAGTTGTCAGTTTGCACCATTACGGAAGTGACGAGGTGTCAGAACTTGATCACTTTAAGCATCCTTGATTAAAAGCCTTTAATTTAAGGTGGCTTCAATTCTAATCAAGATTGTGTTTAAGTATTATTCGTCTGTCTGAGATCGTCCTAGTATCTTCCTTAGGCAGCGTTTGGTGGAACCTCTTCCTTTCCCCACACTCCCCACCAAGCCGCCCGTGAAGAATTGGATTTCCAAGTAATTCCCCGATGTGCGCAATAGTCTTGTATTTTACAGTCTTGCATGTGATATAAAATCTCCTCCAATTCCATGTTGGCTGCATGAAAAGTTGTAGCATTGTCCTAATATATTGTATAGGGCAGGCTACAGTGACCAGCAAATCGTTGTATTGGCATTATAAGTCTGTCTGTTGACATGTCTGTTACCAGCTCGACAGTAGTAGTGGTGCATCTGAATAAAACTATGTTAGGACTTCTTGGTTTAATTTCCAAATTTGATAAAAGTGTACCAGCGATGTCTAGCCCAGTGACTCCAAATGGTCGAATAAGTCGGACTCTATCTAATGGTAAAGGAGCTTCAATTTCTTCAAGTTTTTGAATATGCGCTTTTTTACATGGTGGACACTTGTGAAGGACCTTTTCGATAGTCTGCCGAGCTCTTAAAATCCAGAATTCATTGTACAGTTCTGTCAGCACAATGATGGTGTCTGATGTGTGTCTGCATTATTAGTAATTATGTGAATTGATGAGAGCCATCCAGGATGATAGAATGTTACTCTGTCACGGACAAGTCTGTGAAGTGTAGTATTCCTCCCAGACTGATGACACAATCCTGTAGAAAAGGATTGAAAGAATCAATTGGTGATGATAATCACAGTGTAGTATTTTCTCGTAGTGCATTAAATTCAGCAGTGAAACATTGTTCTTGACGGAGGGTGACTGCACCCATGCTAGCACAGGTGCATCGACGAAAATGAATGGAATTTGCTCGACAGTATGGCGACTGGACCACTGCTGTTTGGCGAAGGGTAGTCTTCACCGATGAGTTACCGTTTCAACTACATAGAACGGATGGACGTCAGCGTGTCCGGCGAGAAAAGTTGGAGAACCGACACCCTGCATCCATTGCTGGAAGAACTCAAGATGGTGGGGGCAGTGTTATGGTCCGGGGAATGTTCTCGTGGTATTCTCCAGGTCCTATCATTCGTGTGTAGGGCATTCTTGATCGATTTGGTTATGAATTCATCCTCGGCGATCACGTCCACCCGTACATGATGATTGTTTTTTCTCGGGAGGATGGGATTTTCCAGCGTGATAGTGTGCCTTGCCATATGGCTATAAGTGTCCACACGTGGCTGGAAGATCACGTCCACGACTTCAAGGTTTTTCTATGGCCCCCAAACAGTCCTGATCTAAAATCCAAGTGAACATCTGTGGGACTATCTCGATCTTCGTGTTCGCCGTCTGTATCCTCTGCCATGCATCCTACAACAATTGTGGGACGCACTGTAGACAATATTGCTCCAGATACCATTGGAGACCTGTCAGCACCTGACTGAATCACTGCCAGCTCGACTAGCTGCTGTCCGTGCTGCGAAGGGCGGTTACTCTGGATACTAGCAGATGGTCATAATAATGTGATTCGACTGTGTATGCCACGAACTGAAGTCTTTTGTACGAATGGTGTTACGAAATACATAGCAATGCGGAGATAATGCTATGAAAACGCTGATTTACAAAGTACTGTTTATGTAGCCATTCATAATTCTCTGGTTATCAAGAGTCAGACAGTTTACAGGCACCTCTTAGTCTACATAACTGACAAGTATCCATTCACGGCAAGTGGCCACTGATAGTAATTGCGGAATACACCACCACACACCAACAGCAGCACATCCTGAGCTTAACTTACGATTATTCCAGTAGTCCAATTGTCCTTCGATAACTATCCTCCCTATCCACATGAAACCAATATTTTATCAAAATGGTAAGGAATATCTACCTACGGTTATTCAAAATTTCGACCTTCCAAGTCTTCAACTGTATTTTATATGGCGAAATATAAATATTTGTTTAAAAATTGCTACTAACAATAATATTTTATTCCCCCGACTTCTATCGATAATATCTTGTGAGATTATGAAAAATCATCGACGAAGGTTCACTCTTTTCTCAGAAACAAAATTTCTTCGGAAATTTTGTTTAGAAGAACATATGTCAATGAAATGCATAGATAATTAGTGGATTATTAGCGACTTAAAAAATTTATTTTAAAAATTACTGTGAATTAAATGTATTTCGATAATATAAGTTTGCACTGGTTAAAACTGAACTATCTTCTTTCAAGTGCAAGTATAACGCTAAAGATAGCTTAATTAGATATTATGCAAAATTAATTTAAATTTCATGCTGTATTTATGCGTATTGTTGGCTGTGGAACAAAGAAGATTCCAACTCTCATTCAAGCTTAAGGAAACAGCGAAGGAAATACTAAAAATAATATTGTCCACCATTTTCGCTATTTATTTTCAAATTAGCTGCCATATTCAATAAAGAAATTGTGAGATCCAACTTTTTCTAAATCCAGTTTCGCGACATAATATTAGGTCTCAGCAACTTCTGAACGTATTTCGTCATGTTTCCACTCTGATACGAAGACCAGCGTATATTATTCTCGTGGTTTTTAAAGCAATGCAAATTAGAACATTTTACGCAATTATTTGATAAGAATTGCAATCATCCCATGTCTTACAGAACGGGGAAATGCTGTACACATCCGACCCCAGTGCACCCTGGCGATGAAGATGCTGTGTTAGTTGCTGAACTAAAAGCAATGAGCTCCACGACCTTAGTAGAATAAACTTTACCCATGCTGGCTTTCTTAAATATGTTCAGGAAAGTGTTCAATGTGTAGAAATGATCTTAACCGTGTGTAACAGCATATATATATATATATATAGTGTATTGTTTTAAAATTTACACTAATATTATATAAATTTTGTGTATTGGTTTATGGTTAAACGTTCACATTAACATTACTATTATGAGAACTATATATATATAAATTATATATAAGTTTATATATATATATATATATATATATATATATATATATATATAGAGAGAGAGAGAGAGTATACGTTTAAAATTTACATTACTATTAAGGGGGTTTCATATACTTTTATTGGAAAGGTTAAAATCTATATTACTGCTAAGCGAATTTGATAAATTTTTAGTGTATAGGTTTAAAATTTACAATACCATTAAGGGAGTTTTACTGATAAATTTTTAGTAATATGTGGGCTAGGCTGTAATAGGGCACAGTCGACAGAGAATATAAACCGACTACAGCTTTCAGAATTTCTCAGCTTATTGTAAAGAACTTATTAACACCAGTCCAAGCCATATTGTTGCTATTATATGTCTGAAAAATAGGAAATCAAACCACCATTGGCATCTAGAAATTTCTTAGTCTTTATATGGCCTGCGTTTCTAACCCACATTCGCTCTACAGTTCATAGCAAGAGCAAGATGACTTAGAGCGGTGTTTGTATAGGCTGTTCACGGTAAAGTGAGCACTTTTTAAGGCCCTTATAAATTTTCTCTCTCATCCAATTTCCATCTTCCTGCTGCTTTTTAATAAAAACAATGCAATGTAACCAATCAACACAGTGTATACATTTCATCACCACCAAACTTGAATGCCTTAGGCTGCAATAAGATATACTTATTAGCGGTTAATGCCTGTTGGGAGGGCCTTAAAAATGTGCTCATTTTTTCGTGAACAGCCTATATGTCTAAGGAAGCATTGACCGCACGAAGAAAATCATTTTCGGAGCACCTGTTGTCTGACATTTGTACCCTACCGGCACGGCGGCGCAGTAGTAAGGAAAAATGTCGACAGGATCAGAGAGAAAAGAGAGGAAGAGAAGGGGAAGTGAGACAAATGGCGTAGGGCGGAAGCGTCCAGCAAATTGAAAAAGAGGGAGTCACCTTCAGTAGAGTTTACAGGTAACTCTCGCAGGAACAGAGCTAAGGTACGTGAAAATACTACACCTCACGTTTCTTCAAGTGTTTTTCTATTCTCCATGGAAATTTTATTATTTTTATGACATTGTTTCAAAATCAGTCATATAAAGTAAAGAAGGAAAATCAATTTAAATTTTGAAACTAATATTAACGGAGTTGGGTAATGAGTGAGTGAACGACGAGATGTGGACGACTCTTAACAGCGAGGATCTTGAGGACCGATGAGGGTAACTGAAGTGAATATCGAGCTGCACCGGAAGGGGGAGGGTGGGGGATCGGGAGGTCCCCGAGAAAACCCGCCGACCAACGGCATCGTCCGGCACGATTCCCACTTGCGAAAATCCGGTGACCCGGCCGGTGATTGAGCCCCGGTTCACCTTGGTTGGAGGCGAGAGTGCTAATCGCTCAGCAACCGTGGTCCCTACAGAGTTAGGTAAACATTAATATAGGTTAAATATCTTTCAAAATCGCACATCAGTAATAATATGTTTGGCTACAACATATAACAATTTTTTTGATGCTATCATCGTGTGTAAAGCAAATCTAATACATCTTTATTTAGTGTGCCTCTTCTATTTTCATCTAAACGATATTATAAAACTGAAATTTGACAAAGTCTATAGGTTAAACTCTGTTTTGCAGGCGAATAAAACGCAGGATTTCGGACAAATGACTTCGTGTGATTCCAGTTTTATATATATATATATATATATATATATATTATATATATATATATATATTTTATATTTTATATATTTTTATATTTTTATATTTTATATAATTTTATATTTTTATACAATGATGTCATTACTGAGTAACTCGAAATACCAAAACAGTGGAAAATATCTTGTATGTGTGTATATATATATATATATATATATATATATATATATATATATATATATATATATATATATATATATATATATATATATATATATATATACACACATACAAGATATTTTCCACTGTTTTGGTATTTCGAGTTACTCAGTAATGACATCATTGTATAAAAATATAAAATTTCCCCAAATACAGGGGAAAAATTTCTGGTACGCTAACTGCAGGGCAGAGTGGAACATATCAAATATGGAAATTTATAAGTAGTTATAAATACGTAAATTTCTGTGTCTTAAAAATTTAATATCTATTTATTATTAATTGCATATTATGGTAACTTTATTAAGAATGCTATCTATTGGTAATTTTTAATTCAGGTATTTTTATTTCAATCGGAAAACTAATAAATTACATTTCATATTATGTGTGTATTTCCCTAGCCACTTTGAAGGGAAAATGGAGTTTAATATTCAGCGCGGTTTGAGCTGATGGATACTGAATTATATGCTAATTTACTTATTAGCGTGTCAATTAACTTCAGTTTCATACAAACCCTGTAATACATGTACGTATGGCGTGACTGTACGATGCATATGTATTAGTTATCCCCTTACACATAATTTAAGATTCTTTCTTATCTAGAAATAATAAAACATTTCTAGTTTTATACACTTTAAGAGAAGTGTCTGGCTGACGAGAAATGAACAAGACTTGTGACAGGCACGCAGCGGATATTTCTCCTTGTTCAGGACGCCGACAAAGAGGTCTATGACGCCATGTCAATCGGCTTTCTTAAGCCCCGTTCACAATATCAAATTTTTGCCTTCAACTGTATTTGACAATAAAATTCGAGGACAAAATACTGCCATAAAATTTTCCTTCCAATAAATTTTATCAAATAATCTTGAATGTGTTTGAAAATGTCTCACACTGTCAACTTATTGAGAGAATCTAATTTGAAATATTATTTAGAAATTATTTTCATAGTGAGATATTGCTTTTGTTTTTCCATACAGTAAATTACAGGAAGAAATATAAATAATATTGTATTATATTTTCGTTTCTTTACTAAATTACAATTTTATTTACAAGATATCTTTTCCTGCACAATGAAATAAATGCCTCTGAGTTCGTAATAGTGTGTGCAATATTCACTTAAAATAGCATTCATGTCCAGGTAGCTTCTACATAAATTAATTATCATCATAACTTACTTCGTTTCCAACAATTATTTGTTGTTTTAAAGTTCCTTGACATCCATTTTTTGTCGTACACGATTCTGATTGGCTGAGACCGTCAATCATCAAATAAATTTTATGACCGGTCTAATTTTAAAATGTTTGATGGAAACTGGCGTCGTTTATGACGTTTCATAACTGTCCAACTTTATTTGACCAAACTTATTGGAAACAGTTTGACGGAAAAATTTGAAAGTGTGACAGGGACTTTAGAGACTAAACGTAGGTGGAAAAATGACTTTAAATTCCTTTAATTTTGTTAATTACCATAGAAATAATAATTAGAGCACCTCGGATAGTTAGAATCGGCAAGCTGGGGACACTGACGACAGGATATGAGAGACGTAGTGCAGATGACAGACAACAAAATAACCTTGTTAATTGAAGACCAAACATAATGATTTCTCCTATAATTGGTATGACATATCACAAAAAGTGACATGCAACACTGAGAACAATCACTAATTACTAAGACAATTCTGCGTAAAATCATAAAACCTTATCGCAGGCTAAAAAAAAAAAAAAACTTGATTTTTATAATTGAAAATATTGCTATCCAATATAAAGTTCTGAAAAATCAAACGTAAGAATTGTTGATCAACATGATTACAGTGAAAATTGGATGTGTGAACTATTCAAAGAAATTTTACGTGAATTATGGCTGAAGATCCTAACCACTTCCAAAAATATCGAACAGCCAAACGGTGATCGTGAGTGAAGAAACGGTGGGTCTTCAGCTTGCGTTTGATTTTCTAATTCTTTTGAAAATGTCGTCTCTAGCTCAGTAGATTAACACAAGACTTTTACAAACGGCCTCTGGCATGTCTTGGAGAAAAGTCCCTAGATTTAATTT
Organism: Dryococelus australis; assembly: GCA_029891345.1. Lineage (NCBI taxonomy): Eukaryota > Metazoa > Arthropoda > Insecta > Phasmatodea > Phasmatidae > Dryococelus > Dryococelus australis. Next base: position 193,068,851 of record CM056998.1, on the reverse strand, counting down.
AATCAAGTTTAGTTGAGTCCAAATGAATAATTCAAACTTGAAAACTCATCAGTTACTGAATTTAGTTTTTTTACAAATGAAACTTATTAACTAGTTATTTCCAAATGAAACTTATTAACTAGTTATTTCCGAAACTTTGTTCTATATCCTCCCGCATCGAAGTTAAGCTGCGTGTCACTATCGTTGAAGATCACGCTGACGCAGGAGTGGAGAAGGCAGCTGGCGTCTTGCAGCACTCAAAATAATCAACAAATGCGTTTAGGTTTAGGGCTTATTTACCAGTTTATGCCCCGCATATTTACGACTTACAGCACCTCTCAACGACGCTCATATCCTTAGGAAGTGCGGACTTTCAGGACGTGACGTGACATTTCAGCAGCCTGACTTACGTTGGTTCGCTCATCTTGGCAGCCTACGAGAGGGTCTCCGTTTTCCAGGGCCTTCGACACCACGCCTCGCAAAAACGACGAAATAACATACGTCATTTCCCATGACGTCACTCGCCATATCAGCATTTATGTTATCACCAGATCTCCGTGGCCAAAACCTCAGAATAATTGCAGTGTTCACTGCTGAGAGAAACGAAATTAAAATGCAAATCACTTGGGAAAAAAAACAATACTAAGTACTCACGTAAAAAATTAAGAAAATACTTATTAACATGTGAAAGAGAATAAATTAAAACATTTGCAAATTTTATAGAGGTGATATCCTGAAAATTACAATACTCTATAATTAAAAGAGGGCAGGCTTGCAAATATAAAAATCAATGCATCTTGTTAGACAAATAAACATACATTAAGACGTGAAATAATACTAAGATAAACATTAAGAAAAAAATCTGTTTTCATTCACACTGAAACTTTGTTTTCTCTACAAAGGCCGTAAGCGAAGGTACCTATGGTGTCCGTTTGCCATGAAGACGACTGACTTGATACTTAACTTGTGACATAGGTTTCACGTGATTGGTGTTCATTGGTGTTCACCCTCGCATAAAGGATCAAATACTCTAATTAAGGCTAGTTTGAACTGGTAAATATACTACGAAAGTTCGATGTCGCTTATCCTGAATCAAGTAGCCGGGCATATCTAAACTAAGAGAAAGCCACTCGATGGAAGTAAACAGCTGACAACATTATTTTTTTTGAAATTTAAAATTTTTATGATTTGAAATGTTTGCTAAACAAGCGGTTACGGAAACGCATCCACCCCTTGCACAGGAGGGGTGCTACATCAAGTATAATTTGGCACCGATAGAGTGCGATGATCTGCGCCTCGCCTCACACAACCAGCTTTCTTCGTTACTTTGCACCATCAGAGTGTTTGAAACAGACCTACACATCTTCAGAGAAAATATTGCATCTGATTGCGATTAATTTTCGTACGAAAATACATTCACCTTCGTACTAGTTCGCAATGCAATTTTCGAGACACCGCGCGTATAGCAAATATTATTTTGAGGTCCTTTATCATATATAGAAAATATATCTATTATCTGCATGACCATCCGAGACACTTGCCTGTGTATGTCCTTGCACTGAACTTTACTACGATAGATTGCTCGCGAATAATTAGTAGAGACTTTCGAAATTCCCGTTATTATTTTCAGACAGGTTATACTTTAAACTGGTATACGTATGCATAGCATTTGTCACTACTTTTATCCGACTCGCTCTGAATATTTCTAGGGCAGTGAATTAATACTACATATTTTTGTGATCTAATCTCCTGCAGATTGGTCATAAAGGAAAAGGCTTTCAACCTAGGCAGCAGTTTATGAGTAAGCAGAGTGCACTCTAAATCTGAATCAGTGAGAATTTGACTGTTTCAATCAGTCAAACGTGTCTGACTCATACAACAGTCACTTCAGTGAATCTAACTGATGAACCGGTGAAAAAATTCAATATTCCCTTCACTGATTGATTCAGTGACATTTCCCACTGATTCGTCAGTCATTTTTCCCACTGTTTTCTCAGTGGTTTATTTTGTGACTGACGGACCATTGAAACATCTGAGCAACTTGATCCGTCTCTGAATATTTTTGACTGATGTATCAGTGAAACTGCGTGTGAAAATGGCCGCTGAACAACTTGTATCAAGTGAAGTGACATCGAATAAATGAATGAAACAACTACAAAATACTTTCTAAAACGTGTTTCGTCTTTCATAACACCATTTTACTGGGTAATATGAACACACAGCCTTTCCTTCCGTTTTTAAGTCATTCATTTCGATTCCATGTAATCGTCAATGCACTCTGAAGGTATAAACTGCATTTAATGTGGCGAAGAGAGTGCACTCATATATACTAGAGAATGCACTCATATATACTATTCGTCTTAACAATCCTAATGGTACCAACCAAACCAAACACGAAAAGTAAGAGCATACAACTTCAAACTCGTGTTATTTCAACTTGGTGTGGTAGCTCAGGTGAAAGACAATGGCTCAGAGTCGAAGGATGCGCGAGTTCAATCTCGGCCACCTGCGAATCTTCTTTACTTGATTAAATCACGGCAACTTGCGCAATATAAATAGTAAACTACCGTAAATATGTCAATTTAACGAAATTATTTGCCTACATTCAATAAAAACTATAATTAACTCGCCACTGCAGTCAGCTGTCACTTATTCGATGAGTGAAATTGTTTCACGTCACTAATTCAATCAGTGACATTTTTTCGCTGAAACAATTCTCGTGAAATAACTTTCAGTTTCCCTTGTGAAAGTTCCTGCAAAAAATTTTGTTTATGTTATTTGTACCGGATACATGAGAAGCTACAATAGATGCGTGCCCAGTCGTATCCGATAAAACTGTACGGACGCCGCTCAAAGCCACGTCCAGTCGAGCGCCTTCGCGTAGAGGCGACAATACTTCACATACGTCTGTCGGCGTCGACCCTACTGCTTCAGCGACTTTTGCCCCTGACTCACACAAACATATCCCTCACCAGGACATTGTCTTAACCCTTTCAGATGCACATTGATTGACAGTTTCAGATGCTGCGAACAAAATAATCGTGATGCGTGCTTTACTTATGTCCACAAAACACTTGTTTCGTTTTCGCAGCCAATGAGCTGTAGGCTGTATGTTCAGCTAATAATGACCTGGACCAGTAAGACGGTTTGCGAATCATTTACCCACGGGTAAGATCATTGGTCATTGAGCTTTGCAGTGTGTAGTAGAGACCAAAAATTACGTACACGTGCGTAATGTACACAATTGTGTACACTGGGTCAGAATGGGATAAAATGTTCTGTGTACTTTATATGATCTATTCATTGTTTCTTCACACTTTTTGAATCAACATTTTGAAGAATCACCCCACCCATGAAGTGTCTACTTGTTTCCTTAGTATGCTACGTATCACAAATGTTTTACACCTTTGTAAACTTAAAAGTCTCTTATTAGTGGTTGAATTGAACTTTTACCTGTATTTGATTTCCAAACTACAATATTTCACTTACAATTCCTACGAATAAAAACAATGAGAAGATACGTGTGTGGATAATGCCCAGTGAGAAATAGTTTACGTGCAAAATATTATTAAACTGAGTGTGCACGAATGGGGCACGTTGTTTCTTGAATGTAGTTTTGTAGACTCGTTTAAGCTATGTTTGCACGAGGCGGAGGAATAGCCAGAAAATAGTACTTAAACACTGCTTAAGAGAAGTTGGGAGTAACCGTGAATGGACTATTTTCTGTGATAATGCGGAGCGATAGTGTGCACAGACAAATGTCTAATGGCTGTTCACGATATAGTGACCACTTTAGAAATCAACCTTAGGAAAAAAAGACACTGCCCCTGCCTGCATATACTTTAACGGTTACACTGAGTGACATGCGTACGGTTAAGTTGGTAACGATGGATGGAAAGTAGTTCCTCATCTTAAAGTCAAATAAAAAAGTGTTAGATAACCATCTGTAATAATTTAAATGATTTATTTCGCTTTCTGTTTTTGTAATGCATCAAAGTGTAAAACGTAGAATATTTGTAAAATATTCACTTTTGTAAATATTTCACATTTTCACTTGACCAACGCATGAATAAAGTGATGAGACCCATGGAAGGGTTGATTTTACATAAGGCGGAAGAATACACAACGTGCATACAAGTAAATCTTAAGCAGGGTTTTCGAAAGTGCTCATTTTACCGTGAACAGTCTTTAATGTGCTTGCAAAAAAAATATTATTGGGGCATTTATTTAAACGTGTGTGTTGTAGTAAAATATATTATGCTGTGACGAAGTTAATAACAGCTACCATTACAAATTTTTATATTGTTATACTGCAAATATACTGTTGAAGTGATAGTGTTAATAAGTAACGTTGCCGCAGCCAAATATTTTATTACGCTAAAAATAACCGGGAGAAAGAAATATTCAGTATTACTGCGATGTTGAAATATTGTCCTGGCAACACGAGTATACAGTGGCTTGACGGTGTAAAATGGCGGGTACTAGTGGTTGCGAGTCGTGATCACGCCTTAGCTGAGCGGCCTGCCTGATCACACCTTCACATATATATCCAGGACACGGACCGTGATTGCTGAAATTAGTTAATGAAATCGCAAACCACAGAAACCCTCTCCATCGGCCAGTAAACGGGGACGAAGCAGCCGATATAGGGCAATGTAGCCTGTGGGCGCTGTCTTTTGCCGTCGGGCCACTGGAACGAGAAGACTACTTAAGATGGGTATGTCCGGGCGTCGACTTCCGCCATACATCTCAACCTCCGGAATCATGAACAAGGAGGGGACTCTCCAATTAGACTTTACTCAGAATGTGGCAGGATAAATCTTTATAATTTAATATAAATTAATAGTTCAGTATATTTGTATAGCTCCCTCGCGCACATTAAATCGTGTTTATATTGAATTATTATTGGTATAGGCTGTTCACGGTAAAGTGAGCACTTTTGAAAGCCCTTTCATTTGAAATAGTAGTCAATAAATCTATTTTAGTTTACCTTTAGACGTTAACATCCGAGTGCTATGTAATATACATATTGTGTTTATTACTTGCATGGCAATAATTTATTTAAAAAGTTGGTTAAAGAATAACATATTGCTGAAAGGAAAAAGTGCTCACTTTACCGTGATAAGCCTATACAACATTAATGTATAAAAAAAACCGTTTTAAATACTGTTAATTACATAACTGTAATCAATAACTTGCCACGACCTTAGAGCCCTATTTAAGGTATGATTATGAATCATAAATCATATCATAATGTAGTGAACAGCTATAACCTCATAAAATGAAATCATTATATGTAGATTTGAAAGAATACTATAAAAACTAAATAGCTTAGACCATCTGTCAAGCCTTGCAAGGCAGTTTACATTTGCCATACATGCATATATTTCTAGAGCACAATTATTTCGACGTAGTCACGGCTAGCACTGCCGTGTCGGGCCCTCGCACTACGTCGGGTTCACGAACTACCTGCCGGGGGAGGGGTCAGATCCCCGAGAGCGGTAATACGTGCATGCGTGAGCGCGATGCAAGCCGATGCCGCGCTGCCACGGGCCAATAAATCAACCCCACCCTCGTGCCGACCCTTCACCCGGGGCATCAACGATACCCACCACCCGACACCCCTTACCGGCAACGCGAACCCTATTTGCCTTAGACTTCCACAGGCCGGAACAAGACACCGCGGCGCTTCGATGTTTGTTTTCGCTATATACGCCCGGCCGAAATAAACAGCGCTCTTCGCGACGGGATGCTCGCACTATTGCTGCAACACTAGTCGGCTCCTATCGTCTTCCCGTGTGCTGGATGAACCCGCAACGTCGACACAGAATCGCCGAGTGTACAGAAGCGAGAGACTCCACCCGCTCCCGTCAGTGCAGTTATTTCACAAGCTAAACAATATGGCAGCGTATTAGCTTCTCTGTGAAGGAGTGTCTTTCGTCACATTTTGATTACGTTTCTTTCTGTTTCCTATATTTCCGCATCGCAAATGTTGGCGTTATATATCTGTAACGCGAGAGTGTGGTAAACGTATTCATTACATTCCAGCCTGCGACTCGGCAAGCAAGTAGCTGATTATCGCCTTGTTCCCGCGCTGAAGAATGGAGGGTGTTCCGCCTGCGGTCGCTGCTACTTGCCAAACGGAGCCGTTGTGCGGGTTGCATGCTGATGAAAATTAGGCGTTTCTCTTTCGTTGCTACGAGCCGTCGTTGGTTATTTTATTATGATTGCCTGTTCCTTATACCATAGTGGTACTTTATTGTGATTAGTTTTGGATGGTGTAATGTGATCTTATTGTATGTAGAGTATTCTGGAAGATCTCCGACATGGCCTTGCGATGCTAGGCGTGGGCAGAGGGTGGAGGGGGTTGTATATAAGCTGGTGCGCGAGGTGCATATGCTCTGATTTGAGTAAGTGTCGGGGTGAATTTTGTCTTTACAAACACCCTGTGAGTTATGGGAGTCTAGGCTCCCGGTATCACGACACGCAGGCCATTCGGTGGCGTATGAGGGTTCGGCGGCGGCATATGCTCTGTTACCACAGACCCGATATGTGAGCTCCACGCATAACAGGTTAAAGTGCCTATATTATGGAGGGCGAGGGCGGGGTGGGTTAACCGCCCCTAACCCTGACCCAATCAAATTATTACAACCTGGGATGACAAGCGCCTCGGTCTGTACTTCCCCCCCGCTGAGAGGCCTAGCCTCAATGACGATAAATCGGCGATATTCTCTGTTACAGCCTATGGCTCCAGATACTGGCCGCTGCGAGGTAGCACAGCATTAGGACTAGACACATATGTCCCCAAGGGCTTATGTTATCATTAGTTCACTTAGGTTAGTAGTATATGGTCTCCTAGGTTATGCATAGTCCTTCCTTCTACAGGTCACTATCGTATTTCACGGATCATGTAAAAACCAGTGGGTTTTGGCCCTGTTAACACTCACTGGCAGCCCACTCCTTTTCCTTTTAATTTTCAGGGAATCCACTGGGGATTCAAGGGGAAGAGGCCCAATAGCGCCACTTCTCTCACCAGAGTGATGCACACTCTGGTTAAGCCAGTGTAAATCAACAAGCGTTCCAAATATAGCGCTCCCTCTCTACTACAGTCTTTCATTTCTAATAATAAAGAATTATTCCCAACCTCTGTCTCCCGTTGCATTTCTATTTAATGCATTTAATGATTTTGAATTCTTTCCTGTCGACTGGGTTTTTACGGTGTCTAAGCCGGTTTTTCCCAGTCTCTCCTATCGATAGCTTAGCTATAAGTACACTTAGGGAGGTAGTCATGGCCCCAATTGCAGGCCATGGCTGCCCCAAATCCCTTTGCCACGGTGCATGTCTCCTTGCATGTTTTCCTTTCCTTGTAGGCGTAAGGAGTTCGTCCTGAGATGCAATTAGCTCCCGTCCTACCAACCAGGCTTCCACATAACACTTACATATAGGATAGTTAGAAAAATCGCCTCTGGGAATGGTCTCGTGACAGCGCGGCCTTCCGGGGGCACATGAGAGATTGGTGATGGTCTTTGGGAAACTAATCTATGGAGACAGCGCCGGCATTTGCCGGAGTTACAGCGCTTCACACCAGTGGCTATACTCTTTGTGAGACTACTAGCCTAAAGTTAAAGTATGTGTCGGGACTATGCTGGGGCGATGTTGGGACTTAATCACACCGAGAGGTTTTTGGTACACTTTAACGTTTCCTGGATTCTGAGTCAACCGTGGTAAATGGGAGTTTGCCATTTGTGGAAATACAGGGCCGTGTTATATTTATTTAAAGGGAAAGAACTCTGGGGCGCGAGTTGAAGAAAAGGGTGTCCTGGGAAGAAGTAAGGGAACGGGGATTTTGGAATCTTCTACTATCGCCTCTGTGTTGAGGACTCTGTGTGTGGGTGAGATCAGATAAAGCACTGCCAGCATCGAAAAGTGTTTGGTGGGGAGAACATATCCCGGCTGTGTTCTGGTCACGAGTGGCATGGAGGAGAAGCAGTACATATTCCCTAGGTGGTATGGTGAGGAGAATACCCTCGGCTTCTTATTGTGGAGAGATTGAATTGAGTGAAATTTTATGAGTACTACCAACAGAGGTCGGAGTCTTTGTATAATGAAAAGGGGGGTGGGGGAGAGCACACGGATGGTGAAAAGGAGCATACTTTATGGCAATCACCTCTCGGGTAGCCTCTCGTTTATGTTTAAAGATATATATTTTTAGTAATTTCCTTATTACGCCATATTATGGTAAATTATAGAAGACACATCCATATAAACTATTTATTGTGAGAGGATTTTGTACCTTTTTGTGGCGTCTATAATAGGTCTTTAGTAAAGTGTCGTGAAACGATTGTACGAGGAATAATACTTTTTATGGGGATTTAATTTTAATTTTTATCTATCGTATATCATTTTGGGTGTCGTATAAGAAAGAGAATGTTGCAGAGACCATAATTATATAGCAAAAATTAAATTATATTGCTTATTTGTGCAATAGCATGTCACCTTTCGTGGAAGCAATTGTGATCAAATTTCCTTTATCCTGTTTCTTGTGAACGACTGTAATTTTAGCTTCCATTTCCTTTCTCATCGCATGACTCTGAGAGTAGGAGGAGAGGAGGTTTGAGATGGGAGTTGGAGCGGTTGGGCTGTAGAGTGATACGCCGTCACAATTGAGAAATGTTGAAAGCCTTACTTAACGCCGTCGCTAAGTAATCGGCATGTTTTCGTGCGAGTGAGGCATAAACCGATGAAGCGCTACGGCAGACGCCGACCGGCGTATGTAAAGCAGTATATGCGTAAGGTGCTCTTTCTGTCGGTGAATCGTTAGAACGTGACTTTGATCGGCGACTCTGCAACTTTATTGGACGCGACTCTCTAGCTAAGTGCCAGTGCACGCCTCTATCATAGTTTCATGTGTATCCTTTCGTATATTTTGAGATACAGCAGTTTGAATAAGCCGTTTTTAGCTATGTTGGAGGGCAAGCAAGTAATGTTTCCAATGTAAGTTACGTGATGTCAGTAGAGATTATGGAGACTTTCGGCCATAGGCACCTGGCGTCGGAGCTTGTAGCTGTTAATGCATCTTGGAAACCCGACTTCAAAATTCGAAAAATTCCAAAAAAAAATCCAATTATTTTATTGTAAAAATTAGTTAACATTTCCTGTCCCCCAGAAGTTATTTTTCCCTAAAAGATTCTTTTTTGCTTAAAAATTTCCTTTTTACCTTAAAATTTCCCTTTTCTTTTAAAAAGTAAATTTTTCTCTAAAAATTTCTAAAAAATTTTAGAGAAATTTATAAAAAATTAAAAAACTGCTATAAAATTGTTTAAAAACTATCTTTAAAAATATTTAAAATTTTATTCCCCTGGCAACCACTTTCCTTAACAATTTCCTTTTTCCTTTAAAATTTCCCTCCTTCCATTAAAATTTCCCTTTTGTCCTTAAAAAATTCCAAAAAATTGGAATAAATTCATAAAAGCCAGCAAGCATATTATGTTACTGACTACTACCACCACAATCTTAGATGTCAGTGATCTTTGATGTTGGTATGTTAACGTTAAACATCGCAAAAAAAATTAATATGAACAAATTAAACAATTAACGAAAACTTGTTTTTACCGATCTTTCTATCAATCAGCACCACGATCGCAATCAGCTCCACAATAATTACTGCAATCTGCCCCACAATCACAATTTTTCCATCAATTATCAATCCATAAGTTGGTCGTCTTTCTCTAGCCATACATATTAAAAAAAAAGATTTACCAATCATCTCCGAAATCTGTACATGTCATCAGAATTAATTTTATTGTATGCAGTCAACTATCCGGGCAATTTAATAATAAAGTCTTTATTATCATTCTCTATTCGCACAGTACCACTTTAAAGTTGTGAGGGATGAAAAAATACGACACAAAAAGTACAGAAAAAATAATAATTTTATAATAATAATCAATTACTAATTTTTAATTACAATTTCAGAAGAAAACAGTTCATAGCTTCGTGCGATATATCCCCGTTACTTCATATTGCTAATGATGGAATATATATATATATATATATATATATATATATATAAAGAGCGAAAAATGCCTGCTTTTTTGAAGCTCAAGCAAATACCTGAGTCTGTAAGTTCATTCGTGTCTTCGGGAAATAGGTAGCCAGTATTATCACCGTATTCTGCCTTCTTCATGTCGCATGTTGCAGCAAATATGTTGATGGGTTGTGCCAGTGCATCGAGAAAATCGCCATCATTGCTTCAACATTATCACAGTCGTCATAATCATTATCTTCATCACTTTCACCATAGTCATTTTCATCTATGCTGTCTTCATGATCAATAACCACACATCAAATTCCTCTAATCTATTGATGACGTCTGCTGCAAATTCTCCAAAGAATCTCACTGTCTTTTTATGAGACAAAATACTTTTCTGTAGTGATTTCGTCATGTCCTGGGGCTTTATTATTAATTTCTTTCATGATTATATCAAACTCTTCCACTGTGTATTCAACTGTAGGCGGGATGTCTGGCAACTCTTCCAAACAGCATCGCTTCTCTTCATAAGCCTCTGTTTCTCCGTCCAAACTATCATCTGGAAGGACAGATGTAACTAGTTCTTATCATTCTCTTGACCAACGATTATTATTCTGCACTGTATAATTAGGCTCTTCACATACTGGTTATGTTTCAACTCGTTTGCAAGGCTTTTGTATACCAGCCCCCAAGGAACTTCATGTCCCTTATTCGTTACGAAGTTCCTCCATTTTCTTCAGTTCCTCCTTTCTTCTTTTCCTTTAGAAGTTTTGAGTAAGTCTTTCTTTGTCGATGGTATTCTTCTACCATACGATGCATATGTGTTCTTCTGTTATTCATAAGCCTTCGAGTTTTTCTGAAACTTTTCCTCATTTCTTCTAACTCTTCGTCCCACCATTTGTTTAATGGAACTCCAGGTTTAGAAGTTCTTAAGGTAGCACTACAAGTGTATAGAATCAACTCGGTGACTTGTTCATCTCGGATGTTCATATATTCTGAGTATTTGTCTCGGTACTTTTAGATATCCTCCAACAGTACTTCATCGAATCTCTTCCAGTCTGTACCCCATTGGATGTAGGGTATTCTTGGTACCTGAGATTCTTCTGGGCTGAAACAAAAATCAAATAAAAGACAATTAGTTTGTGATCACTGGTAGAATCTTCAGTCACCATCCAGTCTGTAACTAGTCTGGCCGCCTTTCTTGAGTTAATCGTCACAGCTAGATGTGACTCTGTGCCATGCGCTGGAGACACATACATGGGAAGGTTTCCAGGTTCGTTGGCGACATGGAAGTGGTTCGCCAATAGATAGTGATTAATCGCCATGCCATGCTCATATGTTGATGTTGCATACCAGAGACTGGACTTCGCATTTATATATGCTCCAATAAAACGTTGCTCCCTTCCCAGTGATCGTAACCACTCATCCCAATTTTCCAAATGTACTCGGGTATCATCCGAGTACTGAAAATCGTAGGATCCCAGATAGTATGATTTCTTATTATGGCAGATCATTATACAGATGTGATGATCGGACATAAGGCTGTACATTGGCATACAGTTCAAATGTTGTACTCAAAGTCTTATTCCTGACGTGGGGTTGGTTCTGGATGAGATTACATTTCCAGGTAATCCAAGAAATATGTCATATTAATGTGTATGATGCTTGCATTAGTATTACATCTATTTATCTTTCGTTGGCGATGACCGCTACCTCTGATGTTGCAACAGCACTTCGTTGCAGGTTTATTTGCCCTATTCTTAATTTTTTGTAGTGCTCTGATTCATCTCCATATTCTGTCATTTCTAGTTCCGCTGTGAATGCCTTTTCATAATGTGGACACTTTTTGAGTCCACTCTATGTGCATGCTCCTTTTTATCCCTCAGGAAATTAGCACATACAGTACTATCCTTGTTCCCTTTACATTTATCCTAGTTGGAAAACTTATGACCCTCTAATACACACGTGGGACATCTTTCAGTACCTTTACAATGTTTACTTTGGTGCCCATATTGTTGATACTTGCAGCACTGTGATGGAACCAAAATGTCCCAAATTTTGCAAGCTGCATATCCAATGTAGCTGTTTCTTGTCGTATCAGGATATTTCTGAATTTACATGGCCCTTCAATCACTGTATTCACATTTCCTTGTTTCGTCCTGTAAGTCGAACAACTGTACCCATCAGAAATTCTTCCTTGTTCACCCATTTATATTTAAATTCTGTTTCCAGATTTTCGGCAACAGGATATCATTGTCCTTCTTTCTCGGTACATAATGCAAGATGACATTTTCATATTCCAAGTTCCTTCAGCTTCTCACTGCTCTTTACCTTATTCATGGTTGCATCATCTCCGGCTTCTATCAATACACATCCACCTTTAACTCTTCGGAAGTTTTTAACCTTTCATCCTCCTTCATCTGGATTTGCTTTTTCTTGAATTGCATGTTTAGTCTCTTCACTACTTTGGCCATCTTTGTCTGGATATGCTTGTATTATCTTTTTAGGATATTTACTTCCTGTGCAATTTACTTTTCCGATTTTGTCACATGAGAAAAGGTTGGTGTTAGATTCTCATCTTCTTTAACCATTTTGATACCTTCCTTCAAACAGTTCTCCATACATCTTGCATATTCCTTTGATTAGGCATTCTGTTACAGAGCTCTGTCCAAACATGGTTTTAGTTTATACAATTTTGGGATAAAATAGTTAGCATTTTATTTACTAACTTTTTTCTTCTCAAGTGTACAATAGTTAAAAAGCTTGATGAGAAGAACTTATGCCTCTGTTCTGATCTCCTTAAGGACAGCATCCATATCGCCATGTGAATCACCTCCAAAGCTCTCTCTTTTATAACCTATTAATCTTTATTTTCTTAATAGGTATCCATTATTGCTGTAAATATATCTTCTGATTGTTATCCTTGATTAAGAGGAAAACCCATTTTCATCCAATTCAGTATGTCAGAACTAGGTTTTCTCAGTTCATTCCAGTTGGTTTCTTAGTTCATAATCAGGTTTAAGGTATATATATAGCATTTTCTTTACTTATCTGAGAGGCTAGCTTCCCTAGCTCTTTTTATCGGCCTTGGCTTGTGCCATGCCACTTCTTGGCAGGCTCATTTGTGAATATTGTCCACAAATCTTGTTCATTCATTGTCACAGTCAGGTCAAATCAACACACGCTAATTTTCGCATTTAGGTTAAATAAACACACATATGTTCAGACAATTTAAACATTTTGCTCTCTTGGCTCACACTTCGTATGTGCAGTGGCTTTTGGCTACGAAAAGGCCCTTTGCCCTAGGCCCACGACCGACACTAATTTCTTCTATTGATCGCCCTGTTCCCTATTTCGATTCTGTGCTCTTCACTATTATGTGCCAGTATGTTGGCTGTCCACAATACTCGCCTGTGTTTCCAGGCCAGCAGCACTGCAGACGTGGCCAACAATATGATTGAATTAGCAATTTTTATGTTTAGCCAATCAGAATCGTACGTGACAAAAGCAACCCACATAACCTGGAAATATGAACTAGAGTGGAGATCATTTACACATAATTATTTGTGGTTACTGCCTGTGTAATCGTTTACTCGTGATATCTTATAGACGGGGAAACCAATGCCAACAATGGTCATTTATATCAACAAATCTGAAAAGGTTAACTAAAGCGAATTCAATAACCCCTTCCAAGAAAGAAAAAGTGACAATTAACAGTTATTTAAATTAAGAGGATATTTTCTATCTATTGAAATAGTTACTTTCATACGATTTTACAATATGACATAATTTAATACAAGATGCAAATATAGTTTCCCGCCAAAACAAACGTCACTTGGCTCTGATTGGCTATTTCGTCTTGACTCCTACTTAAGATATAAAATGTAACGATCTCTTAAGTCACTCCAAGATCGCACACAACCCGTCAAGACCCGCACACGGTAGTCATAAACTAATACCATTGAATATGCATTGAATCATATCTTAAGCACACAGTGAACTTATTCTGTTAAGTAAATCGTAAACCCACCTTAACACCGCCGTTACAGTGTTGGAGTGGAGTTGCTCTCAAGACCCCGATGTCGAGAGCCGCCCAGGCACCTAACATCGGAGTGTTGAAAGCCGATGAGGGTAAAGCGAGGCGAGTATGGAGCAGCGCCGGAATTAAAAGAGGAAGGGGGTATACGGGAGGTCCCCGAGAGTACCAGATGACCAGCGGCGTAAAGTTGCCTTGAATTCTCGGGAGGTATGGCATACTAAACTAAAAACATTTATTTGGCCAGCCACCATTTTGAAAATATGTGCCTGATGGTCTGAATCATATATGGTTAGTGCGACTAACCACAACACACTACTGTGCCAACTTTTGAGGAAATTGTCTGAGTGGTTCATGAAATATGATGAAAGATATTTATTATTCAGGTGATGCTCTCTTCCCAGTTTGAGTAAAAGAAGGCGGGAACATACATGTTGAATAGTCGTCACAGATATTGTCAGTCTAACAAAGTTGGTCAAGATCGGCCAAATGGCTCGGTAGCTATTGCTGTGACCCCGTATTCGCCAGATGGTCACGCATTCATTAAGGTTTAATGCGAAGTTCGGAAATGGCAAGACACTTTATACAAGTTACTACATTAATTAACTCCAGATATCATACAAGCAATTTAGCTTATTTGCGATACAATACAGTCAATACTTCAAGTACTGATCACTGTTATCTTTACGTTACAAGATCTGAGAACAAGTTAATTAGAGCTTAATATCGCTCTTAAGGCACTGTCAGAATCAGCCTCACTATCCTTCGCCTCACGTAACCTGGGACTCCCTATGGGAGAGATAATTACCCAGCAAGTCGGCGACGACTACGATGAGGTTCTCTCAACGGCTGCTTCCTCCCGGAGTCGATCCCGGACCGCAAGAATGGCGGTCCTCTCAGCAGCGATGTCACGGGCAGGGCCTCCGGCGTGGTCAGGAACAAGATGACCTCGAGCTACCACCGCTCGCCCCTTATATACGCTGGAGCCAGACCTTGTTTAGGCAACCATTCCCCCTGGCTGTTTTCATGACTCTTGTTGCCGAGGCCGGCTTCCTCCTCTCAGCATCTGAGCTCGGCCTGTCAACAAGTACCCTGTGGCAAGGGTACTTGATGCATTAAACTGGTAAACGTCAAGGGTAGATCGCAAAAGCGTTACTCGTATACCAAATATTTTGATAATTATTCGTGTAATTCCAGAGATGTGGCATTACGGCTTAATTTTTATGCTGCAACATTTTACAAAATATAGAACGGATGAAAACGCGAGTCTTTAAATTTGATTCTGGCAGTATCGACTTTCGAGGCACCAATTTAGTTTAAATCGGTTTTATAGTTCGTGAGATATATCACGTAAACCTTTAAAACGTTTCAATTTTCAAACAGGGCATCGGACGAAGTCGGTGGTTATATAAGTAGTACTTAATAATCGATATCAGTATTAGGGAGTACACACACTCAAACACACACATAAGCGGTAAGGTGATATCATTATAGATTATTTTCGAAGGAAAAAAAAATGTAAAAATGGCATAAGTAATCACGTGATTACTGTTATTCAGGTGAAAATGCCATACGGCTCCTAAACCATCAACCCTCTTCAAACATTGCGGGGACATTTAAAATAAAAGTTAATTTTTCTCAAGGAATTATCCGCGTTTGTTCTCCCTCTTTCTTCCATGACCGATATTTTTTTTAACTTGTCTACATGACCAAACTAATAGTTTCCCGACAGTCGGTGTTATCGGTCACCCGACTGTGTCTATAGGGAGATTTTGTTCCTCCAGTCATTATGCGACACATATTGAACGCAGTAGCAGATTTGTCAAGTAAATATTGGGCTTGGGTGTGTTGGGGACACGGCCGTTTGTTTTGCGTAAATACGTCTACGTTGACGCGCTCGGACGCCTTGATGTTTATTTTACGTTCCCGGCACCGCTTCAGTTAAGACCTCCAAGTTAAGCGTGGCCCTAATATTTTCACTCACCCTAAGTCGATTTCAATATAGCACAGTAAAATTTCTGCTCATGAATCTAATTTGACTAAATATGTTAACAATCAAAATTGTAATAATTTTGAAAAAGAAATATAAAAAAAATGAAACTAATGATTATACTACAAATGAAAGTTGTATGGTTATCACTGGATTTCTTTCGAGATGCTCTTCCCAACCGTATACGATTTCTGTATTTCAACTTGGCTCTTTGACGAGTATAGGCCAAAATTATGTTTAGTTTTATTATTTTTTTACATTAAACGCATACAATTACACAATAACCATGCCACAAATGTTTTTATACACGCAATCGCTTGATCTTGTCTAGAGCCGTCTATTAAAACCTAAGGGAGCGTCGTAGCTTCTCCTAGTCAACGTTATACTACGCGGAAGTTATGAGACGCGGCGAAACGAACTCAAAATTGCGCCCCCCTCCCCTCCCTTGCTCACCACGCACGATGCTTCACAGTCCTCACTCAACGTATCATTTTCTTTGATCCTTTGGCAATCGAGTGGTGTAATTGAATTTTGAATGTAGACGATGTATTCGGAGCTGCGATGCCGAATTGTATCCCGCGAGTTTGTTATCAACGGATTTTCTTGATTGCACCCCACTATGGTTGCAAATTTAAAGACGTATTCACGTCAAAAACCATGTTGAAAATTTATACAATTGGTGGTAGGTGAATTTGAATATAGAGCTGAAGCAGGAATTATAGACAATAATCCAAAATACTAAGAGTTTATATGATTTTATATAACGTGTAGTTCAAAGAATATCTACCAACGCTGTGACACCTGTTGCCGTTGAAAACTTATATAACGGATCTAATCAGGGCCGCTGATATCTTCTTCATTAGGTTTCTGACACGGCCTCAGTTTTTAAAACGCGCCATAAAAATATGTGGCAAAATTTACGGAAAGTATTCCTTGATATTCAGAACCTAAATCACACTGTTTACAAGGAATTCACGCGAAAACGATTTTACGGAGACGAGAATGAATACGCGTCATTACTCTTACTGTTCCTTATATACGTGTATTACAAGCACGGCCGGTTTGAAATAGCCTAGTGAATTTAAGCTACTTAGTGTCGATCGTTTCATCATCTGCAGCCATTCCAACTATTCAAAAATAAAATTTAGCGAGAATTTCTCGCCAACGGCTGTGTTTAACAAAATAAAAAAGGAGGAAATTTTCCGCTAATTTTGACATACTAATTACTAATGTGCCTTTAAAAGATGGGAGAGTAAATTGAACGTAAACTAAGGATGGCAAATGTAATAAAACTCATGAATTAATTTCAGGATAGTCGTAGTTTATTTCTCAAGGATCGCAGATCTTGGTAGAGTACACATTGTCTAGTAGGTTACGAGCTGAAATATTTGCTGATTTATCAACACCAAACTATTGGTTCAACTCCAAAACCGTGTGTCGCCCAAAGGAAATTTAACATAGCTGTCAGCTTTATTCACTTGGACCCTACCTAAATTCTTCCAGAAATTTGACGAAGTACAAGTGAAGTTTTGAAATCACACTTCACGATTACCATAGTCAAGTACAAGTTTTTGTTGGAGAGTGATGCTGGATTTACATTGACGCGATGGGCGTGACACGACGGAAATAACGCTTCACCCAATCACAGACGAGTATTTTGTGACGCCGACGCGACAGAAATCTCGGGTGCGACGAACTCTCTGAATAGAAATATTTTCTAATTTTGTCGAGCACGACAGTCATTAATAAACGAGTATATTTTTATTGCTGCAATAGTGGCACCATGTTTTGTTGGTAACATTTGCAATAACACGCGAAGCATTGAGTGTGTTTATTTTTTGGACGATAGGCGTCGTTCGTAAATTATATAAATACATTTTTAAGGTCCTGCCACGTGCTACAAAACTACAAAACCTAAACATTAATGTAATTGGCTGTGTTGTAAATTCTTCTTCCTCTTTAATACCCTTAAACACAGACGGCCTTCTGAAACACTTTCGCGTATGCAGCCAGGAATTGTCATGATATAATTAATGGCGTCGCGTCAGTCGCGAAACAACGCTTTCATTACAACCACAATTTAAGGTCACGTCACGAGTCGTATCTGTCCCGTCTCGCCGATGTAAATCCTGCGTTACAACAAATTAGTTAAAATAGTGAACGGAAACAAAAATTTGTTTTCACAAAATTCGTGGCAGCAAAGAATTTTTCCTCACAAAATAAGCGTTTCTCGTGGCGAATTCGGGGCAAACTAATTGTGCGTGGATTTATGAAAATAAATAAATAAATATTTTTTGACTCAGCGATCATGTTGTGTAAACTAGAAATAAAGAATTATTTATACTTCAGATGAATATATCACCTCGTTTACCCAATATTTCAATCTAAAAATTTGATTATATGTTTCCAAAAAAAAAAAAAAAAAAAAATTATAATTTCAAAAGATTTATAGTATGAAATGTGCTTTAATTTTATTAATTTTCACACGTTCTCTACAATTTGTACACAGCCTGTGATATTTTTTTTGAACCGAAAATACTTTTGACGTTATACCTATAGCAACTATTTAAATTTGAGCATCACCCATACCGTATATTTGGAATATTTAAAAAATATAGATGAAATGTAAACACGTGGTAAAAATCCATTTGAATAACTCAAAGCAAAAATAAATTTAAATGTGGTTTGATTGTATAAAACACGTTTACATATGGGCATAGGCACAGAGTTATCACTGTTCTATCGTATCACCGACAGTATGCCTAAATCTAGCAAAACATTAACGACAAGTTAACGCAAAATTATCACCATGGTTTTATAGAGAGCTTATTTAAATTTTGCAAGAATTTCTCGGTCTAGAAGTTACACTCTAAAACAGAAACAACTATAACTGCCCCAGATCTGCAAATTTGACTGTAGATCTGATGGTCAAAGTGCTCCACCTGAATCGGTAAAATTATTCTGGAAATTTAGTCGCCCGTATTCACTCATTAAACAGTGATTTCTACTGTTTCCTAGCGAATTTCCCTTGCCTGGTAGAAAAACCTCAGTGCATTACACTGATTTGCCGGTAGATAATAGCTCATTAACTAATGGTTCACTTAAACAATCTTACTTGCTTAAATCAATTATTCAGATTTAGAGTGTAATTTATTTCGAAGTCATTGTAATTATTTTGGTAACATCAGTCGATATTGATTTTCGCTGAATGTTTCTATTCGCCATAAATACAACTATATCTTACAAGCGACCCACCCTGGCCTCGCTCCAGTGCGATTTACAAATATGACTTTATTTAGGTTTACAGCAAGTTTGTACACTAAATGCTTAAGGTAAATAACATAGGATTAATACTGTGTTGTTCATAAAGTCTTGATAAGTGAACCCCTATTATTAAAAAGACAAAAATTGTTACTGTGGGTCATACTTAAAAGATAAACATATGCTGTCGTGGTCTTTCTTGTAGACTTTTTTGATATATACTCTTCTGTAGTAAATTAATGTAAAGTATCTCTTTTATGGTTTAGTCAGAGTAAGCTGTGTAAGCGCCCGAAAAGCGGTTTTTTCCGACTTAATTAGAAAACGTCGACATTTCTCTACTATCTTTACATTAGATATTAATGTATTAGATACCAAAAACCTTCCTCAATAAATTCTCTAAATGATGGTGACAATCACATCAAAATCCATCAAGTAGCTAAGAAGCCTTAGCCGAATACACAGACACACCCGGCCGGGCGCCTTTGTTTTATACTATGTATAGATCTATTGATACGTGATATAGATTCACTCGTGATTCACTGTAAATGGTGACGTTATGATTCAACTGAATCTGTCATTTTCTGTATGAAAGCCAAGTATTTTCTTGCGGGTAATCAAAATCCAAATGAGAAGGTAACTGAAGACCATGTTTCTATTTGTATTGTCGTCTCTCAGAGAGACCATTTTGTGATGCGTAACCTTGCCAGACTAATGCAATAACGTGCAAAGAAGCGAGAAAGTAATTAAGTACGATGAAAAGCAGTTGATTCAAATGCGGAATGATAAACAAATGTTCTAAGATGAAACGTCCTTTGCTTCCATAATTTTTTTCGTAAATTCCTCTTGGCAATTTGAAAATCTGTGTGGAGGGAGACGCTCGTAGCGCCATCTCATCAGCTTCAGTAAGCAAATTATCTCTCAGACTCGAGCAAAACCAAAACAGTTATTCACTGAATGAAATTTTCTCTCCTCAGTCGCCGAGATAGCAAAACTAACAAGCTGCCAATGGCATCAGGCTTATAAGCACATTTAAAAAAAGCGCTTTTAATTTTTTTATAGTTGATCTCTATGAATGTTGGTTTAAAAATATATTGTGTTATATTCATAATTTTTTTTGGACGCTTTCAGTGTGAACAGCAAGGGAATACTAATGCTATTTGATTGAATTGTATTTAAATGTGTTATAGTGTTGCTCTTCTTACCTTCAGGGTCTAAGGAAAAAAACGTAGAAGGCGAATCCTAGACAGCAATAAGGTTTACGTTCAGCAAAGTTAATAATATGCAACCCTGGCTTTTTATTTTAACATTATTCTCGCAACTTGACCAAAATAAAAGCTCAATTCATTGAGTGGAATTGACTGTGAGCAAAACTAAACCCTTCAAGATTTTAATTGCTGTATTGTACCAGGACTTTGAAATTTTAAGACATTTCGATTATACGTTTAGCTAAGGTTATTTAATAAAAAATGTATTATTCTTGTTTAATGAATGCGGGTTTACGTCAGGGTAGATGAATCGTTACGAGTATTACGATATAGCCGGTTCAGGCATAAGGGCGTTGATAATAGAATTGTAGTATACGCAGCCACCATCTGGTTACGTCACCCGTCCGCCATCTTTTTTTCCTTTTTCCCTCTAAATTTCAATTTTTCCCGTCAAAATGGACCGAAATACCCTAAAAATTTCCCTTTTCACTATAAATTTCCCCATCTTCCCTAAAAATGTCCCTTTTTCCTCCAGAGCAGGCAAAAGGGATGAGTAACCCCAGAGACAGGGCTCTGGGGTTACACTGTGCCCCACCCTCCCTTATACCAGCGATGACAGAACCAGCGATGATAAGATCAATGATGGTAAATATTAATAAATACAGAAATAAATGATCACACAGTTACAGAACCAAACATACACTAATGAAAAATATATCGTTCGAAACCCCTAACAAGGGCCGATACTGAAAAATATATAAACATGGAGAGGCAACAGCTCCACTTGTTCTGAAGTCAGCTCCGCAAGCTCCATCGCCCCATAGCTCCATAGCTCCGAGCTCCATACCTAGATAGCTCCATAGCTCCATCGTTCCACCTCCACATCTTACACCTCCACCTCCACTCCTGCATGCTCCGCAGAAATACAGAAGTACGCAGTCCCACTGATTAAAACCACAGAAAAAATCCCCATGCAGAATTATACAGGCACCGATGAAAAATAATGACAGAAGTGCCCAGCCTACGATGTAAAATTGTAGAATCAACTACAAATATTATGAATAAATAAAGAAACAAATGCCCACAAACAGGCACAGAAGTATACACTCCTCACCAACGTAGAACAAATGTTAGAACCAGCTATGAAAAAAAAAACAATAGAAGAGACAGAAGTATACATCCCCACCAACGATGAAAAATACTAAATAAATACAGAAAAAAAGACGCTCCGCACAGGTACGCAGCCAACCAATGACGAAAAATGTTGAACCATTGACGAAAAAAATACAGAAAAAGAAATGCCCACGCATAATTATACAGGCAGCGATGAAAAAATCTTTAGAATATGCCGAATTATACACACCACCAATGCAAACTTGTAGCACCAATGAAGAACAATATGAATAAATACAGAAGTATGCAGTTCACCAACGATGAGAAAAAGGCTAGTATCTAAGATGAAAACATGTAGATCCAATGGCGAAATGTCAGGCCTAATGACGAAGAATTACAGAAAAAAAGATAGATGATGCTGAAGTATACAGCCCATCAACAATGATAAAACCAGTAATAAGTAAACATACAGGCATTAACATCGAAAAAAATCACCTCCCTAGGCAGATGGTTCGAAGAACCAGCATGAAAAAAATATACTACCAAAGTAACGTTACATGGAAATGAATAAGTAGTAAAAAGATGGAAGAAATATTTTTAAAAACCACAGAATAAAAACAGCCATGAGGGAAAATGGAAAGTAAATCGATGTCCGCAAAAGCATGAATTAAACAAGGTATAAATATATGTATCGTGTTACCTCCAGATGATTTTCGAGGGTACGATATAGCCACTATTTTTTTTTGCACCTCACAATTCCGAAAGGCCGATGGAATCTTCCAGGAATCGACTGTAAACCCTGGTCAATCAGTGATGTAAACATGGAATTGGGAAAGCAAAAAAGTAATGGTAAACACATCTTGTATTGTAGCACCTCACATCAACCACATTATTATGAACTTATTTGTTTCGTTTGGGGAGGAGTGAAATCGCTTCAGATTTTACACTCCCGAGGTGAGGAACTGCCCTTACATCCTGGCCTCATTCACCCTCTCTCAGGAACCAACACACTTTATTGCATGCTGACCCTCTTTCCAACTACGTCATCATTGTATATGGCTGATCGAGTGGTAGCTGCATAGCAAGACAAGCGATCAGGGGACTTGGTGTATCGCTGTACACAGATGTGAGTAAAATTCATGGTCTAATAGATATATATGAATAAAATTTTTGTCTATGTCACATTGTATCCATATGGTAGTGTGTGTATGCCATCGTCCCGTATCTGCCACTTGTCATCCGTCCATGTCAGGGCCAATTTATATATGCATTCTGAAAATAATTCATTTTGTGTGATCGTATAGTGGGGACATTAACTAGCATCGTGTAGTGCTGGTCCAGAACAGAAAGGAAATCTTGGCTAGTTTTATTTTTTACAACACATGACTGAATACTATTTGCTCGTTTTGTGAGTGTGCCCCCGCATTTGTATGTGTACAGTTTTGCCCATAGTGACACGAATTCTGTAATAATGTTACCATCGCACTCGTCCTTGAATTTCCCAACCACTTTCTTGTTTGTGTTCAAGTAGCAGGGGTGTGTGGAGGGGTAGGCACTGGTGTCAAATTGGGTTTTAAATTTCTGATCGCAAGCCAAATCTTGGTAAAAGTCTGGGGTTCGAATCTGTAACAGGTACGAGTCAGTGTCGGTATACAGGAGCTCAAGATCATTTCAATACCAGACCATCATCACATCGTTATAGAAATTATACATTAAGGTTTTTGACAGGTCGAGGACATGGAACCCTGAATAGATAGGTTTATCAAATAGAATGTATTCGTGCTGGAGATGGAGGAGGGAAAGATTTTCTTTGTATATTGTCCTGTTTAAGAATGATGGTTTTGCTACCAGATTTAAAGACGTTTTTCACTGCACACTAGCTCCATTTTTAGGTGTTTTCTTTAATTTTCTATAAGTTTTCCTAATGTTAGATTATTTGCCAATTAAAAAAAATCCTTCTTGAATTTGTTGGACTTTGTTAGAATATGAGTACATAATGTATTTTTGTAAGCTTCAAGCCAAGTTCGACAGCCTGTTTTAGGTTGCGGTAGTGGACGATGTATTTCTTCTTGTTGGAGCCTGGGGATGCTGGTTAACGGGAATAAACGGTAAATCACAATGTTCTTCGTGCAGAGTCGTGGGGTACTCCACATCGATCTCGAGAATATAACCTGTCACCGCGTCGTCAGGTACGGACATTACGTCGGTATTAATGTCGACCCATCTAAAATTACGTACTGGGAGCGGCAAACGCATGGCCGAGTCGTATAGATTGTTTGCATCGAGGTATGGCAGGTATGTTGTCGGCTTTCTGGGGTCGTATGTTTCCGGCTCATAGGTGTTATTCGCTGCCTCATGATGCATTGGGCCACTCCACCATGAATTCCATTTTTAATAAACATGTGCATGTCGTAGTCCGTCGTAATTTCTAGTTCGACCCCCGTCATACGCAACACTGGAGCGCTGATGTAATGTGCACAATCGAGCTTGTATGTAGGCATACCCAAATTTCTAAAGTTTTCAAATACATCGGACAGGAGGAGGACGTCAGTCTTCAAATACAATTCTGAATATTATTTTAATATTGCGGCATTTGAACTCTTGCCATACCGTTTGGGCATGAACGTAAACTTCGTCGTTAATCCCCGAGCCCGTCAGCTTGTTAAAAAAAAGTGCCTTTAAGGATTAGCTGCGGCTCGTCCAGCTTCTTCCACGAGTCAACGTAATCATACGGAAAAACGCCTTTGCGTGTGACGAGATGTAGTTGGTTTTTTGGTAAAGAATTTGGCAGTTTAATGAATTTCGAAGGTGGCAAAAACTCGGCCAGAGAACCAGACTGCGGGGCATGAAACGAAACGTATCGACAAACTGCATAGAAAAACGATCGCCCAGCTGCTTCGAAAAAGTAATCATTTTCTCGCCAGTGTGCGGAATAATGAATATGTCTATTGTATCGCACTCAAGATGTTTGATAATGAAATCCCCGTCGTAGCTGAGGTTGTGGAAAAATACAGGTAGTTTTTTAAGTCGCCCTATGTAGCGTCTGGTGAAGTGGTTGTGGTCCCTCACTTTGTAATTTTCGTACGTGAACGCTGATTTGCGGTAACAATATTTCCTCGCTTGTGAGTAGCTGGCATGATCGGCTGGTGTGTGCGGTGTCATTTGTTTCAGTGTAGTGGAAATATCTTTTACTCGTATGCCAATATCTACGATCGTCTCCATAAATTTCTTTTTCGCGTCTTCTCCTGTGTATATGATTGGGTCCTGTCTCAGCGTGGATGTTAGTGCTTCTGGAATTATACTATTGTTGACTTGCACATAAATACAAAACTATAGGCTTGATGCTTCTGATGTGCGTACGTGTAGGTTCGGCTGGGGTCCAGTTCGCAGGTGTGAATGGGTTTGAGTGATGCCCCGGAATCATCATAAACAATGATTGGCAATTTATCACCGCAATTATAATTTGCATATTTCAAAACGGGTGGCTTACTATCCTTCCCTGGCTGTGGCACTTCAGCACGCAGTGGGGTATTTTCTTTGCATTATTTCTTGTGTTCATCTAGACACTACTGTTCCGTCAGCCCGGATGCTCTCAGCTGGTCATCGAAATACGTGAAGCAGTGCTTACATATATGGATTTTACCACAGTGGGTTGTCAACTGCGATCTTACGAGCCGCGAAAAATATTTTATACAACAATAATGAGCGTTCCCGTCGTAGGTGGCGAGGAGGAGGAGGTCGATATGCTGGCCCTTTTCTTCATCGGCCACACGTACGGGATAAAGTTTCAGGTTCTCGTCTAGGGCATAAACGTTTACGGATACTGACGCATTATTCTTTTCGAAAACTTTTATTTGCCGCAATGGTGTAAGGAACTCTAGGCCGAAAAAGTCGAATTTGATTTCCAGTTCGTGATAGCGAAACCTGCTAGAATGGCCCATTTAAAGCACGCGTGGTCGTTCATGGTGTGCGGGTTAATCACTGCCGTTTTGTTTTTGATGGATTCTGGCAAGTCAATGTACGATGAGGCGCGGAGGGGTCCAGCTTATTTATGCGGGGCTGCAAGTGACTGACTGATGACAGTGTCCGCTCTCCCCTGAGCCATGCTCTTTGTATTGTTCCTCCTCTTCGCACATTTTCTCTAAGCTGTTGCGTACTGCCTTTCCAATGTAGCTCGCCTCGAATATCGCTACATTTTTCGTTTTGAACGCCCTCTTGTCGGCGCCTTCATCGAACTGTTCTGGTTTAGTGTAATCACATTCTAGCCAAATATTAAATTTAATTGGCCCCTGCTCTCGTACTTCGTCCGTGAGCTGTCCAACTATGTTTTTCTCAAATGATGCCAGGAATGTACAGATAACTTTTGTGGTCTCACTTATGTTTTCGGACAAGCATGTCTTAAGATTCGCCCTAGAAGACGTTTCAGCTTCCACGAACCAGTGAGGCGTTGGCTGGTCAGCGCCGACTACGACATGTGGTCGAGAGGGAACAGGAGCTGCAGACTGCTGCTGTGGAGCTATGTTGGGTCGTGGACTTTTGGCTGGAGGAGGGACTGAACCACTGCACTTTGTCATATATGCCCTAGTAGAATTCTTGCCGCATTCGTCGCAATTATATGTTCGTTTGGCTGGGTTGAAGTAGGATCACGCTGTACCCATTTGTGTAAAAGCAGCGTTACAAAATGCCCAACTGTGTATTGCTCCCTGCGTTATTTTGTCTGTACAGCTGCGAAGGTGTTTGGGGATATCGTCTTTACGGCTAATTGTGGTAGCACGCCGCACGCAAATTTGGGATTCGGCCCTGAAAGCATTGTGTATGCACGACCTCTCGTGTCGGAGCCCGTTTTGGCGGAGAGTAAAGCTTCTCCCACAAAACCCGCATGCAAACAATAATGGAGGTGACCCTATTCGTACACCGACAAGAGAAGGAACGACAGCTGCCGCTGCTGCTGCTGCTGCTGATGATGATGATGATGATGGACCACGTCGGTCGGCTATGGTTCGCCTCACTCGTGTGGAACCTGCAACACGAATAAATTTGCATTAGTCTTTTTTTGTGTAATACAAATGATATTCAGTGACATTTCTAGCCAGGAAAAACCATTTATTTGGTAAAAAAAAAAAAAAAACAATAAGCTTCAGTACATACCACACATCATCTCTCTTTAAATGCACATAACATACCCTACATACAATTTTTTTTACTACAACCGAAACTGTATTGACGCAGACAATGAAAGGTGACAATGGTGGTCACCCGTCGGGGATGGAACCGCGACGTGACATAGTGACAAGTCGCCACACACTACACCGCTGTGCCACCGCGTGCTCGCCTGGAACTAGTCCTGTGCGACCCCCCCCCCCCGACCTGCTTCACGTACTCAGAGAATTTACACACTCCTACACGTGCACGTACGCACACGTGCACGTACGCACACGTACGCACATGTACACGTACGCACACGTACTCGTACATACACGTACACGTACGCACACGTCCACACGTAAAAACACGTACGCACACGTACACGTACACACACGTACACGTACACACACGTACACGTACATACACGTACACGTACACACACGTACACGTACATACACGTTCACGTACACACACGTACACGTACACACACGTACACGTACATACACGTTTACGTACACACACGTACACGTACACGTACACACACGCACACGTACAAGTACATACACGCACTGCACTTAGCACTGCAATCGCAATCACATCTAATTGAAAAAAAAAAAGAAAGTTATTTGGGTTCGATAGAAATTGTGAATGGGTGGAACATTTTTTAAAATGAAAATATGTACATTTTGAAACGTCAATTATGTCATTGGAACTATCGGGTGAACGGTTTTTTTTTTGTTTAGCTTTACACACGTACATTTCTATCGTATTCACCAAGCACAAATAAAATTGGGGAAAAAATGCATATATCTATTTTAAATTACGTGGTCAGTCTTACGACATCCTTCACTTGTAAATAAAAAAAATGAAGCTACTGATTATTGGGTTTACGTCTAAAAAATGATAATATTTTTTTTAAATCTTTTAAAAAGACCGCACGGTACGTGATATTAAAAAAAGTTCAGGTCCACAAAATATAATGAGCTATTAGAGTTATTATTATTGTAATTTATTTTTGCGGTGACTGAAAATTAATGTAGCAAATGAATCTGTACTCACCGACTGAACCGGAGAAACCATCTACAACTTGAACAGGACTCGTCAGCAGGTTGGCTGTTGCGTATATATATATTTAATTACCTGCGAACGAGATAAGCAGTATGGTGTACGACTGCGACGAAGATGGCGCAGCTGGGGTTCACTGGCGCAGCGGATCACACAGCAAAGACGGTAGGTAGCCCGACGCTGGATGAAAACACACGCACGCGGGCGATATCTTTAAACATAATACGATGCATTACAGAGTACTCTGCGTAAGTGCGTAGTTTGAACATACACCCCGCAGCGGCATCGAACCCGGCTCGTCGTAGTGGAAGACGCACATTCGGACTACTGTGTCGCGGTGAAAGCGCGCGCGAAGCGAAACGCGTGTTCTCTGTGAGTCGAAGCAGACGGCAGGGCCCGTGCCAACGAGCTGGCTGACCACCGGCATTATATCGTACTCTGCGTAAGTGCGTAGTTTGAACATACACCCCGCAGCGGCATCGAACCCGGCTCGTCGTAGTGGAAGACGCACATTCGGACTACTGTGTCGCGGTGAAAGCGCGCGCGAAGCGAAACGCGTGTTCTCTGTGAGTCGAAGCAGACGGCAGGGCCCGTGCCAACGAGCTGGCTGACCACCGGCTTAATATCAAACATCGGGCGTAGGCGAACCGCGTCTAGCAAAGCGAACGAATGGCTGCGGACGGATATTTCTGTCAAAATAGATCTAAAGGAGGCTCGTCTACCTGTCTTTTTGTTTTCCAACACCCAAAAGCCAGCTGTACAACCATAAAGGCTTAAACTGTTTTATACATTGTGTTTAGTGACGCACGCAAGATACGTATTTACCACGGCTATTTCTTATTAAATACATCGTTCCTTTTTCTCGATACGGTGGTAATCAAGCGGTTACTATATTAAGTTTTGTTTGTACTGGAAGCCATGGGCTGTAGCGTGTATGTATTTGTTTTCTAAACACGAGCATACTATTTTAAGTCTGTATTTGTTTTTTTTTTTAAAGGAGCACAAAATTTCTTTATATTTGAATCAGAAATGATTGTATGGGATCGCAAGTCATGTAAATAAAGGTGAGCGAGATGCAACTTGCACGTGAAAAAATACTAATATAGGCTGTTCACGGTAAAGTGAGCACTTTTTAAGGCCCTTCTAAATTTTTCCTTTCACCCAATTCCCATCTTCCTGGTGAATTTTAACATAAACATTGCAATGTGACCAATAAACACAGTGTATACATTTTCCCGCCCTCAAAATGTAGTGTCTCAGGCTGCAATAAGATATATTTATTATTGGTTAAAGCCTGTTCTCAGTAACGAAACAATTTTTTAACACTTTTTTTTTTATAAAACGATACCCGACATATGACAGAAATTAATTAATTAATGTTAAGCAAGTATTTGAAGTGTTCTCCGTTAACTGATAATTTGAGAAAAAATATGTGTAATTCCCTATCTCGCCTTGCTAGACGTGGTACATGTGAGCTGTGGCCTTAGGCCGGGCGTTCGCCTTGCTAGTGCCTCGTCAGCGCCCGGCTGGCTACCCCTGACCTACCCTTAGAGTCCGTGAGTTCGAAACAGCAAATCAAATTCTTCGCCCCGTACGAATGCGGAAGGCAGAAATGCAGGTCTGTATATATGTATTGTGCCACGCTAGATTAACACTTATCCACCCCCCCCCCCCCTTCACAACATGAAAGTTTTTCAGTTACGAACTTTCATATTTGACTTAAAAGCGTTGATTTTAACACTCGGATTAAATACACGAGACGCGCCCCTTGTACTCTCCACAAAGAAATTTCTGAACGGTATGTAAAAGTAGGCTACTTACCTTCGGACTGAAGCAAACTCGATGGCTAAGGCGCACACAAGGTAGCTGAAAGAAGGAGAAAGCGCGCGAAGCAGATGCTGAAGACAGAATGAGGGCCTCAGGGTCTGTTCCAAGCTTATATTGCGTGTCACTACGATATATTTATGTATTCGTCCGCGAAAAGAAAATAGTTCGCGAGTGCAATTTTTTGAAGTAAAATTAAAATTTTATTTTGGTACAAAAAATAAATATCTTACAGACCACTTAATTGTCGGTACCCTTCATCACGCCGATTTTACGGTTTTGTAAAGTATAATTTTTATGAAAATATATATTTTTATCGGTAATTTGCAATACCTCCCACCACTGGCGGGCGATGACTCCTGTAGGCGTGTCGCCGCGGGCGGGAAGAATGGGGGGGGGGGGGGGGGGGGGCTATACCACTCGCTCGTTTTTTCGTATTTCTCCGTACCCTTCGCGAGACTCCCGAGTTATGGGAACTCGCGACTCAGATAGTGCGAGAGAGATGGAATGAAAATATTTAGTCTCTCACGACATGACCTTGGCAATTTGATGCACCTCTCCGCGAGTGTATGCTACATGTTAAACATACGGGAGAAATGTAGAAAGAGAGGGACTGTATTTATCTTCTGTCTGTCACGACTTGACCTTGGAAATTTTATGCACCTCGGATATGAGACTCTATTTGCCCAGAAAATCTTGCCCCCCCCCCCCCCCTGGGTTGATATCTCCTCAATTCCCACACTGTGACATTTTGCGACCAAAAGGAGAACGATGCGCTAATTCCATTTACCCTGACGACCAATGGGGAGATAGCCGCGCGGGGGGTGAATGATGCGTTCATTTCCCCTCATGACCAATGGGAGATCGCCACTTTGGAAAGGTAGAAAGTTCGCTTTCCTTTGTAGCCAATGGGACTGTAGCTTATTGTTTATACACGGTTCCGTCTCCCTCGTCGCCAATAGGAATTCAATTATTGTTTGTAGCCAATGGCGAGGGCGGGTAGGCGTGTCTGAAAATAGTTCGATTTCCCCTCAAAATATTGCTGACAGATCAACATTTTTTCTGCAGGCCGGACCGAAGTCCAATTACAGATCCTGCTAGAATTTTTGCCTCGGTACAGACTACTTCAATAGTGTAGAGCCAGTTACATGGTGCGAATCGGCCAGAATATTACAAAAAATATATATTTTTAAAATGAAGTAATTGCGGTAAAAGCGGAAAAAAAAAGATATATTTTCCGCACCTGTGGGAGGACGTGTGCGTATTTTTCGCTGATATATATATATATATATATTTTTTTCCCCCATAAATTCCAAAGAATTATTTTTTTTGTTGCCGCATTTTAGGTTTCGTGAGCGTTGCCTAGTAGTCCGTGTACGTAAATGTATATATTTATTTAAATTTATATACATAGGGTGCTTTGGCGGCGCAGGGGGAATTTTTATAGTACATATCTTGCGTGCTTATTTTACCATTGACATGTTCCCTGCCTGTCTTGTACCGGGACGGGTACCAGGTGCCGAACCTAGCCCTCCCGTATGCCTTGGTGACATGTATACTTTTCCATAACTGAGTTTGTTCCCCTGGTAGTAGCACGTATTTAGTTCCGCCCGTGTAATTACAAACTAATAAACTGGGTTCGTTCCCCGGGACAATCTAGTGTCGTACGTGTTTTTTCCTCCGGTAGTACAGGACCATATTTTCTCACGTTCGTGGACAGTGTAGATGTTTCTTACCAGTACTGTACCATATTATCTCTCGACAAACGTAGGACTTACTTGTTTCCCGACTGGGACGAGACATATTACATGCTGATTGGATATGCGGGCCGTTCGCTGCGGGGACTAGTGATGGGTCGTTCGCGAACGAGTCGTTCAAAACGAACGACTCGCTGTCGAGAGCGACTCGCGAGTTGCTCTTCGTTAGAGAGTCGAATCATTCGTGAATGATGAGAGCCACGGCTCGGCGATTCGCTCCGCTCAGTCAGCCCGAGCGGCTCGGGAGAGATAACAAAACCACCAGTGCAGCATTTAACAATCGCATTCAAAAGGCAATGCCATGAATGTGGCCAAGTATTTCTAAGCTGGACAACAGCACTCAAGCATAATAAGCGCGAGGTTTTCATAATATCTTCATTAATTATTTTTCTAATATTGATACATCCAAATAGTTCGGGAAGATTACGTAAATATCGTTCACTGCGCGCTCTCGAGTTTTCTTCAAACTTCAATGCACCATGATTTTTTTTCCCCTCTAGTAAAAAAAAAAAAAAAAAAAAAAAATGCTGTATTAAAAATTTCGAATGAATTCAAATACAACAAAACTGCTACGAAAATAGGTATAATAGCTTAAACTGCGTAGATAATGCCATATATTATACGATCGCATGTCTTGACATCAGCATAGTAGTGATATCCACTCTTCACAACTCTACTCTCGATTCTTTGGAATCCGACTACGTGACTCGCGAACGAGATGGCTCTTTTGAACGACTCTCCACCAAGAGCGAGAGCGGGTGAGGTAGCTCGTTGGAATGAACTGGAAACTTTAACATTTGACTCTACGTTTGCTTTCCGACATGTTGTTTCTTATGGAGCGTGACACAATGGAACTGCCAAAGGTAAAGTCAAGCCACTCTTGCTTGACTTTACGATTTCGAAAAGTTGAAATTTAAAGTCAAAGTTAAGCAGCCATTTTGCCGAGAATCTAACACAGGTTATGTAGAAAGTGCGTTATTTTATTGTAGGGCGATTTTATTATCGGTATATTAAACAAAGCTCGTCTTAAATTAAATAAATCGCAAACGAATATAATGCCAAGAGGAAATATAAGAATTTACATATTTTAATAAAGTAAACAAGTGAGTTTTTTGTTTTGAAATAAACTTTTTAATATAAATCTTAAGCCTGTTAAAAAAAAAGGATAATATCATAATTATTTTCATAACAAGATACACATTGTTACGAAGCTGGCAGAACCGATGTTCAATTGTCTGAACTCTGACATTACAATATTGTATTGTGTATTGGTGGTTTCGTCAGAGGAAAGGAAACGTTAAGTCAAGTGCTAAAGTTTCCTATTGTGTACGAAGCTTAAGTGTGAAGTGATATTAATGCGCTGGTGTTGGGCTCAGTTCCAAGTGCGTGCAAGCCGGTGGCCGGCCTCTCGCCC
This sequence comes from Dryococelus australis, assembly GCA_029891345.1. NCBI lineage: Eukaryota > Metazoa > Arthropoda > Insecta > Phasmatodea > Phasmatidae > Dryococelus > Dryococelus australis. The sequence continues at coordinate 193,036,032 of CM056998.1, read as the reverse complement.
AGCGACAATGTACGCGAGCAGAGTCAGTTACACCAGCATGGGGCCTACACGAGCTCTTGCTTCGTTTTAAAAACACATTCCGTTTCGTCCGTACAACTTCGTAAAGGCGGTTCGCGATGAAGTGAGCACTTTAGAAACCAACCTTAGAAGAAGGTCGCTCTCCCATACCTGCTTGTATTTTAACGGGCGCAACGAGTGACATGTGCCCAGTAAAGTTGGCAACAATGGAGGAGACAATAGTTCCATATATTAACGTCGAACAAAAAGTGTTAGGTAACCATTTCTGATAACGTAAATTATTTTTCCTCGCTGAGCAGATTTTACAGCATTTACTTATCTAATAATTTCACAGTTTCACTTGACCGACGCATGAATGAAGTGGTGAGGCCTATGTCAATGTTAATTTTTCATAAGGAGGAAAAATTCACAACGTGCATTTAGGTAGAACTTAAGCAGGGCTTTCAAGAGTGCTTATTTTACCGTGAACAGCCTATATGTACATATGCTTTTTTGTGGAGGCTCGCGCCTGTATCTTTTTCTTTGAATTGTACCCTTAAAGCAGTATGCATTTACAATGTAACATATTTAAACATAGATGCATACCATCAGTGCTTTTTTTTCCCCGGAGTTTACAATGAAACTTGTTTTGCGCTGCTATGAAGTTCGCGAGTTTACAAACTGCTTGGTTTCGCTTATACTCGGGACAAGTTGGTGCGAATGTAGATTTAACAGACAAACGTACGTGTTTTAAACGCGCTTGTTAGTTCAACTTATTTCTCGTTTGTCGCACAGATAAAAGTACATTCTTTAGGAATAAAAATATTTCATAATGTACCGCGATATTAATACAAAAAAACATTTCACTTTCGTAAGTACTGCATGCGTGTAGGTAAAACTGATGTTGATTGGGTAAAAAACTAAGACTGACAAAATTATTACACGAATATTGTTCTTAGTCTATAAATACGAGTGTCGCTCTGCCGACGGCCACATGGGCAGTAAGCGGGAGGGAGACGATGCGCGCCCTGCCAAGTTTTTATTAAATACATTTTTAATTTTATTTTTAAGGGAATTTTTTAAGGGAAAAAGGGAAATTTCGAGGGAAAAAAAGGGAAATGCCTGCTGGGGTTAAAAACTTTTTAATTGAGAGAGTTTTTAAATAAGATTTTAAAGAAATCAATTTTTAACGATATTTGTAGTTTTTAACGATTTTTAAATTAAATCTTATAATAATGTTTTTTTATTATAAATGATTAAACAATTTTTAAATTAAATTCCTCGTTATAAATTCTTTAGAATTTTCTCGCATATTTTTTGGTTTTTGGGGTCAGAGGTCACCGGAGTCAAGGTCACGGGTAAAAGATCAATTACATCCAAGATGGCGGGCGGTAACGTAACAAGATGGTGGCTGGGCGAATCCGAATCCGATGCCATATGCCGGTGAGCGTCAACATACTTTTCCCTATTACTACAAACAGATAATATTTTCTTATAAAAAGGTAAACAGTTCAGGAAATATTACATGACGTCATTGATGGCATTGAAAATTTCACTATGGGGACTTTCAACAAAGATGTAAGCAGAAATTTGAATATAGCATATTTGAAAATTCAAACTGAAATGACTGCGGAAGTATCATTAAATATTCCTCACTTCCCTTAGAATGTATAAACGTCCTACCTTATGTGCTTGTTGTTATTCCTTTTGTGGTCAATTGACGGTTAATTGCAATAGTTATGAAGCCCTGATAAAGTTCTACTTCCAGGATATCCCAGGATAAATAGCTTAAAAAAGTCTAGAAAATTACACAAAAGGGACCGTGAACAACATTCTTGCGCACTGAGTGTAATAATATTTTGCATAAGAACTACAACTTACTAGGCATTACCAACTCATATATTTTCTCCCTGCTTTTATTCAAACTAATTACAAATTAAATATTATAATGCATGGGTGAAATATAAGTGAACGTTCAATTTACCAAAAACAAATTATTATAATATAAAAACATAGTATAAAATGCTTACGATAAATGACAAATTTAGGAAAGAACCAATCACGCCATACTTGGGGTGATTTTCCAAAGGTTTGATAAAAAAAGTGAGAAGATACCGCGACCAGACTGTACTTACTGTCGAACAGCAAGTTGCTTTTATGGTCTCCGCTGTACACAGCAGAGAGCTTCCAATGAAAGGAGACCTCCACGTGTCGGAAGTTATCGTTCGCTGTTTAGATTATACAGCGTATTACTAAAAATCACGGACAAACTCAGGGATGTGATTCCTCACGAAACTTTAGGAGGAAAATGTATGTACGAAGTATAGCCCAAGGGCCTTCCTCAATGGTGTACATGACCTTATAAGCTGTTCACGGTAAAGTGAGCACTATTTAAGGCCCTCCCAATAGGCATTAACCAATAATAAATATATCTTATTGCAGCCTCATGCATTACATTTTTAGGGTGGGGAAATATATACACCGGGTTTATTGGCCACATTACAATGTTTATATTCGAAAGCAACAGGAAGATGGAAATTGAATGAAAGGAAAAATTTAGAAGGGCCTTAAAAAGTGCTCACTTTACCGTGAACAGCCTATAAATATGGAGGTAAAACCCATGTTTAATACAAACTAGCGACCCGGCCCGGCTTCGCCCGGGTAAAATATAGCATTTACAGCGATGCACTAATACATAAAATGGGAAAAGACTTAAGACTTAACACATAAGACTCAAGACTTAGGGTTATAGTAGGGGAAGTGGCCTGTGGCCCCACTTGATATATGTCTATAGATATATGGAGGAATGTAGCTCACTAACAATGAAATAATTATAATAATCGGCAAAGCAGTTTTGGTAGAGCATTGTTAGAAAGCCGCAAAATAGCTTATTTTTCCCGATTTGATTCACTAATAATGTTAATTCTCAGCTCCAATAAGTGCTACGGCAATTTTTAATATACATAAACCTTCCCCGATGAATGCAGATCATAACAGTAAAAACAGAATTCAAATCCGTTCATTGGTTCTTGAGATTAGCGCAGTCCTACAGACAGACGCGCCAGGGACTTCATTTTGTACTATGCACGGATGAAACGTGCAGTATCTGACCTAAAATATCAGAGTTTCGGTTTAATGTGTTATCAAAGATGTGCAATCCATGATAAATTGGTTTGCCGATATCAACCCTGTCCATGAAAAAATAAGGGTTAGCACCCCATTTGTGCATGAAGAAATGTGACCCCCCTCCAGGGATACCTCTGTTTCATATCGCGAGTGTTTAATGTTGCCTATGTCGCAGACATAACGTGTTCACTTTTTACAGCATTAAACATCCGTATGTCGAAAATCGTGGCGTGTAGCGTAATAACACAAAGCCAATTTTTTTTTTTTTAAATTAACCGTACAGCTTACGTCAGCATATTAATCCTCATATATTCTGTGTTTATTGAAATCAAAGATACAGCACCGTCATCTGTAATAAGAATATATTGTTGAAAATATTATAAGATTATGATATAAATATAATTGTTATTTATTTTTTATATTATACATTAAGGTCAAGCTATAAAGCTATGATTTGAAATATACACACAAAAAAAAAGTTTCGTTTCAAAAAAGCGAATTTTACCTTCCTAAACAGCTATCTTCGATTTTAGAGAATATAAAATGTACATTTTACATTTTACCCAAATCAAAAACCAAAACTGACATAATAAAGTAACTCTAACGTATAACATATATCTGGTTATAAATATATGTCATAAATATTAATTACGAAAGAATAAAATACAACTTTGTTAAACTCTACTCGGTCAACTGTGAAATTTAGTATGAAAGTGTAAATAGTGTATTTTGAAAATTTGAACAAATATGTAAAAATTTAATATTTATGCTAAAAAATTATGATAAATATTTTTTAATCGTCTTTTTTTTTAAAATTAAGTCATCATAAATATCTTGCCGCGAAGCTATGAAATAAATTTAAAACAAAACTGATTTTTCAGAACAGCCTTAAGAGACGTGCAGGCAGCGAAAGCGAGAGGTGTGTGTGTGGGGGGGGGGGGGATCGTTATCTGGCTGAGAGATGCCTAGGGATGGTCCAGGCGGGATGCTGCGCCTCGAGGGAGGCGCGGCTGATTGACACTAACGGCGCCAGGTGACGGCTGTCCTGTATCCAGGTCGCCTGCTGTCCCCTCTCACTCTCTCTCTCTATCTCTCTCTCTCTCCCCTCTCGCAATTAAGGACACGTCTCGACCATGTTTCCTTCTTCCGCATCTCCCGGGGTTCACGCACTGCGCCTGCTGCCGCACCTACTTCGCGCTCAACACTTACGGACACACCTTCACTTACTGTTTCAGCTGTTGCGAACCAGAAACTACTGTGATGCGTGCTGCACTTAACCCTTTGAAGAGTATCCACGTATATACAGGCTGTTTCGTAACTCATGTTTAAGACTTGGGGAGGTGATTCCTCATAGAAAAACATTAACACTTTCTACAATACGCTCGAGTGTAGCTCGAGCAAAGCTAACTGGAAAATTTCTTTTTATTAATATACAAAAAAATTATCATTTGAGAGTTCTGTTTGTGATATATGCTGTTTGTTGAATAAAATTGAAACTTGTCAACCAAACCCCGACGAATGCTACACGAAACCATACCAAAAACACGAGCCTATTAGCTTCTTTTACTATGTAAAATACGAACATGGATACTATAAACCACCAGTAACTTATGAAGGACCTGATGCATCTACTGTATTCGTTAAAATGCTAATGGAAGAAGCAAAGTTTATTGTTGGTATATACACGAATGAAAAACCAATGATTCCACTAACTCAGAAAGAATAAATTGTTTATGATGCAGCTACCCATTGTCATATATGTGAGAAGTCTTTGAGTGGTGATTCTGTGAGAGATCATGATCATCTTACGGGGAAATTTAGGGGAGCTACACATAGAGATTGTAACTTATCGTATAAAAATCCATGTTTTATCCCAGTGTTTATACACAATCTATCTGGTTATGACACACATTTATTCATAAGAGATCTTGGCATTGATGAAAATAAAATTGACCTAATTCCCAGCAATGAAGAAAAATATATTTCTTTTACGAAACATGTATGTGAAAGTGTAAATCTTAGATTTATTGACTCATTTAAATTTATGGCTAGTAGTATCAATAAACTCTCTAGCAACCTTTCCAGAAGTCAATTCCGAGAAACGTGTAAGCTTTTTTCCAATGAACTTCTTGACTTTGTTATAAGAAATGGTGTTTATCCATATGACTACATGGATAGTGTTGAAACATTTTGTGAGACATCACTTCCACCCAAAGATGCATTTTACAACAAACTCAATAAATGTGACATTACAGACGAAGATTACGAATTTGCAAGAAAGGTGTGGGAAAAATTCATCATAAAATCTCTAAGAGAGTATACAGAACTCTATAACAAATCTGATGTATTGATATTGTCTGATATAATGGAACATTTTAGAGATCTATGTCTCAAAACATATAAGTTAGATCCAGCATGGTATTTCACGGCCTCGGGGTTAGATTGGGATGCTATGCTCAAACATACTAAAATAGAACTAGAATTATTAACAGATTACAACATGATTTTGATGACAGAAAAAGGTGTTCGTGGTGGAATTTCACTGTGTTGTAAGTGATATGCTAAAGCAAATAATTAATATATGAATGCTTATGATAGTACAAAGGAAATCTTTTATCTTACATATCTGGATGCCAATAACATATATGGATGAGCTATGAGCCAGTATTTACCCTATAGTGGGTTTAAGTAGAGAAATACAAATATAGATGTAACAAAAATACGAGATGATTCTAGAAAAGGTTATATATTGGAAGTTGTTTTGGAATATCCGCATGAACTACACGATCTCCACAAAGATCTGCCATTGGCACCAGAGAATAAAATACCAGAAGGTTCAAAAAATCCCAAACTCTTAACTACTCTGGATGATAAAGAAAAATATGTATTACGCTATGTAAATCTTAAACAATATCTCTCTCTCGGAATGAAGTTGAAAAAGATCCATAGAGTTCTGGAGTTTCATCAATCAGATTGGCTTAAGTCCAATATTGATCTAGACACAAATATGCGAATAAAGTCTACAAATGACTTTGAAAAAGATTTCAACAAATTAATGAACAATACTGTTTTTGGAAAAACAATGGAAAATATTAGAAACAGAGTGGATATACGGTTGTGCACAAGTTCTAAGCAAATGGATAAATTAGTGGCTAAACCAAACTTTAAAGATAGAACTATATATACTAACTCTTTAGTCGCAGTTAATATGATTAAAACAAAACTGTGCTTTAACAAACCTATTTATGTTGGAATGAGTGATCTATCGAAAGTCTTAATGTATGATTTGCACTATAATATAATGAAACCAAAGTATGAACAAAATATTGAACTGTGCTACCAAGATACTGATTCATACATCTATCATATGAAAACATCAGACTTCAACAGTGACATGAAAGAAATGATCGATCATTTTGATACCTCTGACTATAAAATAGATAATCCATATAGTATACCATTAGTTAAAATAAGATTATTGGCAAAATGAAAGATGAATGTAATGGAAAAATAATGGAAGAATTTATTGGATTGAAATCGAAAATGTATGCAATAAATGTGAAAGGTAGTGTAAAGAAAAGAGCAAAATGTGTGAAAAACACTGTAGTCAGAAATGAGATTAGTTTTGGTGACTACAAAAAGTGTTTGTTTGGTAAAAAAAGTGTTGTACAAAAGTATGAATCTTATTAAAAGTAAGAAACATGAACTCTATACGATTGAGTTGAGAAAAAATCATTAAGTTCCGAAGATGTAAAAGATTTATTCTTAAAGATGTTATTAATACACTACCATGGGGGCACTACAAAATTGAAAAAGAGTGATACTATGTACTATATTTTTAATTATAATAAAATGATTACCTTTATGAGTATCATCATAATTATGATAACCTACAGCAAAGGTGAAAATCAAACACTTTCCACAATCAAATATTTAAATGATTTTGGATACTTAAAAGTATCTGACAAAGATCTTACACATGCAAATTCATCAGTAGTTTCAAACGCTCTCCGACTTTTCCAAGAGTATCACAACATAACAATTAGTGGCGATATAAGTAAAGAAACACTGACACTAATCAAAACTCCTAGATGTGGGGAACCAGATGATATATTTGGCTTTTCTACATCTATTACCAAATGGACAATGAAAGTAATAAGATGGCATTATGTGTTGGCAAATTATGACACACAACTAACTCAAGAAGTGTTTCATACGTGGGCCAAACATTCTGACATTATGTTTAAACATGATACTCAAAACCCACACATAATAATATCAAACAATCATAGTATCCATACATTTCAAAAGTCTCGGCATTTATGTAATAGTAAATTAGATGGAAAAGGGGGTCATGCTTTTATTCCGAAATCAGATAACTCACCGATTGAAATTCACATTGATGCTGAAGAAGATAGGTATCTTAAACATGACAACAAATCTCACGGAAAAATAAATCTTTTTGTTGTGCTATTGCATGAAATAGGACATGCATTAGGAATACATTATTCGAATGTGTACGAGTCTGTTATGTATCCAATTTATATCTCAGATCGACTAACATTACAAACTGACGATATTTTGGCAATACAGAGTCTATATGGTAAACCTAAAAGAACTGTGCATTCATTATCCCCTCCTAAACCAAACATATTAATCCCTACAAAAGAAGTAGATTTGTGTAACATGAAAAACTTCAACACATTTTTAGTAGTTAACCAAGTGATGTATATTTTTTATAAAAATATGTTTGGACATATGACATAGTCGATAAAATAGTTAGTAAACCAGAGCTTATCTCTAATGGCTGTTTTTCTTACCTGCTAATTTTGAAAGCTTTGCATCGATTTATCAGAGACCATCAGGGGAAATAGTAATGTTTATCGAATCAAATATATATATATATATATATATATATATATATATATATTTGAATATCCTAGTCTGCAACTCGTGCGTGGTTATCCAAAGGTTATTTATGACATGGGTATACCTCAGAATTCCAAAATAAAAGCAGTTGTAAACACCTACTCTGGTCGCACTTTTGTATTTTACGATGAAATGTATTTTATGGAACTGGATGAGTGCTTATTCAGATCTAAATCTTTCGGTTTAATTTCAAAGAAATTTTCAGGTTTGCCATCTGGGTTAGATTCTGCTTTTAGATACACCAATGGATTATTATACTTCTTCAGAATCGCAACGTACTATGGATTCAGTGAGTTTACGAACATGTTGACCAGAGCTGACAGATTTGATCTTTCAAAGTTCAATGTAAAGTGTTCTACATTACCATCCTCATGCTCAGATATTCTTAATCAGTTCAAAAACTAGTGATACCAATAGAGACGATCTCCATATTAAATTTTACTTAAATATTATTATGTTTTTAATGGGATACTTCCCATTCAAAAAAGCACTCGTATAGCACTATTATATAACAGTAAATGATTTTAATGGATAACCATCCATTAAAAACTAATAACCATACATGTTTGCGCACTATTGGACTTTGGTGATTCTTTCACTTTTAACATCATAAATTAGGTTTCTTTGGCTTACTAGTACCACATTACAAATAGTTGTAGCCAATATTGACTTACTAAAATCAACTGTATTTTTCAAATTAGTTCGATCTTTTACAATAGTGGTTTTTCTGTAAGAACAATCAATAACATACAATGGTCTTCTTGCAATAAATGACCAAGAGTTGAAGTGCAGTTCATTATTACTATAATGGGTATCTAGTTTAGTCTTTGAATTTCTAAAATCATTGTAAGCACTATACATCTTATCGAAAATTATATCATCAATGATTAAATTCAAATTCTCTTTGGGAAACACTTCATTTCGTCCATTCTTAATAGAAATATTTTTGACAAAACAAGAGTCAAACATTGAACCGTGTGTGAATTGCTCAGGATCTTTTTTTCTGTTTTGCTGAAAACCAACAATGACAAAGTCTGGCATATCGAATTGGAATGAATTGAGTTGATATTTTATATCAGACTGAAATAAGTTTGAATTAGTAGGTACTGGTTTTTCAAGACATTGCCAATAATTAAAACCAATTGGAATTTTGTGGTTTTTGTATAATTTTGCTTTAATTTCGTCTCCATAAATAGGATCGTATTCAAAAATTGGCCACAGAATTTCCATTTTCTCAATAACAATTCTAGCAGCATCTGGTATATTATATTCATCATCAGATCTGTCTGCTTTCTTTGGGGGTCTTCTGTAAAAAGAAACATCATCATTAGAACTTCGAATGAATGTGATCTTGTACCCACCTTTCCAGAATATTTCATTACAATCTCTCATAAACCCAAACAAATATCTTAATGGCTAGGTAATTTCGTTAAGCTTATCTTTCCTAACATATTTACCTAGTTCTATCCCCGACATTTGGAAGTATACTGATTCTGATTCCGAACCTAGCAATGTATGCATCATTGTTGAAGTGATGCCAGGGTTGTCAATACTTTCTATTATACAACCATGTTTAGATATCTCTAATCTTGAGAACTGGAACGGGAGGAAATTCTCACAAAGATCAATAGATGAAGTTTCTTCATAATCTTAATTTGCATCTCTTTTAGTTATACTTTCGGTATGCATAAGCTTCATTCGGATGTGAAAATGCATGACCAACAGGAATATCAAACTCAATGCACTTGTATTCATTCAAATTATTTTTTGATTGGTCATTTGGCGGAAACGACTGACGCTCATAACTTTATATTTTTTGTTGATCCATTTATTATATAGAAAAAAATTTATTAAACAACTACACTTTTCTTATCAATCCAATAATTATGACTATCAACCTAACCATTTAATTAGTAGCTTATTTCGTTTTCTTCGCAAAACTTTTTCCACTAAGTAGTCTTTATCATATTCGGTCTTAAGCAGCTCTAGCCCATAAAAAATACCTTTAATATGTTATTTTTTTAAATCTTTTGTTCTGTATGTCGTGGGGTGTATGCACAATACTTCACACACCTCAAATACTTCTGTGAACCAACTTGGTGTATATCCTTTTTCAAACAAATTTTTACTTTTACTTATACGAACTTTATCTCCTATTGCAAACTTTGGTTCAACCATTTTTCTTTCTCCTCCAAACATATTGATTAGAATATAACTTTCATTCTTTGCACTTACATTGGTGGGTTTCATTCTGATTGTACTGGGAACAGTGTTATTGTATTCACTTGTTAATTTAGGTAATATAGCCACCAATTTATAGCTTCCCTGCACAGTAAATATCTTCCACATTTTCTCCTTCAATGTTCTATTAAATCTTTCTACAATGCTAGCTTTATTTTCACTGTATGTTGAATAGTGTGTTATGTTGTTATTGGCCATTAATGTCTTAAATGATTTATTGTAAAATTCTTTCCCATCGTCTGTTTGTAAATTCATGGGTTTGCGATCATTCGAAATAGTTTTAAAAGCTAACGTAACATTTTCACCGGGTTTATCTTTGATTGGTATTGCCAATGCATATTTGGAAAAAACATATATCACGGTTAACATATATTTAAACCCTTTGTTAATTCTGTATATACCTTTTAAAAATCCAGAATTCATCTCAACTAAATCAGCTTGCCAAAGATCACCGATGCCAAAAGATAGAACAGTTCTTCTGGGGAAGTTTTTTCGCATTGGTCTATGAATTTCATTTACAATATCGTTTTTTATACCCCCACCAGTGAATATCAAGTTATTGGTAACACAACATCTACAAACACATTTAATTCTTACTTTGTTATTATTTGTAAGTTTATATGAACTAAGTGTATTTTTCATACATTTGAAACAGTATACATTTAAGTTATCTTTGTTCATTTTATTTATTTATATAATATATGAGACAACAAAAAATTGTAAACAATATAGAGAGAAGAAGACACCTAATTGAAAAGTTTAAAACTTTTAGAAAATTTCGCCAAGATGAATATGATAAAAATAAAAAAACTAACTACCGTTTATAGATGCGATAGGAGAGTTGGGACAAAAATTTGGACACGTAACAAATGAGAATAAGAACTTGTTCCATTTGCTGTTAAGAATTTAGACTACCCGCAGACATCAACAGAAACATCTTTTGAGAGAAAAATTTGTTTGGTAAAACAAGCACTGATGAACGCTATGACGATGACGTTAAACAAATTGACGATGATGATGAACGCTATGATGATGACGATGAACGCTATGACGAAGCATTGGGGTGTTTGAAAATTGGTATCTCACATTTAACTAACTACAAAACAATATTTTTTTGATAAGAAAGTGGCTGAATTCTTAATCGACTGCAAAGACGATGTTTTTGGGCTAAAGGCTGATAAAGGTAGATTGTATATTGGTGATAGCGAAGTAACATTCATCAATGACCAATTTACTGTAAAAGGCCGAACATACACTGGAACTGATGGTTTGATGAAATTACTAACTAGTAAGAAAGTAACAGAAAGTGACTACACTGCAACCGACTATGAACACTATAGTTGTATCCTAGCAGATACAAACACAGTTTTTCAAAACAATGATCCAAACTTGGGAATGCCAAAATCTAGTAAAGGGAATAAATGGAAAATTATTGTTAAACCTATTTACGATTCGTTCAAAAAGAAACGTTCCTCACCTAAAAAAGGGAAAGGTATAAAGAAATACACAGACTATCCCAAAGAATACATATGGATAGATGATGTTAGGATGATTATTTATCGACTTCTCTTTATTTATGGCGAAGCGAATGCTGGAAATGATAACTATTACAATGAAAAAGTTGGAATAATGAATATGTTCAACAGCAAGTTTAGTGACTTTGTTGTGAATAATTCAGAAGGTATACCATATCTGATACGGGTGTTGAACACAATACCACATACTTTTTGGGAGTTGGAGCATCTTGGAAAAGGGTTGCTCAATGATTTAATAAATTCATTACCTTTTGAGTTGCATGCACCTGGTTATCAGTACTTAGGCCTGGGTACCAGACTAAAAGAGAGAATTGAGCGTGGTGATAAACCCATTAATCCACTAGATGCGGCTGCAATGGAACATGATATAGCTTATCATCAACATAAAGATCTAGCTGAAAGACATGTGGCTGACAAAGAACTAGAAAAGAAAGCATTCAAAAGATTGTTAAGTTCAGAAGCTGGTCTCAATGAGAGATTGTGGGCTGGTGTTACTGGATCTGCGATGCATATTAAACGTAAGCTTGGCTGGGGAATTAAAATAAAATGAAAAATTATTTGTTATAATAAATTAAAGTAAAAAACTTTGTATGTCAAGTTCCTAGCGAGGAGTTGAAGGGTTTGAATATTGATTCTTTCCTAACGAAAGACCAACTGGAATATAAAAACAAGAAATTGCAGGAGGACAAAGGGATGACTATCACAATTTCAGTTCCATAACTTAAGAAAATGTCCAAAGAAATGAAAACTGGAAATGGTCTGACAATTCACAAGGGTGGATTTTTACCCTTAATTTTCGCAGCATTGGGAGTTCTAGGAGCATTAGCTGGTGGTGCATCATCTATCGCTACATCAGTAATTAATGCTAAGAAGAAAAACCAAGAATTGGAAGAAAAACGCAGATATAATTTAGCTTTGGAGAAATACGGCAAGGGATTGAAGAAAATTAAGTGAGGTAAGGATGTTAAAAAAAAGTAACTCCACTCAGTAACTTTGATATTTATAAAATGGTTAAAAAATTAAACATAAAAAATTTTCGGGGTATATTTATGATCGATGAGCTACTTAACACGCCACTCGATAATGAATGTGGGATTGTTAATCTAGATGTTTTTACAAACTCTGGTACACACTGGGTATGCTATTGGAGAAAAGCAAACAACAAATATTATTTTGATTCACTTAGCGGAAATCCACCCCAACAATTAATAGCATATCTCAGAAGTAATATTTTTTGTAACAATGACAGAATTCAAAATTTCAATCAAGTAACATGTGGTCATTTGTGTGTAATTGTGCTAAATCACTTTTCACATAATTTTAAATTTCCAAAAATTATTTCACTATTAATAAACAATGGATATATGTGGAAATGCATTAATGAGCTCTTGGATTGACGATCAAATTAAAGAACACACGGACAATGATACAACTACTGAGAAGATCAATCTTAACGATTTTGTTTCCTACACACAGTTCAACGACTTTATATCCACACTGACAAGAAATAAGAGATCATTGGATAAAGCCTATCTTACTTACTTGGAAGCAGATAATAATATAGATTTTCAAGAAAAAGACCAAGACATGTGGGAGATCCCATTGCACCGATGGATGCAGTTAATTTAGAGTACTATCAGATAAACAGAATTAACATTATTCGTTTAGTTTGAAAATACAGTTCAAAAGAAAAAGTAATTTACTTTGATAATCAAATAAAATTTTTTTTTTTAAATGAGAGATGGAAAATATAAAAGTGTTATCAACTTTACCAACAACGGAAAAATTGACATGTATAAAACTTTTGAAGTATACCCTGATGATATGATATATTTTAAAATACCAAAAGCCCACACTGTACCCGAAGGTGCAGTTGTGCTTATTGAAATAGCTATGTTATATGAATACATTTAAAAAGATCAGATTATGTTAGTTTTTAATTGAAACACTTCCATTAAAAACAAAACTTACTTATAATCTAAGAAATTAAAAAGTCTTTAATTTTATTATGGTACTTACCATTATTTAACTTACGAGTCATATCTATTGTGGCAAAACCATATTCATTATTCCAACATTCTGAACAAGTCCCCCTAAATTTCTCAAACGTCATAACACCACCAACAAAATCACTATGATTATATTAAGATTTGTATTGTCTTGTCTGAATATGCAAAGAAAATTGGTATTGTCTCTTATAAGCTGCTTAGTTACTTTTGAGTATGTCTGGGCTAAATAGAAACAATCAACATCTTTGTGTCTATTGCGAGTAAAGTAATCCGTTACCATACTTTGATTTTCAAGTATGATATCATCGAATACAACTACGGGCTCTTATTGACATTCATTTACATCAACCATTTCTTCATTTGATGGAAAGAAGTATGCTATCGGTTCATTAAATAATTTTGATGCTACATCTATATGTTTCTTTAAATTGATATATTTTGGTTGGTCCAGACTGTTTAAACACACATAGAGAGTACCAAAGTCCAACCATCCCTGAGCATATATAAAATTATCTATTATAAGTGTAGTTTTTCACAGTTACTAGGACCCAACATTACTAGGACACAAGTTACTAGGATCAAACATATAATATTATTTGGTAATAATTCTCCATGACATTTAGTCGATACAGTCTTGTCTGGTATTCTTATCTTAATATCCCAGTCTACAATTTTCATGTTTTTCTTGCTCATTTATTAATAGATTTTTAAATGATATAATATATGAGTAAAGTATTCAAACTAACAGATAACAAATCAGTGTTGAAGAAAAGACTACATTGCCCTATAGAAAGAGAGGGACACTCATTGGCTTGAGTTCAGTTCTATACTTCTTATCTAATGCATAACATTATCTCTGGGAAAAATAAGATATATTTTGTTGACCAGAACGATATGGAATCAGCAATTGATATTCCAGTTGTCCAATATAGCTTAAAAGATCTTGAAAAAACTATAAACGCTATTTTTTTCATTTAGTGTAAATTCAATGGATGGGAAAGAAAATGATATATCTTTCGAGTTGGATAAAATAACAAACAGAGTGAAAGTAAAATGTAAACTTAAATTACAGTTTGGAAAACGGGGTTCAATAGGAAAACTTTTGGGTTTCGTAGAAAATAAAACTCTGAAAGCAAATGTGAATCATTATGGCGATACAATTCCAAAATTTGCTCCATTTGAAACAATAAATATACACTTTAATATAGTAAATTGTATGACATTAAAACATGATGAATATAATCATATAGAAACTAACTTAATTACCACTTATAAACCAAGAACAAGATTTTGATTTGGCGACACGATCTATTACGAACCAGCTTATCCATTATTTTTTCCAGTGCAAACAAATCAAGTTAATGTAATAATAGTTGAAATTAAGGATGAAAAAGGTAAGTTAATTAACTTTGATTTGTCCAAAAGAAAAGTGGCATTAGATATGATATCATAGATATTTGGAAGTAGTCATATTCTATATATGATAACTTTTATAGTTTAAAAACTATTAAATTTCATATGATAAAGATGAATAATATTTCTATAGAAAGTGCAATGAAAGGTTTAGAAAAAGAATTAAATGTTTCGCCTACTTTAATATGTCTAATTTCAAGATGTATATCTAAATTTTTAATTAGATTATGTTGTAGCACATTGCCGAAGTGAGAGCGATAATTGTGTTTTAATGATTGGATAACCATTAAAACTTTATAGATATATGAACACAAATAAAAATCAACTTATGTCTAATTATACGACGACGATCATTTACTCTTTTAAAAACCGAATAGAATGCATTTGTTTTACACCACAATCCACGATTTCTTCATATGCAAAACTTATACCTCCACAATTAACATCATTTAAAACTTTTGCACTGAAAGTCTGAACATATCTGTCTGGCAAGGTTACTTTAAAATTTCCAGAAGTAATTATCACTTTGTATCCATACCGTGTATCATTTATTTCAGCATGGTTTATGGGATAGGACTACCCAATTGTAAGTTCGGAAAGTTTCTTAAATTGTTTGGTTCCATTTAGTATATTTAGCAACTGATCCATCTTTCTTATATAAAATATTTTATCTTTGATGTTTTCAAATTTTTTTTAAGCCACTTTTTTGCGATTGTGCACAACCGCAACTTTTTACGCGTATTTTTGCAGATTCACTCAAACGCAAGGTTTAACGCAACTTTTTTTTCTAAAGACTACGATCTGACCAAACGCAACTTTTTGAGTCACTTTTTTTTTTACGGTTGTGCTCAAACGCAACTTTTTGAGCCACTTTTTTGTGTTTGTGCCCGAATCAGCATTTTTATACTACTAACGACATAATTTCTTTTTTGTAGCAACACAAAGGGACATGCTTGATTGTAAATACTTTTCTACGATAAATGACTTTTGATTGGGGCAATATCAGCTCGGCTCTCCATTGGTTGGCGACCGGCCAATAATGAACGCTGTAAAGTACAGAGTAATGTCGGTGTGGTATTGACCAATAGGGCGCTGGTAAGTTCTAACACAGACACCAACAGAACCGGTGTTCTTGCAGTAGTGGATATAGGTGACTCACTTCTAAATTGTCCTAAGTGCCAGTAAATGTGTGCAGACCTCAATGTGTTAACGAAAATGCCGATTGACGTACGTTCGGAAACGACGCCTAAGGGTAGGTTGAAAACACCCCCGAAAGTTGGGCTTTAAAAGTTGTTTCTTAATACATAAAATGACAAAAAAATAATAGTAAGTTACAATATTTAAATATCTTAAGTTAATATTAATTTGTTTCCACTTTATTAGATAAATGTAATTTTAAATCCCAGCTTTTGAGGGTGTTCTCCACTCTTAGACGTCGTTTCCGGACATACGTCAATCTGCATTATCGTAATGTTTTTCTATAAAGAATCAGATCCCAAAGTCTCTAACATAAGTTACGAAACAGCCTGTATACCGAGCTATGTTTCTGTCGAAATTTCTTTGCTCTTGGAGACAAAACCAATTCACTGGACTATATCGGAATCGCAGTTTAAAAAGTTACAATCAGTTAACATTTCATTTGGTAGGAATAAAACTGGTATTTCTGATAATTTCTCACATGAACACGATGGATTGTAAAACATGTTAACTCCGTCGCGACGCATTAATTGGCCCACAATCATCGCGCGACTTCATTGGCCGACGGCCAGCCAATAATAAACGTTGCAGGGCACACTAAGCATGTCCGGTGTAGCCAGGACCAATAGGAAGATGGCATGTGAAAATACCATAACCAACACAAATGATATTTTTTAAGTGGGAAATATAGGCAGCTAACTTTAGTATAGCCCTCAGCAGTTGTAGATTTGTGCAGACCTTAAAGGGTTAATCCATATCGGATTCTTCTACACGTCTTTTGACGTGAGAACGTCTTAAAAACTCAGCCCCTTATGTTCGGAAAGTGAGTATCAAGCCACGAAATGTTGCTCTCGGGTCCGTGGCAATTACTCGTTGGAAATGAGCAGTATGTTAAATGTAAATATACTATAGTATATGTCGGTCCTTTGGCTTCACGCTTCACACGCAAGCGTATCGTTCTGACGTCATCAGGCCGCGGTGGTAGCAGCTCTGCGAACTTCTGATTTAGAGCGGTTTAGTTTGTTTAACACAGCTGCAGCGACCGAATGGCTCATCCGATCGGAGAATTCCTTGTGTCAATTTAAGCGTAAAAATAGAGTACCTAAAAACATTACAAGAATCCTAAATAATAAACACACATAGTGAAGTTCTAACCAATAATCATTTTCTTTGCAGATTACGAACCAAAATAGTTAAAAAATTACGAGTTAGCCGAAAAGGACATTAATTATATTAACAACATGAATAGTGCTAGACAACACAAATATAATACTGAAAGGATGACCCAGCCACCTCAGTACATTCCGGAGTTATATTAAGAAGAAGTTGACAATCCTACGCAGCAGCTAAATGCGGACGTGACGATTGCATCATCACATGCCACATCACGTGACGATACTAAGGCTAAACAACGACGACACAATCAGCGCAAACCCGAAAAGAACAAATACATATTGTATAAACGCTCGGAGACTATCTCCCTCTCGCCACCCGTTGACATCACGTGAAAATACCTACGGTCATGTAGATGACACAGCTGACCCCATTCTTTGTATTCAGAATGTATGACCGTATTTCAAAAATCAAAGCTTGGCAACACACAAAGAACTACTAACGTATTCTTTTTTAATTTGTATATTTTCATTTATATCTGTATTTTTCCACATGGGATTGAAACCATTAAATAATTATGCGACCTTTGATTACAGTTACAAACGTGAAACGAATTCTGTAATAAGAAAAATATGGCGGAAATCGAAATTACCGTTACAGTTTTCCCCGGAGCGTTGAGAAGCTTGGTATTTAAATAGTGACTGTGAAAATTAAATTAAGTAGGTATTTACGTAAATCCAAGACGGTGGGGGTATTTTTTAAAATCTAAAAGCAACTGGCAAACGATACAATATTTATACTACTAATAAAGAAAGCCCCGTGACACAAGCACTTGAAAATGAACACATTTTTTCTAAACTTGTTCATAAAAAGTAGAGAAGTGCAGGGTAACACAATTTTCTTTCTGTACTAGATTTAAGTCGCAGGAACGTGTTTTGTACGTAAGCAGGTTCATTGTGCATCAGTGAAATACATACATAAATTAAAAGTGAACACCTGATTGGTTAAATATTTACTTTTCTCTTGCTGCCATATTCACTACGTATTCATTATTTGTGACAATAATGTATTTCATTTTGTAATTTATAATATGTTTACAATATCATATACCAAATAAACGATTAATTTATATAAATTTTGATGTACACTTAATTAGTCATATTCAGTTCGTTATTGCATGAGGCTATTTGTTATTAATAATACATATGCAATTTCTAATTTTTTGTGTTCACTACCTTTTTTAGAAAATTGTACTTAACTATAAGCTGCTCACGGAAACTGACAATTTCCTAAAGCCGTGCTTGAGATCTAATTATTTGAACATTATGTATCCTTCCGCCTTATGTAAAATTAACACAGCTACGGGACAGATCACTGAAATCATGCGTCGTTCAATTTAAACTGGAAAATTACTAGAAAAGTAAACATTGTACAAACCTTCTCAGTCTTAAGCTTATATGAATCTAAAAAAAAAAGGCTTAAGAAATAATTTTCGTATCCACAAATGTTTATCAAACACTTTAAATTCAACATTTACATGTGGAACTATTTTCCCTGTATCGTTAAAGACTGTCCACGATAAAGTGAGAACTTTTAAAATCAACCTTAGAGAAAAGTCACTGCTCGTACCTGAATCGTATTTTAACGGGCACACGAGTGATACGGGCCCAGTAAAGTAGGTAACGATGGATGGGAACTAGTTTCATATCATCACGCCGAATGAAAAATGCTAGGTAACCATTTGTAATGAGTTAGCTTATTTCTTTGTCTTTCTATTTTTTTAGTGCACCGAAATGTAAAAAAATAAGCAGATTGTTAAAATATTTACTTTTCTATTAATTTCACAGTTTCACTTAACCGACGCATGAATAAAGGGATGATGTTCATGGCAGCATTAATTTCACGTAAGGCGGAAGAATACACAACGTACGTGCTCATTTTACCGGGAATAGCCTATTGTTAAGGATAGGAAAATTTCGCGAGTTCAATGACCCATAGGCTAGACTCCACAATCCTGTGTATACTCAACCCTCAGTTGTTTGATCACTGGCTGCAGCCTCAGAGAGTAGACACTGTTACTGCACACCTGGCAGTATGGGATTCACTACTTGTTTCCTTGAAAGTCTGCTATTGGCTCAGAGTCGTCCAGGGCGTGTCTAATAAACTACGATCCAGTGTATACGTGTTTGACGTCTATCTTGTCCTGAAATGAACTCGCGGAATGTTCCTATCCCTAGTGATATCAACTTTACTAGGCACGTGCCTGTCAGAGAGCCTGTAGGTAGGGGCAGTGATATTATTCAAAGGTTGATTCTAAAGCGTTCTGTTAACCGCGAATAATGTACAGGTATTTATTTGAAATCGTAATACTAATGGCACTAAACTGTCTGAAGTGTCGAGACCCAGGACGCTAATCCCCGAGATGCTGTGTCCACAGACCAGGAAGCTGTGAGCCGCGGTGCACACGGATGCGTTCTCCCACGTGGTGCACTTGTAACTTAGTGAGGTTCCAGGAAGTGGCTGCCTTGTAGTTTGCACTGAGCTTAACTTCGAGCACGTGCTCAAACAATCCGCCGCGCCAACGTTAGTTTTCTCCGGTCGGCAGCGACATCCGGGCGTTCGTCCTGCAGTGAGAAGTCCGGGTTTATATCATATGAGAAGCTGGCCACCTACACGATAATACGATCTGTACGTAGGGACAGGTGTATTTCGCGAAAATATTTATGGCCGTGCTAGATTAAAATATCCTACCTCCACGACCTCAACTTCCTTTGGTTATCGGCCGTATGTATATGAGAGAAGACATGTTCTTATTTGACTGAGCCAATCGTAATAAAGTTCTCCGATACTGAGCGTCCATGGTTCACGAACATAAACTTGTAGCACGTGACATTTAAAACCATCCAACCACGAAAGTGCATATGAACAAAATTGTTTTGGAGTACAACTAGTCTTGAAACCTTTTCACGAAAAACACATGTCCCTATCTATACACTGTCAATGGTAAACTGAACACTTTTGAAAGCCCCGCTGAAGATCTTATTCTAACCGTGAATTAAATAAGTTACACTTACTTAAATTCCTGTTATGTGATTCACTGTATCATGTTATAATTCAATATATTTGTTATATACTTATTAGGGACACCCGAATTTCGTGAAAAGACTTCCGCACTTACTAGATCTCAATATCCGACGAGCGTTACAGCAGTTTTAATTTTCTTATATTGGCGGCGTGTCTTTGTGAGAAGACGTTTTCCTACTTGACTGGCCAATCAGAGTTAGGTAACTTCAATGCTGTACGCTTGTGATTCGCCCAATTACGAAAGTGGATATGAGCTTAAGTGTTGCGGAATACAACTGGTAGTGAAATCTTTTCGCGAAAATCGGCTGTCCATAATGATTATTTTATGTAAGCCTTACATATGGCAACTTCGTATATCCTCAAACGAGTTCTATAGCATTCAAATGCTCCATGGACTATTAACAAATGAATGAATAAAACAATGAATGAAAGGATCTAATTGTGTGCACGTTGTGTATTCTCCGACCATATGTAAAATTAGCATTGCCACGTAACTCATCACTTTATTCATGCGTCGGTCAAGTCAAACCGCGAAATTATTAGGAATGAAAGTATTTAACAAACACCCTAAATTTGGGATTTAAATGAACTAAAATGGATTCATAAATCAAAATAAATCATTTCAGTGATGAGAAATGTCAACCTAGTATTTTTATTGAAAGTTAAGAAGTGGAACTAATCTCCCTCCGTCATTGTCATGTTGACTTGTCTATGCCAGGCAGCGTGCCCGTTAAAACATATAAAGGTAGTGGCAGTTACATTTTCAGAGGTTGATTTAAGAAGTACGTAGTTAACCTTGAACAGTTTAAAATAAGGCTTTAAATGAGTGTTACCTACCTAAAGTCCAACATGTCAGCTACATGCATTCTGAAATACGGCTATAAATAACTAATACTCCATCACTTAGCCATTTGCACACCATTATCCACAACACAATAGCAACTCATATTAATAATGTTAATACTTATCATTCATTTGTTAATGACGTAGATACGCATTGTTCATTAGAGTTTCATGTTCAAGTCTTGTTCAAAACATTGCGAACATATCGCACTGTAAACATTTTTCTGTGTTTTTACAACGAATTTTTTTGGATACTATTTGCCGAAGATATTTTTTGTAACACTTAAAAAAATTGACTTAATTTCACAAAACAGTAGTGTGGAATGTGTGAGGCTATGTTAAGATTTAACAAGCAATTGTTTTAGCAGAATTACACGGAAGTCTTTGGCAACTCGTTGACTAAGAATTCCTTTTACGATTACAGAAACATTTGACTGTGTGTGTTACCATTTTGAGAACATTCTTCATGAGAAATAAACAGAATGATGGCATTTGAAGCTATAAGGCCGCGGTAGGCTACATGAAGTTGAATTCGGCTACTGTTGGCCACACAACATTATACACAAATGTATAGTAAGGAATTCTTCCGTTGATGATTTAGGCGCAGCGGAAAATTTTTCGAATCAAGGTGACACAAGAAATACTATTTCGAATCATATTCAGCTAAGTAACTTACAGGTACGAGTTGGAATAATCAAACTGTCTCCTTTTCCTTGAGGAATATTTTGTTTGTAAAGAATTTATTATAAACTGTAACAGCTAGTTTCAAACGAAAGAAGTAAACTTTAAAACTGTTCACTTCAAAAGTATGTTCATTTAAACAGTTGCTCCAGATAACTTCTCATTTCTACCATCAGCTGTCACACATTTAATATTAAATAGTCTTATAAGATTTATTTTATTTTATTAAAATTATTAACTTTGAAAAAGTATTAATGGTTTATAAATTAAATGCTCCTCTGATCGATATTTTTAAAATATAAAAATTTCAAAATACAACAAAATACTGTGTCAATGTTAATGATGAAAAATTCTGCACCAAACAATTCTAGCTTTCATCCATAAATTATTAGTAGTGGAGAGAGCAACACTATTGTAAGGATTACTTCAATAAAATTAGCTCAACTTCGTCGCTGATCCAGTTTTAGTGTTAATGGGGTTGCACATGACTTATCTGACGCTGCAACTTCAGGAATGGCACACTATTTGTAGATTTCTCTCTCTCTCTCTCTCTCTCTCTCTCTCTCTCTCTCTCTCCGACCTGATGGAACCTCGCAAAGCACTTCGTCGCTGCTCTCGGGTGTTCGAACGTCGAGCTTCGTCGTCGATCCGCCGCAGCATGATCTCGGTTTGTACAGCAGCTCACCAGTTGGCTCTGGAATCCTCGATGAGATGGGACTTCCCACCGTCAGGAATCTCTTATTTACAGTCTTGCATATTGTTAGATATTATGCAACATCTTCTTCCAAATATACCTGCAAGATAAATCATCTCGCGAATTTCCCGTATTTAAAATAAAGTTCTTCTTGTGGAAATACAATGTTTGTTTATACGTGACGGGGATTAATTATAGTTTTCCTTTTCAAAATAATTTAACTTTTATACAACGAAAATTACTTCATTATTCTTGAAGAACTTGTCTTTTACGAAACTTTTTACTCCTGTTCCATATTTTATTCCAAACAAACTTTCCTTTTAAACAGTTATGTTATTCGTCCCTATCAACCAGTGTTTATTATTCCTACGAGCAGGGTGTATGTTTATTATTCCTACGAGCAAGGTGTATGTTTATTATTCCTACGAGCAAGGTGTATGTTTATTATTCCTACGAGCAAGGTGTATGCTTATTATTCCTACGAGCAAGGTGTATGCTTATTATTCCTACGAGCAAGGTGTATGTTTATTATTCCTACGAGCAAGGTGTATGCTTATTATTCCTACGAGCAAGGTGTATGTTTATTATTCCTACGAGCAAGGTGTATGTTTATTATTCCTACGAGCAAGGTGTATGTTTATTATTCCTGCGAGCAAGGTGTATGTTTATTATTCCTACGAGCAAGGTGTATGCTTATTATTCCTACGAGCAAGGTGTATGCTTATTATTCCTACGAGCAAGGTGTATGTTTATTATTCCTACGAGCAAGGTGTATGCTTATTATTCCTACGAGCAAGGTGTATGTTTATTATTCCTACGAGCAAGGTGTATGTTTATTATTCCTACGAGCAAGGTGTATGTTTATTATTCCTGCGAGCAAGGTGTATGTTTATTATTCCTACGAGCAAGGTGTATGCTTATTATTCCTACGAGCAAGGTTTATGATTATTATTCCTACGAGCAAGGTGTATGCTTATTATTCCTACGAGCAAGGTGTATGCTTATTAATAGCCAAATACATTTAAAAAAACATTAAATCATCTCCAAAGAATATTATAATACTTTTAAAACCTATCTGAATATCATAAATTAACTTAGAGCAAAAAGAAAGAAAAGATTCAAATTAAAATTAAATCTTACCTTAACATAGAGCAAAGAAAAACCAGTTGTAACAAAACTCTGCATACTAATTGACATTTACTGGAAGATGTGGTTGTCAAAGCACGAACACTAACGAAACTCTGTATACTAATTGACATTTACTGGAAGATGTGGTTGTCAAAGCAAGGACACTAACGAAACTCTGCATACTAATTGACATTTACTGGAAGATGTGGTTGTCAAAGCACGAACACTAACGAAACTCTGCATACTAATTGACATTTACTGGAAGATGTGGTTGTCAAAGCAAGAACACTAACGAAATAAGAAGGGTACATAATACATTCGCAAACTCACCTTTGTTTGCGGAAAGCAGATATTTCATGATTAAATTTAGGGGAGAAGGGGAGGGGCGATAATAGTTTTGCTTCTTAAAGAGTCCAAAAATGCACTGTTACCTATATTATTAAAGGAGATTTTCATTATGCAAATAACCTGACTGGCTTATTAATGTGTAGTCGTAAACTTAGGCAATGATTTGCGAAAAATGGCTTACGAATCTACGTTCATTTCATTTGGAAGTACTTACCGCCTACCAAAGAATGTTTTAACTTAACTGACTTCGGTAAACGTAGAGGATTTAAGATGGAAAAGTGTGGGCGCTGAATTTGAGTAGATGAATTGAATCTTGCTAACACTTAATTTTGATTCCGTATTATGGAATGAAGTTATTCAGTTACTTAAAATGGAGGGTGGACAGAAACAGACTTGACAGAGAGAAATGTTTTAAGGTTCTGTTGCAGTTACATTTGTAACAATTATCTGCAAGTTATTTTCTAAAGGTGGAATGTTTTCCAGAGTACAAAACAGCTCAGTTGTTGAAATGTAATGTTCAAAATTTTGGAAAAAAATTTTCCATAAATTTCAGTTAAGGTGTTTAAAGCCTGAGGAAAGGTCTCGCATCGCGCGAATTCCTGAAACATAATATCAAGAATGAATAATTCGAACCTGCTAAACATATTTCATTCATTGGGTTAATTTTATTGCTATAAATTTAATTAACAAAACCAACACATACATAAATAGTTGTAACGATCTATATAATTTGCAAAAAAAAATTGGGTGCTTTTTTTTTAAATAGTAACCTATCGAAGTCACAAACTAAGTATAGACGCTAAAAAAGTGATTGTTTTAAAATTTCTACAGTTTTATTATATTTCACTTTATAACTTTTTTCAAAAGACTCTGTTAACAATTTTTCTGAAACAAAATTAGTTTTCTTTAAGATATACACATTTCAGTACCGTATATTAGAAGATGATAAGATGTTGTTGATTTTAACACATATTTTGGCATATTTAATAATTTAGTAGCTTATCCCCAACTTTTCACAAAAAATGTTGCCTATTTTTAAACGGGAAACACAAAACTGTATCAGCTATAGCTATGTATAATAATTACTTGCATTCAAAAATCGCGTAAATAATTCTAACTACATAAAAATATGTTAAATAGTTCAAATTCCGTTATTGATCCTATGTTTCATGAATTCGCGAAATTAGAGACCTTAACATATCTCTTAATTGAACTCTGGTTGTGATTTTCCTGTATTTTTCCAGCGGTGACGTGTAGTTGTTTTTTTTAGGCAGGTCTTACACATATCTTCCTGACGCAGTCAACTAACACAATGAAAGCAGGATGTTCCACGCAGCGCACGTGTTGTACAGGCGGGAGGTAATTAATTTCTGTTTACAATCAGAGCGTTTCGCATGGAGACGGCGAAGCGTTGAAGCGCTGAGACAAAGGGAGATTGAACGCTCCTTCAGCACTCGTACTTCGTCCGCGGCCATTACGTCACTCGCCCTCACCTTGAGGGGACGCAGATAGAGAAGTTCTCAACCCTGGGACCTGACAGATCTTCAGAAGCCAGAAGTCCACAGGAAGTAAGCAGGAGTAGTAAATATTAGCCCTCCTGGCACGGGGCAGAATAGTTAGGAGCTTTTACAACACGTGGCTCTACAATATATCGTGCCTGACACTCGCCAAAGGTGGCGGAATGTTGAGCGAAACTAGTCAGGCGATCATAGTGTGTGACACTCCAGTTAGGCGTGCCAGCTGTTTTAGGAGGCCATCACACTGAGTGGCCTTACTTTCAAATATATATATATATAATGCAGTTCATTATTGTTAGTAAAATGATTTATCACGCAATAAGCAAATAATAAAGTAAGAAACAAAAAGCTTCTAGTAAATATATCCAGATATTTAATTATTAAATATTTATTTTAAAGAAATCGTTGAAATATTTTAAAATGTTGATTTAATTCTATTAATTTGTATCGCTGTCCTGGCTGTAAATATACACTGTAAAAATGTTTTGCTTAAAGCAGTTTTTGGTTTTATTTGTATCACTTATTTGAAGAAGGGAATGAGTCCACATTACTTAGTTTTGAGATAATCAACAAAATGTGTTTCAATCTCAACCCCTATAATGTAAGTATTATATAATTTCATATGCAGTTATGGCTATGTTCTGCTAGTGAATGCAGTCATAAGTTGACAATTAGCTGCTAAGTGTTTGAAGATTTAAAAAAAATATATAAAAGTGGTGGACTCATGCCCATGTTCAGTTTAACACCATTTTTAGTTGGTGTTAAAATACTACAATAGTGTTTACACATGTAGTACTTATATATTACACATTAGTAACATTAATATTTTAATTTCAGAGGTAATATAGATAAAACATAATATGTATTAGTAATTGCATTCTAGATAACAGTATGTCAAATGTAAGCTGTTGATGCTGCAGTTTATTTTATCATGTAATACACTATAGATCAACTGTTGCTATCGAAACTCTACCCTTCTGTTTACACAAGATGTAAACTACATACAAATAACATTTATATAACAATAACTAAGATTATACGCTTAATGGTTTCGTTTCACCATTCCATTTAAATGAACATTATAGCAATGATGGTGTTTTCGGAAACTGTAAAGGTATTCCTGGATAATGCATACGTTTGGCAAGACAATACAGATAGCCTGTCTCCTTGATATTGTGAAATGAAGTAGCTTGCCTAAACCTGTGAAGCTCTATCGGAGAACTTTGGCCTTGTCCGGCATCAGCAGGTTTATTAATGGTGAGTTGGGCACACACAACATAATAACACTTTCGTCTCAGACACTTAACTTAGATAAAGATTTTTCAACCAAAGATATGCTGAAAACGCTGCAAATTGCTGAACAAAACAAGAAAGCAAATCAGGATTCCTATGTCGAACTCTACTTAAATTAATGCAGCTTGACTTTAAACTGGATTAAATTACTGATGAAATTAATTGGTGAAACACAAAGATTACCAAATCCAGATTTAAATTAAATTACAAGAAAATTTACTCAATTCTCCAGCAAATCAGATAAATTAAAAAAAAAAAAAAAAAAAAAAAAAAAATTATCTTTAAGAACGGGCACACTAGCAAGGCATTTACTGAATTTCTCAGTACCAGATACTATATAAATATATTTAGTTTTTGTGTATAGCTCAGAATTAGAACTCAAAATTTAATCTCACTTTCTTAGCGAATAAACTGTCTGGATGGGTAAAGAAATGTAAAATATAACATTCATGGTAGAAATTCTGCCAAATAAAGCTACATTGTGGTACTAAATGTGACTTAGCTGTTGAGTCGCATAGCTGGGTATGATTTCATGTTTGTAACAAATCCGAAAAAATTAACAGCTCATCTTGCAGGAATTTTTCTATCGGTGTCGTTTCCATTTTTTCCTTGTCACAATATTTCCTTTGTAAAAAAATTGTTTACAAAGTAATAATTTAAAATTTGTGGCTCTTATAGTCTTGCAAGTGTCGTGTTAGTGTTAGTGTTTAGATTCCAAAATTTTAGGTCGTTATAGTTACAATACAAAATTCTGCCGAATTTTCATTTTACTAACAAACTTCTTAATATAACTTACTTTCGTGCGATATTCAGAGACAGAAAATGAAACAATTTCAGTTTGGTCTTTAAACAACATAGGAAATAATATGAATAATAAATAGACAGTCATATTTTAGCATTCGTAACGATAATACACAAATGACATGTTTTCTATTATAAAAATAAAATGAAACATAGACTAAGAAACCAACTTATGATCTGAACTCAATACACACTAAGCCCGAATCAGATATATCAATCAGTGAAATAACATTCACTGACAGCTAGTTGATAAGCAACTGCCAACCGGCAAATCATGCAAATGAACTAGGAACAAGTGACTTATGACCTCGACATTCAATGGGAATCACAAATAAATTAGTGCAATTCAGCCTAAATATTAATTATAATTGTCAGGCACTGATTTTCAGTCGCTCTATTTTCACTGTTTGCAATGATTTGGCTCAGTTCTTACTGTTTCATATTTAGAGTGTAGTATAGAGAACACAGTACAATATACACAGTCTGTAGCGTGGAGAAGAAAAAACAAAAATATTAAATACATGTGCCCATTCTTGAAACGGTACAACGTCTTGTGCATATTTATGAGGGAAGTTATTTACAAAGCTGATGATGTCAATGCATACTTATTCTATTAGTCAACAGAAGTTTTTAATTACACACCTATTAAAAATCCCAGGTATTACATAATATCTTCTTAAATAGTTTATATACTTATGACAAATTGCAGAAATGTTTATTTGGAACCCATTTGTATTTTAGTCCTGTGAACTGAAAAGGGGGTATATAATAATGTAAAGAATTTTTAAATATAATAAGATGTGTAATGATGAAACCACAAGGACAAAACATGAATAACTATTTCCACTTACGATTGTTTGAAGCAAAGATTGTGTTAATAATATCATGTGCATGGATAGCAGAAGAACACCAATTATGAATATTTAGCGTCATCACAAATAAAATAAGACTTTTATTAAAATTGCAGTAACAACATAAATAATAATATTCAGCAAATGAGATTAATAAAGCGAATTTTAATGTTACTTCAAGAAAGCACACATGATTCACAAAACAATGCAAAAATCAACCATTTGAAAAATTCATAGTTATACTAGAACATTGATTAAGCTGCTGTTAGATATTGTCATATTATTATTAAGTGGAACTTTAAAATTTAACCATCAACAATATTATATAACAAATACCATGTATGTTGCACAGCAGTGAAGCTTTTCATAATTTTGAAAAGTTATGGTAATCAAATTAGTCTCTTGTGTATTCAAATCACTAAGTTGCTCCGGGTAGCTTTCAATCAGTAGTGCAGGAAACTACTTACAAACGCACCACAGGAAATTTGTGCTGATAATTAATTGGGAAAAGCATTCTCTGGATACATAGCTAATGAAAATTTTGAAAGTGATAAAAGTTTTCAGTTTAGTTCAATATTGTTCTACTGATCATTAAAAGTTTCCAATTAATGGTTTTGATGTTTAACCAAATGAAATAAATGGAATAATTTGCTTGAGAAAATAAAAGTCTCGACAAAATAGCTGAAAGCAGAACTAACTGGCATAACGCTGGCCTTACTTGGAGACAAACTGTAGGTGGAGATGGCAGATGGTATTTGACGACCTGGAAGCAGTGAAGTCCTCACTTAATTAGGATCTGGTTTCCTAATTCTGCGTCCCCCAGTAGTGGGTTGTCGAACCGCGTCTCTGCATCACCGGATCAGTCCTCCAGTCGGTCCTGGGCAGTGCTAGCTGTCTTTCGCATCATCTCTCCGTCGAAGACGTCCTCCTTCAAAGACTCCATTCGAACGACTTTCTCATCAGAACACTCGCTTGCCCTCTTGCTAAAATATTATTTTTCAACACAACTCGTTAATGCATTGTTCTTAGGTTCCAAACCAACAAAATTCCGTAGACGAAAACGGGTCTTCTTTGCCAGAATATCATATATGATTTTATCACACTCCTGCACTAACCTGAACAATGTTTATGTGGAACTGTTCGTTTCATTAGCAACTAAAATAAGTTAATTTGAATTTATATTTACCACATATGGAAATATTATGATTGAGCAATGTTAATCAACAACATAGATATATCATCCAAGATATTTTAGTATGAAAATCAAGCAATGCAAATTGTAATAAATATTGGGTAACTTCTGGTAAGGCATTTCTTTACAAAAAATTTCTCGTATTTCCTTTCCTACATGGTTTTGTGTAGTAGTAATATTTGGTTGCTTCACTTTATTGATTCTCTTTTATAGTTTTCATAATTGTAGACACTTTTTTACGTTTTGTAAGACTGTTTACACAACCCTTACTGTCAATAGCTAATTTTGTTGAACGTACTCTGCCAAATAATCTATAAATACAATACTACAAACATCTCGGAAATTAAGAAGGTTGAGAACAAAACACAAGTGACATCTGCACAGTAAATGTTCAGAACAGGACACCTGATTTGATTTCACGCCACCTATTTTCCTAGAGGAACGTTATCCGATGTTAATTAGAAAAAGGTCGTGAGTCCTGGACTCGTGTCGCCTTTTCAAATACACGATATATTGGAATGCATTACATAACTACTTAGTGTGCTGTCATCATACTTCTATTTCATGGAAACGGTGTGCCTTTCCTTGAATAACAATTTCCTGTCCATAACTCATCTGGCTGTATATTTAGACTCATGCCCATCTTCAAATGATAAATTCAATTTCAATTCGACTTTAATACTTGGAACAGTTTTTATTCCGACTTTACCAACTTTGCAGAACTCATGCCGCTCAGTGTGCCTTTCAAAATATATAGAAGTAGGAGAAGCGACAATTTTTAAAGGTTGTTTTCAAAAGTAATCTGTTACCATGAACTACGTATACCTGTTTGACTTGGTTAAAGTAGACCGACCACTCCACCGCCGAACTTATATATTTGGATC
Source organism: Dryococelus australis (assembly GCA_029891345.1). NCBI lineage: Eukaryota > Metazoa > Arthropoda > Insecta > Phasmatodea > Phasmatidae > Dryococelus > Dryococelus australis. The sequence continues at coordinate 193,005,156 of CM056998.1, read as the reverse complement.
AAGAGTCCATCCGAAGAAAGCCAGACATATTGCAGGCAATTGGAGGTTCTCCCGTGAATGGATACCTAAGTCTGCATTCTGTACAATTGGAGGTTCTCCCGTGAATGGATACCTACGTCTGCATTCTGTACAATTGGAGGTTCTCCCGTGAATGGATACCTAAGTCTGCATTCTGTACAATTGGAGGTTCTCCCGTGAATGGATACCTAAGTCTGCATTCTGTACAAATGAAGGGGCTCTCTTGATTGCTCAGCCTTTACTTCTCAGCGCGTGTATATATTTGACTGCCAAGATGTAAACAGGAATTATTTTCTTCAGTCGTTGATTGAGGGATGTACGTGTCCTGGTTAAGGATAACGGTGCAAGAAAGTCGTATATTTATCTAATTTTCATCACAAGGTTTTAAAAGAGGATTTTTCGAAACTTTTGGCATGACAAGACATAAATAAATATTTACAATACCTTCTTACATCATTAAGTTTTTAACCCATATGTCGTATGGAAATAATACCACATATCTGGCTACAAATATGGGATGTTTAGCGTCACTACTACACAAAGCTGGGAAGATTCCTACGCATTTAACTATTTCGTGAGCAAATGCAGGGAATGCACGAATGTATGGAAAATTACTTTACCATTCGCGCTCTCTCGTTCTACATATACACTTAGAGTGTAGGGGCCCAGGGTCCGGAGCTTGAGCCAGCCGGCCACACGGCATTTTTTCTTTTAAAATTGCTTGTTTTTACCCAAAATTCACTCGTTTTTACTTAAAAATTACTCCAGAAAGCAATTATTCTAACCAAAATTCCTAAAAGTTCACTTGAAATATCTCTTTTCGCCCTAAAAATTTTCCTTTCACCCCCCCCCCCTTTTTTTTAAAAAGCACCGAACCCCTCATGTGCAAAAAGGATCCACCCAAATGCAGTTTCGAGCTATTTTTTAATATTTGTGCGGTCTCCTTTTATACCCTCAACTATCATATTGGATTTGTGTTTTCAACACCTAGGTTCCACTAGTGTATTAATTCACCCATCAGGCTCCTAACTATCACGAACATTGCCAACCACCCTATTCCCATTGCCCAATCAAGAAAAATCTCAAAAAGTTCTAAACAATTCCAAAAAAATTCGAACAGAATCCTAAAAAAATCTTTACTATAAAAATTGTTTTTTAAAATATTAAGGAATTCTGAAAACCCCATATACTCATCGTTTATATCGCCTACTATAACTCAAGCATACCTCAACCATTCAGTCCACACTGACTTTACCAAAAATTTACTTACTGCTCAAACTTTCTGCTCTACTGGTCGACACCAGCCAAATATATACTAATAACTATACCACCTCGCTAACCAACCATTCATTATAACTCAAGTCATACCAGACCACCCAACACTCCATCTCCTATACCCAAAATAAAATCCATTCATACTAACCAACCACACCAGCCAAATATATACTAGTAACTATACCACCTCGCTAACCAACCATTCATTATAACTCAAGTCATACCAGACCACCCAACACCCCATCTCCTATACTCAAAATAAAATCCATTCATACTAACCAACCACACCAACCACATCATAAATGATCCATTATGACCCATAACGACTCAGAAATTGGTATAAATTCAAACGAGATCTTGGAAACAAATTTTTATGATGTTGCTGGTTTATAATTTACTAAGGCACATGTTGAAATACTGTTTCGTACTTGCACTGTGTACACTTTCGCGCCATGTGACATGTGAGTGTCAGTTTCATTGGCCGATTAACTGGCGCTCTGGAACTGACGGGAGCTCGTATGTTACAACTGAGTCAACTATTGCTTTAAATTAAAGAGTAATAAATCAAAATTAGAAAACAATTGAAGTGGTAACAAATCCATAAAACTCACTTCTAACAAAACGTTGATGGAAATAACTTAATTTCACATATTGCTGTTTATCATGGAAGTAGGCATACGCAGTTGTGAAAGAGTTTTTTTCGAAGGTTTCTTTAGGAAATATTGAATTAACGAAGATAAAAGCATTTTTTGTGAAACTATACACCTTATTGGCTCACTAAATAACAGAGCGAAGCTCGAGAACGGTATATACATACTTGTTACAGACATGAAGAAGTCGACAAGGTCCCTTGCCAAGCACTCTCATGCTCTTTCTGTTCTGAAATGTTTCACCATGCATCAGTCGACGCAATCGACACTATCTGAACTTGGGCCTTGTGAAAGTGCGATTAGTGTACTTAAGTTTCCAACAGACTGTATTTTCCTTGTGGAACACGCCAAATATTTGTTTGTAGAAAAATATAAATTTTTTACTAGTCATTTAAACTAAACTTAAACTGACTGTCTATTGACAAAAATTAAGTACAAAAGTTAATGATAAAAAAGCGCGACAAACAAATAATAAACACGAAACAGGACAAGTAACTAGGGAGCAATGGCGATCGTAGCAGTCATTGAAACTTCAACAACAAACAATACACAGTCTAGCAGAGAATATGGCAAACAATGAGAACAAAAGAACCACAACAGAGAGCAAACACAAGGAAAATCAAAGGAGAAAAAATTATGCCATATTAAGATACACAGTAAAATGTTCGATTTAAAAAAAGGATTTTGATAACCCCCGAACAATGACGACTCTAGAATAATAATAGGACCACGAACCACAATTGTAATTCTATAAGACAATAACGCAGAGGACAAGACACAAAATTAAAGGGATGGAAACGAATACAAGGACACAAGAGTTCACAATTTCAGTGACTGTAGTTATTCGAAGGTAAAAGTCTTTATGTCGTATCACCAGTGTGAAGAATACGGACGCTAACAAGTAGCGAGGCACAAATATCAAGAAATATATTCTCGTTTTTACAAGCTTTTATTTTACTTGCATTATTTGTCCAGGATGAGTGCTTTAAAAGAGGCTCCGTGGGTCATATGTGTAACGGAGTGAGGGAATGAGGAAATACAGTCCACGGGGCCTCTTTTAAAGGAATCATTTAGTGCGTTTACGGTAATATTTCAATCCGTATTGAGCCTGGAGTGGACTGAAGAATCCCGATTGAAATGTTAGTATAAACACATCCGTACTGGACTGAAGCAGGAGTGGAGTGAGATAATCCAGTTCAGTTGTCGAGGTGGACTGGAATATAGAATCCGGATTGACATTTTACTTTAAACACTGATCGGACTGAAATTAAAACAAAGAAGAAGTGGCCGCCATATTGACTCGTTAGTTTGGTAATGTAGGAGGTTAGAATCATTCTGAGACTAATAAAATAAGTATTTTTTGGAAGTGAAGCGAAAAATAAATGGCCACGAAGGAACTGAGAATTAATGGGACGGAGAAATATGTGAAATTCCATTTTTCATTATGTTTGTTTTATAGTTCTGCCAGTCACCAATAAAGTGCTTCTATCCCGTTTCAATTCGCATTCAGTCTTGTTTACACTTTAGTCCATGTTCGAAACTTTACCTTAAACACTTATTATCGATACGAGTTCACTCCGAGTTCGGTAAAAGTTTCTTCCAATCCGAGTTCGATACAGCCTGACATTTTACTCTAAAAGCACTAATTCTGTATATACGGTGTCTGTCCGACCTCTATCCACTGAACTGGCGTGCAGTCTGCCTGCAAAGCAGTACTCTTACACTCCCTGTGTAATTGGATTTGTTGACAATATGGCAAATGGTCGCATTTGTGGGGCCAGGTTTCCTAAATCTTCTCGTGAAATCAGCTCTCACTGCATCGTACGTTAGTCCTTTCAGATGAACACGGACCCAGGCTATCATCTCTTCAATAGTGAACATTAGCGAAGCTAGAATTGTGTAAATTTTATCTATCATTACATGAACGAAATTTGTCATAGTGTTTTCTCTCCTACTTATTGCTGTACGATTTGTTTGCACCACATTTGACACGCCTACTTATCTGAATAAAGATTATGACTGGCTGTCTGCAAATGGAGTTCCGAGTCTCCCAATCAAATATCTTTATTTTGTAACAGATAATACAGAATGTCCGAAAAGTCTTTCCCTGATTACAACTTTTATTTATATCAGATAGGGATGTGAAAACGGCGCCAAAATATTGGCAAACTAATCAAGTTTTTGTTGCAAACAGGACAATACAACCGTTTGTCTCCATGTGAGCACCCTCCTTAGCACGTCTAGTCGATATTCAATTTCCGTTCATACATTAGTGAACATCACAGGAGGGATCGATGAAATGACTGTGTGCATCCGTTGTTGCAGAATTGCAAGGGTTGATATATGAGTTCTGTACACATTGTCCTTGACATTTAACCATATAAAAAATTTAAATGGTCTTATGCCAGGAGAGCGTGGAGGCCATCACGACCAATCCATCGTCCAGGAAAAGTCGTATCGAGATAGCCACGAACTTCTAAACCTCAATGAGGCGGTGCACCGTCTTGTTAAGAAATGAAATCTGAGTGATAATCAAGCAACTGAGGAACATCAAACAATTGCAACATCTCCAGATACACTGGAGATGTGATGGTCCCCTCAGCGAAAGTGTATGGTCCATAATTCTGTCATGCAGAAGCGCGCACGGGAAATTCGCCTTTGGGCTCTCTCATGTGCACTCTGACACCTCATCAGGGGGCTCTGAATCCCGAATACGCGCTTTATACCGGTTCACTACACCACTGACAAAAAAGGTCGCCTTGCCAGGAAAAGCAACACGTTTGAGATAGCCATTATCGCCCTCAATACGAGATAACATTTCGACTGCAAAGTCATACCGACGCTTGGTGGCATTGGGCAACAAAGCCTGAACAATTCGCACATTGTACCCACGGACCAATGGACGTTTGTGTAAGATATCACGAAGAAGTCGCTTTGGTATCTGTAATTCTCATGAGTCCCTACGCACTGATTTCTTGGGACTTCGCACAAAAGACTGTCTCACTGCTTCCACCCATTCAGATGGGGTTGATGGTCGGCCAGTTATCGGCAAGTCAGCAACATATCCTGTGTTCTTAAACTTGTCATACCTCGACATCGAGAGGTATCGTTCCATACGTTGTCTTCAAGTTCCTGTGAACTGTTATTGGTGACCGGGTCTCGTGGTACCAGCGAACACACCGAGCTTTATTCATTATTTGTGAACCTGTACGGTTCCCTGTATACGGCAACTGCAACACTACAACCACGTAACTCAAACCTGCAACAATAAACGTGGTTAGTTTTCCAACATTTCGACATCAGTTTCACATTTCTGTCTTACATATAGCGGACATAAATTAAGTTTGTAATTAAAGAAATACTTCTAGAACACTCTGGACAGTACATACTGTTAAATTCAGTTGTTATAAAAAAGTAATTTTTATTCACTGCAATTATTTTAAGGTCCTGAAGAACATTAACGAAACAATGAGACTCCACCCACGCGAATTATGTTTTCGGAAGCAGAGAACATTTCCTTTTGGTGTAGTCCCAGTTACATTCAGCTATAGGGTTCCAGATGTTTAATAGAAAAAACCAAGTTATTACATAATCATTGCATAATAACAAAACTTTCCCTCTGCGGCACAGGAGAACCACATTAAACTCACAGTCCGTATACACAATCGTGTACATAGATGTTATGTTAGGTTGGTGTCGTACAATGTGAGTCTCAATGCCCGACGACATTTAGTGTGGGCAGTTGATTCGTAATACGTGCTTGGTTCCGATTGGTTAGGGTTGTGCGGACAGAAGGGGTTTTTGGGGCTAACTCCTCCCATGAAATTGACAGAAATAAAACGAAACTGAACAGCTTATAAAAATTATAAACTAACTGTGCCAATCTCAGCTTCAATAATCTTCTTAAAGGTGATGTTATTGTGTTGTCCTTTCAATATTTTTATAATGGGGCTGTACCAGAAAATTGTGTTCATTGTGAAATTCCAAAGCAAAAGGCAAAAGTAGTGTAGCTTTGACACGTTACAGAACAACACTTCCCAATTTCAAATCCCTTGCACGGGTGTGATTGGTTCATATGACTTCAGTCCACACGAAGTTCACAGGTTTTTTTTATTTTTGACAAGGAAACGTGTGTTACTTTGACCTGAATACAGCACGCAACCATAAAATGTATTGTTTGCAACACCCGAAGCCGTGAATTTAATAGGGTCTGAAAGGGTTACCGGACTACCTCGTGCCTGGGTACAAATGCCGGTAAGACCCGTGGTTGAGCCAAACAAACGCCATGTGTTACCTATCTACTGACACAAACTTTCTGCTGGTGAATGATCAAATTGACGGGCAGGATACGCATTGTAAAGAAATTTCCGTACATTTACCAGAATTTTTACGTGAGTGAACAGTTAACATGCGGAAATGCGCTCCGAGGTGACGTAAAACGGAACTGAGCTCCGTAAATAAAAAAGCTACGTAACAGCTACGTATTCCCAACAGCTTCGGGCTTTGGGAACAAACAATGCCGGTGTTGTATGAAGCTTACTTCGCCGCTGTAACTAGAAGAAAAGTATAATAGTGCCCAGGCTTTCGCTGCCGTTGTCGTCAATTTCTGGGCTTCTGGATTTCAACCTCGCCGAGGATTTTCCTCCAGTGTTTTTGCAGTCGTTGCAGTTGCCATAATCAGGGTACAATGCCTGATTAATAGAGGAAAGTCGCCGCCGTAACCTTCCCTCATTTGCCACCGGAAATGCCTAGACTCCCATTACTCAATGGGTGATTGTAAAAACAAATGTACCCCGACACTTGGCCTAACCATAGGGTCAGAGAAGGGAGAGGGAGGGCTGTAGATGTATCTTATTGTGCACCGGACCCGTATTTAGGATGTTTTATTTGGTGTTGCCTATTTCAAGTAAAATGACGTGTTTGTTTTGCCGGCGGGGGAGTAAAACTCCCCTATGTCTTTCTAACATGTTGTCCTGTCGTTTACAAGTATGCTAATTAATCTCGCGTGTAGTGTGTAGGTGAGTACTAACTATTTCCCGGGGCAGCCCACGGGATTCGTTCTATCGTTTCAGCGTGTAGTGACATTGGAAATAAAATTCAGTGTTAGTATACTAAGGAGGCCCTTGGGACCAGAATCCTCTTTCAGACTCTAGTCAAAACAGAGTCTCCTCCCCCCCCCAAAAAAAAAACACCCCACCCCCCGTTCTCATCAGCAGAGTCGTCTTCTTCCCGACCTGAAACAGACTATCAAGTCGGTGCGTTATTATGAGTAAATAATCTTGACAGTAGCGTATATAAATACATATATTTGATATATTTCACATTATTTAATATGTTTTTATTTATTTTTGTGATTTTTATATTTTTTGAATATTTTTTTTGGGATTTTTATTATGATTTAAAAGTCAAATAGTTTAATTTACTTAAATATGACTAAGCTAGGTTAGCTCCACGAATGGTGGTTGGAGCTATTTCCCACCTTTTACGAATTCCCATATAACCAGCCTGGGCAGGGCGCCCTATTTGACCATTGTGGTGTGTCTGTTATCTAAAGCTATATAGTGTTATTAAAAGTTTGGATTTCCGACCCGGACTTGCAAAAGAGTTCCGAGGCGAAATCTTTCTGTTTGGGACATTTTGTGATTATTTTGTTATAATTATTTAATTATTTTAGTATTGTAATATTTTAATACAAAGTATTAATTAATGGTATCCTCAAATGTTTATTTGTTTAGTGTGGTAAGGTAACTAATCGTGTGAGGAGCAACATCTGCTTCTCGTGTAGTTTTGTAATGGCTTTCGCATGAGTAATTATGGGCCTAAAATGGTCCATTAGGATTGCGAGGTATTTTTCATGCAGAAAATAGGCCAGTTCACACATTTATGAGGACATAGTTGTATTTTCTGCTATACTGTCGTCCCTTCTACCGTGTTGTTGCGGCTTGTCCTTCGGCTGTTGTGTGGATGCTCGTTACCTGTGAGCGTTTCCCTGCTAGGTATTTGTTTGAGTGGGAGGGAATTCAGCCTTTGACCGAATGGTTACTCGCACATTTTGCCAAATTTCCTGCCTAGTGTTTTTTGTTTGTTTGATCGGTTTAAATCCCATCCTTTGTTTGCGCGTGTCTATGTGTTTCTGTATCACTTCGCGCTGTTTCAATACAGCTGTGTGTCCTGTTTTTTTTTTTTTTTTACAAAGTGTACATTTCCACTTTGACTTGTCTTGTTATTTTAAGGTACAGACTTTGTGTGATGTCCCGCACACAGACCGCAGACTGACAGAAGTTTACAGTAATTTGAGGAGGAAGTAATTCAAGGAAGGAAGTTGAACCAGTCAGGGTAGAGACCACACCCTCACAAGGATTGGCCAACTACCTCAGCCAATCAGGAGGAAGACAGCCTTGATTGGTCGAAGGGCCCGGCCAATCAGGAAATAGCCCTCTTAAAAGAACTATAGCACATGAAATAATTCGGCAGTCGTTGCAGCTGCCACCATCAGGCAACAATTCCTGATTTATTGAGGACAGTGGAAGGAAGAGGTCCTTATATTTGTCTATACTGTTCACTTCAGTTGTTATAAAAAGTAATATTCACCTTAGCCTCCACTGGGTTACCAGTACAGCATTTGTCTTCGGCCGCCGACTTGCTGCACATATGTCTCGAAGACTGGGCACTTGTAACACGTTTGATCCCCAAGAGGGCCAAAATTTCATGCGCACTTATAAATGAAAAGAAAATTTAAGCCCATTACTCGTCGCCTAGAATTGCTCAGGGAGAACAATAGAGCACCCATAGACCCTAAGACCGAAATCGACAATACTGCTGAGCCTATGAAGAAGCGAAAACATGTTGATGTAGAGACAGTTCGGGATGATGAGTCATATGCGGATTTGCCACACAAGAAAAAAGTACGGAAGAGAGTCTTAAACCCAATGCGTTGGTTCGCCGGTACCTACGACCGTACACATCACATTATAATGATACGACATAAGGTGTGTACAGTTATAATGATAAATGATCCTCGGTGCTGATGAAATAAAGTTTCTACCAGGTGGGATCATCCGAGTTGGTGGTTACAAGACACGTGGAACCCTAGGGCTATATGAACTTTTATTTCGCAAGGATCCCAGGGAGTATACGGAATCCTACCTGCCGGAATATAAGACATTGCTCGAACTCACACATGCACTTTACCAAGAAAATGATCCCGAGACTGGCGCTTATAAGGCCGATAATCATGAAAAAACCATCAGTCTTGCAGACCACTTTCGCGGCCTAGCACTGAAAAGCAGCGAAGGTTCAAGGAAGATATACGACTGCAAGAACACCTACATGTTCTTTTAGGATCCGAACGGCTGATCGATATACTACGAATACTTCTCGCTTCTCCCACACTAACGAGATAATTTCAGTCATCGAAAAACTGAAAGAGGGAGGATACATAGGATGAGTCGATTCAATGAACTGCGCGCATCTGCGATATGCAACTACCGCCACTGCACGGTCGTGATATATGTGATGAACGACCTTTTTAAAACCGACCTCGTCGAGATGAAACCATATGCTCGGGTCAATAAGGTCTAGAAATACATGTTGACAGTCATCGATGCATATAGCAAATTCTTCTGTGCGAGGCTTGTCAAGTCGAAGAATGCATATGATGTCACCAAGGCCATGGCAGAAGTGCTGCATGAAGGACATGTCCCGATTAATCTACAAACTGACATGGCAAGGAATTTTACAATGCAAAGTTCAAGGTCCTGATGAAGAAACATAACATAAATCATAATTACACATACAGCAATCTCAAAGCTTCTGTCATCGAGAGGTTCAACAGGACTCTGAAGGGAAAAGCAAGGAGGCATTTCACTGCGAATGGCAACTACAAGTGGCTGGATAAACTCCCAAAACTCGTTCGCGAATACAATTGTAACGTTCATTCTACCACTCGCATGAAGCTGACGACATGAAAGACGACTACATGGTTTGAACTCTGTGCACTGACATGAAAAGGAGGGACCCACACAAGCCTAAAGTCAACGCTGGCGACCTGGTATACATCTCCAAGCAGAAATGGATCTTCGAGAAAGGGTTTACAGTGAATTGGAGCCCCGAACTCTTTTGTGTGCGACATATATGAAACTATGCTCCGAGGACCTACTTTCTCGAGGTTCTGAATAATGATCCCATTCATTATGGTTTCTACAGTGAGGAGATCCAGCCTACGAAGATTATAGACAAGTATTTGGTCGAGAAGGTGCTGAAACGATGTAACAGAAGAGTGTATGTCAAGTGGTGGGGTTTACCCGCCCGATTCAATTCCTGGTCGACGATGTGGGCATCGACTGGTGAACATCGAAGATTGCAATTAATCTACGATTGTATGTTTTTTTTGTCATTTTGTACATTAACAAATTTTTAAAAATTATTTTTTAAAGAATATGTTGTGTTTTATTTATTTTAAAACCGCTCCACTTTATAAAAATATTTTAAAAATGCTTATATCGAAAAATAAAATTAAAAATTTAAATATGACAGTTTGTATAGTATGCAGAAAATGTCAATGTCATAATTCGGTACTGACTGATAGCAGATAGCATAATCGAGAAATTAATGTAATCTATGTGTTCAAAACAGAATACAACATGGAAAGTGCTCTTTGACATTAACATGTGGGAATCGTGCCGGACGATCCCACTGGTCGGCGGGTTTTGTCGGGAATCTTTCTTTTTCACCGGCCCTTTCATTCCGGCGCTGCTTCATAGTCACATCAGTCACCCTCATCGGCTCTCAAGACCTCGCTGTTAAGAGCCACCAAAATCTCTTCATTCATTCATTCATTCCGTCTTTCATTTATTCATTCATTCTTCGACGAGAATGCTTAATACCAATATCATCAAGCAAACCTCACCTTTCCCTGGTTGCTAGACAAATGCTAAACTCCAGCACAGTGCACACCATAAAATTACTTGACTCAACACTTGAATTCAGAAATTAATATGTAAACGAACGGGCTGATTAAAAACTGAAAACTATTTCAGTGCAGCATCTGCACTGAAAATAATATTTTTTGGCTTCTACAATTTTTTTTTTTTTTTTTAGTATTCACCCTGCCAAATAAATGTCGTGGTGACCACTAAATTATTTACCTGTCACCACACATTTTTTGTAGCGAGTAAAAAATTATTTTGTAGTGCCTACGAAATTATTAGGCAGGGTGCTACCTCTCTACAAAATAATTTTCCCTGTGTGGGTCGAGAGACTTACAGGACGGACCATTCGAAGTGTCGACCAATAACGAAGGCCGAAGGAGTGTCGGAAACGTTAGAAATGGGACTGCTGCGAGAAACTTACGCAAATTTGGCACGTACGCGCCGATCTGTCGAACGTGTCACAGACGTCTGAGCAGCACGTCTGCAGTCGAAGACAAATATTGACCTGGTGACCCAGTGGAGGCTAAGGTGAGTCTATCGGAGCCCCTAGCAAGTGGTGTCTTTCTTCATCCCCCCCGCCACCTCCCCCCTTGGCAGCCACTAAACACGGGCATCACGCGATCTGCTATCATCATTTCCACGTACTCTGCATCACGAACCATAACCAGAAAAGGGAGGAGCTGGGCTGCATGGCGGAAACACAGACCTCGTCCGATACTCGACCAGGAAATACATCTTCCGTGAATTAATCATTCCGACGTTGCGTTTAATAGAACCGAAAACATTCCTTTTAAATTTAGACTTTCGATTGGCCCTTGCCCAATGCACAAAAATGGCTAAAGCTCTTCAAAAATACTTAACACGCCTACGAAAATCAAACAATGGCGAGGAAGCTAAAGGATAAATTCTTTATCATTCCACTAAGTTGCTATGGGAATGGTTCAACAACTGCCCAATAGATAATGCCTTCTGAACAAAACAAGACGTTTCAAAATAAAATAATTTATAAAAAAATATCTGAGCAGATGATGAACATAATAAATGAAATATAAATTGTGCCAATCAAGAATAACATACACAAAATATTAAAATTGCGTCTTCAAATAAAACTAAACAAACCATTCAAATTCTGCATTTAGCTTAAATTCACGACGTCACAGAAATCCCTTTATATACAGCAAAGAAAAAATTATTTCCGCTACTTCTGTTTACAGTAAATATATCTCGCTTTATGCCAAAGGCAGTGGTTAAATAATATTAACAATTTTATTTCATGCATTTTAGATTTTATTTCTATAACAAAACTTACGGAAGGCTTAGTTACCTATTAATGAATTCCTTGAGTCATATAAACATAACTTTACATCATTCAGAATAGAGTAACCGACTTTAACACTATTAATACTGCTGAAATAGTGTAACTACAATGCAAGGTGAATCACACTATTTACTAATGCAAATATTAATAAAATGTTAAATATTGTAAAGTAGTTTTGCCACAAACAATTCTTTTTGTTTGATATAATGGCAATTATAACCTTGCTGAACGAAAGGAATAGTGTGGACACAGTAATAGTAAAACATTATAACATCCTGTATAAATAAGGCAAATAGACATACACTATGTAGCGCTCGCCCTTCAGCCTGCCTGCTCACACCTGTAATCACTCTGTTCCTATATGCGGTAATTAATGGGTTCCAGGCTGTTGAAGTCAATATTGCATGAAAGGAAAGCACTCAAGGGAAGTGTAGCTCACTGACGAATAAATACAAGCAACCGGGAATTCCTTGACTACAAAACACATTTGCTAACACTATTACATACAGAATTAATACAATATAAACCGTTACAGTTTACTCTAATTCGGAACGTAATCTCAACTATTGAAGTGAACGAGGTTAACACGTTAGTAATCTCAACTCTTGAAGTGAACGAGGTTAACACGTTAGTAATCTCAACTCTTGAAGTGAACGAGGTTAACACGTAAGTAATCTCAACTCTTGAAGTGAACGAGGTTAACACGTTAGTAATCTCAACTCTTGAAGTGAACGAGGTTAACACGTTAGTAATCTCCACTCTTGAAATGAACTAGGTTAACACGTTAGTAATTCTTAACAGTGACCTGCGTATCCTTGCCAGTGGATAATTAGTTACTGATTAGTTTTGAGATGTTGATAAAATAATATTAGCGCCTCGCTCTTGTCACTATACCCCGTCGTACCTTAAGTTTGACGTGTGCGGCCCCTTGCTGACCACTACACTGCCCCCTTCGCCGAATGTGCAGCCGTCTCGGCTGCTGCAATGGAAGTGATTCTCTGGAGCCCTCCTGGAAAGGTTCTGAGGCAAAGTTAGTGGCCGAGGAGCTCATATATTGGGCCGAAGCAAGTGGCACGAATGGTGGCATGCGCGATTTAATAGACGGTTCGATGCGACGTTTTACAAATGTGTGATAAGTGTTTTAAAAACTCGGTGTAGATAATATTACGGTTAAATTAATATCTTTGGCAAGGTAGGTAGCAACGAGAAGTGTAAAAAATATAATCTAACATGGTATTTAGGATAACTCTATATTTATAACAAGTTTAACAAGGTGGTCGAACACTAAATATTGATATCTATGCACGTTGTGCAGCATAACCACAGAATAGAAGGAATTATGTCCAGCGCCACATTTAATTTTAAGATTTACTGGAACCCCCGAGGGTTTTTCCAAGATCATTTTTGGCATTAGTTCTCACCGTTGTATTTAAATATATATATTTATTCAACTAATTAAACTGATTAAACTTTAATATTCTACGTATTTTAGTAAGTTTTAATCCATTATTTATAAACTATTTTAAATTACGATTATTAGATTCTTTTGTTTATTAAGTAAAGTTGTTAATAACTTACACTTGTTTGTTTCTGGAACTACCTTATTTTCTGGACAAAATGGAAGATCTTTATGTAATTTATGTAGATCTTGTGGATACTCTATATCTAATTATAACATGTAACCATAATCAGAATCATCCGTAAGATTTGATATATAATTTTGCCAAAAATCTAATTTAAATCCTGGATAATTATCCCGTTGGAAACCACAATATTATAAATATTGAGACATTGCCCAATTATATAAATTATTCGCATGGAGATAAGCTAAATAGTTGGACTCTTGATTATAATTAAAATCATCTAAATATTTGCTATTGGCTTTAACATATTGTTTGCAACATTGCGATATTCCACCTCTAATTCCCTTTCAATCATTATAATCATATCATAGTTGTGTAATAAATCTAATGGATGTTTAGTCATTGCTTCCCACAATAATAAATGCAGTAAAATATCGATATAGGATATAATTCATATGCATTTATGCACGTATTTCTGAAGTTTTCGAATATATCTGCTAACAATAATACATCACTTTTTAAATATAAATTCAGATATTCGCCAAGATTTTTAATATTAAATTGGTTCCGTACAAGTTTTGCGTGTTAAAAATAAGCGTCAGTTATGACAGATTCATTAAATTTATTATAAAATATCGCTCTTTGGTGGAAGTTCAGTTTCTTAGAATTTCTTACAACTATCCGTATAATCGTATGGATAAACACCATTTCTTATAACTAAGTCAATTTGATCTTTCGGAAAATACTTTTGGGCGTGTTTCATTTGATCTTTAGTTAAATTATATGATAATTGATCTAAACTACCAGCCATAAATTAGAATGTGTCTATGAATCGCATCTTCAAATTTTCATTTTTTTCCCCCCCAAAAGTTATAAACTTATCTTCATTATTTGAAATTATTTCTATATTTTTATCATCATATCCTAACTCTTTAATACATAAATGTGCATCATAGCCTGCTAAATTATGAAAGTAAATTGCAACATAATTGGGTAATTTTAATTGTAGAATAGAATTATTACACACAGGATTAATGAATTTTCCATTTAAATGATCATGGTGACGTACATTTTTATTGTCCTTCGTATATTCACATTCACATACAGTACTTTTTATTTACTATATAATAATCTTTCTTCTTTTGTTAGTGGATGTATTGGTTCAATTTGTGAATATATTTCCCCAATTTCTTCTACTTCCCTTAGATATACTACTGGAGGCTTATAATCAGCATAATTAGATACAATATAATAGTAAAACCCTGAGGCTTTGTGTAATTGATATTTCACTGTATGTGATTCGTCATTCAACTTTAAATCAATGCTATTTATTTGATCATTAGTAAGATTATATCTTTCTTTAAATACCTACTTATAAAAGCCATTGTCAATATCGTCCTCTTTTAAAACTGTATATTTTCTGGTAAGGTTAAATTAACTTAATTCTCTTGTGTTTGGTATGGTGGTTGAATTTTTCTTCAGACTTGATTCACAATCGGCATATATTGTGAAAGGTACCTTCATTGTATTTTTATGATATTTGAAAGATATTTGCTCTCCTTTTGAAGGTAAATTGATTCTTACTGATACATTCTTAGAGCAGTCTTCTGTATGTTTATTTAGTTTATCCTGAGACGTAAATAATTGAAGGCACATATCACATATATCAATTTTACCACGCGTATTATTTTTATGCATTGAAACTAACCTCGATAAATCTTTTATCCAACATAATATAAATTTTTACCACCTTTGAAATAAAGTAAATTTACACGTTTTCCATTATTTTTTGTAGGTTTTAGTGGATACACTGTAGGCTTATCTTCAATAGAGTATACATTTATAGATGTATCAATGCGATAGTCTATTTTTGGTAAATCATCAATTTTAATAGGATATTCATAATTTGGTATTACTTTATCAATATTAAACCCATATTTCTATATTTAGGTACTCTTTGTGGATCTTTTTCTGCTGGAAACAATGCAGACTTTATTTCCCAAAGAAAACATTTTTGATCTTAATTTTTCACATTAATACATGCTTTTTTATTCTTAATAGATTCTGGTAGTTCAGTATATGATGCTCCATTTAATATATTATTCTTATTTATAGCTAATTGTATTCCAATTACTCTATCTTAAGTCCGCCCTGAACCACTTCTTTGAAATTCAGATAATTGTGTAATTATTTCTTGTTTTACAATTTTATAAATATTTATAAATTCTCCTTCGTTTAGTATTCTATGATTAAATGACTGAAATGTAAGTAATTCTACTTGATTATTAACTTTCTTATGAAAACGGGTAAATAATTTAATGCTAGTTTTCAGCCCTCTAAATGTTCTAAGATGATCACGTATTATCTCAAAAACTTTATTTTTTTTAGAAGTTAAAAATTTCATAGGCTGAACAAAATTAAAGGAATTCTCAATGTTATATGTTATCATCCTACTTTTACAATCTTTATTATCTAAGTAATTTTTATTGGTTATTCTATTTCTTTTGCTTACGGATACGTTAGTAAAATGGAGGAATATTTCTGATAATTCTTTTCTATCTTGCTTATATTATTCATTGATATTGGCATCTGATAAAGGTAAATTTGTAAAATTATTCATTGTTATTCATTCTGTTACCTGCTTACTTTTACTTCTAGGTTGTACAAATAGATTATTAGAGAATGGAAATATTTTTTAAAGCTCATTTCTATCTTTTCAATATAGTTTGTTTGATATAGTTGTTTGATATAGACACATGAAAATGGTAAATTTGCGAAGATTCATTTTCTTGGCTCGTTTAAAGTAAATGGCATAATTCCTGTAATCAAATCAGCTTTCCTTAGATTATACAAATATTTAATTATTAAATCTTCACCTA
This sequence comes from Dryococelus australis, assembly GCA_029891345.1. Lineage (NCBI taxonomy): Eukaryota > Metazoa > Arthropoda > Insecta > Phasmatodea > Phasmatidae > Dryococelus > Dryococelus australis. The sequence continues at coordinate 192,988,503 of CM056998.1, read as the reverse complement.
TAATTCTTAATACCTCACTCTCCTCTCACCAACTCAACTGCAAGATTGTTCGCTGACATTTTTGATTGTTTATTTACAAAGAAAAAAAAATTTGAAGCTTTGAAATTTTATAAAGATAATGAAGAGCTATAATAATAGTAAATATATTGGAAAATGAACTCTATTAAATGTTTAAATTATTAATAATAGTGAAATCGTTTTCAAATGTGTAACTTACATATGGTTGTGTGTTTAAAGGCGTCCCTTCTCTTTAAGTTCATTAAATTTCTTGTTAAGATGATAATTCTTATTATATTCACTAATACAATTGTTACATATTGTTATAAGTTTGCCCTTATTTCTTGTATGAACTGAAAATAAGTTTATATATTTTATGGGTAGTTATCATATTGTATTTCATTTAAAATATCTACTAACACATTGTATGATTTAGTATTTTTTATGCTCGTTGAGACATGCAACACAAACAAATTTTCCACATTCACACAATACTTTCTCTTTTTTTAACACAAATGTATTTTTTGGTGTTTTCAATGACACAGTTTTTACAGTAGTTATAAAGGCTATCCTTATTTGTTTCATGGTAGTAAAAATTTACTATGTTTAATACTTCGCCACACTTTTTACATTGCTTAGATATGGTATTATTTACTGTTTCATTGTTGAGCAGTAATTCCATTTTTGTGTTTATTTAAAAGTAAAAAATTTTAATAATAAAAAAATTATTCTAAATAAAATAAAAATTATTAATAAAATTAAAAACATAAAATTAAAATTAAAATAAAATTGAAATAATATTAAAATTAAACTAAAGGTAAATTAAAAATACTAATGAAATAAAAGTAATAAAATTAAAATTAAAACTAATAGTAACATTAAAAAATCATTAAAATAAAATTAAAAATAATAAAATTACAGTTAAAATAAAAATGAAGATTATAATAAAAATAAAATAATAGAATTAAAAATTTATTAAATCTAAATTAAATTGAAATTGACCTTATATAAGTTTATTTACTATTACATTTTTTTCCTTTTAAATAAACACAAAAATGGAATCGCTGCTAACAATTTGAACAATTCATTTGAATTGGCTAAACTACATGACCTAGAAAAAATAAACAGTATGTTGCTACTGAATTTCAACTATACGAATCTAAATATGGGGAAAAAAATTAGCTGTATTCTATGTGGTAAATATAAAAATTACCTTGCCAGATCACTATGTAAGTATGTTTAGTAAAAATGCTTTAAAATTAATAAATGACAAACAAGTTTTTATAACATATAAAGGTTTAAAAGAAATAAAAAATGGAAAAACTACATATTATTTAGAATTCTCTTAAAAATGTTAATATTCTATTATTGTTAATCTATCAATTATCTTTATCAATATTTCATCTGATTTTTTTTATTGATTTTGCTTTATTTTAGCTTAGATTTGCTTGTTTTTGAGAATGAAAAATCCCAAACGCCTATTTTGAAAATATGGTAAATTTGCTTGATTTTGAGGTAAAATTGCTTTATTTTCGATGAAAAATGCTTGTTTTTATAGTATGAAAAATCCTGCACGGCCATTTGTTTGGGGAAATATTGGAAAATATGCATGAATTTGGGCTAAAATTGCTTGATTTTCGATGAAAATTGCTTGTTTTTTTGTATTGAAAATTGTCGTTTCTAGGAACATGAAAACGATAAATTTGCTTTATTTTAGCCAAAATTTGTTTGATTTTGATACTTTTTTTTCCCATTGAATTTTGGATTTTGAGTTTTTAATATTTTCTTGTACTTTCGTAAAAAAAATAAGCCGCGTCATAACTCCCCTTTTACATCTACTCTCATGCAGTAATCGGCTGTAACAAACGAAACACACACAGCAGTATGTTACAGCGCAACTGTTACGCTATCCTTGTTTCTGTGTCTCTCGTTTTCTATCTATATCATGAACTCTTTTTACATATATGGGCTTATTTATTTCATCACTTTTTACTGCAGTTTTGTTCCGTATTCATGTATTATTTTCTACGATATTTTCTTTTTTTTCTTTTGAATCACACTAGGCAATGGAAGTCCAATCATATTTCGAATACAATTCAACCGCAGCATTTACATTTAACTTAATAAACAACACAAAATAATTAATAGATATATATATATATATATATATATATATATATATATATATATATATATATATATATATATTCTTTCTCAGTGAGTGCCTGTACAGGCACCCTGCAAGCCATATCTATATTTATTTTACTTTTGCGTCCAGCTGTTTGGGCTTTTAGTTGATGACTCAGTCAATCAGTCAGTAGCGACATTTCATTATACACATAAACTTTTCAAAGAAACTTGTTAATATTTATAGGTCTAGGCTCTATTATATAGAAGAGTAACGGATCATTGCGTTTTTTATTGTACTGTTTTGAGGTTCAATTTCCGACATCGTGTGATTACCAGTGCTTCTGAATTTCCTGCGTTTGTTTTTATTTCCCAGAGCTCATATCAACTTCACAACTCGTCTAACTGGATCTGTGCATATCAAATAGAGCACAGAATTTGCCATGGGAATAGACCTAAGTGACGTCAATGTACATTTGGAGATTGGCGTGTGTGTGTTTGGTATACATACGGTGTGAATGTTATACAGGATAGATGATAAAGCAGATTAGTAATGCACTCCAACTGTTATTGCGCGAGAGTTAAGAATAGATTTTGTCGATTGTGGCAGAAAATTCTGTTTCTGAAACACATTTTCGCAGCTCCATACAATAGTCAGGAAATCTGAAGTTGATTAGATTTTGTACAAAGCTAGTGATCCAAACATTATAAAAGTCTATTTCATCACATATAAATTACTATCGTCTATTGGGGCCGCGGTTGAGTTGTGCTCAGACTACTCACCTCCCACCTAGACGAACCGGATTCGATTCCCGGTGGCGTCACTCCCGGATTTTCGCATGTGGGAATCGTGACGGACGTTGCCGCTGGTCGCGGGTTTTCTCAGGGTTTTCCCCTGCCCTTGCATTCCGATAGCGCCCCGCACTCATCTCTCTTCACTCTCGTCGGCTCCCAAGACCCCGATCATAAGAGCAGTTCGAGTCTCTCCACTCCGATCCATTATTTTTTATTTCGTGTATTGGAGAGCTGACGGGTCTTTTTAAACCACCCCTTTGTTGTGTGTTTGTTTAGTGTATTTTGTGGGAGCGTCGAGCTGACTTCTAATAATTTTTTCATAAATTCTTGAGCAAAAGCTGAGAAGCGATATGAACCGCCTTTACTTTGTTACTTCCAAAATCTCTCATTCCCCGCTATAGTTCTGCTTCTAGGACGCTCCTCCGCCTCATATGAACAAAGCTTATGAAGTTACACCATATAAACAAAGCTTATGAAGTTACACCATATAAACAAAGCTTATGAAGTTACACCATATAAACAAAGCTTATGAAGTTACACCATATGAACAAAGCTTATGAAGTTACACCATATAAACAAAGCTTATGAAGTTACACCATATAAACAAAGCTTATGAAGTTACACCATATAAACAAAGCTTATGAAGTTACACCATATAAACAAAGCTTATGAAGTTACACCATATAAACAAAGCTTATGAAGTTACACCATATAAACAAAGCTTATGAAGTTACACCATATAAACAAAGCTTATGAAGTTACACCATATAAACAAAGCTTATGAAGTTACACCATATAAACAAAGCTTATGAAGTTACACCATATAAACAAAGCTTATGAAGTTACACCATATAAACAAAGCTTATGAAGTTACACCATAAGGCCAACGCGCCGCTTTCGTGAGCACTAAGTGTAATCATATTTCGCAAAGTTCTATTTCTTTCTAGCCATTAACACACCTATTTTGCTCATATCTTTATTGATATTATACTGAAACAAAAAATTCAGTTTTGTGGTGGGCGTATAAATTTTGTGGTGCTATCAAAATTTTTTGTCATTCCAGTATTTAGTGGAAACAACAAAATGACGTTTATGGTCACCAATAAATGCAGTGTGTTTATACGCAGTAATGTGTTAGTTAGTCGCAGCGGGAGTGTTACAATGATAGCAACAATACTGGTCCATGATGTTCAAAAATGTGCTTTGCGGATTCTGCACTTTTGTAAGTTAGTATGGTCTAACAACTATTAAGCACTAAACTCAAAGTCGTGGGACTCGAACCTCAGACCTCTCAACTGCAAAGTCAACGTGCGACCATTACGCTACCGTGCACGACATTTTTGAAAGCTTTTTGTTTGTCAATTAAAGTTAATTTTTATTTTATTATTATATTAATTTACCCCAGCATTTCCTTGTTTTTCACAATCCTCCAAACTGTCGTTTTACTAGCATTTTTGAAAAACTTTTTCTTTCGTAAATTTCTGTACAAACACTGCCTTGATACAAATACATTATTAGTAGAACCAGGAGTATTTCACGAAGTGATTCCGAGCCGAGGTAGAATCCAAACACTTGTTCTTTTCTCTTACTGTTGTTATTGGAACACAGTTTAGACAACTGCGAGCTAGTGATAAGCAGGAAGCAGTAGCGTGAGTGAGTGTTTAACAGTCCTGCACTATGGCCTTGCTTGATCACACCAACCAATAAGCACACGATAATGTATCCATTGTATAGAGGGCTGTTCAGCCAAACTTTCTCAATCCGCGAAATACCCGGGGCTCTCTAATTATGAGGTATTTGCTTCATTTTACACAGCGGCACCGAATTATATTTAACTCAGGAAAACATTGTCACAATTCCAGCTAGAAATCGACCATTTTCTTAAATATTACATTTCATTTTACCACAGGCGGTCATAATTAGCATAATTAGCAAAAGTAGTTTATACATTCTATATAAGTGCGTATTTCCGCCAGTAAATTCCAATCACTTTGCTATAAAACGCAAATTCCAATAGCATAAAAATGCGCGATATCGTAGAAAAGGAATGGGATAGATATTCAAGAAGGCTCCACAGGAACAACGATGCTTACGGACGCCCCAATTCCCTTGAAATATTCTCCGTGCATGTTGAGTTTCAATACCCTACGGGTACATCAGAAGTCTTATTTTGCTTATTGGTCGGCGTCTTTGTGAGAAAATATTTTGTTACTTGACTGGCCAATCATAAATAGGCTAATCCTGTAGTGTGAGTCTTTGATTCGCGAGCTTGAACTCGAATGGCGCAACCAAAGATGTTAGAAGAGGGTGCAACAGTTTTCTGTGAAAATCTTACATCCGCTCTAGGATCGAGTTTCTAATCACGATGGTGTAACTGGGCATTATACGCGTAAGCCAGTAATCACCCAACCAAGAAAGCGGATGTGAGAACGAGTTACGAAATGCAACTGGACCTGAAATCTTATCGCGAAAATCGGGTGTCACTAACTAAGTGTATGTGTTCCAACATTGCGCGGGTTTTCTGCCAATAGCACTGTCCAGAACAATGTTGGTGGGTCTTGAGGATAGAAAGCTGTTTACATAATGTAGTGCTTCGAGATGTTTGTAAGCTTCCTCTAATTCAGTTCGAATGCGATTCGAATATATTCAAATGAATCATGTATTACATTCATATAAATATAGAGGCGACCCATTCGGGACTTGCACGGGTGTGATTTACAAATGTGGCGTTGTTTAGATTTACAGCAAGTACACTATCGACCAAAAAGTAATTGGGCACCTGTCCACAATGTGGTTGTCACCCCGTTAGAATCTCGTAGGACCACCTCTTGCGGCTATAACAGCAGCCATCCTGTCTGGCATTCTCTCTACGAGTGGTTGCAGGACATCCACGGGGATTCGTCGCCATTCCTCTTGCAACCATTCCATGGGTTGAGCAATGGATTTTGGCCGCGCCTGACGAGCCCTCACCCGGCGATCCAATTCGTCTCAAAGATGTTCTATAGGGTTGAGGTCGGGGCTCTGGGCGGGCCAGTCCAATCGGCGAACATTGTTGTCGGCGTACCACTGCATAGTAGCCCTTGAAACATGGCACCTGGTATTGTCATCCTAGAAGTAACACGGGTCCATTCCGTATAAACGCCACAATGTTGGGAGCATTTCATTATCCATAATGTTACAATAGGCCTCTGTGTTCATGCTACCACGGACAAAACCAGCGGTCTTAGGCCGAAGGCCGTGAAACACAAGTCAACTGACGTACTGAATTACCTATCTTAACGGATGCCCAATTACTTTTTGGTAGATCGTGTATGTACACTAAATGCTTGAGGTAACTAGCATAGGATTTAATACTGTGTTGTTCACAAAGTCTTCGTAAGTGAATCCCTAAAAGACAAAAATTGTTAATCTTGGTCCTCCTCTAAAGATAAACATAGGCTGCTGGGGATTTTTTGTAGACCTTTTTGAGTTCTACATTTCTGCAGTACATTACTTTGGCGTTTCTCTTATGGTTTAGTCAATGTTAGCCATGTAAGCACCCGAAAAGCGACTGTTTCTTACTTGATTTTAAAACGTCGACATTTCTCTACTACCCTGACATTAAATATTAATATATTATATACCTAACCCTTCCTCAATAAATTCTCTAAATGATGGTGGAAACACACGCGGCCGGACGACTATGTTCTATCTAATGTATATATGAGTCAGTTTAAAATTGAAATGTAAACAAACAAGTTCATCACTCTAATTGACCGTCTGTCTTTGACAGTAGTTGCGGTCTGGGGTAGGTTCACATTAGATGCATGCGCAGAAGACGAAATATCGGTCTATTTTATGTTTAGTCTACGCGCGAGACAAGTTACAGTGGCTGTCCTAGCGATGCGGTGTGACGACACAGCATATTTAGTAGCGCTATACTCAGTCAGACCAACATTTTAAAATTAAATTTCTTGTACTCAGCCTGCACATTTTAATCCGCGCAATGTCGTTATCACACCACACCGCTTGAGGGCAACATCGTCGGTTTGGCTCACAAAAAAATAAACAACGCTGGCTTGTATGGTATTTTACTGCCACCGCCTACCTGTCGCCTCGATAGCTTCACAGAGTGCTTGAAATCCCCTTTTTTAACGAAACATCTTAAGGTGTTCCCAATAAACCTGTCTGTGAAGGTAAAACACACTCCAAACGAGGGGCGAATATCACTCTAAACGACATCGTGCACATAAGAAATGCTATTTCTGACCTTCCCCCCCCCCACATTATTACTTGGAACGGCTTTTTTACAATGCTGTATTTCCAAATATATCTACTGGTCGTAAACATGCAAAACTGTTGTAGTGACCTGCATTGAAATATGCTTCACACTTTCCACCTATAAAATAATAGGTAGGGTAGTGAAATTTCGCGAAAAGATTTCAAGACAAGTTATATTTCAAAATACTGTAGGATCGTTCACCTATCTCGAAGGCTGACTTACTTTTCGACTCGTGTTAACTTTCTGCACACGAATCACGTGGGAGCCGTGCTCAGGTTGCCGAATTATGAGTGGCCCCCGCTAAAATATGAAAACGTCTTTCTCAAACATACAGTAGACAATGGTAATAGAGAAACTCTGCTGGGTACTTACAGTAAAGTCTACAGTATACTCACATTTTAGACAAACTCTGCTGGGTACTTACAGTAAAGTCTACCGTGTACTCACATTTTAGACAAACTCTGCTGGGTACTTACAGTAAAGTCTACCGTGTACTCATATTTTTCCGCAGAAAATAAGCAGCTCTAAAAATAGGATCACCGGTTATTAAAGTTCTATGGGTACACACAGCACGACGAGAAACTGCACGCCAGTTCAGGGCCTCGTGGATAGGAGCGATGTGGCGCTGTGGGCGGATGTCAAATACCGCCCTTATCGCTCCCTTTCTTCTGGGCCTGAATCGCACAAATCAGCTGCTGTCAGGCGGCTACCTTAATGGACGATAACGTGAGCACTTTTCAAATAAACGTTAGAAAAAAATCACTGCCCCTTACTGCATATATTTTAACGGACGCACTGAGTGACATGTGCTCAGTTAAGTTGGAAGTGGTGGAGGGAAAGTAGTTCCATATCTCTACGCGGAATAAAAAGTGTTAGGTAACCATTTGTGATAACTTAAATTATTTACTTCGCTTTCTATTTTGTTTAATGAATCGAAATGTAAAAATTAGCAGGTTTTTAAAAAAACTTATTTTTCTAATAATTTAACTGTTTCACTTGACCGACACATGAATAAAGTGATGAGGCCCATGCCAATGTAAATTTTACATAAGGCGGATGAATACACAACGTGCATACAAGTAGATCGTTAGCAGGGCTTTTAAAAGTGTTAACTTTACCGTGAACAGTCTATATTTGGTTTTATCACATGCTTTTGCGTTGGTTTGGGAGGGCTCATTCGCCATCATAATGAAGCGACTAGAGTGACAGTTGAGAAGCCGCAGGGTGGCACGCGGCGTTGCAGCGGTGGGCGGCTGAACTACTCGACCAGCGCGGCCTGCTCTGACAGAAGGAGGTGCCATCACTCAGCGGGAAAACCTTGCGGTGACCGCTTTGCAGTTGGTAATGGATGCGTGACGTGGGGTGTGGGGTGTCCATCAGCGCTCCCGGAAGCTATTATCCACCGTCACGGGGCGGCTTCGACTGTGTCCTCACCTGTCCGGTCGTCACTAGCTTTGCGCCTGCGCCTGTCCGTCACCCCGCTGATGTGCCAGAACCACCCAGCTCCCTCTACTTGCCGCTCCGAGATAACGCGCAGACCGCCGCCATCAAAGGCTGTCGACTTTACAGATTAGACCGTCAATCCTGAGCGACATCGCTGAGGACTGAAGATTGAAACATCTACATTGGTCCCCCGCCTGGGGCAGGGTCGCCTATGGACAGGACTAGGAAAATTTCGCATGTGCAAAGACTTGTTGGCTACACTCCACAGTCGCCGGAACACTTGAGCCTTATTGGTCACTGTTTCAGAGAGTAGCCAGTGTTAAGCTGCCAGTACGGCACTCGCTACTTGTGTTCCTGCAAGTCTGCTATTGGCTCAGAGTCGTCCAGGAAGTTTCTAATAAACTACGATCAAACTGCAATGTCAACTTCAGTGTACACATGTCGAACGTTTATCTTGTACTGAAATGAACTCACGAAATTTCCTATCACTACTATAAATGAAGGTTGAGGGGGGGGGGGTTATGATGTGGGCGGCTCTTAACAGCTAAATCTTGAGAGCCGATGAGAGTTAAATGAGGCGAGAATTGAGCAGCGCCGGAATGCAAGAGCGGGGGAAACGGGAGAATCCCAAGAAGACCCGCTGACCAGCGGCATCGTCCGGCACGACTCCCACATGCGAAATGCATTATTGTGTTCGTGGCATGTTGGACGTTGCGCCAAGGATGTTCACTCATAGTCTCAACAAAGACGGTTAGTGAGCAACATACTGCGTCGTCGTTTGTCGGCATTAACCACTTACAAATGAGGGGTGTACAATCTTCAACGAATCAGTTTCTTCATGAGAACGAGGCCCGAATCACCGGCCACAGATTTCCTCTTGTGTACTACCCCGTACAACTTCAACAGACTTTTAAGAGTCTACATATTAGTTTCGAAAGTACTCAATAGGTATCGCATGACATTCTGCTGTGCATTCATAGGAGCGCTGAAGTCGCACAGTGCTTTTAATTGAAAGATAAATTTAATTTCCCTTAATAACAAAACACACCAATGAATTGTATATTCATTAGAAATAAATTATGTTTGTAATTTACTATTTCACTCTGTGTGCATATCCTTTTAAAAATACACGAAAAGTTTTCGTTTTTCCTTCAGAGTAAATCATTTCGTTTGAGTATGTTGTCGTTTTTGGCAGGTTATGTACGTGGAATGTATTTTGATTATAAACGTTTGGTGATTTACGTTCATTTGGTATGTTATTTTATTCATGCCCACGAAGGAAATATCAGATAAATAAAATCCTGGTAAAATTAATATATATTCTCCAGGGTGACCGAAATATCAAAATAAGTATTGATATCCTAGTGATTTGGCCATCTTTCGCAAAGTTTAATTCAGTGACTTGGATCATTTATCTAATGCGATAGACGTTGTTGCACTAACGATAAAGTAAACAGTAATAAAGTCCATGTTACAAAGTTCTCGTGTGATGTTTAATGACGCCATGAAAGTATACAGTATAATAAATAGTTTTCAAATTTTTAAAATAACGAATTTGCAAGTATTATACAGATTTAGTGAAGTTAGGAGAAATTGTACACGAAAGTAATTTACCTAAATTTTGCCCAAATTTTTCGAAGGATTTTTTTGAAATTTTTAGCTTGACAAGACAAATACTAATTTAGGAAACCTTTTGTTACTATATATGCCGCCTTTCTATGGTGCACCATTCTGCTTTATGTAAAACTTTAATATCAGAAACGGAGTTAGTACAAATCGATAACTCGATTACTTTATATACTTTCGATATATCATATATGACAGATTTTAAATCGATTCAATTGCATGTGATGGGCAGATGATATCATGATTCTCTGCCGTGCTATTCGAAGGTAGCAGCAGTCACCAGACGTTCTCGTTGGCCAACTACAATCCTTGAGTTTCCAGTCTTCTGTGGCTATATCGTCGGTTGTTCCGACCATACATATCCTTCATTTGCAACATGTCGCAGTGACTGGGACTGCAGAAACCTACTGTTCCTGCAATGGTGGACACCAACAAGATATTAATTTATATATCATCGCAAACGCCCATGAACGCATACCGACCTCGAAATTATTAGTTATGTTTTATCAACACCCAGGTTCATGAAAGCAGACTTATCACGCAACTATTTCACAGAAAATGTTTCAGTCCATTGCTCCTCTTCTTTGTCACATAAATAAAGACTATTATTACTAAACGGTAAGTTTTGACCCGTGCAACTAGGCGCATTAAAGAGTTTTTGTTACTACAAAAACGAAAGCACGGCCGAGATCCAGAATACTGGTTATTTATGACTGGACGCGACAACCTAACAACATACGTAAATACATATTTACATACCAGTTTCCTGTTGAACTTGTTCTATAGCGATTTATGTTCCGTTATTAATCATCAATATATGCACAAGCAAACACTGTTACTATCGTAAATTGGCAAGAGAATTAAAAACAAACTCTAGAGTTGTATTTTTGAACGAAGGCAATCAAATAAGCGGCCAAGCAAATATTTACCGTTGATTAAACTAAACCGTTTTGATAGTTTACATTTTTTGACACTACACATTGGTTTTATATATTAAAGTGTGTCTTTGTTAGATGAACTAAATTAATTTTGTTGCATTTAAATACTTTTTATTCGACGAAAAAATGTGTTGGGGGCTATAGAATATATATTTGGATGTATAGAAACAATTATTTTGTTGTAACAAACCTTAATCTCAACAAATGTTGGAACACGGATAGTGGTTACTGCGCGGCTTGAATGCTCACGCTACCTCCTTTTCCCTCTGCGTACAGAATAACCTCGTTGCTGTAGCTGACGTTATGCTATTAAGAGTAATGAGCCAAGAAACTTTAATTCCGAGGGAATTTTTACGAATAAGTGTAATCTTCCTCCCGACGTCTCTCTATGTGCGTGGGACGTGTACTGAGTGGGCGGTTCAAATAAACGGAATGAAAGTAACGGAAGAATTCTTCCTGCACTCTGTCGTTGAATCTTCTTTGGCATCTGTGCAACATCAGACAGAAGGCAAGTTGGAAGTCCTTATTAAAAATTTCCTTGGTCTGCGATGACACGACTTATGTAGTAAGAAAAATATTTTTATAACGACCGACTGAAATACGTCATGATTATTATTTCTATAGGTGACGTCGAACGGTGACCCCACGAGACATTGTGCCACAGAGTAGACGAGTATACAGAGGTGAAGTAGCCGCTTGTATCTTGAACGGCAACCACGCACGCCAGCAAAATGGCATCACTATCCAGCAACACCTCGGAACTCTACTCACCAATCAGCGTCAGGTAGCATACTGGTAAGTGATCAGGCCTTAGCTGGACGGCCTGCCTGATCAAACTTTCAGACATTGAATCAGGGCACGAGCGTGATTGCTGTAACACCTCGTGAAAGCCAGTTGCAGAAACTCCGTCCACCGACCAGTAAACGGGGCCGAGAATATTAAACAACGCGCCCTATATAGGCCAACGTAATACTGGGAGCTGCGTCTTTTGTCATAGGGGCAGCGGACCAAGAATACATGGAGATGGGTATGTCCGGCCGTCGTTAACTGCCTCCTAGAATCAGCCTCTGGAATCATGAACAAGGTGATTGGCTTTTTCGATTGGGTACGTGTTAAATTATTATTGAACGTCACGCCCGTCAACAATGAAGAGGACCTGCTGGCGAGAATCGTTAATGAACTGTATACAATCCTCCAAATACCAAGGGTATTTGGTAGGGTCAGACGGACCCTGTAGCGGCGTAATTACATGCACTGTACTTGTCCGTACGTCATTAAAGGGTCACATGTGTTCACTTACGAGTGTGTGAAGGTAGCTCCCCTGGGGATACCCTACCAGCGATACTAAATTTGTCAGTGTAGGTTCCATTATTCGAGCACACACATTCCAGCACTCCAGGGACGTGACAATGTTATTCCTGCAATGAGGAATGGGTTGTGTCCTTCGAACACATTACTATCGCACCATTGTGGCAATTTGTTTACTGCGAATAAAACTTACTTTATTATCACACAAGCCATGTCCATTCAATACATTTGGAGGCCAGCAACATGTGCTATGCCACGCTATACCCAATCACAATTTGGAGGCCAGCAACATGTGCTATTCCACGCTGTACCCAATCACAATTTGTGTGTTACATGTTGCATACGTGCAAGGTGCAGCAACGCAATGGTTGCAATCTTCATGTGTGAATGTCTCGCAAACGGCGGGGGTTTAGCGTAATAACACAAGACTTCATTTTTTTCGTTAATTTTAACGTCATATTTAAAAATCCGTGATTGTAAACCCGATTAGGCTCCGGCATCGCAGAATTCCACGCGAACCTTAATTTTTCTATGGCCAGCCAATCAGCTGACGGGTATGCCCACATCAAAAGAACCGCCGCTCCAGTTTGTCTCTGGGTCGGTGACGTGGCTGATGGGAGTGCAGCAAGGGGAAGTTAGCTCCATTTCGCTGTCTTACTACAGAAATGATCTTCCCTTGGTTTGGTGCGACATGAAATTCAATCCGGCAGTTAGTTCCTACGTTTCTCAACATTTGGAGCTGACACCATCGCGACATTGGGGCAAGAAGGTGGTAGCTCCTAGAGCTGACTTTTACCTGCCCCAATACAAAAGTGCGATGCAAAATGCTTATTTAGAGTTGCCGCGTCTCTTTCCGGAGGAAACTGAGGGAGAATATCTTGAGAAGTCGAAAAGAAAAAAAAAAACTACTTGATACAAATAAGCCTTCGTATCATTACAAGAATGGTTTGATTTTCACTAATTCACATTTTGCATTGCAACCCAATTAAGTAGTTTTTATTATTTCATTTAGCGCAAAATAAAATGATTTTAAATATTTAAATCCATTTTTGAGGCAAGAAAGCATTGCCTCCGAAGTTCAAACCTCCGTCCTGCTTCACAGAATCAGTTTTTTTTTTTTTTTATATATATATAGGTGGCAAAATTTGAGTAGATGTATGTACTATAAGGGAAAAAAATACTTGTGACAAAAATAAAAAAATTTAATTTTTAAAACGGTTATTTTTTAACACCCCAGTAGTGCCAAACATGGAGCTAGCTATTTCTTGCTGCAAACACTTCAGTTTTAGTGGCATTTGAGGCTGGAGTTTCCTGTCTAAGAAATTGTTCTCCGACTTCATTCGTAAGTATGTTGTGGTCGTGTCAGACGTTGCCAACGACTAGGGCCACCAGTTTTCAGGACAAGTTGGGGCGGCTGTAGCCGAGCGGTTAGCCCCCAGACCTCCCACCAAGGCGAACCGCTTTCTATCCCCGGCCGGGTCACTTCTGGATTTTCGCACGTGGGAATCGTGTCTGACGATTCAACTGGTCGGCGGGTTTTCTCGGGGATCTCCCGTTCCCCCCGCTATTTAATTCCAGCGCAGCTACATTCTCACCTGAACCACCGTCATCGGCTCTCAAGGCCTCGCTGATAAGAGCCGCCCAAATATTTCACTCACTCACCCCCCAAGTGCAAGGTCTGTGGCTGGGACTTGTCGTGGTTCTGCGCCACGTCCACCAAACACTCGCTTCTCCTTCTTACAACTCATCGTGGTTTTGACCGTCTTTCTTGGTGTGCACACTGAGAGAAAACTGAACGAAATATTTGTTTGTATAGGACCAAATAAATATTTAGCTGCCCCAACATAATACATTGCTGAGCAAACAAAATTAGAAAAGCGACAAAATTACTTTTATTCGTCTAACCAAAAATATGTTTGAGTAAACAAAATCTCTGTGTAGATTGCCAATTAAATATCATGTTTAATCAACTGTATATAATTGTTTGGTCACTCATTTGACTGTCTTCGTTCGGAAATACAGCTCGAGAGTATGTTTGAATTTTCTGTGACAACTGGGATAGTAACCGTGTTTTTTTTTAGTGCATCTGTAGATGCTTCACAATCGTATGAACACATAAATAAAACAATGCAAAAAAGAAACTGACAAGCAAAGCAGCTCTACAACTTGAAAAATTTGTTTGCAAACGTTGCCCAATATTTGCAGTATATCTGTTTAAGAGCTTTCCGGTGTCATCAGCTGTCACGTTAGCTGAGATTACTAATGCGCAGTGCTCAGACGCAGGTGATCTGAGTTCGAAACTCTTTCGAACTTGTAAAATCTGTTTGTATCGGCCCAGACTGTACAATGCTCGTGTAGTCAAACAAATATTTAGTGGCACCAACCGAATCTTACAGTTTGGGGCAACCAAATGTGAACAACAAAATAATTTGGTTTCAGCAAGAAAATATTTCATTGCCGCTATACAAACAAATAATTTTGTTGCACCAAACAAATCTTGTTTGACGAAACCAAATATTTTTCTCAGTGTAGGGCGGATCTTTGTGGCGCAGGAAGGGTGAGTTTCCCAGGGCAATCAGCACCAAGCGGTGCGGGCCTGGGTCTCGTCGCGATGGCAGTCTGGCCAGACATAACTTCTACTGACATCACGCACACACTCACTATAGTCCATTCACGATTACTTCAAACTTTTATAAGGCCATACTAAAGTTCTACTTTCATGGATAGTCCTCCGCCCCACGCAAACAAAGCTCAGAAATTTTCATCAGAGGGTCAACGCACCACATTCCTGCTCACTAGTAGATGGGAATAGGATGTTCGGGGACAAAAGCTTGGGCTAGTGGATCGGTGGATCTGACCTTGACCTAAAAATTTTCTGTTTTTTTTTTTCTCTAAATCACTAATTTTCACACAAAGTCGTCTTTAAATTTTTTAATTATAAAATAGATTTAAATTAAAAACAAATTTAAACACTTTTGGCATGACATCATGATCGTATGCGCCTCGAAATGACGAGTCCGGTGATATAAGACCTAATACTTATGTTTTAAATTGTTTAGTTAAAACAACATATTTAAATTTTTAAAAAAGTTTAATATAATCTTATTATGACATCATGATCGTACGCGTTTTGAAAAGTGGAGTCCGGTGATATATAACACTTATTACTTTTGCATTAAAATTTTTTTTCATAAAAATATATATAAATTAAAAATAAATAATTATGAAAATAATTTTATTTGATCGATTTCTCATTATCTAGGCTAGAAGGAATAGGAATCCACCCAAAATATTATAATAGGCTGGTTTTTTGTTTTCTTGGATTCTAAAGAATACTTGTGATACACACAGGCATATTTTAGAAACAAACAAGCACGTAATACACTGGATGATTTTTCAAAGGCTTGATTGAAAACATATGAAGAACGTGGGCCCTAAGGGTGCCTGCAAGAATAGTCTATTTGCCACTCCTAGGAAAAAGTGTCTCCCATCAGCTGCTTTCATCCTCATACTGGTGCCATTCTCTGTGTCGTAGTTCGCGCTCTGGAACAGGAGACATCTGTCCAGAGAAATAGTACAACTCAGGTCATTGTGTTGCAACCCCATCACATCTGGTTGTAAAGTACTATAGTAGCGCCGCTGTAACTTAGGACTTGAGATGTCTGCCAATGTCGGGCCACTTCTCCTCGGGAGAGGAAACAATTGTACGACGGTGGTACGGCAGGTGTTGGGCAGTGCCTGCAGATTCGTCTGCCAGCTACCTGTGGTTGGTGCTTAGCAAGTCGTTCAGTCTCTCTCTATCACTTGGGCAGCCGGAGCCATGTACGTTCTCAGGCTGGCGCGACTACATTACCTGACTACAGCACACTCTGTACAGGGCTTCCTGTAGTCGAATGCACGCCTCCCACATGTTCTCGCCGCATCTGTACAGATATCGGCGGTAGCACTCAGTATATGGGCCGATTGGTAAAGTCCCCTGTCGAACCGTCACTTGCCTCACCAAACCTCCCCTCCAGGTGGCCCACGCCTATAAAAAGGTTATACCTGGAGCACTGCTTTTCCAACTTAGCCCGCCCGTCATACGTTCGTCCGTCTCCAAGCCGAGAGATTTAAAACCAAACTTCGTACGTCCGTCGTACGTTTACTGCTGCAAACTAATATAAATAAAACTGTTTACAAATAGGAAAAAATTCTCCATAAAAAAGTGAAAATTTTTGGCCATACGCGTACGTACCGGAAATTAATCGCTGTTAAACTATTTTAAATTAGCATATAAAGCATAATTTTATTATTTTTACAATTTCACAAGAGGAGCTCGTGTTTTCATAAATAATTATATGTTAATCTTCAGGAAAAATGTAACTTATTTTCATTTTACAGTTACATTAACAAACGTTTGAAAAAAAAAAAGACAGCCAAAACAAAACTCTGCACACACTACACAGTCTGGTAATGAACGAGTAACAAAACTTGTAAGTTTATAAGTATGTAATTTCATCCGCTTGTCCGTCAAAAGTTAAAACTTGTCAAGGCTTTGACGTACGGACGGATAGAATTAATGGTCACATCGGATTGGCTGTTGGTCACGTGATTTACGGACGGATGATGGACAGACGGACGCGACGGGTCGTTGTAAATCCTGGCTTACTTTAAGGCGGATTCCCACTCAACATATTGGATTTATCGATTTTTCGCAAAAGCTTCTATTTCAGACGGTGTATTGGAATTTCTGGCACATCGTATCCTAAATAATAGCTTCCCAAACTTTATCGAACTGCCACAGCTTCACTATATTTATTAATTTTTAGCTAGTAACTGCCGAGGCGAAACTCGAGATTATTTCTTGCGAACGATTACAAAGGCGACGATATCAACAGTAATCAAGAAATGCTGACCTCAGACAATGCACTAGACAATGCTCTGTTCTCTGTCGTTCAAAAAATCATGATACAAAACTGTATTTCCAGAGTATGGCCAAAATTCCATACATCCAAGACGGCGGGTGGGAATCTGCCGTAACTACCGCAAACAAGGTCAAAATCGGCTCTTTTTAGTCTCAGGTACCCCCGGAAACTTTGCGATTTTGTCCCGCCATGCTGGGTCCGCGCGTATCTTCTTCGCGTTAGCGCTGTACCTTCTTTAACATTTCAAAATATACTAAACAAGTCGGTATCCCCATTAACAGTCTATAGGCGAGCCAGTGCTCTCGAGTGCTGATGGGACTCAGATTTTGGAAAAAGGATGGCAGCCGATTGGCAGAAGCAGTCCTAGTGTTTGATTGGGCTCAACGTACTGCATACTGTTATGAAGTTAACATTTAGTCAACTCCGTACATGGGGCGTTGCTGAATGACAATATAAGGTGGTAGAGCTTTTAATGAGACTGATGGGGTTTATTTAGACATGAGGCACTTACAATGACATGATACGGTACGACCAAACTCTCTAGGGAGCTCTATTGACTTAGGCCTATATTAATTTAATTCTATATTATTATACTAACTCACACCATTACTCGGTTAAGCTAGACTGGACTGTCACCACCACGGCCGTAGAAGACAGGTCTGGAGACTAGCCCGAAAAGTTGACGCCCTTATTGACCTGTTTAGTCCATGAACCCAGCTGCAGGGCGCTGCTACCAACGCAGTGCTGTTGACATGGCTAGCATAAAGCGGGGAATTGCAATTTCTTTCATAAAATGGGAAAATGACGTTCATATGTCTATGTTGTTATCCCTATACCATCAACGCTAACAACTCTAGTTTGCTTGCAGCGCTCTGCAGCTACTGAATGAACTAAATCAGTCAATAAGGGAGTCAGTTCACTAACATTGTGAGATAGGCGAGTGTCCAAACCTGTCTTCTACGACCGTGGTTTCCGCCTTAATCGTGGTTACCGGAGGCTGTACCTGGTAGAATGTTAGCGGCGATAGGACATACCCATTCTGCATTCTTTTCTTGAAGCTGGCCGGACGTGGAAAGGCGACACGCCCAGCCTTTTATTGGACTATATCAGTGCGCTGTTTAGACATACATGTACTCGATCGTAGGCTGGTGGAGGGGGTTTCTGCTGCTGTCCCTTTTCGCAATACCGTGTTGTAATTCCTGGCGTCCTGGTTTAATATGGGTGTGTGAGGCCAGGTTCAGGCAGGGACGTTAAGCTAAGGACTGTTCATATCTTTAAAACAGTAGGTTTTCCTATTGGTCCAGCAAGTCTGTATGTGTTGCGGCGATCTCTGTTGAATGACCGCCTGCCACATAGGCGTGGTGTGACCCCCCCCCCCCCCCACGAACAGGCTGGTCCTGAGTTGGCCGGGGATGACCCCGCTTTGCTTGGTCCACGTCGGGTATCCCAGTCGTTTTTGTTTACACACTTGGTTGTTTACATCTGCTGTCGTGTTTCTGTGAATGGTGTATCTACGTAGTGGGTTGGAGGGGTGATGTGTTACCGGGGGTTCTAGGGGGTATAGAATTACCTCCCCCGTCCTGTTGTGGTGGTAGGGAGAGGTGTTGGTAGCCCTCCCCCGGGAAACAACATTTTTAAAACTGAACCCTTTCAGGCACGTTCGTCTTTGTACTGGACGTCGAACATTAAGTGGATTTAATGATGTATACTTTACACATACACAACATACGATGGCATGTAACAAACATACTTTAGTTTGGAACATTACTCGTATCAGCACAACGTTCTGTCGCATGTTGGTACCAGTAATATTGTTTGTGTTTATGTTACATGTTTTTGGCAGCAGCTGTTGGTGCGAGCACGGATTATAGTCTTAACAAAGATTACACCACAAATTACACCTTTATATACGATCAACCTTCAAATGCTGCCTTTAAAGCAATTTTATGATGGAATAAGTATCGCACATTGAGTGAAATAATTTCATAAAATGGGACTGGAGTAGATAAATTTGGGTGGTTCTCAACATTGAGGTCTTTAGACCCCCCGATGAGGCTGAAGTGAGGGAGTATTGAGCTGCGCATGTATACAAGGGTGGAGGAAACGGGAGATCCCCGAGAAAGCCCGCCGACCAGCGGGCATCGTCAGGTACGACTCCGACATCCGAAAATCCTGGAGCGACTCGGACGGGAATCGAAGCCCGTTCCCCTAGGTGGGAGGTGAATAGTCTGACCCCTGCGCCACCACATCTCCCCACTTCCATAAGAGACAGTGCAGTTTTACCTCGTACTAAGAGAAAATCGTACAAAATATTTATTGGCATAGAGTCAAATGTATATTTAGTTGCCCTAACATAATATTGTTGAGCAAACAAAATTTGAAAAGCAATAAAAATACTGTTGTTAGTGTAACAAAATATATGTTTGAATAAACAAAATCTCTGTGTTGGGCCAAAAAATTTAGACGGTCAACGAAATATTTTGTTGAATAAACTGTATGTCTCTGTTTGGCCAATCATTTGACTGCTTTCGTTCGAACATAAAGCTCGAGAGTTTGTTTGTATTTTTTGTGACCACTAGGATAGTAACCGTGTTTGTTAGTGCATCTATTGTTGCTTAACAACCGTATAAACACATTAATATAAACAATTCAACAAGAAACTGACAAGTAAAGCTGTAAAATCTTGAAAGATTCGTTTGCACGCGTTGCCCAATATTTGCAGTATATTTGTTAAAAAACATTCCACTGGCAACAGTTGTCGTATTAGCTGAGTTTACTAAGGCATAGCGCTCGTACGCAGATGATCTAGGTTCGAAACTCGGTCAGATTTGTAACACCTTTGTTATACTGGCCCAGACTGTTCAGTGTACGTGTAACTAAATAAATCTTTAGTTGCGCCAACCAAATCTTACAGTTTGAGGCAATCAAATGAGAACAACAAAATAATTTGGTTTCAGAAACAAAATATTTCATTGACCCTATACAAACAAACAATTTGGTTTCACCAAACAGATATTGTTTGATTCAACAAAAATCTTTTTCTCATTGCGCATGTAGTCACCAGTGAGTGCCGCTGAATATGCCCATTGACTCTGACCTCTTGAGGGAGGGGGAGGGGATGATATATTACCTTGATCATATTCCTGTAGTATCGCCACTGGCTTGTCTATAGAATACTGAGAACACGTGTGTTGCGGCTTGATATTTCGTCGACAACGACGAAGAGTCAGAAACGGGGAGCGAAGTATAGTCCATTCATGACTTCTTCGGCCTTTTTGGAACGAACCTTTGAAAAATCTCCCCATTTATGACGTGTTTAGTTATTTCCTAAAAATGCCATGTATCTCAAGCGTTTTATTCTTGTGTTCATAAAAGTAACTTTTTTCCGGTTTAGTTGAAATGTTATTCATATTTTATCTATAAACTATATTATTTCATTTATAAATAATTTAAATAAAATAACAGTGAGTAAACACGTGAGTTGGTAACTCCTAGTGAGAAATAGTCCTTATACAACATACTGTTACACTGAGTGCTCACGAATCCGGTGCGTTGTCCTTTGGCGTAGTTTTCCAGACGTAGCTAAGCTTGGTTTGCACTAGGCGGAGGAATATCCTGGAAGTAGAATTTTAGCAGTGCTTCAGAATAGGCTGAAGTAACCGCGACTGGATTATATTAATTAACCATTGCATTCATGTGGAATAATTCCGGTAAACCCCGGCAGACAGAAGTCAGGATGGCTAAACCAGGACTCGAACATGAGCCCTCTCCATTGCGAGTGTCCAGTCTGTTACCATTGAATTGCATCACTCAGGGGCCGCGGTGGCCTAGCGGCTAGAGCGCTCGTCTCCTACCAAGGCGCACCGGGCTCTATACCCCGCTAAGTCGATATCGGATTCTCACACGTGGGAATCGAGCTGAACTATGCCGCTTTTTCGCGGATTATCTCGGGGTTCTCCCGTTTCCCCCACCCTTGCATTCCGGCGCTGCTCCATACTCGCCTCGTTTCACCCTCATCGACTCTCAAGACCTCGATGTCAAGAGCCGCCCAAATCTCTCCACTCCACTATCTCTCTCAGTGAGGAAATACTGTTCACTAAAGGTGAACTTAGAACCATCAGTCGCCCGACCGTCAGGTGGTCACGTGATATTCGACCAATCGCAGGGCAACTTCTTTTTCCATCCGTTAATCCATCAAATATATCTCAAACTTTAACTTTCGACGGACGGACGGATGGGCCACCG
The DNA here is from genome assembly GCA_029891345.1 of Dryococelus australis. NCBI lineage: Eukaryota > Metazoa > Arthropoda > Insecta > Phasmatodea > Phasmatidae > Dryococelus > Dryococelus australis. The sequence goes on along the minus strand of CM056998.1, from coordinate 192,966,859 downwards.
CCTCCTGACGACATTCCGTAGATGCGATTACGCACTTTGAAATAAAATGCAAGACTGTAGATACGTGTTTATTTATCCTGTTGGTAAATCCGGGAATTTAACAGGTAAACAATAATTCAGTATACATTTTTACTACGGAAAAAATTATTTCCCCAATTTTTTAAAATGTATTTTTAACCAAAATATACCTTTTACGAAACAAAGATCGTGTTGTTAAGTTGTCACGCTGAAGTCTTGACGGACAGAAGAATCGACGGACGACGGATGGTTGTGAGCGCATCTTTAACGGAGTCCTTTTGAAAGCCCTGATCACTATTTACTTACTTCTCGTGTTGTACCGTTTTGCTATGTGTAGTAATAATATTGCCATGGACCTGATCACTTTATCCGTGTACCAAACAAGCGGAACCGTGCAATTGGCACGACTGCAAATGTGTTTCTTATATGCATATTCGTACTTGAATATGTATTAAACCAGAAACACTAACTTCAGTGATAATAAATATAAACATTACACTCTTAATATAACCTCAAGTCTTAGAACCATTTTCATTAATATCTCTTCCAACTTAAGAGAATGCAGGATCTTAATTAATTCCTAATATAAAAATATTGACGTCAACAAGTTATTGGAAGTCAACATAGAGAAACCAAGATAGGGCACTCATAAATTACTGTTTATGCCAAATTTAACAGCAAATATTATGCAATTTTAGTGCATTTAATTATCTTAACATCTTGCGCTGCTAAGATTACAAGGTGTACAGTTTAACCAAGAACAATTCCGACTTTGCACATTCAGTTTCGCGTACTATTGTTCTTGTACGCTAAATGGTTTTGTTAAATTAACTGCTCAGCCCAACAAAATAATCGACCTAATTAGAATATGTTTTAATTATCATAGCATTATTTAAAGACGAGGATATTATTTTTAAACAATAATTTTCCTTTTCACAAATTTATTTATGTGAACTTTTTTCACGACCTCAAAAAATTATCATACGTATTTTCGAATACAAATATTGCCATGGACATTAAAAGGAGAAGTAAGAGAAGATTATATTATATTAACTTAATGATTAATTATTCAGTTATGACAACCGCAGTGATTTTTTTAAATTCAGAAACGTACTTGCAGTGAAAAAAAATGCTCACCATGATACAGACAAACGTCAAGTATATGTGAACGATTGCCTAATAATTTATTTCTATTTAGTAGATCAATTATATGTTAAATAGAGGTAAATTATTGATTATTTAATTATTGATTACATAAATATGGTTCATTAAATGCGCATCTGCTATATGTTTACACGAATTTATTAATTTAGTGCGAGGTAAAAATGCAATGTCTCAATTTATTCTGTCTTTTAAATTTTGAATATCTTACAACGCTAGCAATAACACGAAAAACTTTACCCTCACCAATAAATCGGTGTAAATACTTCACTCTTGCAAAATACTTTCTCACAAAGTAAGTAAAACCAGTAATGTAGAATTTCGTATTGACTTCCACAGATCTGGCATACGTAATTAACTTCTGAAGAGATAGTTAATGTCACATGCGCTCTTAGCTATAGAAGCTGCGCGCCAGTGTGTATTGTAAAATTGTGTACAGGTGTGGTAAGTAATCTTTTTCTAAAGTTTATTTCAAATGGTCTAACTTTGCCTATATAGTCCATCCACGGTAACTTTAAACTTTTCTTAACTCCTTATAGTTTCAGGATATACCTCTGCTTCATGCAAACAAACCTTACTAGTCTAGAAAATCACGCCACATGAGCAACGTGCTCCATATGTGACTACTCAGTTACATAACACTTTGTATGAGAACTATTTCTTACTAGGAATTACCAACGTGCCAATTTCCTCCCTGTGTATACTAATATTTATTACAAATGAATGATTATAATGTATATATATGTCATATTTAGTAAATAACGCGTCATACACTGGTGATTTTTCAGATGTTTTATTCTAAAGGGATGAAAACGCCGCAAATGGCTGTAGTAAAGTATTCCTTTTCTAGTCGTTCATGTTGCCTACATTTTAAGTCCATAAAACCTTAACTTAGACATCACGTAGTTGTACGTCACATCAAACCTGACTTTAATTGCGCAACATAAAAGTACTTGTTCGTGACTCCTTACAAATCTTTATAGGCTGTTCACGGTAAAGTGAGAATTTTTGAGGCCCTAGTATATTTTCCTGTCACCCAGTTTTTTTTTTTGTAAATATTGCCATGGAAGTAATCCACACAGTGTATATATTGCCATGGAAGTAATCCACACAGTGTATATATTGCCATGGAAGTAATCCACACAGTGTATATATTGCCATGGAAGTAATCCACACAGTGTATATATTGCCATGGAAGTAATCCACACAGTGTATATATTGCCATGGAAGTAATCCACACAGTGTAAATATTTCACCGGACTCGAAAGACAACGTCTAAGGTTACAATAAAAAATATATTTTTTTGACTATTAATCCGAAGAGGGGGCTTCAAGAAGTGCTCGCTTCGCCGTGAATAGCCTGTAAGCCACAATTCACGCGAGTGATGTGCCTCCATAATTTCAGAATACGTAAATGCGGATATTTTCTGATTTTTTCAGTTGCGCTGAACACAGAGCGGGCTTCGCTTACCCTCGTCGAGTCTGCAACTGACGCGTTGGCCCGTGACACACGTCCATAACACGATCGCAAAGCAAACGCGACCAATATCAGGATCTAAATATTCTACCGTCTTTTGTTCGCGTGAGTCTTTCGTATACTTCAGACACCAAAACATGTTAAATAAATATGAGAAATTTTATTGTAACTTCGTATTACGAAGCACAATTTTATCAGACGTTAGACGGTGAAATGGAAGTCAAGTGATTTTGATACCATGAAAGAAAAGTAAACAACTGGATAACATTTTTAAACACCTTGGTTTTATTTGTTGTTTTAATTCTTGATTCCTGCATATGCTATTTATAGTTGCATAACAAGCAGAAACAGCAATTTTTCAAATGAAGAATAATTCGCTATACGATTCTTTAGAAAATATCTCAGTCCTATGCAACTTAGGCTAAGTACAAATTTTGACCAGTCGTAGTTACGTAAATATAACTCGGTGTTTTTTACTTTTACTAGAACTCTTCAAAGAAGTTTTCCTTTCAAAGAGGCCAACGAAATAAGGGATTTCCATAAAGCATAATCATTTACACAAGAAAAATTATTCAAAAAGAGAATACTATCAATGCTTTTTTTAATTTGTTTGGTTTACAGCATTAGTCTGAGAAACACCGACAAGCTATGGCTGCATATTCCTTATAAAAAATTATGTCGAAAACGTACAAGCGACATATGGTCTACGATGCTTTGTAAGGGCGGAACGCGCCCTTAAATATGGAGATGAAGCATACGTTTATTGTAAATTTTACAGAAAACATTCTTGATGAAACAATGGCATCCAGGGTAACGTGTAGCTGACGAATATGAGCAACCACAGGAAAAACCGTTCCCTGCCATTAATTTATGTCATAGAGAAATTAAGGGTTGCAACTATGTTGACGCATAAAATTCTGTGATGCCGAAGCCTAATCGAGTTTAAAATTAACGGATTTTAATAACGCCTTAAAATGAAAGAAAAATGTCGTCTTGTGTTATTACCCTACACCCCGCCGTTTGCGAGAAATTTACGCATAAAGATCGCAACCATTGCGTTGCTGCACCTTGCACGTACGCAACACGCAACACACGAATTGTGATTGGGTATAGCGTGGCATAGCACATGTTGCTGGCCTCCAAATGTATTGATGCTTGTGTGATAATAAAGTAAGTTTTATTCGCAATAGACAAATTGCCACAATGGCGCGATAGTAATGTGTTCGAAGGACACAACCCATTCCTCATTGCAGGAATAACATTGTCACGTCCCTGGAGTGCTGGAACGTGTGTGCTCGAATAATGGAACCTACACTGACAAATTTAGCATCGCTGGTAGGGTATCCCCAGGGGAGCTACCTTCACACACTCGTAAGTGAACACATGTGACCCTTTAATGACGTACGGACAAGTACAGTGCATGTAATTACGCAAGACATCAGTACAATCTGTTGGTCTGTATAGGATAGGAGTTGTTCAAAGTGCCGACCATCTAATACAACGTACAGGTCTCAGCGTTGCTACAGCGACCATCAGAACCCCCCCCCCTCCCTAAGCCGTGGTATGTGGCGGATGGTGTCGAATGCATTTACGATTCTCGCCAGCAGGTCCTCTTCATTGTCGACGGGCGTGTCATACAATTCATAATTTAACACGTCCCCAAACCAAATAAATCGAGAGTCGTCATGTCAAGCGAACATGGAGGCCGGGCAATGGATCCACCTCGACCAATCCCGCGGTCCGGATCATAGACTAAAGATGGGATAGACCGATCTCGTCGGCTGCGCACAACAAATCTCCGTGTCCCAACATTGAACTGCTTTTCTGCAGACAGGTCTTGCGAAAACTGGGTGGCTTGGATGTTAAGTTAGAAAACTGATTCGTTAACAAGTGCTCAGAGATGATTTTCTACTTCCTCTAACTAATTAGTAATTCGGTTTGATTAAATTCAAATTGTTAAAAGTATTTTTTTTAAATTATAATATTGCTTGTGATTTGAAAATAAAGATATAAACAAACACGTCCATCACTGTTGACCATGTGACATTGACAGTTGTGTATGATTGGGGTAGTTCAATGTTGGGTACATGCGCAAAAGACGAATAAGCGGTCTACCTCTTTTTTAACCTATGGTCCGGACATGCCGTATCCAGATATGCCCACACATCACGGCCAGAGTGTGCTGGGGCGCCGTCATGCTGAAAAACACAAATGCATTCTCACGTCAAGTGGAGCATCCTCTAGGAGCTGCAGTAGACAGCAGCGTTAAGTCGTGGTGGCATAGACTGTTCGCTGTTAACTGGGCACTTTTGAAAGCCCTACTTGGGATCTACTTGGTTGCACGTTGTGTATTCTTCCGCCTTATGTAAAATGGACATTGCCATGGGCATCATCACTTTATTCACGTGTTGGTCAAATGAAACTGCGAAATTATTAAGAAAGTAAATACTTAACAAATCTCCTCATACTTACAATTCGATGCATTAAAAAAAAAAAACAGAAATCGAAATAAATTATTTTAAGTTATCAAAAATGGTTATATAACACTTTTTATTCGACGTTAAGATATGGAACTATTTTCCATCCATCGTTACCAACTTTACTGGGCGAATGGCACTCAGTGTGCTCATTAAAATATATGCATGCAGGGGCAGTGACATTTTCCTAAGGTTCATTTCTTAAGTGCTCACTTTATCGTGAACAGCCTTTAGACGGAATGACCTAATAACATGGTCGTGCACAGTACCCGCCCTCGTGTTCACAGAAAACTGCTGCTGATGGCTTCATATGAGGGTACTGTGTGGGCTACCTTCATGTACGCGTGTGTGTATTCCTGGTATAGACCATTCACGGTCAAGTAAGCACTTTTTGAAGATGTTGCATCAGACATAATAACCAATAAATACATTTCATTGTGGCCTCGGACTTTTGGTTTTGTGTATGATGAATATATACACTGTGTTTACTACACACGTGGCAGGGTTTACATTAAAAAAGTGGTGGAAGGATATAAATTGGTTGAATGAAAAAAGTAACTAGGGCTTCAAAAGTGCTCACTTTACCGTGAACGACCTATAATAAGAATACCTTCGTGTGTAAAGCACGGCTCATCCGTCCGCAGTAAGGAGGCATATTGCGGCATACTTCACTGTTGTAGGTATAGCGCCCAGCGAATAGTAGCAGACGAGCATATCCATCTTTTGTGTCGTATGCACGTGCTAAGGACGCGGTTATTGCTCGCGATGAACCCATATTACGGTACTTCGGCTGGCATACATTGCATGGGGAATGGTTCGGGTGCTGGTGGATGGTACACCTTCGATGGAAACAAGGACATCCTCTTCAAACTGTGTCGTACGAATGGCACACTTCGCCCACGTCCAGAATCATGCTTCCGTTTGGCTGCTGTTCCTGTATCCCGTAGCCGCTGGTCAGTGGTAGCACAGGTGGAGTGATATGGCACCTACCTGCCTCCTGGGATACGTAGGTGCGTACCTTTCTGCCGCTTCTCTGTGCTCAGTCGAACCTTGACCACAACCTTGCAACCTCTATGGGAGTCAGTGGTGGTGGGCAATACAATCGCTACATTAAATACGTTGCCATTTATAAGTAAGTTAAGGATAATATTCAGAAATATTATTTGATGATACATTCTGTAAATATATAAACTAGTTGCAAGCTGTTCATAATTTTTTTTTGTATTTATTCTATTGCTACTTGCAAACAAGAAAAAAGTAATGTCCAGAAATATACCGAAATGAAAGATTCGCTAAATGCATTAAAAATAATCCATTTCTTTATTGTTCTTTGTTCAGCAATGATGTTATGAACAATTTTCAACCAACGGGGAAGGTATTGTAAGCCTAATCCTATCTCTTCTCAAAAAAACTGTGTTTTTGAAGTAATTTGTAGAAACTAAGTTCGAATAGCTTCGATAAATTAGTTCAATACCACTAAAATCTGATTTGCTTAAACACAAAATACAAAAGTGCATAAGCTTCAGTACAGGCTAAAAAAAAACTATCCTTTGCTATTGCTCACGCTAGTACACTCAAACACAGGCAGTAAAAATAATAATGATACATGAATTATACTTATATAACTGAAGGTCTATGAATATGACAGACAAACATTTACATACACGTGAAAACATAGCTCTCCCGAGAAATAGCATTTACCCTTTCATGATTGTCCAGAATCTAATTATGAACAATTTTTAGTCAATCGGCGTACTTTGCAAGACACCGAGGAACACACAAGTTAAACACAGTGGAGTATTATTTCAAATACGCCAGAGTTTTCATTAAAATACGACCCACCACATGACTAAACTAGCCAAGCGACCAGCCGTTTTGGCCACTTACGTTCGCCCTTTAGTCGTGACGTCACTATGTCGGCTAGAAGAGATTGTAACGCCTTGAAGTCTTGGTTGTGACGACCGCACAAGACTACTTTGTACAGCAGGTTGCCGACCCTGCAGGCGTGACAAAACAACTTAGTGAGCGTGTTGCTTACTTGCCAGGCGCAGTAACACAATGGTGTCGATCTTTACGCGTGAATTACTCGCAAATGGTGGGGTTTACCGTATTAACAGTCACATTTTTGTTAAGTTTAACGTTTCCTTTAACAATCCATTATTATAAACCCTATTAGGCCTCGATATCATAGAATTTTAAGCAACAGCTGGGTTGCATCCCTTAATTTCTATAATGCATAATTTAATGACAACGGCCAGTTTTTCTGTGGTTGCTGATATTCGCTAAGCTGCAAGTTATCTCTGATGGTATTGTTCCATTTCAAATACTTTATGTAATGTTGACAGTAAACATGTGTTTCAGCTTCATTTCGAAGGGCACGTGCCACCCTCACGAAACATTGTAGACAAAATGTCACATATGTGTATGTTTTAGACATCATTTTTCGTAAGGAATATGTGGGCAGTGTTTGTTGATTTTTTTCAGACTCATCCTGTATACGATGTAACCCGTCATTTCAATTACAATTAACATACGATTTAACTGTGGGAATAATACTTGTTGTGAATAGTTTCTGAGCAGTGGAACAAAGGTATGCATGAAGTTAGACTCCCATCAGTATCAGCCAGTAGAAACAATTCAAGGCTTGGAACAAGGTTGCAGCTTTTATTTAACATCCATACGAATAGTATCTTAAAAGTCAGGGATCTCGATAATAACTTCAGGAAATAAGATGAATCGCAATATATACGCCAGTACATTCCTGTTTGCAGATGATAAACTTATTATACAGGATAATGAAAACGATCTTCAAAGATCTCTTGTGACACCTCGTCCAAAAATTGACGTCTTTTTGAGAACGGAGTTTGCTTAAAAAAATTTCATCACAGAAAATTGCAAATTTTTCTACCAGCCCGAATTTTGTGAAGAAGACGTGGTTTTTCCCACATGCCAGCTGTTTGTACCTGGTTACGACGCAGCCCGGTGTGGTGGTTGGGGTGGGGGGGGGGTGAGCTCCACCATTCTACTGCGTCACCACCGGCGTGTGTTTCAGCAGCAGTTCGGGATATCAACTTTCCACCAGCTCCTTCTCAGCGAGTATGGTTGGCGCCCAGCAGCTTGGACAGTGCTGCGTCCATACTAGCGGCGCTCCGAGGAACTACTGCTGCTGTCGTCACGTTCATCTCGCCAATAGGCTGGGCGCGGGAGGTTTCGCTCGCTTGCGACATCACTTCCTACAGTCTGCTTGAACTCCGGGAGTTTTGTGACGTGTGAGCACGTGTGCAACCCATATTTGGACATGTGTTGGTCCGACGAGACCGGATTGTACAGCAATAAATCAACCCCTATAAGGAGTAATGCTTACTTTCAACGAAAATTTCCCTAAATGGACACCTGCATTTCTATTGGTTGTGGTATCTGCACACCCTATCGGGGATATTGCTCTGTTGATTGTATAAATGGTGGGTGAACCTCTGGCTTGGGATCGGATTCTGCCACTGCCCCAGAAGGAGTCACCTTGCCACCAGTTAAGTAATGTTCAATAAATAAATTTATCTACATAGTCCTTATGGCGCCTTAAAAGGCACACTTAGTGTCCTAAGTAGGAGACAGGCGCCATGCTGGCGAGGAAACTTTAAAACTTGTTCAAGTTGAGAATATTAACAACATGCAGTATTTACTTGGCATAAATTTTAAAATCAATCATTTAGCTGTTTGCTAGTCATGCGCCAAGATTTGCCTTGTTTTAAGACGGGATTTTTCTTGATGTTTTCTTTAAGTTTTTATGGCAGGTTACATTTTAAAATTTGAATCCAGCTAATATTTGTAAAGGAAATGGTGTTTTTTTTTTTTTTTGCTGGAGTTAGTAAGGATAAATTAAGAGGCATCAGGTTTGTTGGCCTCGTAGAGAGTATATAAAGCCATGATTAACTACTTGAAAGATTTTGGAAAGCTAACTAAAAACAAAAACTTTTCCACCTAAATTGGTGTTTTTTAATGTTAGCCAAACGAAAATATTGAAATTAAAGTAAAATCTTGTTATCAGTAAAAAAAACCAAAAATATTAACTTCTGCAAATTTTAACCATTAGTTAATATGGCGGCCTATAAGATTAAAAATATATAATTTTTGTGTGTAATCTCTTATCATTGTGGATAGAGAAATGATCTATATTACATATTCATTTATGTATAGTAAAGAGTTAGCTTTCTGCCTTTTCCTATGAACGGAGGAACTTCATGCTAGGACAGCAGTATAATCAAAACTTTCCCATAAAAATATACCATTTTTGCCTATAAAGTGTGGAACTGCTGTAGATATAGAGAATCGCCTTGAAGGGCGGGTTGTTTTTATATTAACTTGACATATTTTCCTCCAATTATTAAACATGGAGGCTTATAGGCATATATTATATTTATATATTTTTTGTGGTTAGAGCAATACTAAATTTAGAATTAGCTATTGAATTCTATACAGCATTGGCGCCTTTTGGTTAAAAAAATTCATTATTTTCCATATATTTTTCAATATCAGCACTTTGGTGTTTATGACTAATTGTATTCCAAATGAATTATGGCAAGATGTGTAACTTGCAATATTTATGAAAAAACAAAAGAGTGAGAGAAAAGAATCGAATAAATACTGTTGAAACCACTCATGAATTTTACTGGTTATAATATTTGACCAAGTTTTAAGGATCATGTTTATGTAAGGTTTTAAAATTTGCTCTGCATTACGAGGGGTTTGTTTCCTTTCGGGAGTTTTTTTGATCTGCGGACTTTTTGTCCTCTTTGCCACGTCCTTAGGGGCAAGGGAGTTGTACTCTACACCATTTAAATCAGTTGTGTAAGAATTAAAATATGGAAGTTTCAAAGAAGAAGGCGAAGGTTATTGCATTCAAAGGAAAATTTACAGTTAGGATAAAATATCTATAGATGATTTACCCATAGAACAGGTTTCGCATTTCAACTATTTAGATTGTGGCAGTGGCTATGATAGAGATCATGACATTGGCAACAAATTACATCAACTTCTTTATATATGCGGGACAATACAAAGGACATTAAAAATTAAGACAAGGAAAGATAATATGCTAAAATTCTACAAAACAATGGTGGTACCCTATCTTACTTATGACTGTGAAAACTGGGTCCTCACTCTCAAGGAGAGGTCTAAAATACAAGCCACTGAAATTAAATTTTTGAAAGGGGTTAAAGGATGTACAAGGTTGGATTGATTGGAAAATGAGGACATAAGTCAGGAATTGAATTTATATAGACTTAATGATAAAAGTTATCAGTATAGACTAGAATGGAAGGAAAATATCACATGAATAGATGAGAGAAATCTTACAAAGGAGATAACACTCTATAATGCTAGAGGCAAGAGGGATATTAGTCGACCAATAAGAATATGGAACGAAGTATGAATCCCGAACAGGCAGTGGCCTAATCCATGAAGTGTAGAAGAAGAAGAATATTAACATACGATTCAACTGTGGGAAGGATACTTGTTGTGACTAGTTTTCGACATCTACAAAAAAGGTTCTTTACTTGGAGAAGTATACTTCACGTTCTTGGGATAGTGTTAGGAAGGGCTTCAGAGTTAATACCTGCTCAGGCATTTTCTGTGGTTAATGATGCGTTAAGTGACTGATATAGATGTCTCGGCGACAGCTCTTTCTTGTAAGCGTCTAAGAAGCAGAGGCGTTGGCGTCTATGTAATTAATGAGACCTGCTCGCTTCGACACTTCCCGGCAATGCAGTGACTGACATCCCAGTCTGATGAGGAACATGCTTTGGTTTAATGCTAATGATGTTACCTCCCATATTCCAGAACGCAGTGAAAAAAAAATTGGGTTTGGTTTTATTAGGGACACGGCCGTTCGTTTTGCGTGAATACGTCTACGTTGACGCGCTCAGACGCCCTGATGTTTATTTTACGTTCCCGGCACAGCTTCACTCGATCATATGGGGTTTTATGGGTATCACTGGATTGCTTTTGAGATGCTCTTTTCAACCGTTTACGATTTATGTATTTCGACTTGGCTTTTTGACGAGTATAGGCCGAAATTGTGTTAAGTTTTCCTATTTTTTTTGCATTTAACTCATACAATTTTACTATAACCATACTATACAGATGTTTTAAATACACGCAATTGATTGATCTTGACAAGGGCTGTCGATTGAAACTTAAATGGGCGTCGTAGCTTCTCCTAGTCAAAAGTTATACTACGTGGAAGTTATGAGACGCGGCGAAACGAACTCAACATTGCGGCGCCTCCACCCTCCTTTGTTTCAACCCCCCCCCTCCCCCCGATCATTACTTTACTCGACGTGAGAGATGCTTCGCAGTCATCACTCAACGTAACATATTCTTTGATCCTTGGACAATCGAGTGGTGTAATTGAATTTTGAAAGTAGACGATAGATTCGGAGCTTCAATGCCAAACTTTATCGCCTGATTTTGTTATCATCGGATTTTCTGGATTGCCTCCCACTAAGGTCGCAAATTTGAAGACGTATTCAAGCCAAAGTTTCCTGTACCTGTTCCAAGCAATTATTTGGAAAGTAATTTTTAAAGATGTTTTTGTAGCTCTACAGCAGAAACACATTATTTTAGAAAACACACCAAATCATATATGAATTTTTTTAGCCTACTTCCGAAAGAAAGAAAGGCTTATGAGCTCACTTTCCTATCTGTGTGTCTGTGGGTAGGTGTGTGTGTGTGTATGCGTGTATGTTGGTTTGTGTATCTGTGTGTGTCTGTGCGTGTGTGTTCCCCCCGCCTTCAATTTTTGAACACCGGGCCAAATTTCACCAAACTCGGTGCCATATAGTGCTAAGTAAGGACAGCTGGTATTGACTATATTTTTCGACCACGCCGGCCATTTACTATTAAAATGGTGGCCATTTTAGTTCTTAGGTTGAAATGTCATATCTCAGAAACCATTCAAATGGTTTAAATCATATTTGGTATACTGACAGCGCAGGTTGTAGGCGTTGGATTCAGAGGCGAATATTGTTGTTCTGCCATTTTGGAAGACAGCCACATGAAAATAAAGCTTTTACGTTATATCTCAAAAAATACTCAACCAATTTTTGCCATATTTTGCACGTATGAAGTACTATGATAGGCCAGCTAAATGAAAGAATTTTAACTTAATTAGGCTCTAATTATCTAAATGGCGGCCATATAAATATTTTACGTTTATTCAGCCTAGCTGCTATATTATTTGACCAATTTTAATCAAAATTTGCACTCTGACAGTATATATTACAAGCATCATATAAGTCTTAAAACAACCTTTTTTTCCGCCATTTTGTAAGATAACCCTAAGTGAATTTATAAAGTTTTCATATAATATCTCGGGAAACAATTGACAGTTTGCTACCAAATATGGCAAAGAAGTAGTATTACGGCAGGTGATGTTAACTGATATGTTTTACGTATTTCAGACACTTATTTTCAAGATGGCGGTTTAATAATAATTTTAATTTTGTATGTTATATCGTCAAAACCATGTGAAAAATTCCAATGAAACGTTGTATTCTCGCTGAGTATACTACAACCATAAAATGTTTCCATACAAAATATCTTTTGTCTGGCAATTTGTGAAATTGTATCACATTGTTGTGAACCGCATGTAGAATATAAATATATTCCGACACCCCACACTGGCCGTATGTGACACACGATGATGGGGGGGGGGCTGTGGGGTGGCACCGACGTCAGGAAAGCTAGCCGGAGGGGGGACGTAATAAATAGAGCCGCTGACCGCTGGCCCGTCCCCACATTGGATAGGTTATTCCACAGAAGCCTCCATAACTGCTCGCATGCAGGCTCGGGTTGCAGAACTCGTGGAAACTTCCTACCGAGCTTGCACGGGACATTTTATCTTGGCATACATGCTTAAACCTTTGTTTGCACGAGGCGGAGTGATATCGTGAAAGTAGAACTTTAGTGAGGGGGTCCGACAAGTTGGACGTAACAATTACTTGAATATATTCCCTACGTGCCAGAAAACTGCTAGCATCAACTCACTGGCTGTTGTCACTGCGATGAGCCCTTCCGCTGTAAATTGGGTAGGACTGGTTTGCGATTATACGGACACATTTGAAAGCCATGCTTACTTTATTTTTCCAGCGCAGTGTGTATCCTTCCGCCATGTCCAGAGAATTGACATTCCCATGGACCTACGGATTAGTATCCATGCGTTTGTGAGGATATACTGTGAAACAGTTACCAACATAAACATAAAGTAGTTCCTGTTGCGCTAATTATTACTGCTATATGTTTCAATTAATATAATTTTAGTTTTAAAATGTTAATTGATGGGACTACACTGCATCTCTCTTAACTAACGTTACGAGTGCTTCGGCCTGTGCGTACATTAAGTCGTATACAGTACCGAAGTTGGGATTCAGAGTATACAAATGGCCGAAAAATAGCTTTAGTAACTAGTTTTCTCGTTATGCCGACAAATCTTTGCTGCTTGTTGCACTCGAAATACGAATCAGTGATTTCAATCAGTAGAATTATTTTACCGAATTTTTAGTTAGTGAGCTGCTATTATGTACTGGCGAGTCAGTGGAATGCACTCGGATTTTACTGCAATTCATTACGAATCAGTATAAATCACTGTTAAATCAGTGAATACCAACAAATAAAATGACCCGTAAAACTGGCTGATTCGAGTGGAGAAATGTCAACAGATATGCAGTCAAGTTCGCTTGATTCAGAGCTTTTTGACTGTTTCGATTTTAGAGCGTGAGGGTCCTCCATGGCGAGTAATAAAACCCACATTAACACTACAAAAGTTATTAAAACATGCATGTTTATACGTATTCGAAAAACACAAAACATAAGACAGTGGAGTGGCAAGTTACAGAAGCATAGGAGGAAGAATGATACAGTATATTCATGGTTTTTTTTTCGGACGGTTTAACACAAACCTTTAAAAAATCACCCCGTGTATTACGCATTTAGTTATTTCCTAAATATGACACGTATCAAGCGTTTATGCCTCTGCGAAAACATATGAATATTTTTTTTCGTTGAATTTAAGTATTATCTGTGTTTTATTTAAGCATTATAATATTTCTTTTACAATAAACACGAATAAAAACTGTGAGAAAAAATCTGTGTTGGTAGCGCCTAGTAAGAAATAGTTCTCATGCAAAATATTATTACAACTAAGTGCTCACGAATTTGTACCGTTACTCTTTAGGTGTAATTTTATAGGCTCGATTAAGGTAAGTTTGGAAGAAGCGGAGGAATATTCTGGAAGTAGAACAATAGCAGGGCTTCAGAAAAGTGTGAAGTTTACCGTGAGTGGTTTATAGTCTTGTTGGTGTATGCTGTCACAAAAATAAAGATAGTCCACAGTCAAATATTTTAGTCGAAAACCAGCATAAAAAACGTGACAAGCTATAAAAAAAGTTCTAAAATTTCGTACCACAAGCAATAAGTCTATTGAAAAAAAAATTCGTGAGATAACAACTTTTTTCGGTTTTTGAAGAAAAAAAAAAATGAATACGTTTCTATTCACGGATTATTTCGAACTATTTTTATGTCGTCACGCTACACATTTATACGTGATTACAGTTGGGCTCACCTCTGCTGTTATTTTTCCTGGACTGAATAGTGCTTTTCCCTGATTACTACAGAAGTAGTGAGACAAACAAGTTTCTGAATTTCCGCCTCTGTACTTACAGAGAGCACAACTCAGTGAGTTATTAGGCTGAGTGGTGATTTTCAGCAAAATGAGATGACTACATTTACTTTTTACTTGTATTTATTTGTTGTTAATTAAACACGTTTTTAACTGGCGTGTCGTCGTTAGACTGAATTTATTACTGATGAATTTAATTCGAGTTAACCAGGTTCACGTCATTAAAGCCAACTGTTATTTATTTTTAGTTTAAGTTAGTTGGTCCTCTGTAAGATGAGAATGGAAACTACAGTTTAATAATATTCTTTGAAATATAACTACTTCGTAGTAGATACAGATAAGAAATTAATTATTAGTTCGTGACCATTTTTAACACGTACATTCGTAAACTGACCAGTGACAGAATATGTCGTGTAGAAATAAAAATTAAACTATGAAATAGAGTGAGTGAAGAGATTTGGGCGGCTCTTAACAGCGAGGTCTTGATAGCCGATCAAGGTGACTGAGGAGAGTATGGAGAAACGCCGGAATGAAATGGCGGTGAAAACGGGAGATCCCCGAGAAAACCCGCCGAACAACGGCATCGTCCACCACGATTCCCACAAGCGAAGAAGAATTGCCCGGCCATGGGATTTAACACGGTTCACCCTGGTGAAGGGCGAGCAGGCTAACCGCTCAGCCACCGCGGACCCATATAAAAAGTAGAGATGCGCTCTTCTTGAGGGTAGGGGTGAGAACGTATATAGTCAATTCACGGTAAAGTGACCACTTTTGGAAACTCTCTCATTTGGAATAATAGTCGATAAATATATTTTATTTTCGCCTGAGACGTTAACTTCCGAGTCCGGTGAAATATACTAACTATGTTTATTACTCACATGGCAATGTTTATTTTAAAAAGGTGGTTAGAGGATAACAAATGGCTGAAAGGAGAAAGTAACTAGGGCCTAAAAAGTGCTCACTTGACTGTGAACAGACTACAAATGTATGTTCGCTGTGGACAATAAACTTGATGAGCCTGATGTTGCTGACACCCGTGCCGGGTCTTCTTGAGTCGTATCGCCCTGGAAGATCGCAGACTTCACGGAGCTCCGCTGGAGGAGATAACGCGACCTGGAGAGAGTGAAGCACTGCGCTATCTGCGGCGAAGACAGACCTGCCGCACGCACGGCCCCCCCCCCCCCCCTAACTGGAGCACTCGGGTCACAATTACACCACACAGCAGATTACCTACACACCTGCTGAATTAGGGACCAGCTAAATTCACGTTGTTATTAGAGACCCGAGAAATTCGCGAGTTCAATAACCTGTAGGCTAGACTTCGCAGTCTTATTTACTCTCATACAGATATCAACTATTTATTAGTTGATTGTTGTGGCAGTATAAGGCGGTGATTACGCGCACGATTTATTGCTCATTTACCTCCAGGAGGTGTAAAACAACTCGCCGGACAATTACAAAAGTAACACTAACGTACTAGTGTGTGAATCCCAACTTGTCTAGAAATGAACCCGCCAAATTCTGGGGTCTCTAGTTCTAACTCAGCTCCAGTCTGAACTCCAAGTTGGGTGTATTTGATCGACTTCTCTCATAGGCCGGAATTATGTCTGGCACTCCTCATGGCAGTCTTGAGCCAATGATGTAAAACTTCAGCGGAGGAGTGGCCAACATTTTTTTACTGAAGTCAAGCATGCAGGTGACTCCACTTACAGTTCAGTGGCCAATAAAACCGCGGAATATGCTCACTTTGTTTATAAGGCAGTAAAGTTTTACCTGCACCGAGAAAGAGGTTTTGTTGAATCAAAACAAGATTTGTTTGGTGCAACCTAATTATGCGTGTGTGTGTGTAGGGGCAGTGAAATATTTTGTTGCTGAAACCAAATTATTTTGTTGTTTTCATTTGGTTGCCCCAAACTGTAAGATTTGGTTGGTGCGACTGAAGACTTGTTTGGCTACAAGTACATTACAACAGTTTGGGCAGATACAAAAAAAAAAACTTTACAAGTTATACCGTGTTTCGATCCGAGCGCTACGCCTTGGTAATCTCAGTTAATGTGACAATTCCAGTCACCAGAAAGCTTTTAAATAGATATACTGCAAATATTGGGCAACGTGTGCAAACAAATATTTCAAGTTGCAGAGTTTTACTTGTCAGTTTCTTGTTGCATTGTTTTATTAATGTATTTATACGATTGTTAAGCATCAATATATACACTAACAAACACGGTTACTATCCTAATTGTGACAACAAATACAAACAAACTCTCGAGCTGTATTTTCGAACGAAGGCAGTCGAATGAGTGACCAAACAAATGTATACAGTTGATTAAACCTAATATTTAGTTGACAGCCTAATTGTTTTGGCCCAACACAGACATTTTGTTTATCCAATCATATATTTAGTTAGACGAACAAAAGCATTTTTTTTTTTTTGCTTCTCAAATGTTCTTTGCTCACCAATATATTTTGATAAGCCCCTGTCACACTGTAAAATTTTTCCGTCAAACTGCTTCCAATAATTATGGTCAAATAAAGTTGGACAGTTATGACGTCATCGAAAAGTCATAAACGCCGCCATTTTTGTCTGAGATAGTTGGATTGCTTCAGTTTCCATCAAACATTTGAAAATTGGACCGGTTAAAATTGATTTGATGTTGGACGATCTCTGCCAATCAGAATAGTGCACGACAAAAATGGACGTCAAAACACTTAAAATAACGAACAATTGTTGGAAACACAGTAAGTTATGAAGATAATTAATTTATGTAGAAGCTGTCTGGGCATTAATGCTATTTTAAGTGAATATTGCACGTAATATTCCGAACTCAGAGGCATGTATTTCACTGTGCAGGAAACATATCTTATAAATAAAATTTTAATTTAGTAAAGAAACAAAAATAAATTACAATATTACTTACACATATTCCTGTAATGCACCGCATGGAAAAAGAAAAGCAATAAATCACTATGAAAATAATTTTTAAATAATATTTCAAATTTGATTCTCTCAATAAAAAAATTCGACTCTGAGGCACATTTCCAAACATTCAATATTATTTGATAAAATTTGTTGGAAGGAAAAATTTTATGGCCGTATTTTGTCCTCAAATTTACTGTCAAATATAGTCGAATGCAAAAATTATACAGTGTGACAGGGGCTTTAGGGCAACTAAATATATATTTGGTCCTATAAAAAAAAATTTGCTCGATTTTCTCTGTGTGTCGCCAAAAAATAACGCGAATTTTGCACATATCTATAGATAAGTAAACAGAGGCGAGGTGGTGTGGTGATTCCTCTGATGGTGGGCGTTACCCATGTCTCTGATTGGTTGCGCGGGACTCTGGGAAAGGACCTAGCGTTTGATTGGCTGCTCCGTGCTCTGCAAGGTTCTGGCGTTCCGAGATGCGACTAGTGTCGCGACGTCTTGTCGGTGCATGGCGTGTGCGGCTGCAGTTCGCGGAACTAGAGGCCGTTCCGCCTCTGTATTGTTAGGCGTTCTGTGACTTTGCATCACCACCTCCTCGAGAACGGCGAGTGGTCGTTTGTCGTTTGCAGCGACTTAATATCATTGGTGCATGAAAGCAGTATATTTATATAATTTTTGTCATAACTTGTTCTCCAAAGGGTTTGTAGAAACGGTTGACTCCACAATACGTAAATAACAACTTCTAGCATCTTATTACGTTTTTTTTAGATATATACTGCCGTCATTATTCTCGGAGCACTGATGGAAGAAAGAAAGAGATTTCGATTCCTTACCTGCAGCCAGTGCTCCGAGAATAACAAACATACTGCGTTTGTAACAAAGTAACAAGGTGTTAAAAGTTGTTATTTACGTCTTGTCGAGCCAAAAATTTTGAAAAATTCGCTGTGAAACAAGTTATGGCAAAAATTATATAAATATACTTTTTTCATGCACCAATGGCCTTAATAGGAAAACACAGCTGCGCGTTCAAGGTCAAGAAGCTAGGGAGCGATACAGGCGACACAATAAACTCTCAGGTGCATAAATGTGGAAGAAAATGCCAAGGAAATAACAACGCGCCGTATTTGTGCGCTGGACAATAAATTGCATATTTTATAGTCTACAGTTTTACATAACGTCGACATGATTTGTGTTTTAATAGTAAACTTCTGAAAGCCTAAATACCGCATGACAATAAAAAAAACGTTTACTTCACAAATAGTATAAAAAATTTAAATTTTATATACATGTGTTTTGCTAGCCATTTCCAACACACATCTCTTCTCCCTGTTTTTGACTAACATCGATTATGTTATACAGTGATGTTAACGAGAAGAAAAAAAGTCTTTAAATATAATTTATTCAGGAAACAAACAAATATATCATTAGTAGAATTAATTTTCAAATGTTTTATTTTATAATGTGTGACGATACCATTGTAAGAATGTAGTAGGATTATGGGAGGTCTTTACCAATGTATTTTAAATGGAAGTGGATGTGACGGTGGATGGTAGTCTTCGGCTCAACTCGTACGAGGTCGGCAATATTCGGCTCGACTCAGGGGGTGTTCGGAAGCCGTCAACTCGGGTTTGCCGAACGTACCCGAAGGTGCTCGACACTTACGCCCACTATTTCTTCTATGCTTGCTTCTGGTAGCCATATTAGTTTTATAGGCACAGGATATATCCAATCGTAAATCTGTAAATAGTATCCGATTTTAAAGAATAATTTTTTTACTATATAGTATTAATTTTTTATAGTGTGTTGAAACTACGTATACGGTATTTCGGAAATATATAAAAGTATATAATTCAATTATTACATTTCCAGCCCCCCCTTTTTTTTTTAAAGACTGACTAATACACGATGCCAGAATCTGCAAATTACTCACTGCCTCGACTGTTTTGTAGGAATTAGTAGAGATAAGAAGAATTCGCGAGTTTAACGACCTTTAGGCTAGACTCCACAGTAATGTGTTCACTTGAGCCGCAGATGTTTGTTCATTGGCTGCTGCCCCATAGAGTAGCCAGTGTTACTTCACACCTGTCAGTATGGCACTCGCTACTTGTTTCCTTACAAGTCTGCTATTGGCTCAGGGTCGTCCTGGGCGTGTCTAATAAACTGGGATCCAATTGAAAAGTCAAATTCTGTGTACACGTGTTTAATGTCCATCTTGTCCTGAAATGCAATCGCGAAATGTTCCTATCCCTAGGTATAAGTATGCTGGTCAGAATTTTTTATTGTATGTTTATAAAGTTAAACCAGGCCCATCATACTAATAGAGACCACATGCACAAGTATGTTATAATCATGGTATGGATCAACATCTACCAACACTTTTATAGGCTAAATTAGCGTTTATTTAAATCTCAATATTGACAGGCCCTGGAGACTTGGAATGTACGATGGTGATAAAAAGTCTCAGATTTTGTGGCCTTCTTGACCATCAATGCGTCAATCGTCCAATCATTCCATCACCGGATTTATTCCAGATTTATTTTACTAACGTGTCACTAAGGTGGTTCTTGCATGTAGACTAGAATAATGATTATAGCGGATTTGGCACAAGGACATGGGCCGTCGGAGCGTTTGTGCTGTTCATTCTCTGCCATTTCCGCTCCACCGGCGGCCATCTTGTCCGCCATGTTTGATACCAGTGACCTTGACCTTTGACCTTGACCCAGGTGACCCTTAAATTCTCAATCCAAAAAATCATAACAAATTATAAAATAAATTATAAAAATCTATAACAACACTTATTTTTAGAAAATTATTAAAAATTTATAAATAAAATTCGTATTAAAGTATTATTTAAAAAAATTTAATTTCTGGAGGTGCCACCAGTACCACGCCCAGCAGACGACTGACACCCACCCACCTCTAACCTACTTTGCCCACAAAAACTAGCAAATCAATTTATTATATATTAATTTAATAATTTATTTAAAAATTCCCCTATATTTTGTAAGTCTTCAATACAGGTCTAGTTACATGTTTGAGATCTAACTTCAAACATAGGTGGCAATGTCTGCTCCAAACTCTACATAATCATTCCACTAGTCTATGTGCAAGAACTACCTACGTGACATTTTAGTAAAATATGCTGGAATAAATTCACGTATAAGTACATGGTGTATGAAACTTATAATGTAGGTTGTTATGCAAATTTTAGATGAAGAATAAAGATGATATAGTGAGATAAAGGGTTCATAGTTCGAATACCGACCCGAGTTTTGGATCAGTTTGAACAAACTTCGTACGTGCTTTCCTGTCTGTTTACGTGATTATACGTACCACATATAAACATCTATGCCATATCAAAAGTTGAGGTATGGCCTGAGTTCAAGTCCCAAAATTATCAAACACATTAATTTTCTATCGGACTTACAAAAATTTTCAGGGACTTTTTCGTAACTCATAATAAAGACGGAAATATGGTTTTAGCTATCGGATATGGAGATCAGAGTGAGATAATAGGATTGCAAATCGATTAATGATCCGAGTGTTTGAAGCCTTTTTAGCGATGTCCTTACATTTATTTATCACTGTTTAATATCCATGCGCAAATTATACAAAAGTTTTAAGAAATTCACTAAGGAGATGCATGGCCTAGGGCCCTCAGTTCGAAGCATGAAATCTTAAAAAATATCAATTTTATCGTGGACTTAGAAACAATCTGATAGTTTTTTTTTCGAGTGATGGGAGACGTACATATAGAGCGCTGACGCACACTGATACACTAGTTGATATCCATACGTCGAGAAGTTAACATCGATTACGAAGCATTCTCTCGCCATACATTGAAGATGAATTGCGAATACGGAAGTCTGCCTTTGACTTCACCGAACATGGAGTCGCGACCAGCATCATTGCTGCCTGGGTGCTGACTGTGTCAATTTTGCTATCGAGTTTTTACGTTCGGTCAAAAAGCTCGTCGACGTGAAATAATCATCTGTAGGAAGAGTCCTTTTACGCGCGATGAAGCATTACGACGATGGCCACACACGGTTAATTCAAGGCGATACATCGAAGAACCACATCAAGGACTGTAACGATTCGTCTCTTGAGAGCCAGCATGTGATGCCTCCGATACCCTTCGCCATATCGGTGGGTGCCGATTCCACGTACGATTGTGGCGACACAGTTAATGCTCAAGACGAAATGAGTGCAGTAGTGTCGGCTTGTGTGGAATGTACACATGCAAGACTTTTGCGTGAAATCGATCAACTTCAAAATAATCGGTCGTCGGCTCTAAATACGGACGAGCATACAACTTCTGCTACAGAGGAGATCAATATTGATATTGAGAATGAAACAGGAAGCGAAGACGATCATGAAGACAGTGTGTATGGAAATGATCATAAAGCCAGTGATAATGTTGAAGACGATGGTGGTGACACGTCCCTACAACACATTCGCTGCAATCACCCGAATTAACTTTCTGATAGACTCAGGTATTTCATTAACCTTCAAAAACCTGGGTATTTCTCACGTATTGTTAAGATATATTCGATCATTTGTAAACTGAAGGAACGGGTATATGTAGCACGATGTGAATAACTGCCCTCTTATGATATTGTAGTTACAAAATAATAATAAATTAGTATTTTAAAATAATTGTTTTTTCTTTATTTTTGTGCGTCGTACCCTATCATCTCTGATAACTTTAAGGTGGTACAATGAGCACTCGACCATTAACAGAAAGATCTTCGTATAGAAATATAATAAAGACTTTAGTATAAAATTCACTAATTGTGAACAATATACAAAACAATTTCTATCGACATGTAGAAATTTTGGTGAGTTTTGGGAATTTTTTAAAAATATGTCTGGATAAAGACAGGCGACACCCCAATATATTGAATATGGATTAATGACTGATTGAAAGATTGTACGAAAAATCTATGGAAAGTTTGTGAAAGACTGAGAAAGATTAATGAAATTATAGTGAAAGATTGGTGAAAATATGTTAAAGATTGACGGGAAGATTGAAAGATTGATGGAAATATTGAAATTTTGATGGAACGAGAAAAAAATGATGTAAAGATTGTGAAATATTGATGGGAAGATTGGAATATTAATAGAAAGATTGTGAAAGTTTGATTGGAAGGATTGTGAAAGATTGGTGGAAATATTGGAAGATTAATGAGCTGATACAAATATCGATGGAATTATGGAACGATTGACTGATTAATAGTCAAAAAGAGCACAAAAGCTAAGACTGTTTATCACCCTCGCACATTCCAAGTTTCCAGGGCCTGGCAGTTTTGGCGTTTAAATAAACGCGAACTAAGCCTACGATACTGTTGGTATATCTAATCGATACTATGATTGTAATATACTCTTGCATATGGCCACTATTAGTACTGTAGGCTTGGTTTAGTCATATAACCATACATTAAATAAAAGTTTTGAGTGACATACTGATACCTACAAACCGATCGAGGCAGTGAATAATTTGCAGATTCTGGCATCGTGTATTAATCAGTCTTTAAGAGAGGAGGCTGGAAATGTAGTAATTGAATTATATACTCTTGCATATTTTCGCTGTACCCTATGTATAATCTCGGTACAATATAAAAATAAATACTTAACATTTAAGAAACGAATGTTATAGTCGTATAATAAATACCAATTTACGATTTGACATACCCTATGCTTATAAAACCAATATTGCTACGAAAAAAAATTTGCTTGAAGTATTAGTGGGCGTAAATGCCGAGAATCTTCGAGTACGTTCGGCAAACCCGAGAAGACGGCTTCCGAACACCCCCTGAGTCGAGCCGATAATTGCCGAGCTTGTCCGAGTCGAGCCGAAGACCGTCAGCCACAGCCACTCCCATTTAAAATATATTGGTCCAGACTTTCCATAATCCTACTACTTACGAAACGGGTAATCTTGGTCCCGTAGTGACCACACATGTCTGAAGATTAATAAATTGTATGTTCAGCACTTCCAACATACTCAGAGACAGTGATGTGTCGAGTAAGACTTTTGTGCCGAGATACTCTACAAAATGTCTACAAGACTACAAACAAAACAGAAGGGAAAAATAAACATAAAACGTTTAGAAAAACCAGTTCCACGTGCCTTACGTGAGCAAATATTATGCAGAACATTCCTATGGATATTTTACATTTGAGAAGTGAAACTGTGAAACTGTTACACGTTCATAATAATACAATAATGATATATCACATGTATATTTTTGAATAAATTACCATTATGGCTACAATTTCGATATATTTTCACACAGAGAAACTAACATTACCTTGTTAGAATACAAGTGTCTGAACATATAAACGTTAACGATTACTGTTCATAACTCTTAACATATAATACTAATACTATAGACATTTACTATCTTCGTGTTTGCTATTTTAAAATCTGTCATGTAAGATTTTCAGAGGCGAACATTTATTTCAAATTCCATTCATAAAATAATAAGTTGTCTGAATGGGGATGTGGAACCCAAACGAGCATTTCTCCACGGGAGACAGTGGAAGGATGATTGATTTATAAAAGCACAAGGCAGCGAGATTTCAGGTCGCCTTGAGCGACAGGCAATTTGCTACCAGGACTGGCTGAACCACCAACAAAGCCAGCGTCTCCTGAGGTAACAGGAAATTAAATGTTTCTGGGATGATCTCGCTCGCCTTGACTTGCATGCGTGCCTGTCATGCTGCTTTCATTCAGCGACCATCTTACTTCATTCCGACAAGACCACCAGCTTTCGCACTTACTGCGCCGTGTTCACAAAACAATAAGCTGCAGTGGAGTTTTAACTAGAGGGGGGAGAGGAGGAGGAGGGTATAGTGCGTGAAGAGATTTGGGCGGCTCTTAACATTGGGGCTTGAGAGCCGATGGGGGTGAAGCGAGGTATGGAGTAGCGCCGGAATGAAAGGCGTATGGAAACGGAAGATCCCCGAGAAAACTCGCCAATCAGCGGCATCGTCCGGCACGATCCAGGACTCCGTCGGGAAACTAACCCGTTTTGTTAAGGTGGGAGGCGAGTGGTCTAACCACTACACCACCGCGGCCCCGATGAGGGTATAAATTACCCCTCACTCAGGAGCGACATAACCAGTGGGCCAGGGCGTCACATGGCTATATAATAATCTGTTGTAAGAAAGAGCTTCTGAGAAGGAATAAATTCCCTAATAAAAATATTATTTTTTATGTTAATTCATTCGTAAAGACAAATTTTTGTATTATTAACAAATATGAATTCTTTAAATGGTGCATTGTTTCTAGAATATATGCGATACCATATTTATTTATAAACGATAACAATTATCACGACAAAATGAAAAGAAATGTAGTCTATATGCTCTATGTAAGTTTTGGGTAAACCTGAATATTAAATACGTTAGCAAACATTTTTCTGTTATATTGTGATATAAGACAGTGTTGATTTTCATTTAAAACGCATAAAAAATACGGGAACATTTATTTTGCGGAAATTTTGATCTTCGGCTTCTAATGACAAACGTCTTCTGCCATCATTATCCTCATTATATCTAGTACACAACGCCAGAATGAGTAAAAATGGCCATCCACAGTTCACTTAGGGTTACTTTCAACATTCTTGAAGCCCTGCTGAAGTTCTAATTTCAAGATATTCCTCCACCTCGTGCAAACAAAGCTTAACTTAGTATAGAAAATTACACCAATGGGATAATAACTGCCCGTACTTGTACGCACTCAGTGTATAGGATGTCAGATGTAAAATGAGCACTTTTGAAAGCCCCGTTGAAGATCCACTTGTATGCACGTTGTGTATTCTTCTACCATATCTAAAATTAACATTGCCAAAAGCCTCGTCACTCTATTCATGTATCGGTCGAGTGAAACTCTACAGTAATTAGAAAAGTAAATATTTCACAAATTTGCTTACATATTTTAAAAACCAGAGCAAAAGATGTAATTCTAATATGAACAAAGCTTTACCTAATACTTGTAATTCAGCGTCAAGTCAAGGAACTACTTTCCTTACATCGTTATTAACTTTGCTGGGCGCATGCTAGTCTGTGTGGCCAGTAGCGATGGCATTTTGAAAGGCTGACTTTAAAAGTGAAGAATGTAGAGATTTTAGCGGCTCTTAGTATCGAGGTCGTGAGAGCCCGATAAGGGTGAAGCGAGGTGGGTATGGAGCAGCGCTGGAATGCAAGGGCGGGGTAAGCGGGAGATCCCCGAGAAAACCCGCCGGATTTTTCCAAACCTACTTTAGAACGAGGAGGAAAGTCGGATGTCTTACACAGACCTACGTGTCTTAGCGCAGAGCTCAGCACGGTTAGGCATACAGGAAATATTCTAACTACAATGGCACATGCTCGTGGCTTTTCTGGGATCGGGTAAACATAGCCACGATTGGAGGCATGGAGACCTACCATGCTACCTTAACTTGAACTACAATTTTGTTTTAGCGGTTTGGTGGGGGGGGGGGGGGACTTCTATAGACGCCTCAAAAACCTCGGGCTGAAAATAATCGAAAAATCGAATAGAATTTATGAAATAGACAATATGTTTCTACCAGAAGAAATGAGTGGAAATGATGATCATTAACTAAAGGGTGTTCGGAATACAAGACGAGAAAGTTTGGTAATGAGGATTTTTATTGCTCTGGTCGATCTGGCAAAGTTTTGTTTGTAGCCAGAAGGGTAGAACGCAAGACACCCCTGGTGGAGGGGGTAGTGCGCAACTGAGCATGTGTCTTTCCGTGTCCCCGGTAGACAACTCTGACAAAACAGAGTAAAGAGAGAAGAAGAAAAAAGTTGTAGACTACCTAGGAGGACAAACTACGGCGGGTGCAGGTGTACAGCGGCGCACTTTTGTAGTAAAGGCTGTTCACAATAAAGTGACCACTTTTCAAACCAACTTCTGAAAAATGCCACTGCCTCTACCTGCATATAGTTTAACTGGAGCACCGAGCGGTGTGCGGCCACCAAGGTTGGTAACACTGAGAGAATGTAGTTCCATGTCTTAACGCTGGAATTAAAAGTGTCAAGTAAGCATTTGTGAATAATGAAACTATTTCTTTTGTTTCCTGTTTTTAATTAATACAAATGTAATAATATGCAAATGTGTACGATATTTACCTTCCTAATAATTATATATATGTGTATTTATATACACTTGGCTGAAGCATGAATAAGGTGATAAAGCACAAAGAAATGTAATTTAACGTGATTTGGAAGAATACACAATGTTTGTAAAAGTATACATTCAGCAGGTATTTCAAAAGTGCTCAGTTTATCGTGAACAGCGTATACCTAAGAGTGGTACCTGCTGTAGGTCATACATAGTGCACTCCCTCCTCACTACTAGAGCAAGACTGCCGTTGTCAGATGACCAATGCAGGTCCACGTCAGCCTGCATGCTGATCCTGCCAGCGACGGCTAGGAACCACACATAACTGAGAAAATCACAGATTAGAAACTGTCATGACTTAGAATTCTTGACAAAATCCACACAATTTAGAACTATCGTAACTTAAAACTGCCGTAACTTAGAAATTTATAACTTAGAAATGCCATTAACTTAGAAAATCACAACTTAGAAAGTCATAACTTAGAACTATTATTAGTTAGAAACACATAACATAGAAAGTTAACAAGTCAGAACCACATAAGATAGAAAATTCTACCTTATGCGTTTCTAAGTTATGTGTTTCTATGTTAGCTACTTCTAAGTTATGATAGCACCCCGCGATGGCTGGCAAACCTGTGTGTTTACATTTCCGCAGGCTGCCGGATGGGGGAGGGGGAGGGAGGGGATGAACTCATGTCCCGCAAGAGGAGACGTCTCAGCCAGCGATGAATGATGCTAGCACGTTCCACCCAGGGATGTCTTTACCTAACACTTCTGCCGGGTCGATAATACCCGAGGCCGCGACGCACATTCTGTACACCGGGGGGCCAAATTTCATGGACGAAGTTTATATTTCAACACAACAACCGAATGAACAGGGAGAACGTACCAAAAGTGTGAGTGAGTGAAGAGATTCGGTCGGTTCTTAATACCGAGGCCTTGCGAGCCGAGGTGGGTGAAGCGAGGTGAGTATGGAGCAGTGCCGGAACGCAAAGGCGGGGGAAACGGGAGATCCCCCAAGCCAGCGGTACCGTCCGGCACGATTCCCACATGCGAAATCCCTAGGGCAGCCCCTCTGGGAATAAAACCCGGTTCGCTTAGGTGGGAGGCGAGTAGTCTAACCACTAAACCACCTCCCTCTCGCCTATCAAAAGACCGGCCAGGAAATCGTCTAGGGTCCGATACGGTAGGGCATGCCCGTATATGCAGCATGGCATCCTGCACACTCTAAAAACCATCTCTTTGATGTAACACATTATTTTTGGTTTGTTAATGCAAATAAAAAGTTGTTTAAATACGAACCACTGAAAAGTATGCTTTCCACAAACATAGTCTTTGTTTGCTCTATATAGCAATGACTATGATAACCTTACATTGACGTTACAATATTTCAGCAAACGTCTTTGTGGTAATGTCGGTTACACTGCAAAGAAAATTTGTGGTCTGAAGAAACAACCTGTTATTATTAAATAAGACAGAATTTACAAATCTCTCAGAATAATATTGACTAAGAAAACCAGAACTAGGACGACTCCTAGACTCAGACCGCATCCATTTTACTAGCCTAAAGCGCAACATACGAGTATGTTTATTGTGCACATATTACCCTTGATAAATTAATTACACACCTCAGTAACATTATCCAGAATATGTAATACCTTGGAAAGAAACAAGGTTAGTGATTTAGAGAATAACTGCACTTCAGAATTACATAAAAAATCTGCTGGAGGACTGTAAATTTACTAAGATGCAGTTTCGTCACTACAGAATAGACCTATATTGGTTTATGAATATTTGCGTCGGGACAACAGTTCCATAGTGTAAACTACGGATGTTCAGCAGAAAACTTTAAATATCGATAAACCAGTTTTTTTTGGTACGAAGTAATTTTTCTTTACTGGAAACAAAAGTAGCTCTGACGTTTATTTATTGGCTATAAATGAAAGTAATGTTACCATAATAGAAAAACCTGTAGAGAAAACAATTTTTAAAAGCTTTTATTTAACTTGCATTGTTTGTATGTACGGTGTATGTCCTATCTCTATGTAATGAACTGGCGTGTAGTCTGCCCACAGTGCAGTACTGTCATCAGGTTGCAGCCCAAAGTTTGGAAGGGGTTACCAGTGTTTAAATGCACATCTCTAGTCTATTTAGTCTCACGAATGTATAAATGAATGCAAACTACATACATAACATCATAATAACAACAATAATTGTTACAACTAAAAATTTAAAAATAAATTAACTTTAAAAACATCTTAAAACCAACCTTTTATGAATAAATGCATTAAAAAGAGCAAATCTGTCATAGTAGTTACAGAACTACTTGTAAGACATGGTTGAAAAGCGGCAATAAACTTTACTAAAAATTATTATGTTTATATCTATTTATATATAATATATAAAAGCTTGGTGCCAATAGTTATGAGACTTATACAAGATCTGTTCTTACTATGCTTGCGCAAATTTAGTTATACGTTCTGTATTGTGAATAGTTAACAGCCTTACACACGATATGTGCTTACTACGATTATGCAAATGAGGTATACATTCTATTCTGTGAAAAATTAATATTCTTACTCAAGATATGTGATTACTATGCTTACGCACACGAGGTATACGTATTATATTGCGCCAAGATTTTATATACTAAATATAATTTGATATAAACATGATAATTTGTAGCAAAATGTAGGCTCAATGAAAAACTGTTTAATTTAAAGTGCAACAAACACACAAAACACACAAAAACTACGCATTAAAAAGAATCGGAACATACACAGAAAGCTAGAGTCAAAATTATACCAAAACCAAATTTTGACAGGCGGACCAATCAAGAATTTAGAATAAAAACTACCTTACTGTCTGCTCCACCTTACACAAACGCTACACAGACTTAACAACAGATAAAGTTGACACAACTAAAAGCCATTGCCCCACGACTCAGCGTAATTTGGAAATGATGTTATTGACTGCTCAGGTACTGACACGATACCA
This sequence comes from Dryococelus australis, assembly GCA_029891345.1. Taxonomy (NCBI): domain Eukaryota; kingdom Metazoa; phylum Arthropoda; class Insecta; order Phasmatodea; family Phasmatidae; genus Dryococelus; species Dryococelus australis. The sequence goes on along the minus strand of CM056998.1, from coordinate 192,937,000 downwards.
AAGGTAACTCATTTTGGATTGACGTCGGATTATCGACTAATTAACATATTCACACAAAGGTTGCAGCCTCTCCAAGGACACTTCGTAGGCGGTGATCAGGGCGTAGAGTAGGCCGCGTACGAGTGTGCAGCCACTTGCATGAACTACCCCAATTTAAAAAAAATGGGGTGTGAGTGTGTTGGGGACATGGTCGTTCGTTTTGCGTGAATACGTCTACGCTCACGCACACGGACGCCTTGATGTTTATTTTACGTTCCCGGCACCTCTTCACTCGATCATATGGAGATTTATGTGTATCAATGGATTGCTTTTGAGATGCTCTTTCCAAACGTATACGATTTTTGTATTTCGACTTGGCTTTTTGAGTATAGGACGACATTGTGTTAAGTTTTCTTAATTTTATACATTAAACGCATACAATATTATCATAACCACGCCACACAAATGTTTTTATACACGCAATCGATTGATCTTGACGAGAGCTGTCGACTGAAACTTAAACGAGCGTCGTAGCTTCTCCTAGTCAAAAGTTATACTGCGCGGAAGTTATGAGACGCGGCGAAGCGGAACTCAAAATTGCTCGCACCCCTCCCCCCCTCCCAAACGCAATTCTTCGCAGTCCTCACTCAACGTAACACATTCTTTGGTCCTTTGGCAATCGAGCGGTGTAATTGAATTTTGAATGTAGACTATAGATATGGATCTGTAAGGCCAAACTGTATCCCTCGATTTTGTTATCATCGTATTTTCTGGATTGCCACCCACTGTTTTTGCAAGTTTAAAGACGTATTCACGTGACGCATATAAGGAGGGGAAATCTGGAGAGGGAGAAGAGGTGATACGTAGAAGGCCACCTATGATGAGTATAAAATAATTATCACGGCAGACGCCGCGATCGCTGGCGTCACAAGACGCTCAAGGAAAATATCATAGCCACCGCACATAATTATCGACGTTCTTTATGCCCAGGCTCTCAAGACCTCGTTGTTTAGAGTCACTCAAATATCTCTAGCATAGATTTTGTTAGAAAGATATTTCTCATAACAGCGGAGCCTTCTACGGGTTCTTGGATTGATCAGTTTTTTTGCAAAACACAGTAATATCCAGGAGTTTCTCGGGGTTTCAGCTCTTGGAGTAGCAGTATTCTCACAGGTCCAAACACCAGTAGAGTAGACTTATCGAACAGATGACAGCCAATGACGGTTATCAAGCATACATGCACCGTGGTGATGCAGTAGTCAGACTTTTTTTTTCGTAGTGTTATAATTTATTTATTTTTGGTTTATAAAACCAGCAACTATTTAGCTTAAAATATACGTTTGCGAGGGTCATACTCAATGGGTTAGAGCTAATCTATAATTAACTCAAGCTTGCTTACCCTTTCATGGTTTTACACATTATTATTTCCTCTTGGGTTTTACACATATTACATTAACTGGAAACACATCGGAGGAGCTGATACTTTATACATTTAAGTTATTCTAATAAAGCCTAATGAAGCCACCACTGAGGTTATTTCGTGGACTGATCTTCCCCACCTTGCATGACGTCGAAGGTTGGTTTGTAGACAGACTACGGCGGTCGGCAAGTCGTCATCCTCCTGGGTCTGGAACGTCTTCCCTTGTTGACGTCGAGGAGAGGACAGACATCCTTGCCGTCATCTCGCTCGCCTATATCATGCCGCTGCGGCCTCATTATTCCTCCGGCTGTGATTTGCCAATGGCGCGTGCTTTAGAATGACACGTTTATGCAAGCACTATTGACATGGCTTGCCACGGTTGTCCATTACATAACAGTGGCCAACAAAAGGCCAGACATGGATTTTTTCACCCCGCTTCTATGTACTTCTGGGTAATACTGGGTTATAAGTAGTTATTTAGCTTATCTTATCGTTATTTAACTTATGACTTTAAATCCTTTAGCTCTCTAGGTGCAGGTAACACACACACACACACACACTCACACACACATATATATATATATATATATATATATATATATATATATATATATATATATATATATATATATATATATATTGTTTTTATTACTTCGCATACCATTACCCAAATTAGAAATAGTGAAAATGGAGCCAAATCGGTGTAAACCGGTGAAAACAGCACCACTTGTAATCAGTGCCAGATAACGTATTCATATGATGACTGAATTTCACTGATTTATATGCGAGTCCCCCTAAATGTCTAGAATTCCACTACCGTAAGCCACTGGTTCCCAGCGCATTTGCTTGATTCCTCAGTCGGTAAAGCTTGCCAACTGAATTTCAGAGAATTTTATTTCACTGATTGGCATCACTGATTAGGGTTTGGAGTGTATGATTGATGATGATTTGTTTTACTGCCAAGCTGCTCGGGGGGAGGGGAGGGGGCGGTGAGTATAGCGCCGTAGATCATGCCACCCAGCCTGACTATCCCAGCACCTAGGGGTTCATTCTCTTTATTTTCTAATGGATATACTTATACTCTACTTTTCGAAGTCATTGTATAGCAGTTCTACAATATATTAACTATATCCATCTCTCCGTTAGGCAGCAACTTGTGGAACTCTTTCCATACCCCTATCCACCACTTAAACCTTCCTTCTGTCTGGATTCCAGTCTTTGAATTCTCATGTTCCATTTCCAAGACCGTAAATTCCCAGTCACTTTAACCCTGGTTCCTTGTCTAGGTCAATGTTCCTCCATTGTTCACATTTGTTTTTACGTTGCCAGGTCTGCATTATGTCTAACTTCTTCAGAGTGGAAGGAAATCATCCCAAACTCGCCAGTTGCATTCCGACGTATCGTTTGAAAGTTCTGCCTATTTTCACTGGGCTCATCCAGGCTGCGTAGTGGGTCCTCTCCCACTACAAAATTTAATTTTATATAGCGGTTTTACGTTTTCCCACATTAGATGAACGGGTTCGCTAACAGCATCAAAGTTTTTATAGTGGTTTTATTTGTCAATGTTAGGCTGGGGTAACATTTTCGGGTAGAAATATCTGACAATTCTTGTGGATTATTTTTTACCCACAGATCAAACAGTTCTATTCTTATAGATATTTTCCTTGCATATTTCTCCATTGTTTTAGCCTTTTCATTGTTTGACATTATACAATATAAGCTACTTTCATATTCCTCTATGTAAAGTCTTCAGCAGTAGTCCATTCTTAATTCCTCGATCTCAGTGACTCTTGTAGTATCTACAGGTGGACCTATGTCCTCAGTGTTGCACATCCTGTAGATAGGGGAGTGTACCCCGCATGGTGTGCAGTCGCCTGGCTACTCGCCTTCTACCAAGGCGAAGGCGGTTCAAGTCCCGCATGGGTCGCCCTGATTTTCGCACGTGGAAAACGTGGCGGACGATGCCGTCGGCCGGCGTGTTATCTCGGAGTTATCCCGTTTCCCTCACCCACCATTCTTCGTCTCATTTGACCCTAGCAGGCGCCCAAGGCCTCGAGTTCACCAAAACCTCTCAACTATCTCCATGAGCATGAAATGTATAAATCTAAGAAGCATGGTGGTGAATGTTCGCGCAAATTTCTCTCTTCACTGCCCATTCGACTCTCAAGACCTCGACGTTAAGAGAGGCCCAAAACTCGTCACTCACTCTCTTCACTGCCCGTGATCACAGCTAACGAAAATAGCGATCACAGCTAACGACTACATCTTTGGATAATTAATTAAACGTGCGCAAGCGTTCCCCGCAGCGCAGGCAGGCCACGCGATAGATCAATAATTCCATCAAGCACTGCAAACGACACGGCTGTCGAGATGTCGATCAGAGCGGCAATAACGTTTTCAAATGCGGCGTGGTAAATTCACGCAATGCATACAACTACGTTTGAAGTTCGCCGTATTGACGAAGCGATATATTTACTATTTGCTCGTAATACTGGTATGATAATAACGAACATACTACAAACTGTTCTAATAGTAATATGCCCAAAATGTAATGGAATGGCAGAATTATTCATTGGCTGCGGATGAGTGGACAAATGCATTAACAACCCATTATTAATGTATAGAAGTCGCGAGGGACAATATTTATATAACACTACAGCCAGTTCGTATGCGTCACTTTTGTGACAATTATGTGGAAAGGCAACAAATTTGCAATTAAATGTAAATATTTTTATTTTGAGGGAATGCCATCGCAGTGACTCATTAAAAGTGTTCCTAGTTATAACAATAAACATCAAACAATGCAATAAACTATCTAATGAAAATATAAATTTAACAAGTAACAAAACTTGTTTAAAATTACAAGCTTTATAACGAAATATATTTTCGCTACGTATTTTCCAGAACAATCTGATGCCACTCTTCGATGCTGTAGAAATTCTCGGTTTTCTGGTAACGTCTTCAAAATAACTTATTATAAGAAATCTCTCAATTCATGAGATTTTGCCTTATAAGTAGCCCGTAAGTTCGATAATAACAGTGATACTCAATATAAAGGCCCACTTATATATACTATTGTATGTGTTTTTAATTATTTAATGGTTTTGGTTCATCCCATTTTCGTACCTACATTGATGAATTCATATTTATTTTGTTTCGAAATTTATCATTTACAGTATTTTCAGGCCCCTATTTATTTACAGTATTTTCAGGCCCCTATTTATTTACAGTATTTTCAGACCCCTATTTATTTACAGTATTGCAGGCCCCTATTTATTTACAGTATTTTCAGGCCCCTATTTATTTACAGTATTTTCAGGCCCCTATTTATTTACAGTATTTTCAGGCCCCTATTTATTTACAGTATTTTCAGACCCCTATTTATTTACAGTATTGCAGGCCCCTATTTATTTACAGTATTTTCAGGCCCCTATTTATTTACAGTATTTTCAGGCCCCTATTTATTTACAGTATTTTCAGGCCCCTATTTATTTACAGTATTTTCAGGCCCCTATTTATTTACAGTATTTTCAGACCCCTATTTATTTGCATAAAACATGCGAGCGTAAAACTGTCAAGTCATACGCACAGTGCGTAAATAACTGTATTAAAAATAATATATTAAAATAAATAATATAAAAGACCTCAGTATATTTTATATGAGAACGTGTCAAATTAAATTGTAATCTATTTTCATATGTTGGGTGCATAAACAACGCACGAATTCATCACTCGTGGAGGCAAAAAATAACATTTTCACGTAAAAACACAGCATACCTCGTGATTACTATTCAGCAACACATATGTTTTCAATGTCATTTCCACGGCTAATGACGTAATAATCACCCATATATTCAATGTACGATCGAAGGCTCGAGAGGGTATACGGAAAAAGAGGGAATACATAAAAAAAATGAGTGAAAAAAAACGAGTGGGTGGGATTCCTTCTTGGCAGAGGCGACGTGGACAAGTTAAACTGGTCCATTCTCGGCAGAGGTGACGTGGACCAGTCAAACTGGTCCATTCTTGGCAGAGGTGACGTGGACCAGTCAAACTGGTCCATTCTTGGCAGAGGTGACGTGGACCAGTCAAACTGGTCCATTCTCGGCAGAGGTGACGTGGACCAGTCAAACTGGTCCATTCTTGGCAGAGGTGACGTGGACCAGTCAAACTGGTCCATTCTCGGCAGAGGTGACGTGGACCAGTCAAACTGGTCCATTCTTGGCAGAGGCGACGTGGACAAGTTAAACTGGTCCATTCCGGGACTTTGTTGGAAAATATCTTTCCGAGAAGTAGTTTAGACTTTTGATAAAAATTTCAATGAAATGGCCTAATGAGGTCCCATTCAAGCAATCATCGGAACGCATGCATCAGAAAAAAATTGGCAGAAATTCAATTATTAATTTTGGAAAGCAGTAATATTATTTACCATTTGAAGAAATTACGTGTTGATCATAACATTACTAAGAAAAAATTATTTAAATCTTAGTTGTTTTATTAGTTCGATGTGAATATTAAATAGAAATGAAAGTTAAATAATTATTAAGATATACAGCGTGTATCCAAACTATTGTGACAATCTTCGGAATGTGATTCCTGGCATCAAAACAAGCAAAACTGGTCCCGTGAACGTATGTCCTACAAGGTGTTGTTATTAATCCACAGGCTGGTAACATGTATCACTTCCGCCACTTACAGTGTTGTTACGTTTGGTTTGGAGACGAATGCACAACCCCACGAGTCCATTGCGACACAAGAGTATACGTAGTTTTATAAGTTGTACGTCAGGGGTGTAATTAAGTTTCCCGTACACAGATGTCACTCGTGTACACAGTGGAGGAGTGAGTGTAGCGAGTAGATAACAGAGCAGCCACTCATGTATTGCTACCCATGGCGGACACTTGGAGCATCGCCTCTGATGTGGCCGATGTACTCCCTATAACTCAATAACAACTCGTTGTAGGACATACGTACACAGGAACATTTTGGTTTTACTTGATCCCGCAAATCACCCCCTGAAGTTTGTTGTAATAGTTTAGATACATCATTTACATACACAACAACAATTTCAAAATTATATTAGAATAATTTAAAAAAAAAAAAATTTTTTACGCAAGTTGTCGAGTTTTTACTTCAATGATACTAAAATAGTAAGCAATTACGTTAACAAGTTGTCTATTGTAAACGGCATTTACACAGAATAGATAAATGTACAGAACTGAAACAACGCGGTGGTTGGTTTGTTTAAATAGGCGTGTTCCCCTTGCGCTGATTGGCTGTGTAAGCCGCCTCCGAACAAGACTTTGTGTCTGACTGGTACTTGCGTGGAGCGAGTGCTGCAAATATTCATATCGGCCGGGCTCTTCACTGCCGTCTGAGTTACCACACTTTTAAAAAATCTCCGTATATTCACGGAACGTTTTACGGAAATGTACAGTGTATATACGGAAAGGCAATCGGCAATGACGAAAAATGGAGTTAAATCCACAAATACAAAATACAAAAAGTCTCCGTATTCCCTTTGGCTTCGAGTTACGGGGAGGAACAATGCCGTTTCTACACAAAGCTTTCTTCGCCATTGTAACAAGAAAATTATCGTTTCTGCGGCAGCGACTATGACCGATTCTTTAAAACATTAAAAAATAGCATCAGGCGTCTGAAACATTTGGCAACACTAAAAATACACTAAATTTAATAGAAACTAAATTTTTAGTTTTATTTTTTTGCACAAAAACATAAAAGTTATACCACAATTTTCACGTGAGATTTGCAGGTGAATAATTAGAGTCTTTGGCTGGTAATTTTACGACTCGGGTTCAAACTCGCTTAAGTACAAAATATTTTTACTTTTTTAATATAATTTTTTTATACACGGTAGAACACCCACATAACGAAAATTAAAGCCATTTTCATTATCTCTGTTTATTTTAAACGAAAAGTACAGAAAACTAACTCAGAAGTTAACAGAGAGGTTCCGTGAAATTTACGGAAAGTCCGTTCCTGAAAATCAATGTGTCCGCAATTTTACGGAGAATTTACGGACACTGCTGGATAAATTTTTTCTAGTACTTTTCTGTAAAGTGATGGAAATTTTTTTTTAACAGTGCAGGATCTGATTGGCGAAAGGCATCCCGACACGGTGCAGGCCAGCGAAGCCATTTTCCTGGCGAGCGTGAATGGAGATCACGGTAGACATGTCTTTTCGACTTCTGTGTTCTTGACCCTCTTATAGCGGCCGTGGTGGGATAGTGGTCACAACTATTCTCCTCCCACATAGTCGAACCTCGTTCGTTTCCCGGCGGGGTCGCATCCGGATCTTCGCTCGTGGGAATAGCTCCGGACGATGCCTCTGGTCGGCGGGTTTCCTCGGCGGTCTCCGGTTACCCTCGTCCTTGCATTCCAGCGATATTTCATTACCACATAGTTTCACCTTTGTGATCTCAAGAACCCGATGTTAAGAGCCGCCCAACACCACTCCACTCCACTTAACTCTTTCGTGCCCAATGTAGACGATTGCCTCAATATAACCAAGGAAAGTTACATATGGCCAGCTCTGCACCCCGAGAGGCATAATGACTAGAGCCGCGAGTATTTCGCCAATTACTTTCATGGCGAGGTAGACTTCAAACACTCGGTGTTTTCTCCTTCCATTGTGAGTGGACGGCGGGTGTTTAGACACGCCTCGTTTATCTGTGAGCCAGTAGCAAGCAGGAAGCAGTAGTGTGAGTGAGTGTTGAACTGAGCTGTACAAAGTCTCCACTTGATCACAGCAACCAATGAACAAACGATAGTGACCCGAGTGTATAGAGGAGTGTCAAAGCTAGCCTGCTGACAAATCAATCCGCGAAATAATCGCGGCTCTAATAATGACCAATGATCTTCCCTAGATGTCAGTGGTTCGAAAACCTCGCTACTGCACTACACTCTATAATTTGTTTTGTACATTTAGAAGTAAAATCCTTGGAAACCCAGTTGCCAAGAAAATCCTTTGTAAAACTACAAACAGTTTTATTTTAAAATCTGCAAAACATATATTAATATTACAAATGATAGCCTTGTGTTAAAACTTACGTTATTGAGAAGTGAACATGAAATACATTTTTCTTCTAGAAAACATATGTATATATTATACATATATATCAAAATATAATTTACAAAATAATGATTAGAGTTTGCTAGGGCGGGGAGTAGCACCCTACCCGTATCCACAAGACCACTTTCACTTACGAGAGTAACACTTATTATTTTTATAATAAATATAACTTCAAGTACCAACGAAATATTAATGAAGATATTTGTTTGCGAAGAATATAATTATTTAATTTTAAGAGTTCTGGTGCTGAGTTGAGAGGTTTGGACAGTCATCAGTAACTCAGACGACGTTCTGATACCGTAAGGTGAGCATTGATTTGGAAGCATGAGTGAATGAAGAAATTTGGGCGACTTTTAACAGCGAGGTCTTGAGAGCCGATGAAGGTTATTGTAGTACGTATGGAGCAGCGACGGAACGAAATGACGGGGGAAATGTGACCAGCGGCATCGTCCGGCACGATTCCCACACGCGAAAATCCGGGAGTGACTCGGCCGGGGATTGAACACGGTTTGCCTTCTTGATGGGAGGCGAGCAGGGTAACCGCTCAGCCAGCCAGCGCTCTCTCTCTCTCGTCACACAGCGAAGATGAACTGCGAACACAAATGCCGGCCTTTCACCTCATCGAACATGGAGCCGCGACCTGCATCATCGCTGCATGATTGTCGTCAGTGTCGATTCTGAGATCGAGTCTTTGCCTTCGATCAAAATGCCCGGCGACATGAGAGAACCTACTATACGAAGAGTCCGTTGTGTGTGAGAAATCGTTACAAGATTGGTCCCATGCAGTTTATTCAAGGCGATACATGCAAGTATCACATAAAGATTCGTATTTTGAGAGCCAGCATCTGTTGCTGCCAATACCTCTCTCTGCATCGATGGGTACTGATTCAATAGGCGACTTTGATGAGACAGTTGACGCTAAAGGTGGACTAAGTGACGTGCGTCGTGCAGTAGAGTCGTTTGGTGCGAAATATACACTTAGATGAGTTTCCGCGTGAAATACATAAAGATCAAAATAAACCGACATCAGCTCTAAATACTATTCTTCATGCTTCACGTGCTACAAATAAAAGTAAACTCAACATAGAATACAAAACAGGAGTTGAAGATGATAAATGAAGACAGCATTGATGAAAATGAACACGAAGACTGTGTTTATGCTGATGTCGGTGTCGATTCTCTCGATGCTCTGACACATTAACTCCAACAGTTATGTTGGAACGAGTGTCATTAAGGAGGTGGGATACCCTGAGAACGCTGGCTACATGTTTCCCGAAGGCACGAATAAACTTTTGAGAGGCTCAGACATTTAATTGCTTTGCAACGAGAGGGAGATTTGTCGCACGATAACGAGATATCTCCAATCATTATCGAGCTGCAGATCAGGGGTTAAATCGGACACACAGCTGCATTTCGCCACTGCTTAGCCCCCATCTCACTTGACCCTCAGCAAGCAGCTAGCTCAGCTGCAGGCATCGCTCGGGCTTCTCTCATTATTCTCACTTGTTGCGGCTGCTGTACGTAACTCTCCACAAACTTTTGCGTCCAGCACGGGTCTCATTTGACGAGGGATAGTGCACGTCTGTACATCAGACATCCACAGCAACTACTGATTTAAGTATTGGGCTCGAATAGAATTTGGACAACCATCGTTACGTCTAGGCAACCTGCAACATGCATAACACCAAGTGAAACTACATTTTATAATTAACACTCGTCGCTTCAAAGTTATTCACGGTAAACTGAGCACTTTCGAAAGCCCTGCTTAAGATATACTTGCATGTACGTTGTGTATTCTTCCGCGTTATGTAAAATTAACACTGCCGTAGGCTCGTCACTTTATTCGTGCGTCGGTGAAGTGAAATTGCGAAATTATTAGAAACGTTAATATCTTACCAATTTGATCATTATTACACTTAGATGAATTATAGAAACAGAAAATAAAATAAATAATTTTAAGTTTTCCCAAACTATCACCTAACACTTTTAATTCGAAGTCAAGATATCAAACTACTTTCCCTCCATCGTTACAAACTTTACTGGGCACATATTACTCAGTGGATCCGATTATATATATATATAGGCAGGCAGGAGCAGTGAATATTTTTCAAATGTCGAATTTAAAAGTGCTCACTTTACCGTGAACAGCCTTTACTTGTTTGTAGAAGGTGAATAAAATAATTTCTTGTTGAAACCAAAATATATTATTGTATATTTTTGGTTGCCCCAAACAAAGATTTGGTTGGGGCAACTAAATATTTGTTTGGATCAACATGCATTAAACAGATTCGGTTAATGAAAAAAAATTGGAAACCCGACCGAGATTTGAAATCAGATCATCTACGCCTGAGCGGTACACTTGAGTAAGCTCAGCTAAATGAGCTACTAATGGAAATTTAATCATTAAAAATAAATGCATCTCAAATACTGGACAACGTGCACATATAAATATTTCCAATTTTACATCTTTACTGTTTGTTTCCCGTTGAACTCGTTTTATTTGGATATTTGTATCATTATTGGGCATCATTATATGCACTAACAAACACTATTGCTACTGTACGGCAACCAGAAGTTATAGGTCCGTCTGATTCATATATTCTAATTATGTTACATAATTTAATAGGTATTTCACAGCTGTATTTAAAAACAGACAAGTAGAACTAAATCGAACTCGTATGTAAGGTTGCACAGAGAAATACTTCAATAAAACATAATTAACGCTCTGGGTGGATTTATTTCAAGAATATTACTTTCTCAGATCACTAAGGTGAAACTCCACATAAAGTAGTACGAAAGCATTACTAGTTTTAGCATTATGTTAAATCAACGTACCAATCGAGAGGCAGAGGTAATGGTTGAACATATATATATCCATATTTTATAATTTATCAGACTGGAATAAGCCATGAGCATTAAGACAAATAGTAATTTCCATTTAATGGGAAAAACAACTGCTGCATTCCGAATCGACAACTTCCCTGGCAACTTGTACAACGAGGTTGGCTCACAGAAGAAAAATGAATGTTCTATCACACATACTGGAAACAGTCATTGACTGGATAATGTGGTGCTGCAGATAAAAATATCTGAATTTACCCTGTATATATTGGCTTGGAAAAACTACTAATTTGGTTAAAGTATGTCACAATGAGCAACACAGGACGCGCGAGGGGGTAGCATCACACTATTCCAATTGTCACTAAACATGCACTAATTCTCTCCAGCTGTATTTTTCAACGAAGGCAATCAAATGAGTGGCCAAATAAATTTATACAATTCATTTCAACTCAAAAGTTAGTTGACAGTCAATTTTTCATTTTGTTTATACAAACGTGTACTTTTTTTTTAGATAAAGAAAATTAATATTGTTGCTTTCTAAACTTTGTTTATGCAACACAATATTTTGTTGCGGCAATTAAATATATTTTTTCCCTATACAAACTAATATTTTGTTGGTTGTTCTTCCATTGTACGCTGTGATGTTACTGCTGCGCCCTTATAGAGTGCTAGCTTCGTCCTACCACCTGCCAGCTTTGCGTCACACTAAATCCCACTTTTGTAGCACTTTACAGGACAGTCAAAAGTGTTTTGGTTTTATCGCATTTTTTTTTAAATTTTCACTTGACTCGCCTTCGTACAAGGCCGTGATTACAATATAAAAATAAAGCTTTAACTTATGCGTTTTGACGTGTACAGAAGAACTAAAAATGTATATATCTTATGTGTTGGTTTGCAATAGAACTTAGCAATGCGTGTGTTGTTCTCGGATTTTATGTTAGCGTCGTATGTTATAAAAATGCAAATATTGTGTCGTGGTGACCAATTAGATCAGAGTAGTCGATGTTGTTGGGGAAAGTGTAATTTACGAAGATCTAAGCACCACAAATATTAAAAAGGCGCCCGTATATATGTGCATGTTTATGAATATACTTGAGTTTTAATTTTATTCCAGTAAGCTTCTCTGCCAGAAAATACCTGTTTTTTTTTTTTTTTTTTAATAATGTGAACATACCTGGTTGTACACTTAACTTTTCCAACTCCGATAACATCCCGAAAAATATTACTGTAGAAACTACGACACATAAATATCATGTTACATAGCAGAGAACATCATATGATGTGATCACGTATTTATTTACCTACGTAATTTGCAAGATATGAAGTGCGAATCCAAAATAACAAATAGAAACTCTTCGGTGTCTTCACTGCAATGGATGAGTTGTCTGCTATACTTACAATTAACTGTCTACCCTACTTGTTCGTCCTCGGAGAAAGGACAAACATGATATGAAATACTCTATGGCGGAACCCTAACTGAGGTTTCCAACGTCTGTAGATGTTTACATCCGAATTGGCAGTCAGATCAGCACAATCTTTACTGCTTTAGTTCTCTGCATGACACATGAGTAGATATAGGAAAAATTAGCGAGTTCAACGACCTGCAGGCTAGACACCACAGTGCTGTGTACACTCGAGCCTCAGATGTTTGTTCATTGGCTGCTGCCCCATAGAGTAGCCAGTGTTACTTCACACCTGCCAGTATGACACTCGCTGCTTGTTTCCTTGCAAGAATGCTATTGGCTCAGAGTCGTCCAGGTCGTGTCTAATAAACCGCGATCCAATTGCAAAGTCAACTTCAGTGTACACGTGTTTGACGTCTATCTTGTCATGAAATGAACTCGCGAAATGTTCCTATCCCTACACATGAGTGATAAAGCCTTGTACGTATTTTACTATAAACGTTCTAGATGCGTTAATTGCTCGCAAACCTGTTGAGTGAACGGCCATGGTATTTCTGGAGGCAGAATAGGGTTGGTTAGATTGCACTGTGTAGCTACCATGTAGTACAGTATCTACATAATAAAACATGCACTGTGTAGTTACCATGTAGTACAGTATGTACATAATAAAACATGCACTGTGTAGTTACCATGCAGTACAGTATGTACATAATAAAACATGCACTGTGTAGTTACCATGTAGTACAGAATATACATAATAAAACATGCAAACATTCACCTTTACGCGTAGGCACGTACAATTGGTTTCGCAATGAAGAAACGGTCGACATGATTCTAATTTATCGAGAATGTCGTCAAAATGCTACAGCATCACAACGGATTTACATCGAACGTTTCGCTACTCTACGTCATCCATCCCGTCCAACGTTCACTAATCTCGTAAAACTTTGCGAAACTGACAGTCCTTCTCCACGGCAGCGGGTTCGAAACAAGGGCGTCACAAGCGAACTCGCTGACATTGCAGTACTTGCAGCCATTGTAGTTCATCTTCGTGCCTGTCCTCGCGAAACGGAATGACAGATTGGAACTAGCATAACAAGAACGTAGCGCATTATGCACTGACATAATTACCTCCCTGCCACGTGTCTTTGAATCAAGAGCTACGCGGCGATGACTTTCAGTAGCCAATGTAATATTCCCAGTGGGTCCTAAAACGATACAGGCTGTTCACGGTAAAATGAGCACGTTTGAAAGGCCTGCTGAAGATCTATAGTCCATTCCCGATTGGAAGCGACTTATGAAAATCAATCTTTGAAAAAACGCTCTAGGTATAACATGTCACCTGTTTTTTCGATAACCTATATTCTACAAATATATAACACTGTGGTTAACTTTAGAGTACTGTATTATTGAATAAATGAACCTTTACCTTAATATATTCTATAACTTGTATTTATTTCTTTTTTAAATATGAATTAACAACAGCGAGAGCAGCGACGTGTTGGCAACTGCCGGTAAGAAATAGTTCACAGTCAAAATATTATTTTAACCTCGTGTTTTAGTAAACTCTTTGAAAAATTAAACGGTGCCTATCGAAATATCTAAATAGTTAAGTAGCCCCGATGGCAACATATCTCATTATTACAGTTTAAAATAACAGCGGAAAATATCGTGGGTATACCGTAATGGTACGAAGTTGTTTTATCGAGCGAGAAAGCAATTGAAAAACTGTCTGCTGGCGAGGCTTGTCGCACTCTTTCTCTTTCTCCGTCTCTTTCACACTCGGAAAATTTCACTTCGCTAGTCAACAAGTTAATTATACATGTTTTCAATTGTAGCATATTTCATACTTATTACAGCGAAATAATGATTCTTGAATTTGTAACTTACAACTGAAAAGATATTTTAACGCATGAATACGTATTTTAATATATTTAGATATGATGGCGGGGCAGTTACCTAGTGAAGTTGGCGGACTTCGCGAGCCATGACATGACGTGTTGGTTTTTGTCAAACGAAACGTAAACTATTCTTACTCCGAAAAATACTTCAAATTAATACATCACGTTTGTAGACGTTGTGTATTTTAAACCTACTTAGGCAAGTTACGATGTTGTGATAAATGTGTGTTTCCACGACAGTAATAACTATACTGTGACGTGTCTTTAGTTAATCATTGCGTCTGTGAAATGGCGTGCCTTTGTGCATCGTGGTTGATACGCTGTGCATGTTCACCGCTATCTTTTTAAGTTTGTATGACAAAAATGAGCAACACGAGTTGCGTGCTTGAATTTAATGTGCATTTTTCAAAGGTTGTTCCTTCGTTTTAATATTTATTCCAACTGAGTCCGTCCTTTTAGAGAAATGACCCAACACATATCAATAACAAGAGGATAATTACAATTAGTACAGCCCTTTACCTCGCAGTTGTAACAGTGTTAAACACAGTCGCGGCAAAATACTAACGTGCATTACATGTATTGAGCTACGTCGTGGAAAACAAATATGTTAATGTAAAATAACCGTAAGAACTGTCTTCAATTCAGGCATTTTTAAAAGTCATAAAGCTGACCTAAATAATGTTAGAGGCCTAAACTGTGAATATTCATACGGAATGGTTTTTGGAATACGACAGAATTCTTTGAAAAACTGTAAACAGTAAACAACACATTTGACAGGTATAAAAGTAGAAGTTACATTTCAACGTGTATTTTTAGGTGCAGTGAAAGTATACGAACACATGTAACAATGGAATGTAAACATTAATTTTGACAGATGCTACATGGCAGTCACATGGCAATGTTTGTTTACATTTAGCGGAAGGATACGGAACGGGACTGCAAGTAGATATTTAGCAGTGCTCCGAGAAAATTGCTTCCAATGGGGAATGGACTATACATGTATACACATTGTGTGTTCTTCCGCCTTATGTAAAATTAGCATTGCCACGGGCTTCATCTCTTATGCGTCGGCCAAGTGAAAATGTGAAATTGTTAGAAAAAGTAAATATGTTACAAATCTGCTAATTTTTACACTTCGATGCAGAGAGAGAGAGAGAAATAGTTATCACAAATGAATACCTAACACTTTTTGTCAAACATTAATATATGGAACTACTTTCCCCTCCTTCGTTACCAACTTTACTGGGCGCATGTCACTCATTGCACCCATTAAAATATATGCACGTAGAAACAATGACATTTTCTAAGGTTGATTTCTTAAGTGCTCATTTTATCGTGAACAGCCTTTATCAGTAGTTTATGGCGAGGGCACTGTTCACCGATGAAGCAAAGTCTAAAAACCACGGAAACATCAATATGCCCTAGATGCCTTGTTAGAGATCCTACAGGTCATGATAGCTGGGCACTTTATCCTTCTGACTTTTTCTGTTTTTAAATTGTTTTAAAGAATTTTTGTAAGTGAATTTTTATGGTGAAAAAAAACATGTTACAAAAATGTATGTCGAACCTTTGGCTCCGTAAGCTGGAATTTAAGGACTATTTAAGTTTGAACAATCGCCCTGGGGAAACCATTTTGAGAAAATAACTTTAAAAGGATTTATTAAGAATTTATTGGAGTTATTGTAATTGAACACTATGCAAAGGATTGTTGTATGAGTGTCACATGAGATTGTGTATGTGAGATTTCTGAAGATTAACCTGTGTTTGTGCCTCGTTACAATGTCGAATAGTGACCGTTCGTATAGTCTGTTCACGGTAAAGTGAGCACTTTTGAGGCCCTAGTTACTTTTTCCTTTAAGCCATGTTTTATTCTTTAACTGCCTTTTTTGATAAATATTGCCGTTTATGTAATAAACGCATTGTGCATTTTTCCACCGCACTCGGAAGTTAGCGGTACTCAATAAATTATATTTATTGAGTATTATTCCAACTGAGAGAGATTTAAAAAATGCTTAATTTTCCGTGAATAGCCTGTAATGAATATGGGTAAGCGGTGTCGGAGGTAGTTTTGAACTGTGCTACTACAATTTCGCTTATTACCTTGATACGCTATTATAATATGTGCATGTGCAGGTAAACAATTATTTTTATAGCGTATATATTACGCATATGTGAAAAGAAGATATAATGCTTGTTCAGATATTTTTATAATTATATTAAATATATTTGTACGAATAATAATCAAGGCAAAGAAGTAAGATTTACTTCATGTTAGTTCAGCCCTCTGATATATAAACTTATACTGTCAATTTATATGTACATAACGATTTCTTGCTAAATATTTTGCGAGTGAATTATATTCTTTTGGTGGCATATTTTAAAAAGCTTAGCCTTCCATCAGCTCTGGCAGTTTGGTTTCAAAGGGATGGTGGATTTTCTACTTGTGGCGGATGGTCTGTTATATGGTCGGATCGTGCGTGATTTTGTCCTCGGAGTGTAATGATTGGAGATTAAGAGAAGCTAGCATTGAGTTGCCTATATTCACGACTGCAAGGCCATTCGTTGTATTTATCTCTGTATTCCCATTTACAATCGTCGTATTGGTTCACACAGCAGCGTGCATGCTTACTGTATAACGTACATTAATGGCGGAATTTCCGCCAACGTAATCTCAAGTTGAAAGTGTCCCAATCAAATATTCTTACCTATAGGCTATTCTCGGAAAAATGAACACTTTTGAAAGCCCAGCTTAACATATGCTTGTATGCACGTTGTGTATTCGGCCATCTTATGCATGATTAACACTGTCATGGTCCTCGTCGCTTTATTCATGTGTCGGTCAAGTGAAACTGTGGCATTATTAGGGAAGTAAATGTTTTACAAATCTGTTCATTTTTACACTTAGATTAATTTTTAAAATAAACAGAAAGCGAAAGAAATAATTTAAAATATCAGAAATGGTAACATAACGCTTTTATTGGACGTTAACATACGGAACTGATTAACATCCATCCGTCGTTACGAACATTACTGGGTGCATGTTACTCAGGGCGCCAGTTGAAACATACGCAGGTAGGAGCAGTGACTTTTTTCTAAAATCTAAGGTTAGTTTTAAAAGTACTCACTTCATCGCGAACAGCCCTTATATATAATAATTTACAATCCACCCTGTTAACTTGAGTGAGTGAGAGGAGAGATTGGATTGGCTGTTAACAGCGAGGTCTTGAAAGCCGATGAGGTTGGAAGTAGGTGAGTATGGAGTGGCTCCAATATGAAAACCCGGAGAAAACCCGCGACCAACTGCATCGCCCGGCACGATTCCCACATGCGAAAGTCCGGTGATCCGGTAGGGGATTGAACCCGGTTCGCCTTGTTGGGAGGCGAGCGTGCCAATCGCTCCGTCAGCGCGGCCCCTACTACGACTGTAGTAAAGGATAGAGTGTAGCCTCGTAGTGAAGGCAGGGGTGCTAGTGTTTGCGAGGTGACAACTCCCGGGGGGTGGAGAGGGGAAGGGAAGGGGAAGGTCCTATCGCGGGGGGTTAATTTGTTGACCCGTCGCCACCAGGAGCAGGAGGGTGTTAGGCCGGATTGTAGAGGGTGGGGACAAGAGCACGCCTTCCCCGAAGCAGGGTAATGGCGTGTGAAGAGCGATTGTGCGGGAACCACCCCCGCGCGAGCTATGATGGGAGGAGGGGGTGGGGTCGGCGCGTGCGCGGTGAGACAGCGCGCCCGCGGGGTTATAACACGGCGCCGCGACGCCAGGCGCCCAGCCAGCACGCCGACGCTCCGCACCTCGTACCACTACCGACGTTGCACACACGCGCTGATCCCCTGAGATGTCTGCCGTTCGTCGCCTCTTCTGGTCGCTGATCGCCTGCTGGGCGATCTTCAACTGCTGCCTCGTCTCAGGTACCGTCATACCCAGCCTCTCCTACCACCACACTCCTTTAAGGTTGAAGTACAGCAACTGCCTATGGATAGGGACACCCGGATTTCGCGAAAAGACTTCCGTGCATGCTATGTTTCAATACCCTACGGCACAAGCAAGTTTTCATTTTCTTATTGGTAGAGTGTCTTTGAAAGAAGACATTTCGACTACTCGGCTGGCCAATCAGAATTAGGTAACTTCAATACTTGACGGCTGTGATTCGCGAGCACACCACTAAGACGCGTAACATTGAAAACGACCCAATCACGAAAGCGGATCTGATCTAAAGTGTACCGAAGTATTACTTGTGTTCCTATCTATGGAACACTGTACCCGATTACACAACGTGACGAACTCATAAAAAAAAGTAATACAGACAACCGTTTAAATTGTTAGAAAAGTACCATGTATGGTGCCTATGAAAGAAGAACGTATACATTGAAAAAAAAAAAAAAAAATTGTGGCAGCTACAAAATTTTTATGTACACCACAAAAAATTTAGCAGGGTGAATACCAACAAAATATTTTTGTGGCCGCCACAAAAATATTCTTTTCAGTATATATTTTGCAACATTATAAAATATTTTACTAAAAGATACTTTTTAAATGTAAGAAAATAGTAGATTTTAAAAGTCTGCATTTTTTACAACATTTAAGCGCATTTCCGTTGTACATGCTTCGGAAAGCAGAATTTGCAATAAAATCTTCCTTCGAGAAAGATCGCTATAATATTTTCTATGATCATGTGTAATAATATCATAGTAATAATGCATCATTACAATTTTATAATGAACTTTATTTACGTAAGTTTGAGCCCAAAATGTTTGTAACAAATGTACGCACATAAAAATAATTTAAAAAAAAATTAATTCCTTCATTATTATTACAATTTTCTTACACACAATCATAGTAAGCACAATGACGATATTCCGTGACGAAGATTTTGTTGCAAATTCTGCTTTCTGAAGCATCCATAGAGGAAATGCCCTTAAATTATGTTAAAACTATAGACTGTTCTAATGAATTATATTATTACATTTGAAAAGTAAATTTTAGTAAAATATTTTACTAAGTTGTAAAATATATACGTTCGTCTTTCATACACAGCATGAATCTCACTTTTCTGACAATTGTAAAGGTGTCTCTGCTACTTTGTTTATGGGTTCTTTACATTGCATAGTCGGTCGCAGTGCTCTATAGGCAGTTCAACCTTAAATATTTACACATATTCACGGCATTTTTTTAAAACGGAAATATACATTTGAAGCTGGATTCACATTAGACCGTCGCATCTGCCAATCGCCAGTCCGTCTGGAGGTCCCGTGATCTTCAACCAATCGCAGGGAATCACTCTTTTCTCTCCGTCCATCCTTAAGATATTTATGGAAATTTAACTTTTGACTGACGGACAGGCGAACCACCGCCTTCCAACAACATTTCTTAGACGTGTATACGCACTTTGAAATAAAATGCAAGGCGGTGGATCGGTTTATA
The DNA here is from genome assembly GCA_029891345.1 of Dryococelus australis. Lineage (NCBI taxonomy): Eukaryota > Metazoa > Arthropoda > Insecta > Phasmatodea > Phasmatidae > Dryococelus > Dryococelus australis. Next base: position 192,916,941 of record CM056998.1, on the reverse strand, counting down.
TTTATCTTCGGTGGTAGGCTTAAGTTAGAAGATTTTTTACGTAGAATTAATTTTAGTATACGTTATTTTCTCGAAATGTTTTTCCTTTGAAAATGTATTTCCAACCAAAATATGCCTATAACGAAATAAACATCGCACAATGAAATGTTCCCGTTCACGAGGATGGACGGACGAAAACGATGTGGTGACGACTGCCGAACGTAGAGACGGATGACTGGTGGGTGCAACGGACTATTGCGAGTCCGGCCTTACACTTTCAACACGATGCCCATATACCACACGGCCAACCATGTGTTCATATTTTCAGATCTTCTACATTCGTGTGATAATTTCCATTCTGAATTCTGGTAGACATTGAGCACACACTACAGTTCAATACACTACGGACGTCCCAGCAGTTTTATTTCTCTTATTGGCGGCGTGTCTTTGTGAGAAGCCTTTTCCCCACTTGACTGGCCAATCAGAATTAGGCGACTTCAAATCTGTACGTCTGTGATAGGCGCGCGAACACTACTAAGACGCGTTACACGAAAACCAACCAATCACGAAAGTGGATCTGAGTTAAAGCGCAGTGTAAACCACAACTGTTCGTAAATTGTTTTCCGGAAAATCGGGTTTTCCTAACAATGAGAATACGAAGAAAAACCTGCTACTAAAAATTATTACAAATTAAAAAAAAAAAAAACGCTCGACCATATGCCACGCGAATGAGCTTGATAAAATTACGAACACTATTTATTCTGCTTGCTTTTGTCATAAGAAGATATCTGAAAAATTCGCATGTTCAACGACCTACAGGCCATATTCCTCGATCTTATTTGCAATCGTGCAGATCTCGATTGCCCATTGGTTACTTGGTGTCACAGTGGAGAACGACGATTAGACGTGCTATTTTTTGCTTGTTCCTCGTTGGCCCAGGGTTCTCCAGGAGGTGTCAGGCAATTCGTGTATCAATCGAAAATGTGACACAAACATAAGATTTTTCCTATTCTAGCTTGTCCCAAAGTTAATGCGCGAATTTTTCAGGTCTCTAGTCGTAAGTGGACTGAATGAACCCACAGCCTTGATCACTAGGGGGGGGGGGGGGGCAAAAACTGTCCTTCGTCGCAACACCTGAAGAGCTCTCCGTAGACAAGTTGACTAAAGACATGGCGAGATCAACAAGCAATGGCTAATATAACGTTCTGCTCTTCACAAACATATATAGACATCTTACATGTAGCATATAGAAAAAGCGATAATTTCCCTGCATGATTTCGCCGAATGTTGAAGTTGTTAATTTATGCAAAGACACTCCGTAATGACATAAAACGGCACCGAGCGCCTACGTACAAAGGTAAGTAACATCTCTAATTTTTTAACAGTTTCGAATTTCGCGAACGAACAATACCGAGGCTAGACGTAGAATTAAAGTAGCATGACTGTAAAGTATGCGGGATCGCTTTTTTACAAAACCCAATCAAAGACAAGAAACAGTAACTAGGTAACTATTTTTATAAATCACCAACACATTTCCAAATATTGCCCTCTATAAAACCTACGTTCGTCAATTGTCTAGGCCGTTCACGGTAAAGTGAGAACTTTTGACGCCCTAGTTACTTTTCCCTTTCAGCCATTTTGTATCATTTTGCCAACTTTTTAAAATGAATATTGCCATATAAGTATTGAACACAGTGTGTATTTTTCATCGCAATCGAATGTTAAAGTATAAGGCTAATATAAAATATATTAATGAACTATTATTCCAAAAGAGGGGGCTTTCAAAAGTGCTCACTTTACCGTGAAGAGACTATAGACGTGTTGGTTTAGTAACGTCTATCAGTAAATATTTAGAGTCAAATTGACTTGTAACACGAGGTTCTATCACAGAGTATATAATTACGCAGGGACGAAACCGCGCAGTTGTTCAGTTAATGCGGCCGTACCCATCCTCTGATTGGATGCGAAAAGCTGTCGAAACGGACACCTCGCATCTTATTGGCTCCTGCATACTGCGAGAGGTTTCCTATTGGCCGGGCGAGTAGGTCACCAGGCGCTGATGAGCGAACGGAGTTCCAACATTTTGCTGAGAATGACGTCGGTCTGCTAGAATCGATGAGGTTGATTGAGGCGAGTATGGAGCAGCGTTGGTTTTGAAAGGGGTGGAGGGGGGAAGCGGGAAATCCCCTAGAAAACCTGCCGACTAGCGGGGATTGAACCCGGTTCGTCTTGGCGGGAGACGAGCGCTCTAACCACTGACCGTTTGCGAGAAGCACGTTTCGACACAACCACAGCACCCATGATAAAATAATTTAACGATTGCTACACTCGAGCTCGGGAATGAATTTGGGACTTGGAAGATTTAACGAAGATTTTAAGAAAATTATTACATTGGGCGACAATGAAATAGCTAGGGATAGGAAAAGTTCAATGACCTGTAGGCTAGAATCCACTGTCATATGTATACTCGAGCCTCAGACGTTAGTTCATTCGCTGTTGCCCCATAGAGTAACCCAGTGTTACTTCACACCTGGCAGTATGGCACTCGCTACTTGTTTCCTTGCAAGTCTGCTATTGGCTCAGAGTCGTCCAGGACGTGTCTAATAAACTGCGATCCAATTGCAATGTCAACTTCAGTGTACACGTGTTTAACGTCTATTTTGTCCTGAAATGACCTCACGAAAGGTTCCTATCCCTAGGAATAATTCGTCAGTTGTTTCCGGGACAAGTTAGAATTCAAGCATTCATGCGTTCGTGTTGATTTTGCAATTGTCTCGCGGATTATTCGACAATTGTTAGAGAGAGACAGGGGTTGCAGTCTAATCGTCGTTACTTCCATCTGGAGACCTGCAAAATTCATGTTATTATTTGACATCAAGCTAAACTTCACAGTACTATATATACTCGGGTCGGCTTCGTTTCTCTATTGGCTGTTGCATAAATGTGAAGCCACTCCCTTCCAGACTGGTCTGCACGTGTTTGGACTAGACAAATGTGAGGTGTTTATTTATTGGGTCAGAGTTACCAAGGGCATGTCAAACAAAGTATGGTCCAATGACAAATTAATAGCAAATGTGCATGTGTTTGAAGTTTAATGTATCCCCAAATAATAACGCGAATTTCGCAGGTCTCTACTTCCAACTTTTCTGAAGTTCTGCAAAAGTTATATTCTGAATATTCCTCCTCCTATAGCAAACAAAGGTTAATAAATTCTAGAAAAAAATACATCAAAGTTACATCGCACCGCATTCGAGCGCACTCAGTGTAGTAATATTTTCCTTAAGAATTTATTCTTGCTAGGCATTACTAGATACCCGAGTATTTCGCGGGTTAATTTCTAGACAAGTTGGAATTCACACACATGTATAGGCTATTCAGGGTAAAGTAAACACTTTTTAGGGCCCTTCTAGATTATTACTTTCTAATGATTTCTACCTTTCCGCCACTTTTTAATGTAAACATTGCTATATGACTAATAAAGACATTGCAAACATTTCATCACTCTCAAAAGTTAACGTCTGAAACTGCAGTAAAATATTTATTAGGGGTTAATGCCTTTTTGGAGGGCCTTAAAAAGTCCTTACTTTACTGTAAGCAGCCTATACGTTCATTTTACGTTTGTAATTGTGCACCCAACCACCTGTCTTTTACTACCACAACAATCAACCAATAAACAGTTGATATCTGTATGAGAGTATATAAGACTGTGAAGTCTAGCCTACAGGTCATCGAACTCGCGAATTTCTTGTGTTTCTAGGCGTTACCAACACAGCTCTTTTCTCCCTGGTTTTGTTTATATTAACTGTAAATGAATTATTTTATTTTATAGATAAAATATAAGTAATAGTTTGATTTAATTTAAAAAAAGTATTTTTGTGTTAACGCAAGTATAAAATGCTTGCGATGCGTGACTAGGGACACCCGAATTTCGCTAGAAAATTTTACCACCAGTTCTATTTCATAACACTTTTTCTCAGATCCACTTTCGTCATTGGATATTATAGGTGTCACGCGTCTTAGGCGTATGTCCGCGAATCACGGACGTACAGTTTCGGAGTAGCCTACTTCTGATTGGCTCGTCAAGTAAGAACATGTCTTCTCACAAACACAAGTCGCCAATAAGCAAAAGGAAATTACTTGTTTGCCCGTATAGTGTTGGCATCCAGCATGTGGGGATATCTTTTCGCGAAATTCGGGCGTCTCTATACATGACGTATTTAGGAAACAGCCAAGAATGTCATACATGGGGTGATTATTTTATGGTTTAATTCAAAAAGGGGGACGAGACAGTGAAAAGACTATATGGTCTATTCGCTGTTTCTTCACATTTTTAAAATTAAATCTTTGGAAATTCACACGATGTATGACGCGTTTCGCTGTTTCCTAATTGTGTTATGTTTCACTAACCTTCTACACCTATGTTCGGTCACGCATTAATTTGTGAGCCAAGATGTTGCAATAGCGAAGTATTTTGACGCGCACTGTACTATTGTTCAGTGTACTATTTGCAGTCAGTTAAGAACGTGCTGCTTGTCAAAATACGTTAACATCGGCAATTCATAAACTAGAAGTGTGGTAAGGTCCGCCAGTCAGATTACCTGTCGGGAAGACTCTCAAACCATTGGGTACTGATGCTTTGCTGCGTACAGCAATGGCCATAAACATTCGTCAAGTGCAACATGGCTAAGTTGGTGGACACAGGGACTGAACGGGTTAACCCACTGAGGATGGTACAAATTTATTGCCATAGAAGACAAGGTTGAAGTGAGTTGCCTATATTCTCCACCACAGCAATAACAGTTTTGTTGGTCTCTGTATTTTCACATACCATTGTCCTATTGGTCCTGGCTACACCAGACACGCCTACTGCACTCGGCAACGTTTATTATTGGCTGGCCGTCGGCCAATGAAGTCACGTCTGGGGTCTGCACCAGTTAAAATATCGAGATACAGACACAATTCATCGTGTTCATTTGAGAAATTATTAAAAATAACAGTTTTATTCTTAATAGCTAAATTGTTGATTTAATATATATATTTTTTTTACTAATTTCCGACAAAGTACTGTGGAACATTAACGGTATAACATTGTGGGCGTAGTCTTCAACAGTAAAGACATTTCCATATAAACGTAGCCCCGCGTATATACGTGTATACTCTTCAAAGTGTTAAATTACCTTATTATGGTTTAATTTAAATCTTATGTATGTTATTAATATTAATTAATACTGGAAAAAAACAGGTGTGTAGGTAATGCCTAGTAAGGAACAGTTCTTGGGCGTTGTTTCTTTGGCGTAATTTTCTAGACACGGATAAGCTTTGTTTGCACGAGGCGGAGGAATATCCCGGAAGTAGAACTCAAGCAGGATTACAGAAAAGTTGGGAGTAGCAGTGAATGGATTCTACACTTCTGTGTGGCCACGTTCAGCTGCGGTCCCAACTGCAGGACTTGCAGAGTCACGCTCGGCTCTCGAGTGCGCGAAGTAACTGAAGAGATTTGGGCCGCTCTTAACATTGAGGTCTTGAGAGCCGATGAGGGTGATTGAGGTGAGTATGGAGCAGCGCCGCAAAGAAAGGGTCGGGGGAAACGGGTGATCCCCGAGAAAACCCGGCGACCAGTGGCATACGGAAACCCTGAGTGACCCGGCCGGGGACTGAACCCGGATCGCCTTGGTGGAAGGTGAGCAGGCTAACCACTCAGCCACCGCGGCCCCCCTTGGCTCTCGAGTACTGCGTACAGCGTCTCCACACCGGCATTCTGACGGAGCCAATGAGTGGGCAGCCAGCTACATACGGCTTCAAGTCGCGCATCTCTTGTTCTGGGAATTGTCCTCCAGGGCCATGATGGCGCGCCCGAGAACTAGCCACTCCTCACGCGAGATCTGTCCGCGAGAAATAAGCATGTCACGTTCTCAGCTAGCGAGTAAAGCAACATGTTGCTTCTGAAATAACTGAAGGAATAGCTACCTCGCATTTGACCCACAACCGACACATACGTAGAGCCGCGAGTGTGTCGTGAATTCGTTTGACAACGAGGTAGACTTCAAACACTCGGTATTTTCTCGTTCCATTGTGATTGGACGGCAGTTGTATGGACACGCCTTATTTATCTGTGAGCCAGTAGCAAGCAGGATGCAGCCGTATGAGTTAGCGTTGAGCAGTGCTGTGCGAAGGCCTCATTTGATCGCGGCAACCAATGAGCAAACGATAGTGTCTCGAGTGTATACAGGTGTGTGACTTCTAGTCTCCTGCCCAATCAATCCGCAAAATACTCGGGGCTCTACATATACATCCTAATCACCCCGAAACGTATTCGCCGTAGGTGTAACATGTTTAAAGGGCCGTGGTGGTGTAGTGGTTAGACTGCTCGCCTCCCACATAGGGGAAACGCACTCGATTCCTGACGGGGGCCGCTCCCGGATTTTGGCATGTGGTAATCGTGGCTATCGATGCCGCTAGTCGGCGGGTTTTCTCGGGGATCTCCCGTTTCCCCCGCCCTTTCATTCCGGCGCTGCTCCATACTCATATGTCACCCTCATCGGCTCTCAAGACCTCGATTATAAGAGCCGTCCAAATCTCTTCACTCATTTTAACCTTTTACAAAGTCTTATATAACTACTAGCTGATCCCGGCGAACGTTGTTCCGCCTCTTTCACGTTATATTTTGCCTTCTCAATGCGTCCTCTCTATTACGTCTGGTACGTCGACCTATGTTTGACCGTGGTATCGCTGTCATTTCTCTCTTTTAGATCAACAAACATTTCCTTCAAGTAAGAGCAAAATCGGCCCATAAATATAGAAGTTGACTCCAGCGCCACCTGTCGGAACGAAACATAACTAAAAACCTTACTTGCCACCTCAATAACATATGGTGTGAATATGGTCTCAATTGGTCCAGTGGTTTGTCAGTGATGATGTGGTTTAGTCACGCGCAATGGCTTTTATATATAAAGATAATGCAAATATACTGTTGAAGTGTTAATATCAATAAAACCTCTAAGAAATGTGGCTGGCAACCGAAAGTTGTATCACGTTAAAATTAACAGGAAGAACAAAATATTTAGTGTTACTGCGACATTAAAGAAATCTCCAACTAACACAAGTTTACACTGACTAAGCGTTACAAATGGCGGATAGTAGTGAACAGCTATGACCTCGTAAAATGAAGCCACTTTACTTAAATTCAAAGCATAATATGAGACTAGATGTAGCTGCCAGGTCTTGCAAAGCTGTTAACATGTGCCAATTGTGCTAAATTTATAGCCCATAAAGTATCACCACGAAGGAAAGATAACTGCAGTTTGTCGTTATCTTGTACTGAATACCAACTGTATGAAACGCAATCAAACATGTTAAGATGCAGCAGTTGGCAGGGCGTCCGTTTCCGTAAAGTGGAGATGGTGAAACACTCAAGGCCTGAGTTCGATTCCTCCCCAGCCGTATTTATTTTTTCGTTGGTAATATTTCTTCTTGTAACAAAATAATAGTACTTAACACTTTGAGACTGGTACAAATATCTTGCCATCGAAGACAATGTTGAAGTGAGCTGCCTATACACAGCAATAACAGTTAGGTTGGTATCTGTATTTCCACTTACCATTGTCCTATTGGTCCTAGATAAACTTGATATGCCTGCTGTATTCTGCAACGTATATTATTGGCTGGTCGTCAGCCAATAAATTCACGTCTTGGCTCTGCGCCAGTAAAAGTGTTGCGAACAGGTTTTACAATTCATCGCGGTCATTTGAGAAATTATTTAAAATAACAGTTTTATTATTAAGAGCTAAATTGTTGATCAATTGTATTTTTTTACTAATTTCCGACAAGTTTCTGCGGAACATTAAAGCTATAAAATTAATTGTTGATCTGTTCTTCAACAGTAAAGAAATTTACATATAAACAGCCTCGAATATATACGTACATACTCCTCAAAGGGTTAATTTATTCAACACAGGAACAATTTTCTAAAGCAAAGAAATTTCAAGAAAAATTTAACACCAATGTTAACATCAATTAAACTCAAATTTGTTTTGCGGCAACATAAGCACCTTCTTGATGTTGACATAGCAGTAAGGAAGTAATGTTGTTTCAAAATAGTTAAGTGTTATATTAACATTAACAACTAAACAGCACGATTCCCACATACGAAAATCCGGAGTGATCCGGCCGGGGATAAAAGGTTAACATTATTTACTTTTTCACAACATTACAAATTTACTACACCATAAAGGTTTAAGGAAATGCCGTAATAGAATTTTTTGTTACAAGAACATTATCCTTCTTTCTGTTGTTTGTGGCAAAACACCATTTTTATGCCATTTCACTATTTAATGGCAACCACAAAATGACTTTTCATTTTGTTGGTGAGGTAATTGTGTTCGTTAGTCGCAGCAAAACTGTTACGATTGTAGCAGCAAATCTGGTTTGCGGGGCTCACTAAAGTGTTTTAGAATTGCTGGATTTTACAGGTAGAAACAGTTTAAAGACTATCAAAATACCAGAACCATGATCAACGTGATACTAATGTGCAACCTGACTTTGAAGTGCGGGTTTGACTTGAGCACGTACACATCGCAAAATAATAAGCAGGGACATCCGATTTTCGCGACAGATTCCTGCACATGCTATATTTCAATTCCCCACGGACGTTCTAGCTGTTTTATTTTCCTTATTGGCGGCGTGTTTTTGTTAGAAGACATTTTCCTACTTCACTGACCAATCAGAATCAGGTAACATCAATACTCTACGTCTGTACACTTAAAACGCGTAGCACAGAAACCATCCGATCAGGAAAGTGGATCTGAGCTATAATGATGTGAAATACAACTGGTCGTAAATTCCAATCGCGAAATTCGAATGTCCCTATTAATAATTGGTACAAATGTCAAGGCCTGAATACATCACCTCAATGAAAGTTTATTTTCTGTAATCCCCCCAAATTCGAAATAAATCGGTAGAAAAATGCGCCTCCCCTTTTCTTTCAGTTTGCCCACAGCAGCCCTCCAAAAATAGCGTTTTTTGTGTAAAAACGCCCGTTCTTGATTAATTAGTATGATCCTGTTCTTAAGGTAGATAATAGAGAAAATACGGTACACGTGCAATACTATCGCTAATCTAGTGGCGAAAATATTCTCTTTGTCAATTCCAACCCGTATAGGCAATAAATTGTAAATTGTAAACAGTAAATTGACCACTTTTGAAAGCGCTCTCATTAGTAATAATAATTAACAAATACATTTCGTTTTATCCTTATACGTTCACTCCAGTGTGAGGTAGAATATACACACTGTGTTAATACCTACATAGCAATATATATTTAAAAAGGTGTTAAAAGGATAAAATATGGCTGAAAGGAAAAAGTAACTAGGGCCTCAAAAGTGCTCACTTTATCGTGAACAGCCTATAGTATAAGCAACTCTACTCTGCATAACATGAATGACGTTGCCACTAATTAAGCATTTGCCATTGGAAGATTATGTTTTTATTAATATACAAATATTTCTGTAAACAGACGAGAGCATTGTTATTTGGCAATCTGCACACCACTCTGCACCGCGATCTGTTTCTCACTAGAGACAAAATTTGGCCTTGGAAGACATTAACCAAGTAATTTTTGTAACCACGAAGAAATATTTTCTTCCTTTGCACTAAAGAAACTGCCACGCCATTCCGGTTCTGTACACTTGCGTATTCTGTGACGTCGTGCTGGTAGCAAGCGCAACAACTGCTCCTGCCACCTGTTGGATTGTTGCAACCCCCGACGTCCCATTCCACATCTCCTCCCCCTCCCCCACTCGCCTACCCCTAGCCAGAGTCCTACACCTTCATCCCCTCGTTTTCTCTTCCATCGCCCAGGCCCCGACTACAGAGCACGTAAGTACACGGAGGCGAGATTGGCGTGGCGGCTACTTTCATATCGGCGCACCCTGTCTCTGGCTGGCTCCGCGCACTGGAACATTTTCTTGGAGACATCAAACTTTTTTTCTTGAGAAATACTTTTATACATTGAACGGGATTTTGTATACTCAATTAACATTCTCATGTTCTAAACGTATGCACGCGTTCCTTTGGACCACATAAACCATGTAAAAATAATTTATTAAATCGAACAATTAATTAGTAGAGCCCCGAGTATTTTGCGGAATGAGTTGGCAGTAAGCTAGGCTGGACGGCCGTGTATACACTCGAGACATTATCGCTTGCTTATTGGTTATTGTGATCGAGTGAGGCCTCTGTACAGGCCTGTTAAACGCTCACTCACACTACTGCTTCCTGCTTACTACTAGCTCACAGTTAGACGGGGCGTGTCTAAACAACTGTCGTCCAATCACAACAGTAGGAGAAAATAACAAGTGTTTGGAGTCTACCTCGCCTCCGAATGGATTCGCGAAATACTCGTGGCTGTAGCTATAGGTGAACTATCGAAATCGCGCTTAGAACAGGCTGGTTCTGGTGAGCGCCTCTCCTTCCTCACCTCATGCAACTGTGCCCTATCTGTGTGAGGTATGAAACCACTCATCCTGTAATCCTTGGTCTTCCTTTTCCTGGACTACTGTGGGGGTTTACTCTCTCATTATGAGTCATCGTCCGGATGTTACTGGCTCTGGCTTTTTTTTTTACAGCCAGTCTGTCCTTGGTCTGAGTTTATTCCCATTCTGAAATCGTAATCCAAGTTCCAGACGATTTCTTGTATCGCCCCCCCCCCCCCAAATTAGTTTGGAACCCAAGAGGGGAAGAGAGGGGTCCGGCAAGGTTGACCATCACCTGGTCGCCCCCCCCCCCTCTCTCCGGGGCCAACTCCTTTGCGGGAGTAGTAGTTCTTTCTATCTCGCTTCACCCTAATTAATACCGTACTACGTGGTATCCAGTGAAGGGCTTGGTAAAATCAAAAGTCTTTCGGCCATTGGTATTTGTAGCCTCCTGCTTTACTGCTTTTGGATCGAAAACTTCTCTACGTGTTCTGAAAGTCTCTTTCAGTAATTCTGTCGGTTCTCCTTAACTTGGAACAGTGTAACATCATCGTTGGGAGCTGGAAGACGTGCAATATTTATCAGTGTGCCCAGCCTGGGTTCCCTGGGTCTCTTGAGAGCTGCCGCTGCTAACAAGGTAGAGAGTCAATTACCTGAGGCGGAGGGCTCGTGTTGTACGCTATAACTGCTACCTTCCCCTAACAGTGAGTTGACCGCCCGTGGGGTTAAGTACCCCGCCTACCTTCAGCTATTTCCCGCCTTTTGGGGCTCAGGAGCGCGGGTGTGATAAGGAATACACTGTTAACACTTTGAGTGCTGTACAGATTTACAGGCAATCAAAAAATACTAGAAGTGAGTCTCCTACGTTCATGACTGCGCAATCATCAGTTCTACTGTTCACCATATTCCCATTTAAAGCCATCCTATTGGTCCATACACTAAACATATTTCATCACTGGCTAATTCTCTGCCAGTATAATGCCGAGTTAAAAGTGTTCCAGTAAATACTTCTGTGCTATGTAAAGTAACGTATAATTAGGGACACCTGAATTTCACGAAAAATTTCCCGACCAGTTGTATTTCATAACACTTTTACTCAGATCCAATTTCGTCATTGGATATTATAGATGTCACGCGTCTTAGGAGTATGTCCGCGAATCACAGACATACAGTATCGGAGTAATCTACTTCTGATTGGCCCTTCAAGTAAGAGAATGTCATCTCACAAATACAGGTTGCCAATAAGCAAAAGATAACTGCTCGTTTGCCCGTATAGTGTTGAAATCTAGCGTGGGCGGAAATATTTTCGCCAAATTCTTGTGTCCCTATGTATAATTTATCTTGTTGATTTCAGTAACTTACATCTGAGTGTTGCTGACGTAACAATATTTTTCCTAGAACCTTATGTAAAGTGCAGGCGAAATAATATTTCCTCTCCCGTGTCTGTAAAGAATGCGGAAGTCAAAATATTACAGCATCCTCCTCGCAGTTCAGTTAAATTTATACGACGAAATATTACGTCTGCAGCACTCGAAGTGTTGAGCGCCTCAAATGCCCCATCGTTAGAGACAGTTGTATTTTGCGAAAATATTTGTGGCCATGCTAGACTCCAGCATCCTACGTTCACAACCAAAACTTCCTTTGGTTATCGGCTGCGTATCTACGTGAGAAGACATCTCCTTATTTGACTGGGCCAATCGTAATAAAGTACTCCGATAGTGAACGTTCATGATTAGCGGACAGACACTCGAGGCACGTGACATATAAAATCATCCGACCACGAAAGTGCGTATGAACAAAAGTGGTTTGGAGTACAACTGGCCTAGAAATCTTTTTGCGGGAAAAACCTGTCCCTATCCAGCGTCACTAGGCGCAAGCCTCTGAACAGGTTTGTAATGTGCTTGAGCTACGTTATCCTAGGGGAATTCTCAGCGGTGGCCGTAAAATCTTATTGGTTGAAAACCAGTTGCATTGTTCAACACTAGACCCTCGATTATTTCCGTATATTCTTCACGCGTTTATTTTGAGATACAGCGCGCTTTGAGTGAAGTAGAGTGGAGATACTTGGGCGGCCCTTAACATAAATGTCTTGAGAGCCGATGAGGATGAAAGTGAAGTGAGTATGGAACAGCGTCGTAATTAAGAGGGGGTGGGATGATGAGGCAAACGGGAGATAATCGACAAAAACCCGCCGACCAGCGGCATCGTCCGGCACGATTCCCACGTGCGAAAATCCGGGAGCGAGCCCGCCGGGAATCGAACTCAGTTTGCCTCCGTGGGAGACGAGTAGTCTGACCACTGAATCACCGCGGCTCCATACAGAGCGCTTTGAAAAAGCCGTTTTTAGACGTGTTGAAGTGTTCTAAATTTACTTTTCTAGTTTGCGTGACGTCTTGAAAGCACTCAATAACTCCGGAATGGATTGAGGTAGCTGAGTCATCTCTCAGTATTAGATTTTTCTTATTGAGCGCTATTCTTGTTGTTAACACCATTGTAGGCTATTCACGGTAAAGTGAGCACTTCTGAAGGCCCACCCAATAGCCATTAACCACTAATATATATATATATATATATATATATATATATATATATTATGGCAGTTTATCACATTAACTTTTGAGGATGATGAAATGTATACATTGTGTGTATTAGACACATGCAAAGCTTTATGTTAAAAAGTGGCAGAATGATAGCCATTGGCTGAAAGGAAAAATTTAGCAGGACCTTAAAAAGTGCTCACTTTACCGTGAACACCATATAGTGTCCTTTTGCCTAACTCGTAATTTTTTTAAACTGTTTTGGTTTGTAATCTGCAAAGAAAATGATTATTGGTTAAAACGTCACTATGTGTGTTTATTATTTATGGTTATTGGTTATGTTTTTAGTTACTCTTTTTTTTACGCACTAACTGACACGCTAATTTCTCCGATCGGATGAGCCGTTCGGTCGCTACAGCTGTCTTAAACAAACTAAACCGCTCGAAAGCAGAAGTTCGCAGCGCGGCCTGAAGACGTCAGAACGATACGTTTGTGTGTGAAGCGCGAAGCCAAAGGACCGACATATACTATAGTATGTTTACATTTAACATACTGCTCATTTCCAACGAGTAATTGCCACGGACCCGAGAGCAACATTTCGTGATGCTCACTTTCCGAACATAAGGGGCTGAGTTGTAAGACGTTGTCACGTCAAAACGTGTATTCCACGTAGTTCAAACACCAGACAGGCGGGTCCTTGTGGCACAAATGTGTGCGTGCACTTACAAGTATGTTCAAGATACAAAAAGTTTTTTTTTTCTGTAGGTTTTCAGCATTTCAATTTATAGGAATAGAATTATGTCGCGAATTCAGTGACCTGTACGCTAGAACCCCTCCCCCCCCCCCCCTCCGTTCGGTGTACACTCGAATCTCATTGGCTGCTGCTCCAGAGAGTAGCCAGTGTTACTCCACACCTGGCATTACGACACACGATACTGGTTTCCTTCCACGTCTGCTATTGGCTCGGAGTAGTACATGGCGTGTACAATGAATTGTGATCCAATTGCAAAAATGACTTCAGTGTTCACGTGTTGTACGTCTATCTTGTTCTCAAATGAATCCACAAAATTGTTCCTCTCCCTACTCATAAATAGATACCTGCAAAAGTCGCGTTATTATTTGGCATCAAGCTAAACTTCACAGTACTATATATACTCGGGCCGGCGTCTTTTCTCTATTGGCTGCTGCATAAATGTGAAGCCACTCCCTTCCAGACTGGACTGCACGTGTTTGGACTAGACAAATGCGAAGTGTTTATTTATTGGCTCAGAGTTACCCAGGGCTGTGTCAAACAAAGTATGGTCCAATGACGAACTAATCGCAAAGGTACATGTGTTTGAATTTAATGTGTCCCCAAATAATAACACGAATTTTGCAGGTCTCTACTCACAAATCAATGACAGTAACTTAAGGAAAATACAAATAATTTTTCAAATATAACTTACACTGATTTATCTAGCACAAATATAAGTATTATACACAGAATTAAATTCATAAAAATTTCAAAATGCAATTTTAACACGAAGTTTGTAGTTTTAGTTAAATAGTTTCTGGATGTCGCATGAGTGGCATGTCAACAGTTTCTTTAAAATGCGACGGTAGGTTCCCATACGGCAAGGACTTCAGTTCTAAACATTTCGACTTTAAAATTTAGCTTTAAAGTTAAAACTGAATACAGTATAACCACATAACTAATTTCCAAGAAAATATCCTTTATGACATTCTGATTTCACGGAACAATATTTCAAGAAGAGTCTTTACGTGTTAACTTCGTCAATTTCTGAGGTTTGTACCAAAAAGTATACAAAGAATTTAAAACCCCGGTGAATACGTTCATTGGTTTTTAAGACGTAATTTTGCGCCCCTTGTCATACATTTTTAGACCATTATTTCGCATAATAACGAAACAACATGTAGAACTCGAAAATTTTAGAAAATTATTTCTGAACCTTGAATGCACTTAATGTGTTAAGGTCACATTTAGTTCAGGATACGTACGAATTCTTTCCAAGTATAGATACACATGTCCAGATTCCTAGTAGAGCACACAGAAGCTCTAAACTTGGCAAGTGAAATAAGCTGCTTACTTGTTGGACATCATTGCGTACTTTCGGCAGTCGACATATTGTTTTTGTTTGTTGTCGTGACTGTTTAGAAGTCATAAAGAACGCCAGTTTGAAATTTTGATGAAAATATACAGTTATACGAAATTTTATTTTCAATTATAATTTTAATTCCTCAATTTCAATTTGTCCTCCATGAATAAGTTGCGTACACAATTAAGTTTATAAATCGTACTTTCGTTTACTTGATTTTCTTGAGAGTATTTGTAGGCCTCTAATTCAGTGACTGAAAAACAGCAAAATTAAAAATCTAATTAAAATTAATTTCTTTTGTACGTAATTATGGAAATTTGAGCTAATAATCGAAACATCCGCCTGTCTCTACGTAGTACAAGTTTCTAAACTCTTACAGTTAATGCTTTCGCAGCTAGAATATGTCAAAGAGGCGGTGTACGTCCGAATAGTCTGGAAAAGTACACACACTGGCAAGTATGCATATGTACGTACATAAAAAGTATATACCGACCATTCGGATACGGCCTTGTAGTGAAAACTACGCCCCTACTCCAGCGTCAGTAAGCCTACTGTACGGGAAAAAGTGAGCTATTTAGAAGAAAAAAAAGAACATTACAGATTACAACGACAGTGATAGAGTTGGCCTCGCCACCGCCTTTTCCCCTTCAAAGTCTAATCAAAGATTAGTCATAATTAGTGACACCCGAATTTCGGGAAAAAATTTCACCGCCTGTTGTATTCCATAGCACTTTTTCTCAGATCCACTTTCGCCATTGGATATTATAGGTGTCACGCGTCTTAGGCGTATGTCCGCGAATCACACACGTACAGTATCGGAGTAACCTAATTCTGATTGGTCCTTCAAGTAAGAGAATGTCTTCTCCCAAACACAGGTCGCCAATAAGCAATATATAACTGCTTGTTTGCCCGTATAGTGTTGAAATCTAACATGTGCGGAAATATTTTCGCGAAATTCGGGTATCCCTAGTCGTAAAGGAGTTATGTCGTCGTAAATAGTTTGCCGGAATGCTTCTCTGAGCCGGGCACAATTTTTTCCTCTACTCTTTTTGTGTATCGGTGCCGCGGTGGTGTAGTGGTTAGACTACTCACCTCCCACCAGGGGGAACCGGGCTCGATTCCCATTGGGGTCACTCCCGCATTTTACATGTGCCCGATATGCTGCTGGTCATCGGGTTTTCTCGGAGATCTCCCGTTTCCTCCGCCCTTTCATTCCGGCACTTCTCCATACTTACCTCGCTCACCCTCATTGGCTCTCAAGACCTCGATTTTAAGAGCCGTCCAAATATCTTCACGTTCTCACGCACTTCTTTACGCAATTTCTGACACCAGAATTGACTAATTTCAGTACGTATTTTTTTCATGTTTGTTTGAAAAATAATAAATAATAAGTTAATCTTTGTTACGGTCACAGATACGACAAAAACAACATGGGCGAAATAGTGCGGAGTTAAAAATATCTCTTCAGATATGCACTAGCCCCTGCTAGTCCTTAGTTTAAAATATTTTGTCCGCAAAGTATGCGACGGCTAACCTCTCAGTCACTGAAACGCTTTGTAGTTCAATGCTGAAAGATATTTATGTAAAACCACGAAAAAATATGAGTAAATAAACTATCCAAAAATCTTCGTAAAACTATAGATAGTTCATTTTAAAAATAAATGACTTTCCGTAAATTTAATAAAACTTTCCACGTATTTTTTGAACATCTCTGTAAACATTGCTAGAAGATTTTTGTGTGTTTCCAGGTTATAAAGACAAATTACGAAAGATATGTTCAAGTTTCGTAATGTGTATTTAAGCCCTTAGCATACATATTCATTTTTCGTTTCAGGCGTTGCTAAAGAAGAAATTCTTGGTGTGAAAAGTACTGACCAATTTTTTTTACATCAACTGAGAGTTAGGAACCTTTGGAACGGGTTTCAGAAGATCCGTGGCACAATAAGCAACCAATTATAAAGTACTTGGTGTGTGGGCATTAACGAGTAGCATTGTCCAGAGAAACGTGATGTCCATATTATTGATAGATTCTGTACTTGTACAGCACTGGCCATGATAATGGGATGATACTTTAAGGGGGGGTTAACCAACGTGTAAAATATAATGGGTACTTGAGCGGTTCCTGCATAATCTCTTAAGCTGCTTTCACACTTGTGTTGAGGTTGGGGGGGGGGGGGGCAACGCTTGTGGGCTACAAGCCGATACCTTAAAACCGGTCCGTCAATGGAATGGCCCTGTACAGTACTGCCTCTTAACAGTGTACCCACGTAATGTCAATAATACACGTCACCAATTTGGACTCCTGTAGTCGTGTTAGACATGTATACGCCCGTATCTCATTTCGCTGGCTGCGCGGACCGCACGTTCCCAAACTCAAAACTTTCCGAAGCGCGGCCTCTGTTCCCAGTTTCATTTTTACACGCCTTTACTGAAACAGCCTGTATATAAGGAAAAATTGTGTACATTTTTATCTCTACCTTTCGCTGAACTTACATAGCAGAGGGAATTTAGCTAATAACATGTTACATTGAAATACGAAATACCGTCGAATAAACGTTATTTTTCTTGTAAATAGTTTGACACATTCTATATGTATGTTCTTATAGAAACGGAAACGTATATTTCAAGTAATGCACTTATACAAAAATCTGCTGGATGAAATTATTTTATTTGCTGACAATGACATTATACGTAACGTCTTACGCGTTGAGAAATGTTCGACGTGGATATCAAGTAATCCTTCCCCGCACCTCAAATTCCATAAGAATCCCTCAGTAAACTACCCTTATTTCCTTCTTGGTTAGTTTGCCAGATCAGTTTTCGCGAAAGCTGAAGGAGGGGAACTGAGGCGCGCAGCAGTGAGTAGCAGTCGGAGTATTGTGTTCCGCGTTTCACCTCCGGCGACAAACCGGACTCGTATTGGAGGGTAGCATCTCGACGTAACACGAGCTGGGAGACCGCCCCTGGCTGTCCCTATGTTTCCAGCTCTTTCCTTTCGTACTTTATTTAAAATAATGAAACAGCGAGAGGCGCGTTGGGAACCAGCGAACTGTCTTCGCTGGTTACAACTTCTCAAGTCTTAACTTCGGCAGTCTCAGGTCCTGTAACTTGTAAGAAACAAACATTTCTTGAGCTATCAAGTTAAGCCCACTGTGCATACACGGAGTGTTTAAGGCGATTCCCTAGAAAAACGCAGGGCTGCTACAAATGATTTATATGGTTTCAAAGTGCTGTATTTCAAATGATCTATGTGTCTCCCTTGGTCTCATTTCACACTTCCGAGCGATAGTCAATTTATACCCATACCGTCTGTAGCATTTTACCATCAGTGGGTATAATAGAGGCAATAATGTGTTCCCTTGGCCCTGCCAATGTTTTAGGCTGTAATGGGATTAAAGCAGAGTTCTTAACCTATCCCCAAAAAACGAACTCTAATGGTGTCAGATCAGGAGACCTGGGGGGCCATGTGAACATAGCTACGTCATTCTGAACAACACTTCCAATTAAGTGGTGTGAAAGTTCATCAGTTAGGTAGTGAAGGTCCTCGTCGTGTGTACTTGTGTCTGAGAATGTAGTTCTGCTCACGTGTCCCTCTCACCTCCCTTCACTAAGATCTCCTGACCTGATGCCATATGACTTATTCCGTATGGGGTACGTTAAGGATCGTACTTAACGTCCCACAACGGCCTACAACACTGGCAAAGCTAAGGAAATGCCTCAGCGTTGATGTGATATCCATTGACGGTGAAACGCTACAAAAGGAATGTCCAGAACTAGAATATCGCTTGGGCGTGAGTAACGAGACGACAAGGACTCACGTTAAACATTTATAGGACGTCAGAGAAACCCGGTGACTTTCGCTTCTTTCAACATATCAGCTTATGTACCGGTACAATACTCTTGGAAATGCCACACTTTAAAATGCAATGAATGATTGATATTAGCGCTGCGTTGTCTGTGAAGTCAGTGCCTGAGTGTGTGTAAGGTCTACCCACTCACTCACAGTCGAGAAGCCTGCTAACTCCTAACATTGTGTGCGCTGCTACCCGCCATACACTTACGCTTGGCTGGAAATACACCACCAGGCTTCTCACAGAAACAGACGCTCTTTGAAATACCCGAAAACCATGCGTATTATTTTATCGCGACGGAAACTCTGTCACAGTGTGTGTATTCGTATCTCAGTAAATAAATGTTATGATGAAACGACTTGTATTGAAGAAAGGTAAATAATTTGGATTGAGTGTGTTGGGGACACGGCCGTTTGTTTTGCGTGAATACGTCTACGTTGACGCTTTCGGACGCCATGATGTTTATGTTACGTTCCCGGCACCGCTTCACTCGATCATATGGGGTTTTATGGGTATGACTCGATTGATTTTGAAATGCTCTTCTAACCCTGCCACGCACGATGCTGCGCAGTCCTCACTCAACGTAACATATTATTTGATCCTTTGGCAATCGAGTGGTGAAATTCAATTTTGAATGTAGACGACAGACTTGGAGCTGCAATGCCAAACTGTATCCCCCGTTTTTTGTTATCATGCGATTTTCTGGATTGCCTCCCACTAATGTTGCAAATTTAAAGACGTATTCGCGTCAAAAACAGTAGTCTAGAGACGTTGCTATTTACAGTTATTCAACGTCATACACTATCGACCAAATGTAATTGGGTACCCGTGAAGATAGGTAATTCAGTACGTCAGTTGATTTGTGTTGCCACCATACGCTGCAGGTCGGTGTAGAACCAGTTGACAAGGAGATGGCACAAAGCAGAGAGCTATCGGACTTCGATAAGGGCGTGATTGTGGGCTGCCATCTCAATGGGCTGTCTAGCCAGGCGATTGCACGGAAGATAAACAGGTCCAAATCAACTGTCGCTATCGTCCTGCGTAAGTGGAAGGTCAATGGGCAGTGTGTCGATGCTGCACGTTCTGGGCGGCCTCTAATCTTGACCGACAGTAATAGCAGAACCCTGAAACGTGAAATTGTCAAAAATAGGGCACAACCCATGGCTAACATCCAACAGGAGTTTCATGCAGCAACACGAGTATCGGTTTCCATTGGAACATTGGGCACAGAGTCCCACCGACTTGGATATTTCGGAAGAGCAGCTGCACATAAGCCCCATATCACGACAAGCAATAAAGCTCGGTGACTCAGGTGGTGTTTGGGCCGTCGCCACTGGACACTGGAGCAGTGGGAATCAGTTCTGTGGAGTGATGAGTCCAGGTTTGCATTATTCCGGTCCGATGGACGTGTATCGGTGTGGCGTCTACCCAGGGAACGGCTTCTGCTGGAGTTTATAGTGCCAAATAGGAAATTTGGTGGTGGTGGAGTTATGGTGTGGGGCTGTTTCACGGTCTTCGGCCCAGGACCCCTGGTGTTTGTCCATGGTAGCATGAGCACAGAGGCCTATTGTAACATTCTGGATAATGAAATACTCTCAACACTGTGATGTTTTTACGGAATTGACCCGTGTTACTTCCAGGATGACAATGCCAGGTGCCATGTTTCAAGGGCTACTATGCAGTGGTACGCCGACAACAATGTTCGCCGATTGGACTGGCCCGCCCAGAGCCCCGACCTCAACCCTATAGAACATATTTGGGACGAATTGGATCGCCGGGTGATGGCTCGTCAGGTGCGGCCAAAATCCATTGCTCAACTCAAGGAATGGTTGCAAGAGGAATGGCGACGAATCCCCGTGGATGTCCTGCAAACACTCGTAGAGAGAATGCCAGACAGGGTGGCTGCTGTTATAGCAGCAAGAGGTGGTCCTACGAGATTATAACGGCGTGACAACCACCGAGCAAACATTGTGGACAGGCGCCCAAACTACTTTTTGGTCGATAGCGTATATTATGATAAATGAACATTGCTGTGGTTCTCATCACTTTATTCATGCGTCGGTCAGGTGCAACTGTGACATTATTACAAAAGAAAACGTTTTGCAGATCTGCTAATTTTTACAATTAGATGCATTAAAAAGAGCAGAAAATGAAACAAAATAATTTAAGTCATCACAAGTAGTTACCCAACACTTTGTATACGACGTTATGATATGGAACTACATTCCGTTCATCGTTACCAACTTCACTGGGCGCATATCACTCAGTTCAACCGTGTAAATATATGCAGGTAGGAATAGTGACTTTTTCCTAAGGTTGATTTCAAAAGTACTCACTTTATCGAGAAAAGCCTTTACCAACCTTGACATACCGTACCATGTGTGTACCAGGGAAAATTATGAAAACAGTGGAGGTATGTGAGTGGCTCTTAACATCGAGATCTGGGGAGACGATGAGGGTGAAGTGAGGTGAGTATGGAGCAACGTCGGAATGAAAAACGGGAGATCCCCGGAGAAAACACGCCGACCAGCGGCATCGTCCGGCGCGATTCCCAAGTGCGAAACTCTATGAGCGACACCGCAGTTATTAATCGAACTAGGTTCGCCTAGGCGGGAAGCGAATATTCTAACCACTACACCACCGCGGCACCCCAGCGAAAGGGGTGAGGTCGTGATCTGGAGGGCGAAGCGTATTGGGCTGGAGTACTCCAGAAAGAAAGTGAAGTGCTGTTCGTAGGGTCCCATCTATTCGCACCTGAATGAAACATCCTCCAGGAACAAGCAAAGGGGTCTGACCAGGTGTGTGCAGAAATGAAGACGGCTGCAAGTCTTGAGATAAGCTGTGAATGATAGATGGAGTGGAATGCAGGGTGAGGTGAAAGAGTACGATCCCTGTATGTTGGTGGCTGCTGGAGGATCTCGAGGCCACCACACTGAGAATAAAATATGTTTGTAGGAACCATCAAGTTTGTTAAAATAGACAGCAATGTGATTGCTTGTAGGTACTGTGAAAATTTTTTTAACCCTTTGAGGATGGTACAAATTTCTTGACATCGAAGACAAGGTTGAAATGGGTTTCCTATATTCTCCGCGACAGCAATAACAGCTTTGTTGGTATTTGTATTTCCACTTACTATTGCCCTATTGGTCCTGGATACACCTCACACGCCTACTGTACTCTGCAAAGTTTATTATTGGCTCGCCGTCGGCCAACGAAGTCACGTATTGCCTCTGCACAAGTTAAAGTGTCGCGACTGAGGTAAGAGGTTTTACAATTCAGCGTGATCATTTCAGAAATCATTGAAAGTAATAGTTTTTAATTCTGATAAAATCCTGCGAAACATTCGAGCTATAAAATTCTTGGTCTGGTGTGCAATAGTAAAGATATTTCCATATAAACGTAGCCCCGAATATATACTTGAGTACTCAAAGTGTTAATATACATGATGTTGCAAATATTGCATGTCAATACTTCGGGGAAACATTCTCACATCGGGAGGAAGAACAAAATGTAATACGAACATAGGTCTGCAAATGCTTCGCGTTTTCACTACAGCCCGTAATACATAACGTACAGTGTATGGCCCGTCATGTATTACGGGCCGTAGAAAAGAAACAAAGCGTTTGTGGACCTATGTTCATATAACATTTTTTCATCCTCCAGATGTGAGGAATGTTTCCCGGAAGTATTGCAATGCAATATTGCTACATCTTGTATATTGTAATTCCTGCCTGTGATTGTATTTGCTACTATGCATGGGGTTGCTACAGCAGAGTACTGTGGTCCTAATAGTACCTGCAAAAGAACCTCTTCAATAATATTTGGATTGTTTCCACATCAACTATGGTTGTAGTAACCTAATTGTGAGTCGCCTATATTCACGACTACATGACGATCAGTTCTATTGGTTTCTGCTCTCCCATTTACAACCCTCCTATTGGTTCACGCAACAACTTACATGCTTACTACACTGTATAACGTTCATTGTACTGGGCGGCTCTTTACCAGTACAATACCGAGTTGAAAGTCTTCCAGTCAAAACATATTTCCTGGATAGATAATATGTAGGGCAACCTGTTTTTTGCGAAAAGGTTTACGAGAAGGCTAGACCTCAATGTCCTATGGCATACTTGCAGTTTTCCTTTGGTTACTGGCCATGCATCTTTGTTGGGAGACAGTTCCTTACCTAACTGGGCCAATGAGAATTGTGCAACTCTGACACTGAGCCTCCGTGATTCGCGGGCAGGCACACGAAAGTGGATTCGAGGTCAAGTGCTTTGGAGTACAAGAAGTCCTGAAATCTTTTCGTGAAAAACGGGTGGCCCTAATAATGTGCTATATATCTTGTTCATTTTAGTATTTTATACTTAGGCCATCTGTTATTCTGGAAAATATTCCACGACTTGTGGTACTGCAAAACATGTTAGTTAACTATCTCGTGACTGGATAATTTCACCTCTCACCCGTATTTGGTGTCTGCCAACCAATCACCGGTGTTCACCGTTGAGATAACTTATTTCTGATTGGCGCAGTCAAGTAGAAGATTTCTTCTCGCACAGTAGGGACCGCGGTGACTGGGCGATTAGGACGCTCGCCTCCCACCAAGGCGAACCAGGTTCAATCCCAGGTCAGGTCAATGGGTTTTCTCGGGGATCTCCCGTTTCCCCCGCCACTTCATTCCGACACAGCTCCATATTCACTTCAATCACCCTCATCGGCTCTCCAGACCTCGCTGTTAAGAGCCGACCAAATCTCTTCACTCGCTCTTCTCGCACAGACTCTCGACTAATAGCAAAACGACATTTGCAAGGGTGCACGTACAAAGTTAATGATATCCTGCGCGTACATCATTTTTCCCCGAAAAAACAAATAGCCCTAAGTTCGGGTGTAACTGAATTAATGTGAGGTTGCGATAAACCTGATTAAAACTGCTTGTGGATAAATGTTTCTTCGTTCGAGTTGTGGCGAACTACATTAAAATCTGTGAAATTCGGACGATGCAATACTACGTCGGTATTACTCAAAATGTTAGTTTTATTTTAGGGGGGATCTCCGAACCCCCTGTTCTACCAAACTGGGCGAGGACCCATCACAAGTACTTCCCCAAGTCAAAATCTCGCGCAGCTCTGCTGGTGTACGAGTGAGGCAGGATTTACAACAGCCCATCGCGTCCGTCCGTCATACGTTCGTCAGTCTCCCATCCGAGCGATTTGCAACCAAACTTCGTACGTCCGTCGTACGTTCATTGCTGTAAACTAATAACAACAAAAATGTTTGCAAATAGAAAAAAATTATTTATAAGCAGAGAAAATATTTAGGCGGTATTATGTTTCTTAGTACCCAAGAAAATTCATACACGTACGTCACAGAAATTAATCAATGTAGAATTTTTTTTGAATACCATATATAAAGCATGATTTTATTATTTTTACTATTGCACAAGAGGAGCGCATGTTTCCAAACGTAATTATCAATAAATCTTCAGGAAAAATGTAACTTAATATAATTTAATAGATACATAAACAAACATATGAAAACAAAGGAGAGGCGACACGAAACAGTACACACACAGACTTGTAAAGAACTCGGGATGTGCGAAGTTCAGAAGACTGCAATCTCATCCGTTCGTCCGTCATAAGTTAAGCTTGCCGAGGTTTTGACGGATGGACGGACGGATATAATTAATGGCCACCTCTGATTGGCTGTTGATCACGTGATTGACGGACGGACGCGACGGGTCGTTGGAAATACTGCCTGAGTGAGCGAGAGAAAGAAAGTGGCTGTCCTCTGCCGCCGAGTTTTAATGGCATGTGTTAGCAGATGAGGACAGGCGCTGCTGGGGGGGCTTCAAGCTAGTGTAGCGGTCTGCGAGCAATAAACCTTCAGTGCTTGGTGTGTGGATGGTTGAAGGTGAGGAAGGGGCGGTGGTTGTGGGGGGGGGGGGGTGGGGGGTGGAATTCCCTCACCTCATGTCGCACCTCGTCGTCAACTTGCCTCGTTATCGGCGCGTTTACAGCCTGCGGGAGCACTTTGTCTTATTGAGGCGCCGACCATCCCGTTGTGTCCACACGGTCCACGCACTGCTGCCGGGTCTGGGGCGCCTCAGAGATGGCAATCGCATGCAGATTCCCAACATACACCCATACAGCTAGGGATAGGAAAAAATCGTGAGTTCAATTACCTGTAGGCTAGACTCCATAGTAACGCCTTAAACTTGAGCCCCAAAAGTTTGTTCATTGGCTGCTGCCCCATAGAGTAGCCATTGTTGACCCACACCTGGCAGTATGGCACTCACTACTTGTTTCCTTGCAAGTCTGCTATTGGCTCAGAGTCGTCCAGGGCGTGTCTAATAAACTGCGATCCAATTGCAAAGTCAACTTCAGCGTACACGTGTTTGACGTCTATCTTGTCCTGAAATGAACTCGCGAAATGTTCCTATCCCTACATATAACACATAGATAGGGACATGCTAACACTTTTGTTAATATGCTCTTTCGTAGTTGGATGATTTTAAATGTCACGTGCCTCAAGTGTTTGTCCACGAATCAAGGACGTTCAGTATCGGCGTACTTTATTACGACTGGCCCAGTCAAATAGGAGCATGTCTCTTCGCGTATAAACGAGGCTAATTACCAAAGGAAGTTGTGGTTGTGGACGTAAGATATTGAAGTCTAGCATTGCCATTAATATGTTCGTGAAAAACACCTGTTAATACGCATAGGCATCCAAAGAATATCTAACGGATGTCACTTTCTGTCATTCAAGATATCCAGGGACATCTAGGAATAGCAAAATTACATCCAAAAGACTGCCAAGAGACAGCCAAATGTCGCCCAATATCCAATATATTGTAAAAGAATTATGGTTTTCCTAAAGATATTCTTACATTAAGTCGCCATAAGTGATGGCCATTGGAAGTTTTGTAATATCTCATGGATATCCAGCGAGTGGTCCAAACTGATATCTACTACTGGATATCATTTGGACATCTATAAGAAATTGACTTTGGGACTTAACCCTTTGAGGAGTATGCACTTTTATATTCGGGGCTACGTTTATATGGAGATTTCTTTACTGTTGAAGACCAGATCCACAATTTGATAGCTTTAATGATTCGCAGGACTTTGAGGGAAATAAGTAAAAAATATATACAATTAATAAACAATCAAGTTCTGAAGGATGAAACTGTAATTTTTAATCATTTATCAAATGAACACGATGGATTGTAAAACCTGTTACATGTGTCGCGACACTTTAACTGGTGCGGAGACGAGAAGTGACTTCGTTGGCCAACAGCGAGCCAATAATAAACATTGCGAAGTACAGAAGGCGTGTCAGGTGTATCCAGGACCAATAGGACAATGGTAAGGAGAAATACAGATACCATTGAAATAGATTTTGCTGTGGTGAAGAATATAGGCAACTCACTTCAATCTTGTCTTCAAAGGCAAGAAATTTGTACCATTCTCAAAGGGTTAAATGACTTTGAACTATCGTGGATATAATTAGGATATCCAGTGGATATCCTGAGCTATGTGAGTACTTACACAGCGGTGAATGGCATGTGGGTTTCCTCGTCGTTTGTACATTGCAATCTCGAAAAAAGTTGTATTATCTCAAAAAATAGTTTAGAATGGTTTTATTTTAACCCTTGCACTTCTAGGTCGAGACAGGCCCATCATTTTATAGTTATAAATTCAAATATTTCCCCAATTTTTTCAGGACAAGTTAAACTTCAACCACATGTACATTTGAACTCGTGTGCTTATTGGACTACATGTAGCCTGTTATACAGGATCTGGGAAAGTTTAACCGATTACTAGGGATATGAACATTTCGCGAGTTCATTTCAGGACAAGCTAGACGTCAAACACATGTACACTGATGTTCAGTTTGCAACTGGATCGTAGTATATTAGACACGCCCTGGACGACTCTGAGCCAATAGCGGACTTGTAAGGAAACAAGTAGCGAATCCTATACTGCCAGGTGTGGAGTAACACTGTCTACTCTCTGAGGCAGCAGCCAGTGATCAAACAACTGAGGGTTGGGTATACACAGGATTGTGGAGTATAGCCTACGGGTCATTGACCTCGCGAATTTTTCCTATCTCTAGTGATAACTGATATTCTAACTATATTGCTCCATTCAACCAGAAGAATTTGAAATTTTAAGGAAAAATGTTTGAAGCTAATATTTAAATTTGCATTTACGTATTAATTTAACAACAAAAGCTTTAGTTATATTGCGGGTTTATAAATTCTTCTTTGAATCTGACCTTTGCAACAGATTATTAGGGAGTCATATGACCCTTACCGCAGTTCGGGCAACCCTGCCCTTACTTTCATGCAATCTGGTAGGGCGTGCGAAGTGTTTACCGTGCAAGAACCGTATATACGCAAAAGCCAACAAAACGGTCAGGTTCACGTGCACAGTTTCGCGAATGAAATGTCATTGGGCACTCACTGAACGGTTCATTGAAATTCACCACACTTACTAACACAATCTCGCGTTTGTCAGACCACGTGAAATTTTTTCCTGGGAATCGCAACTTAGCGCCCTTTGTCCGTGCTGTTCACGGCCACACACGACCTCCGTTCCAGCCGTCTGAGTTTGGCGTCTGTAGAACAACTCCCTCGCTGACGTCTTGTAACGTTTTACTAAGAGACGTTCAAAACTCGCGTTATTTTTTTTATGACAAGGAAAACTTCACAGCCCAATACCTGCACGCTAAGAAATTATTCGGAAATTTGCCATGTCAATGTATACGCTTAGTGAGAAAGCAGTTGTAGTAATGTTTTCCCCTATACATTTATTGTAGCGTTCCTACATTTGCTCAGGAAACAGTCAAATGCAAAGGGAAGTTCCCAACGTCAAACGACGTTAAAGCGACGTTAAACATTCTTATATCTGCAGTTTGATGTGTGGTATTATTACCATACAGTGCATAGTTTATGACACTTCCATTACAGTCTAGGAAGTTTACCAGAAAAAATTTTTACAGTGTTCCTGAGTGCAATTAACGATTTGATTAGCTACTGGCAACTATAAGACATCGTTATATGACATAATGCATTTTTGCGTAGTTACAAATGAAGTAGGGCTATAAAAACTTGGCCATTCGTAACTAACGAAACCAGTTAACATAATTCAACAAATTCAGAAATGTTATCACTTGTTTTTTTGCGGAAAGATTTTAGGACCTAGTGTGTTACAAAAAACTTTAGTTCAGAATCACTTAGGTGATTGGATCATATTACGCGTCTTATCTGTCTGTCCGCGAATCACGGAAGGTCAGTATCGGAGAAACTTTTTTTTCTGATTGGCGCGCTCATGTAACACTCTCTCTTCGCACAAGACAAGCGGCCAGTAGTCAAATGAAGGCTGCAAGTGTGGACATAAGATAATGAAGTCTATACTCCACGTAAATCTTTTCGCAGAAAATAATATGAACGACTTTCAAGCTTACGTGAATTCAGATCACTTTCGTACTTCAGGGAAGACTCTATGCAGTCATGAATGTCTTACCACGGTATTACCATCATAACGCCACTGCCCGATGAAGTATAAATAGCGCCATTGTAATGAAGATCCCAAACTTCACAAGTGGCTACTTACATACTTTTTCATAGCTTTGGTTTAGCACTTAACAGCTGGCTATTATATTTAATAATTTGCAGTTTACGAGCCCTTTCTTTTTAACACTGCCTAAAGCACTTCCCTCTACTTTCGCGACAATATTATCGGTATCACGCTGATACTCATAAAGAATTGTCCTGTTTTTACACAGGCTTACGGCAGGATCAAATCTACGGTTTTATAATAAGCCAGAGATTTTTCAGGCCTAATGACATATCGTTTATTCTCGAATTTACTGCTTATATCTAGGGCCACCTGTTTTCCGCTGAAAGATGTACGCGGAGGATAGACTTCAATATCCCACGTGCACACTTGCAGTCTTCATTTGGCTATTGGCCGCTTGTCTTGTCTGAAGAGAGAGTGTTATATAAGTGCGCCACTCAGAATTACGTTTCTCCGATACTGACCGGCCGTTATTCGCGGGCAGACAGATAAGACGCGCAGCAATTCAAATGCTCCAATCAGTAAAGTGGTTGGAACACAACTTGTCCTGAGATATTCTCGCGAAGAATAGGTTTCTTTCGATCACTATTTTATATTCGTTTCAGAAAATTTACTGAAGTCATGCAACGACTGGATAGTTAGTCCTTTGAAGTCACTCAACACATGACCTTTCCTGGCTGCTGTTTCAGAATATCCAACTAAATAGGCACAAATTTTCAGATATAGGTTTCGAACGCTCGTAGCAGCATTGAATAGTCTTGTGTACGTCCTGGCACAGAGTATGCAAGAATGCAGAGATAAAACAGCGGCTTACATTGCAAAACTCCAGTAGCACACTCCAGCAGAATGGCGCCACTGAACCTCAAGGTGTGAGAACGCCGTTCAGCTCCTGGTGACCTACTCTCCAGCCGACAACACAGCCAATTAGGTTACTTCTTGCAGCACGCAGTAGCCAATCAGACACAAGGCCTGTTCCCGGAGTCTCGACCAGCCAATCAGAGAGTGGGTACGCCGACGTCGAAGTAATCGCTGCGTCACTTCGTCTCTGTAGACTTGTCTACTGAGTGGAGAGATTTGGACTGCTCTTAACAACCAGGTCTTGAGAGCTGATGAGGGTGACTGAGCTGAGTATGGAGCAACGCCGGAATGAAAGATCCCCGAGAAAACCCGCTGACCAACGGCATCGTCCGGCACGATTCCCACATGCGAAAATCCTGTGTCCCGGCCGGGGATTGAACCCGGATCGCCTTGGTGGGAGGCGAGCGGATTAACCGCTCGGCAACCGCGGCCCCTGTAGACTTATTTATTCTGCGACGCTACTGGAGCCGGGACATATGAGGTCATTCGAGAGTCAAGAGCAAAGAGAGACGAAGAAGGTGCAATTCATTACAAATTCAGTTAGTTATCTGAGGGCGTCCTCTTCAAAGGAGTGCTACAGGCGGGCTGGAGTTGGCTATTTTCCCCTTGAGGGATAACTCATCCTGCCCACAACCACGCCTGCCCTCAGCAAGTAACGACTTCACACGTACAGTATCCACCAGCTTCATTACAACTGAACCTGCCACAGAGGTTGTATACACTGACAAGCTGAATGTCATGCTCCTGAACTGAGGGAAAAAAAAAATTGTTTGGCGCAAACAAATTAATCCTTTGTAGTAGAGCAACTTAATATTTTGTTGTCGAAACCAAATTATTTTTTTATTCTTATTTATTTACCCCAGTCTGTAAGATATGGTTGATACAAATAAATATCTGCATGGGTCTACATACATTACACAACATCGGTTATTATAAAAAAAAATTAAACACGACCGAGTTTCGAACCCCCATCATGCTACCCGGAGCGCAACGATATAGCTACGTAATTTAAAGTGATTGCTAGTGTATTTGGAACTTCAAGTTTTACACCTTTACATTTTATTTTGTTGTTGAACTGGTTTTCTTAGGGTATTTAGGCGGGTTCATTTCTAGAAAAGTTGGAATTCACACACTTGTACTTTCATGTTACTTTTTTAATTTGTCTACGTGTTGTTTGACGCCTCCTTAAATGTCGGATCTTTTGAATTATGAGCATTCCGAAAGAAACCAAATTCCAAAAGTCCGGTAGCAGCTTTATCAGTTATGTCTTGAAGACCGAAACGATATAAAACAGAAAGAATTATATGCCTTTCTTCAACACTAAGTACTTTACGATTGTACGCCTTGCGAAGCTGTGTAAACGGGCCTTAGTTCTGAAAAGCTATTGCAGGTTAAGGCGGATTTCCACCCGCCATCTTGGATTTATCGATTTTTCGCCAAAGCTTCTATTTCAGAAGGTGTATTTAAATTTCCCTTGTTACATATCCTAAGAAACAACTTCCCAAACTTTATCGAACTGCCACAGCTCCGCTACATTTATTAATTTTTAGCTAGTAACTGTCGAGGCGAAACGCGAGATTATTTCTTGCCAACGATTACAGAAGCGACGATATCAAAAGTAATCAAGAAATACTGACCTCAGACAATGCACTAGGCAATGCTCTGTGCCCTGTAGTTAAAAAAAAAAAAATGATACAAAACTGTATTTCAGAGTATGGCCAAAAATTCCATAAATCCAAGATGGCGGGTGGGAATCTGCCTTAACTCTTTGAGGAGTATGCACTTATATATTTGGGGCTATGTTTATATGGTGATTTCTTTACTGTTGAAGACCAGACCCCCAATTTTATAGCTTTAATGTTTCGCAGGACTTTATCAGGAATAAGAAAAAAAAAATTATTCAGTTAATCAACAATTCAGCTCTTAAGAATAAAAGTTTTATTTTTAATAATTTCTCAAATGAACACGATGAACTGTAAAACATGTTACATCTGTCGCGACACTTTAACTGGTGCAAAGCCGAGACGTGACTTCATTGGCCGACGGCCAGCCAATAATAAATGTTGCAGAGTATAGTAGGCGTGTCCGGTGTGTACAGGACCAATAGGACGATGGCAAGTGGAAATACAGATACCAACGGAACTGTTTATGCTGTGGTGGAGAATACAGGCAACTCACTTGAACCTAGTTTTCATTGGCAAGGAATTTGTACCAACCTCAAAGGGTTAAGGATTATTCTCTATTGGTCGGATTGCCATCTGGATAGTTACTTCGCAGCGGCTGGATGGTGAACTACACTCCGCCATATTACCGTCTGGTGACGCCATTTTCCTGCCGCGTGTTGCTGGAGAACGCAACACACGCCCCTGTTTCATCTCTGCGTTCTGCGAGACGGAATAAATCACAACGTGCATACAAGTAGATCTTAGGCAGGGCTTCCAAAAGTGCTCATTTTACCATGAATAGCGTATACTTATCTACTCTGTAGTTCGGAGATATTTTGCAGTGGTTTATCAGATTTTCAATATTACTTTCTAACTTTCCAACTTTATACATAGGGGTTGGCTGGCAGATCGCCTATATATTATAATAATGTATTTATTAACATCATTATACTTCTGAAAACGGTATAATCGTTAGTGGCCTACTGGGGATTCAAACCAGAAACATCGTGACTCCGGCCTTCTTGTGTGATTCAGACCTTGCAAGTTGCCTGTAATTATTTACACCCCCACGTTATACTTTATATCATATTTAATATAGTATGAGATTTTACAAGGTGGCTATTTAATTTTTGCTATCTCGCTGCAACTGTGGTTTACTTGTTAAGTAATAACAAACAGCACTCTTGAACTAAGAAGAACTAATTATTATGCTTTCTTGATTATTGTGTGTATCTTAATTATGACAACGAATAATTATGCAGTGACACTGAACCCCGCAGCTGCGACCTCTCAGAAATATTTCTTTTGGGTGTTTAGAAAAACTGAAAGTAAATAAATAAATAAATTTTATCGACGCTTTGTCTGCTAGGGATTTTAAGTGTGGCAAACTGGAAGTACTCTCGTAATTTTTTCTCGCAGGTACCCAAACCGAATTCCAATTTGTAATGTAATTGGTGAACGGCAGATAAAAATAAAACCGATTTTGGTATGTCATTCCTTCCCCACCATTCTGCCAGCACATTTTTGGTAAATTTCAAGAATAATAGATTAAATAAAAAAAAATCACTGAAGGCTCTCATCGACATATTGCAATTCACTTCATAAAATCCATTTTCCCTTTTTCATCCCCTTAAAATATCCATTTTTGAAGTAACCTTATATGACTTTTCACACATATGTATTTGTAGTGCCACAAAACAAAAAAACACCGGTATGTCGCAGTATTTTAAGATATATAGATGATTCCATTAAAAAATATTTTATCCTTTGTCACTCCTTAATGGTCAAATTTTAAAAAATATGAAGAATTAGTTTACAGATTTTTGTATGGGGTATTTTGAAGCAAGAATCACCACGATATCTCACTGTATTTGAGAGATATGGAAGAATGAGTGAAAACATATTCCAACCCTTTTTCGTCTCCTTAATAGCTGGATTTCGAAAGAAAAAAATCCATCAGTCCCTGCTACTAAGGAGGAGTTCTACTTAATACTGTATGATTATAGGTCCAACTGTTTATGTTGTGCCTTGATGTGTCTGCGAGTGAATAAGGACTCTTCCTTCTACGTATATAGCTATTATGGTCAAACAACTGCTATAATCTATTCACGGTTACTTCAGCCTTTTCTGAAGCGCTGCTAAAGATATACTTCCAGGATATCCCTCCGCCTCGTGCAAACTAAGCTTAACAAGTGTGGAGAATCACACCAGAAGTACAACGCGCCACATTCGTGCGCATCCAGTTGTAATGATATTTTGTATAAGAACTGTTTCTCACTAGGCATTGCCAACATACCTATTTCTCCCTGTTTTTTATTCAAATTATTTATAAATAAAGCATTATAATTTATTGATAAGATAATAATATTTCAATTTAACAGGAAAAAAATAACTTTTATGGAATATAGTATAGAACGCTTGTGATACAGGCTGTATTTAGGAAATAACTAAACACGTCATACAAGGGCAGTTCTCTCAAAGGTTTGATTCAAAAAACGGGCTAAGAAACTACGAATAGACTTTAACATATTGCTACACGTTGCCGCTGTGAGTCGTTTCCTCTCTCGCCGTCTCCCGCTCGAGCGTGCGAAACACGGCATGTCAGGGCAACACCGGTAGACTGAGGAGCGCGCGGAGATTTACAAACGGATGCCGCCGCGCGTGAAGCTTGTCGAGGCTCGTGCCACTTTCCGTGTTTGAAGAGTGAACTCCTGGGCTTATCGTTGTAAGAATGTTCTGTCCATCGTCCTCGCCTTCCTCGGCGCGACTGGTGGAGCGAGGAACCTTCTGGATCGGACTACCTGTACTATACAAGCCACAGCAGGTCGCCGAGTCCACAGTCTGGAGTCTCTCCAGGTGAGAGTATAGAATGTTCACGGTAAAATGAGCACTTTTAGAAGCCCTGCCTAAGATCTTTTTGTATGCACGTTATGTTTTCTTCCGCCTTGTACAGGGTGAGTCCTTTAAAAGAGGTCCCGTGAGACATACGTGTAACGGAGCGAGGGAATATTACAAAACACACGTAATGTCCATCTCGCATCCGGGAAGGTAATCAGGGTTAAATTACCACCAAAAGCTACCCCGAAACCTCGCATAAGTTCCCCCCCCCCCCTTAAATTACATTCCTGGTCGTTGGTCAACGCGACTGACACAGGACCTCTTTTACAAGACTCAGCCTGTATAAAATTAACATTACCGTGTGCCTCGTCACTTTATTCATGCGTCGATCAGGTGAATGTGTGAAATTATTGCAAAAGCAAATATTTTAGAAATCTGATCATTTTTACACTTCTATGCATTAAAAAAAACAGAAAGCGGAAGAAATAATTTAGGCAATCGCAAATGGTTACCTAACACTTTTATTCCACGGTAAGATACGGAACTACTTCCCATCTATCGTTACCAACTTTGCTGGGCGGATGTCACTCAGTGCGCCCGTTGAAATAAATGAAGGTAGGTGCAGTGACTTTTTTCTAAGGTTGATTTCAAAAGTGCTCACTTTATCGTGAACAGTCTTTAATGGTAGAGATAGGTAGTTTTAATATTGTAAATAATAGCTGTGTGTATTTTAAATTATTATAAACAAATTTAAAATTAAATTTCGTTTTTTCGTTTTTATTAAGACCTCCATCAGTCATTACCACGGATACATCCTAGCTTCTATCAACAATATGTTACCGCGATAAGATGTTCAGATACAGTAGATTCCTATACTCATGACTACTTTGCGTAATGTACGGGCGTACGTAATTACATGATGTGCAGCATTCGTAATTTGCCTGCCTCGTATCAATTGCACCCGAAAGGATGATACAGCTATCTTGCCGCGGAAAAATTCGCAAAATTGGGCAGTTGCGAAAACAGCGATGCGTTACTCCGCAGTTTCCGAGTCGTACTTACGTATCTCGCGAAACGATTATTGTAACTCGCGAAGTAAACAACCCAATGCAGGCTGACGCCCCTTTCTAGGAGATTAAATACAGTATCAGACCAGCCACACCCTCGCAAT
Source organism: Dryococelus australis (assembly GCA_029891345.1). Taxonomy (NCBI): domain Eukaryota; kingdom Metazoa; phylum Arthropoda; class Insecta; order Phasmatodea; family Phasmatidae; genus Dryococelus; species Dryococelus australis. Next base: position 192,881,897 of record CM056998.1, on the reverse strand, counting down.
TAGCGGGTGTCAGCAGGGAATCGTTGTGGAGGTACGTGTTGAGAGCGCTGGTTGGCCCACAGCCAGCTACTCGTTCGCAATCTTATCTGCACAGCCTCGCTCGGGTAATGTCCACTTGATTCCAGCTACCCTGCGCGTTCGAGGCCTCGAAACGCGTGAGCTGTAAGCAGGGATGTTGAAAATATATCGATATATCGACATGACGATATTATATCCATGACCAATTGATATTAATCGCCAACATATTTCAACATTACTTTTACAAAATAAATATATTTTTCCAGCTGTCGGAAATAAATATTTTTTAAATGTCATTTTAATAAGCTGTGTTTTGGATACAAAATTGAATTTAAAAGTTACGTTTTCCTTTGGCAGCATGCGCCTAAAACAGGCGCCACATCTTGCTGCAACGCCTCGTGTCCTCATATTCCAAGCAATTCTGCATTTATCAAGGCCTTTAATACAAAAAATATTGAATTCCGATGTACCGAAAATCGATATTTTTCATTCCATATATCGTTTTGTAAAACGATACTTTTATAAGTAAACAATATCCTATATAAACATCACTAGCTGTAATGTCGACTCTTGCTCCCCCCCCCCCCCCCGGCGCTAATGACCTCGCTGTCGACGAGACGTTAAGCCCAATTACCTACCTACCATCAACTGGCGACCAGTAGCGGATCCACGGGGGAAGTGCTAAGGGGACTTGAGCCCCTTCCTTGGATGGGCAAGCCGTACTTCTTCACCACATCTCCACTACACGAGCCGACGGAGGATCTCCGGCGATTCGAGGCTGTCAGTGGCAGGTGATCTTGAGTAGAGTGCAAGGGCGAGCAGGGTGCGATACGAGTCGGGTAGAGCAATTAATGTCATCTAAAGTAATTATTGAATCAGAGAATAATTAGTAGTTATAGACTAAGATATCGGAATTTAACGTAATAACTAAAGTCGTTATAAGTAAGATAGTTGAGCTGTGAGATATAACTAAAAGTTGAAGGAGTCCAGAAGTGTAGCGTTTATTGTATCTGCGAAATTTGTAATTGAGTTTAGTTTTGTTTATGTAATAAAGTTTGATATTAATGATGCAACCTGTGGTAGTAATTTATAAGAGTTAATATAGTTGATCCTGGTACTTTGTTGAGGGCCTTGAGCCAGTGTGCATGGTTAGGCAAGAATATAGATAGGTTGTACACTTGGCTATGCACTACAACAGATGGGCAGGCGTCAACCTCGTGGACAGCTCTCCTCTCACTTGTGACCACAACCGCGGGAAGTAGAGAGTACGGCCATAAGGAACACGATGTCAGTGAGTTCAAGACGGCATGGCTAGTAGACAAGTTGACGACTTTCACGTCCCAGAACACAGAGGTATGGCGTACACAATGCGGACAAGAAGAAGGTCGGTAGGCGCCGGGAAACTGTACAAACTCGTAACAGGACAAGTCCAACTTGCAAACTTTTATGAAGATATGAACAGGCCTTGAATTAACTTCCCCGTAAGAGCCCGCCCTCACGCCTTCATATTAAACCAGGACTCCAGGAATTCCATCAAGTATTGCGAAGAGGGCCGACAGCAGAAACACCCTCCACCAGTCAACTATCGGCGACATGTGGTATGTCTAAACAACGCGCCGATATAGGCCAACACGAGGTGGGGTGCGTCGTCTATCGACGTCCGACCAGCCTGCAGGAAGGATCAGCATGGATGTGTCTGGTCGCCGCTAACCGCTCTGCCACAGCAGCCTCCGGGAAACATGTTTAAGGGGGGTCACAGTCCAAATTAGATTAATTTAACAGTGACTTGAGTTAGCGTAATAATGTAATTTATAGTGATGGCTGTTCACGGTAAAGTAAGCACTTTTTAAGGCCCTCCCAGCAGCCATTAGCCACTAATAAAGGTATTTTATTGCAGCTCCACACGTTAACTTGTGAGAGTTACGAAATGTATACACTGTGTTTATTAGTCACGCAGATATGTTTATATCAAAAAGAGGAAGAAAGATAGAAATTGGCTGAAAGGAATATTTTAGCAGGGCCTTAAAAAGTGCTTAATTTACAGTGAACAGCCTATTCTTTTAATAATTTTATATTCTTTAACCATCTTTTTTAAAATAAATCTTGGCAAGTAACAAACACAGTTTATATATTCACCGCACTAGAAAGTTACCGTCTTAGAATAAAATATGATTTATTTATCGACTATTATTTCAAATGATATACTTTTCGAAAGTACTAATTTTATAGTGAGCGGGCTTGAAAATAACCTCCCCCGAGAGTTAATAGTACAGTATCATGTTATTGTAAGTTCTTTGTTGATATAAGAGTCTAATATCCTAAAATAAACACCCTCATTAACAGTAAAAGCTCTACCATTTCATCTAGTCATTCCGATAGCCAACCTCCCCCTACAGGAAATAAGTAATAAACGTCGATTATACTGAGAAGAGTTTCTGTCAGGTTCTATACTCAGAAACTTCAGCTATAGTCCATTTACGGACTCTGCCTTTTTTAATTAAACCTTTGAAAAATCTCCCCATGTATGACGTGTTTAGTTATTTCCTGAATACGCCCTGTATCACAAGCGTTTTATAGTTGTGTTGATAAAAGTTACTTTTTTTCCTGTTAAATTCAAATATTATTAATATCTTATCTATAGATTATAATGCTTCATTGATAACTAATATGAATAAAAACAGGGAGAAAATAGGTATATTGGTAACGTTTAGTGAGAAACATTTCATATACAAAATATCATTACAACTGAGTGCGAGGCAGGAATGTGGTACGTTGTCCCTCTGGTGTAATTCTTCAGGATTAGTTAAGCTTAGTTTGCACGAGGCGGAGGAATATCTTGGAAGTAGAACATTAGCAGGGCTTCAGAAAAGGCTGAAGTAACCGTGAACGGATTATAAGATACGTCTTAGGTACCTGCCCGCGAATCACAGACGTTCATTGCTGGAGTAACTTAATTTCTGTTTAGAAAATTTTGCTTCTAAAACTGATTCTGTAAACAATCTTTTTAGCAATTTTCACACCAGAAAAAAATAATTTAATGCTCTAATTGAAACGAGACGTTCTAACTTGTCTTTGGGCGCGAAAAGTCTCTTGATAACACTTCGTGTGTGTACGTAATAGACTAAAGAAGATGAGGTAGACCGAATTATTCTTATTCTGCACACTGGCATTCTCCATACCAACACAGCAGTCACACAGCACTTTTACAATACTCAGTTACTTTTACCAATTTTAATTTAATCAAACTTAATTACAAGTTTGTTAAAGGAAGTATACAAATATCGCAATACACATGTTTATCAAACAGTGTTCTAACCTCAAATACAATCAACACCGTTTATGTTAGCCGTGTCATAGGCTATTCACGGTCAACTGAGCACTTCTGAAAGCCGTGCTTAAGACCTACTTGTATGCACGTTGTGTATTTTTACGCTATATGTAAAATTAACATTGCCACGGGCCTCATCACTTTATTCTATGTCGTTAAAGTGGAACTGTGAAACTATTAGACAAGTAAATATTTTACAAATCTGCTCATTTTTACAACTCAATGTATAAAAAACCGAAAGCGAAATAAATAATTTTTTTTATCACAAATTGTTACCTAACACTTTTTATTCGACGTTAAGGTATGGAACTACTTCCCATCTATCGTTACCAACTTTATGAGACCGAATGTCACCCACTGCGCCTGTTAAAATGTATGCAGGCAGGGACAGTAATTATTTCTAAGGTCTATTAAAAAAATGCTCACTTTATCGTAAACAGCCTTTAGCAGAAAAGCAGTTCAGTGTTGGGACACGGAGACTGGTTCTGCGCAGACAGTTAGCTCTCTCTACCACGTATTCACTCTACGGTATACACCACTGGAAATATGCAACTGTTCCTCAATCACGTGTTTCCTGCGAGATCTCTCCGACGCACTTCAGGAACCATCCAGGGGAAGTCCTTAAGGTCCCCGCCTGCCTGCATCGTTTTTCTCATCTCTTTTTTTTTTGCCGAGAACAGCGGTAGCTATAAGGGTCACACTGGCACGCGCTACAAGCGCGCTATCGCCGCTACGCGCAGAGCTACGAACTGGCGTGCAGTGTTCTCGTAGTGCTGCGTATCCATATGGCACTCTCAGTGATAACCTATCATTTTATCGATAAATCGTCTGGAGCCAGTTCAATACAGACTCCTATAGGCTGTTCATTGTGAAGTGAGCAATTTCGAAAGCGCTCTCATTAGGAATAATAGTCAATGAATATATTTTATTTTAGGCTTAGAAGTTAATTTCCGAGTGCGGTGGAATACACAATCTGTGTTGATTACTTAGATTAGAATATTAATTTAAAAAGGTCGTTAAAGGATAAAAAATGAGTGAAAGAAAAAAGTAACTAGAGCCTCAAAAGTGCTCACTTTACCGTGAACAGCCTATATGGTAGTTTCACTCGTGTCCGGCTAGTAAGTTTTAATATAAGGCAGCCTTAAAAAAGCCGTTTGTTCTATATAGGAGGGCATCGACTTAATATTCACAGCATGCGTGGGAACTGTAAAGTTCCATTCCGCCATCGTCTGGGATGTGATGTCTTTTTGTAGGTGAACATACTGAGGGCACGTTGAATAGTTTCGTCGAAATAACAGGATTTCAAATTATCTGCAATGCAGTTCGACCGCCAGGAACCCAGAGCCATTGAGTGTAGAAGGAATTAAGGCGACCGTCTGTCGACCGCGCGAACTGGTTTGCCGGGTGTCATCAAATATCGTTTCTAATACATGTTTTTAAAACAAACTATTTCAAATGTGTACAATCCATTTGCACACGAAAACAAACAACACTTGAGGCTAGGGATGTGACATAGGAAAAAAATATAGATATTATTTATATTCGTTATTTATAAAAGTAATGTTTTACGAAACAATATATCGAAAGGGAAATATCGATTGTGGGTACATCGGAATATGATGTTTTATGTGGCTATTAAAGGACTTGTCTACAATTTTTATCGATATATAGATTATTTAATATAGTCATTGCGATATATCGATATTTTTTCGACATCTTCACTACAGATTAGGACCGATATATTATTCAGCAGATCACACTTGTTGCAAATAAATCGGCGCCTCTGCCAGCTATTATTTTATATTTAATACTAGCTCCTAAGCAATTACAATATATGACTAACCTAGACATAGGCTATACACGGTAAAGTGAGCAATTTTGAAAGCCCTCTCACCTGAAATAATTTTCAATAAATAAATTTGTTTTAACATTAGACGTCTACATTCGATTGTGGTGGAATATACACACTGTGATTATTAAATACATGGCAATATATTACTTAAAAAGTTGATTAAAGAATAATAAATGGTTGAAAGGAAAAAGTAACTAGGACGTCAAAAGTGCTCACTTTGCCGTAAACAGCTTATAATGTCGTCGCCGTAGGCTAAGTGTTGTGCCGGGGAGTGACGGGCTGCATCTAGATGGCTTCATCTCGGCGTGTGTCCTCAAGACAGACTGACCCCGTACGAAGTGTTGCCAAGTGTTATATAGCTTCTGGTGGCGTAATTGTCCGCTGGCGCTCCGTCTTCGCCGGACTTGGGTACCGATGTGTCGCCGCAGTTCGCTGGGAAAGTCCACGTTCACTGAATCACAACAAGACAAAGTTTCGAAGCGGTTTGACATGGACACGGCATTTTTTAAGACTGTTGTAGCTTACAATACGCCGTGTGAATTGCTGTGAAACTGATTGAGGGCCCTGTAGTCAACTTTGGTACAGACTTCGCACCGATGAAATGAGAGGCAGAACACTACCCGTCAGATCAGAGTCTTGCTCGTGTAGTGGCAGAGTCGCCCTTGCAGCTCCGGCCCTTCTCCGGCTGAGACGTGGTTAAAACAATGCCAGGTAGACGAACCCCTTCACAGTTGTCTGTTGTTCGCCTGTCAAGAAAACGCGCCTCGCAGATGTTCGAAATATAAACGACGCGTTATTCAGACGGTGGACGGCCGTGCAGCGCGGACAAAGGGGCGAGGATTCGGCGAGGTCCCTAGCATAGGTCGCTGCCTTTGTCGCCGTTTACTCGAACGTAAAAGGATGAACTACTTGATTAGCAGCGAATGGCGGCCGGGGAAGATAATACTCCGCGCCGGGACTATAACCACTGAGAGTCAGCGCCCTGTATGCTCCGAGAGACGGCGAAGCTTGAGACTGGCCTCGTGCGTCCATGCGAGTTCTCGGTACGTGACTGGCAGGGAATAAACAGCCCCGTCACTGAAGTAATCAGCGGTATATGAATTGCACTCATGGACACTTGAATTAGCGTCCTTCACTATCTGTCGCCCCGATGACGGCGGCCGTGCGTCTTGACATGGACTCCACAAGGCCACAGAGGAGGTAAGTATAGGCTATTCACGGTAAAGTGAGCACTTTCTAAAGCCCACTCATTTGAAATAATAGTCTATAAATATTTATTTTAGCCTTAGACGTTAACTTCAGAGTGAAGCGTAATATACACACTGTATGTACACTTTAAACATGAATCAGTGAGAATTGAGCCAAATCGGTGAAAATATTCAGAATTGAGCAACAGATAATCAGTGTCAGATAAATAATTCATATAGTGGTTAACTTTCTGTGATTTATTTGTGATTTCCCACTGAATGCCAAGGTTGTCACTGCTATAAATCACTTGTTCACAGTTAATTTGTTTGGTTTGTCGGTCAGCAGTAGCTTATCAAGTGATATTCAGTAAACGTAATTTCACTGACTGATATAACTGATTCGGATTTAGAGTGATTTACTTATCTAGCAATAATTATTTTAAAAGGGGGATATTGGATAAATAATGGCTGAAAATGAAATGTAACTAGCGTCTTAAAAGTGCTTAATTTACTGTGAGCGCATATAAATATTTATGAAATAAATTGGCGGTTCCTTTGATGTGAGAGTACCCGTTCTCTGATTCACTACGCGTGGCTCTAGGAATGCCCTGATTGGTTGCTGCATGTTGCGAAAGGTTCCGTGATGACTAGGTTGCCGGATAGCAAGTAGCTCACCAGTCGCTGATTGGCGAACGGCGTTACGACATGTTGCTTGTCAGTGACGCCATTTTGCCGGCGCGTGATAAGCGGCTGTTTCACCTCTGTATTCTTATTTACTCTGTGACACGGCACCGAGAACCAGTGGCGTGTGGTGGAGTGTTGCAAGGTAAGGTGGTGTTTTCTCGCTGCTGTACTAGATTCTCGATGCACGCAGCAGGAGCCAGTAACTACCGTGCAGCCTCTGGGGAAACTGAATGTATTCCGACCACTCACAAGCGAGTAGCATTACACACGTCCTGTTGCGTCACCTGCCCAGTTACTTCCTAGTGGTGGGAGTGCAAACTTGCAAGTAACAAGCTACAGCACTGAGCTAACGTCAGATCACCTCGCAGCAGTTCACCACACGCTACTGCCGGGATCCAGACTGGTCCACGACCACTGCGCAGCCTCCCACAGTGCACTGTGATCTGCCAGGGCAGGATCCACGGCGCGCGCATATCCCTCTCGACAGCATCCCAGACGTGTTCGATAGGATTGAAGTTGCTTGACGTCGGGGGCCTGGCAAAGAAACCTCAAGTCCGTGGAGTTCTCATCCAACCAGTCTGCCACAGCTCGGATGGTTCAACGTCGAACCTTGTGGCTTGCGGTAAGCAGAAGTGACATTGTGAGACGGAGGTGTCTATAACCCACAGCTTCTAGATGTCATGGCTGTTCACAGTTCGTTATGGTCCAGCACTGAATTGGCGAGTGATCTACTGCCCACCTTAGTAATCCTTCAAAATTGTTAACCTATTTATTACTGTAGTAATGTTCACTTGGGAGTGATTTATAGGATTATTTTCCTTAGTGAAACGTAATCTTCAATAAAACCAATACCTACCAATATAGATAGTAGATGGAGTGTGAATAATAATTGTTATTAGTATAATTTTCGAAACTAAATTAATAAATGTTTCTATTGAGCCCTCACTAACAATTCATCATATATCATTATAAGCAATAACAAAATCTCGTATATTGATGTCGTCCGACTCACAAAGACACCAATATTACAGATCCACACAAGAACAAATAAACTAAAGTAACAACACCTACACTGTACGACTCTCTACACAAACACACAAACAACATTACACTGACACCATCACAACACAGACACAGATATCAAACACACGACGGTCACCTCACAAAACAGACAACAACCACCGTCAGCCTCTCTGTCTCCGGAGAGGATGGCGGGGTGATGGTTCAAGGGTGGGGACTGAAGTATTATAACTTTGACATTTTTAAACTATAACTTAAACTTTTTGTTTTAGATTATACAAAATATAATTGTAAACCTTTTTAATTTCAAATTTTAACTTGTTTTTAATTTTTATATAGCGAAAATTTTATGGTTCGACTATTTTCCTAATTTATTTTTAATTAAAGTAACTAAGACCAGTTATGGCCTTCAGCTGGGCACTGGTGTCATTTTAACATGTTCTGTTCCGATCTGATCTGCTGCACTGTGGCATGTCCATACGAATCAGTCGTCTGCGACCCTTGTCATAGATACGTTGTACGACCGTGGCAGTCGTCCCTGACGGCTAAGCCCATGAACTCAGGGCGCGTTCTTGACACGGTGGCACGTGTAAATGCCAGTGTCTGAACGACTTGAGAGATAGAGAGGCCTCTAAGACCTGCCCCAACGATCTAGTCTCTTTCAAGAGCGCTGAGATCTTGTTTCTTCCCCGCTCTGTGCCCGACTGTTACTCGGACGATCAGTGTAAGGTCTGACGACATCCAAGGCTACAGCACTATTACATTCGACGGGGCGATCGCAGCGCCATTTCGCCAACACGGCGGGTGTCTCTGATCCAACTGCTCACGAATGTAAGCAAGAAGCTTTACAATCAATCATTCCTGCAGACAGGAGCCAGAGTTTTGATATTGCAGTGTATCGACAACGAAGACATTAGATTGAAGTGGATTTAAGAGGTTGGGGGGGGGGGGCTCTTAACATCGAGGTATCGAGGGCCGATAAGAGTAAAGCGAGGTGAATATGGAGCAGCACCGGAGATCCCCGAGAAAACCTGCTGACCAGCGGCATCGAACCCGACTCGCCTTGGTGGGATGCGATTTGTCTGGTCACTACTCTACCGCGGCCCCGATAACAGGCGTTAATTGCCGGAGTAACTTAGTTATGATTGGCCCAACTAAATACCAAAATATCTTCTTGCAATGACGCGCTACTATTATAAAGTTGTTCACGGCAATGTGAGCACTTTGGTATTCAACCTCTGAAAAAAAAAAAAGCACTGACCATAACTACATACTTACATACTTATATGCTACAGTACACATAGACACGCCGGCTACCAGTTCAGTTGGCAGCGAATTGATGTAAAATTGTTCTCCTATGTCTTTTCGCTGTATCGGGAGTGTAATATGTCTATAGGCTGTTCACGGTAAAATGAGCACTTTTGAAAGCCCTGCTTAGATCTACTTGTATGCACGTTGTGTATTCTTCCCACCTTATGTAAAATTAACATTGCCATGGACCTCATCACTTTATTCATGCGTCGGCCAAGTGAAACTGCGAAATTATTATAAAAGTAAACATAAAAAAAACTGCTTGTTTTTACACACTGAGGAGTAAAAAAAAAAGCCTAAAACATAATTTAAATTACCATAAATGGTTACCTAACATTTTTTAATTCGTCGTTAACATATGGAACTACTTTCCATTCATCGTTACCAACTTTACCGGGCGCATGTCACCCTGTGCTCCCGTTAAAACGTATGCAGGTAGGGGCAGTGACATTTTTCTAAAGTTGATTTCAAAAGTGCTCACTTTATGGGGAACAGCCTTTACTGATGTGCGCGGTTATTATTTCGTGTGCTTAATGTTAAACTACGATAAAGCTACGACTTCCACGTGCCACTTAATTCACTTGTCCGACTGAGGTCTTCCGCCAGTACAAACATCTTCCTGCGGCCACCCTCATAACAGGCGTTTGCACTACTGCTGCACACAACCCTCGCTCACTAATTCGTTCCCGTAATTTACACACAAAACGACGATAAATTTCAGCCCCATAACGCCCTTTGGCGAGAAAAAAAAAAGGCAAATTACGGCGCATAGTTTACACTGGCGACCGCTTCCGTTCTATTGGACATGTTTAAAGTCGAGTTACTGTCGTTTGTACCAGCCAGGCCAACTCTGTAGCACCTCATTATTTAATTTCAAATGAAGGTTGCAATAATCTCTCCACATTTCCATGTTCGTTTTCAATAAAATTGTTAACCAATGTGTAAAATAATTTGAGGATTGTAAAGCCTCTGTTTCAAATGAAAAATTATAGCACAGTGTTGGAAATAATTTGTACAAAGCGAACCCAAATTACTGTACAAATGGGATAACAATAACCACATCCATACACATAGTCATTACCACAAAGCTTAAAAAAATTGTTAGAACTCTTAACAGAAACAAATTTGAAGTTTTTGCTCCTTGTCCAAACACATTTCACTTAGAGACAATAACTTTTAGAGAATTATTTTTTTTTTAATTTGTCTCACAAGTAAATGTCCTCAACATTTTATTTTTTTTCGCCAATATTTCGTTGTTAATGTTCCTTCCCTTACGCCTATCTTCTCACGTACTTAAATTTTTTTTTTGTTTATACAGAAAGTAACATAGACGTCGAAAACTAACGAATCAAATTAATGTCTATTTCCGTGAAAAGAAATGTACGTACATTTCTAGTCGTGAATTCGACCCGTGCAGTAATGGAGGTGAAATGAGATTGTCTACCCATAGGTTCTCGCACGAGTGAGTTACAAATCTCATCAATTTGCTCGGCAGTTGTTATGAATATGATTATATGTGATTGTATTAAGCACCGCTATTATAGAGTTACCAAACTGACTGTAGTTGTTACGGTTAAGGTTACGATAAAGTGAGCACTTCTGAAATCGACCTTAGAAAATAGTTACTTCTTCTACCTGCGTATATCTTAACGGGCGCACTGAGTGACATGTAAACGTCGTAACGATTGATGGGAAGGAGTTCAATATATCAACGTGCCAAGAAAAGTGTTACGTAACCATATGTGATAACCTAAATTCGTTCTTTCACTTTCTGGTTGTTTTTTTTTTTTTCATGCTTCGGAGTGTAAAGATGAGCAGATTTGTAAAATATATACTTTTCTAATCATTTCAGTTTCACTTGACCAACTCTTGACTAAAGTGTTGAGGCCCGTGTCAAAGTAAATTTTACATACGGCAGTATAATACATAACGTGCATACAAGTCGATCTTAAGCAGGGCTTTCAAAAGAGCTCGTTTTAGCGTGAAAAGCCTATATTTAATGTTACGTGGTTAGGTACAGTCCTGCCATATCGTTATTGCAAGTGGTCATTATTTGACAGTTTATCTAGGTAGGTACGTATAGGATGTTCATGGTAAAGTGAGCACTTTTGAGGCCTTAGTTACTTTTTACTTTCAGCCATTTTTTTTGTCTTTTAACCGTCTTTTTAAGTAAATATTGCAATGTAAGTAATAAACACAGTATATATATATATATTCTATTGCACCCAGAAGTCAGTGTCTAAGGCTAAAATAGAATACATTTATTGACGATTATTTCAGATGAGAAGGCTTTCAAAAGTGCTCACTTTACTGTGAATAGCCTATAGGTAGATTTTAACGTCTCTTCGAGAGCGAGCTCATTAAAGACGGTTAAAGTTACTCAGTGAAGCAGTAGTAAGGAAGTAATAGGCCATGACGTGCAGTCTGAGATCAACCCAGCATTTTCCTCGAGAGTGATTCCGAAAACTACGATAAATCGAAATCAGGATGGCCGAACCGGGATTCGAACCCACATCTTCCCGAATTCGAGTCCTAAACTTTTCAAATTGTGCCACCTGGCTCAGTTGGTAAGACAATGCCTTTGTTTGCCTCCACAGATCGTATTTTTTCCTGTTTACATCATAATTTCCAAGGAAGCATTTCTCTTCATATTGATTATTTTTTATAAGTTTAGTTTTTTGCTCAAATATTTTACGGTGTACGTCCCATAAATGTTCCTCTCAGTACATTGCCAGTAAATGAATTCATATTTTCAGAAGCGTTCGGTAGTTACTATGTACCAACCAACATTTTCTGTAATAAATACCTTTCTACGTTAAATGAAAAAGAAATGGTAGGTTTCATTCACACACTTGCAGTTAAGAAACAGCTGTTGGGACAAAAGTACACCAAATCATGTGTGAATTGAAATAAAAGGCAAAGATTAAATGAAAAGTTAAATACTAGCTTATTTCCTCTCGCAACACTTGTCCCATTTACTAAAACAAACATACAAGGCACGTATAAGACTTAAATTTTGTTTCACATACTGGGGTCATAAAACACAACTTCATCTAGAAGAAAAATTTTCTCTTACAAGCGGCTGGCTTTCCTGATTAATTTTGTTCATGAGCTTACTCGCATTTGCGTCCTTGGCAGAACGTCAGAATATACTTTTTTCTTGTCCAGTTTAATTCTTACATTTTTGCTGGGAACATATTACCGTCGTTTCAGAACGGGGACCAATTAGCTCCGTTGTCATGGCCGTTGCTAAGGAGTTGACGTCATACAGCCGCTGTCCACTTTCTAAATGCAGCAAATAGTTCATTTTTCCCTAATTACGTACAAACTTTCCCGTTACCAGCTAAATTCACACAGGCTGTAACCGAATACAACTAACCATCTGCAGAAGGATATGATACAGGTCTTGATAAAGATTATAAACGATTTGGACATCTGTTAGCTCTTATTAAACATAAGGTTATATTAACAATAACTATACTTACAGGAAATTTATTAAAATGCAATAGCCAGATGCGTGTACTAGTTATTAATTCCTCCTCGTGAAACTTACAGTTGGAGGGGGGGGAGGTTGTGTTTAAGTTGTTTATTCAGGTCTCCTGATGAAGATGTATACGTGTCAATTTAAACATATACCATATTTATTGTGTTATACAACATAATCATACTAGACGATATTGTGTCTTGACCCCAGCACTTAAGTTAATGATGATGATGATCAAACGTTTTTTTTTAATTCAGCTCCAGACCAATAACCCAACGCATGAAAAAGAATATATTATACTTATAATTTGAAATAATCTCAAATACAAAAAAAAAATGCTAATGAAGTGCGCCCTTGTTACATGCAGTACCCCTAACCAATAATCATAAAAGGATTATACTACAAACAAATCGCATTAACTGAGCTTGGCTTCATCAACTTATATAGCGCTTGGAGTGTACATCGGCTCCTATACAACCCAATGCGACTGATGGGATTCTCAACTTGAATACAACCTTAAGTATTGAACTGAAAGACTTGTTTATCAATGTAAAAACTCTTTCTTTGCTGCAAAGCATGATTTATTGCCGCAAATAAAAAGTTGTTCAAATGAACCACTACAAAGAAGGCTTACCACAAACATAATTTTTGTTCACTCTATATAGTAATGACTATGATGCCTTGTATTGCTGTTACAATAGTTCACCAGACGTCTTTGTAGTCATGTCAGTTACACTGCAAAGAAAATTTGTTCTCTGAAAAACAACCGTGTTTAGTAAATATGAGAGAAGTAACAAATCTTTCAGAAATACATACTCTAAAATGTTAATAATAACTGGGCAGGATCCAAGAATCGGACCTAACGCGTTTCGCAAAAATGGCCACTCATATCATTGTATTCAAATTACTACTGATATGTAGGTTATGGCAGGTGGTAACAAGGGTTAGTGATCTGGAAAATCACTGCACTTCAGAATGTCGTTAAATGTCTGTCTGGGGACTGTACAGGCTGTTTGTTTACGAACGGTTTCTTCAGTACAACAGTTACGCGCTAAAATACAATGTACAAACGAAAATATTCAACGCTGTTAAAGCGTTACTTTGGTACAAAGTAATATTTCTTTACTGTGAACAAAAGGAGCCAAGGAACGTGTATTTCTTTGCCATAAAGGAAGGTAATATTTCCATAAAACAAAAACGTATTTGTTAACAGCAAACCAATGTTTTTGTATCTTCTTTATCAATAATAGTGATATTGTATTATTGTAAACAAGACAGCCTCAAAGAAATGGCTTTTTTTTTACATACAGGAAACTCTGAAGATATTTTTTTACAGCGTATAATTAAAGTAGACAGGAATGTTACATTAATTTGAGAAAATTATGGTAACCACAAAGAAATATTAGGAAGGAAAATATTTGGGTAGAAGCCCTTATTTTACCTTAATTTTCGTGACGATGAAGCGTATATGGTTTTTTTTTTTTTCAATGACGGATATCGAATCAGCAGGTACAAATAAACAGAAATTGGCGTAGTGTCATTACAAAAAAAAAAAAACCCCCGCCGTTAACGATAAATTCGCTCCTTAGTTTCAGGACCAGCTGTCGCTGGATGTGACATGTGGAAAACAACAGCATGCTAAACACACTGTGGGTGCCACAACATGTGCGTAGAGAGCTCACGACAGCTACTGCGTTGTAAACAACTTACTGAGTCGCAATCCAACGATATGTTTACAGCGGAACTGCCTATATCATACACTCATTTGCAAAAAAAAAAAGTCATCACCATGAATAAATCGTGTGAGTGACACGAAGGTTGCCTCGCAGTAGCGTCATGGCGCAACATGTGTCTCACTTACGTTTAATGCGGATTTGTTTTTGCTGATGTGCCACTAGTGGGCACATATCGTATGTCCCTCTATCATTCATAGCTGCAAGACACCGAAGTAAGGCCTTAAAGCGATATTACACGATACCAGATTCCGTACAGCGGCCGCTATACGGGCTAGTGTGGCACCCGTCATGGCATTTTCCGCCTTGCACAGCCAGATTTAGTGCCAGGTATGGCAATTGGACACGTCCTATTTTTCGTGGCAGGTTTAATATTAAGTTTCGTAACTGGCCAATCACATCTCAGTTTCAGAGCGTAGTGCGCTCCCCGTGGTTATTACTTGAAACGAGTTGATGAAGAAACCGAAAAGGACGCCTCCATCTTGATTATACGTCTGTGAGGTTGAAACTCTTTCTAATAGATTTAAAATACGACGACGAATAGCATTGGTGATTTCAACTTTTAATTACTGTTTAAAACCGTCCTAAATACTTAAAACATTACCTACTATATGGAAAAAAAATTGATCAAAATATTACAGTTATTTACATAAATAAACTCTTCACGTGACGTATAAATTGGTATTACAATTGTAACTTTGCATGCAACGTTTGAGAGTCAAATGTGACTTTTGAGCGTGAGATCGATACTCCGCCGGACCCAAACTTTTTTTTATCATTAAATTTTACATAAGGTACGTAAAGAAAAAAAAAATTTTTTTTTTTTGCAACTGGTTAGTAATGTTCGTCAAAATTATAAATAACACACTCGTACTCTAGTGACATCACACAATTTTCTAGAAAATGAATGAAACTATACAAGTAAGTCATAAATTTCTGTAAAAGGCGAACAGTAATATAGGAATATTAAGATGTGCTAGCTAGGTTTTTCATAGGCCTACGCAAGTTACTAATTGGTAGCAGTTCTACCAATGGGGGTCATATTTACTACAAACCACACACTGCGCACCTACCGAGGGTACCAAATGCTAGTACGCGAACTGCTGTTGTATAATATGAATCTTCCATGGTGGCTCATATAGCGACTGGTATACCGGCTCATGCACCAGGGCTTGTAGGAGCTTGTACTAGAACCAAGTACGGCGGCAAGTATCGTGTAATATTGGCTTTAGTAGCAGTGTGAGTATCGTGAGCCACAGAGTCAAGTTGAATGGACATACAGCATGCCCCGACGTGCATTCCACAAGCCTATGCCCAGCAGGATGAACTCGAGAGAGGCCACATCGTCGACCTCCGAGAGGCAGGTTGGGCGTCTGTGTTTGACGCATTGGGAACGGGAAGGCGCACATACCCCGAGAGAAGGGACGGGTCGACCTCGACTGACCACCAGCTGTTTCATCGTGCGATTGGGTATAATCACGCCGTTGTCTTCACTCCCCCCGTCCAGTGACATGCCATGGAAGCTGGGGATACGCCTGTGTCCACCAGTATTATATCCAGGTGGCTAGCCGAGCAGCTGACCACCAGCTGTTTCATCGTGCGATTGGGTATAATCACGCCATTGTCTTCACTCCCCCCGTCCAGTGACATGCCATGGAAGCTGGGGATACGCCTGTGTCCACCAGTATTATATCCAGGTGGCTAGCCGAGCAGCTGACCACCAGCTGTTTCATCGTGCGATTGGGTATAATCACGCCATTGTCTTCACTCCCCCCCGTCCAGTGACATGCCATGGAAGCTGGGGATACGCCTGTGTCCACCAGCATTATATCCAGGTGGCTAGCCGAGCAGGATCGGACGTTCTGGTATCCCTTGGGACGTTCACCTTTACAACCTGAGCATCGCCGAACACACGTGACCTTCTACCAGAATCAGGCAGCTTGTGGATTGGCGACGAGTGGTGTTCAGCGACGAATGACAGTTCTGTCTGGATACAGACGACCGCCGAATCCGAGTCTCGAAACGTCACAGCCAGTGCTGTGCCCCACGCTTCTTTGTAGAGCGGCACATCGCACCGCCGAGAGTTGTAATGGCGTGGAGTGCCATTTCATATGATTCCCGTACACCACTGGCGGTGACTGTGGAAACACTCACGTCGCGGCGATATGTCCAGGATATTCTGCAACCATGTGCGCTTCCTCTCCTCTTGCAGATTGACTACGCAATTTTTCAGCAGGATAACACCTTCCTCACACAGCACGGGTATCTCCGGCATGCTTTTGCGATTAGTCAGCGTAAGCCATGTAAGCGCCCGAAAAGCGGCTTTTTCCGACTTTATTAGAAAACGTCGACGTTTCTCTGCTGTCCTTACATTAAATATTAATGTATTATACAACTAAACCTTCCTCAAGAAATTCTCTAAATAATGGTGCAAACCGCATCAAAATCCATCAAGTAGTTCAGAAGCCTTAGCCGAGTACGTACATAGACACACGCGACCGGGCGACTTTGTTTTATACTATGTATAGATAACCAACAGTTAGGTTTTAAGAAAATTAGGCTCATTTGTGCGAACAAAAATGTAGGACGCCTGTGATATATGACATGTTTAGGAAGCAAACGCTTTATACATGAGGTGAATTTTCAAAGGTGTGATTCAAAAACTTTTGAGATGCTGTGAATAGAGTAGGTTATATATAGACTCTTGTGGAAAGAGGGCGATGGATGGCTTGAGTTACGTGTCTCGTCCCATGACGGCGCCACAAGTCATACGGGAGCAATGAGACAGCTACCTATTGAGAAGCCGACAAACTAACTCACACTCAGGATAAGATGACTATCAGACTCAACAGAATACTTGCTTTCGTATGGATAAATATATATTTAGTAGCCTCGACGAAATTAATTTTGATTATCTAATAAAATACGTGTTTGAAAAAACTAAACTTATGTATTGGGCCAAAATAATTAGAGTGCTAACAAAATATTTAGTTATATCATTTGATTGCTCTGCGCCTAAAATACAGCTCGAGAGTTCGATTGTAATTTTGTGACTATTAGGACGGTAACATAATTGCTAGTGCATTTAATGATGTTAAATGATGTTATAAATACCCCAGTAAAACAAGTTCAATAGTAAACTAAACAGTAAAGCTGTAATCTTGTAACAATAATTTACATACTCTGTGCTGTATTTTCAATGCATTGCTTTAAAACCAGTCCCGCTTGGTCAGTATTCACTTAAGCTGCCGTTGCTAGTTCGAAGAGCAGAAGTGTAACTTGTCTGGTTTCGAAACTCCATCATGCTTCAACATTTTTATTATTATTACCAGAATTGTTAAGTAAACAGTTTGTAGCAACCGAATAAGAACCACAAAATATTTTGATCTCGACAATAAATTCTTTGATTGCCACACTACACAAGAAAATTACTAGGTTCCGTCAGACTGACTTTGTTTCACTGAACAAAATTCCTCTCTTAGTGAAAAAAAAAAAAAAAAAGCGATAAAATTCTGCAATGCATTAATTTTTACTGTAAAAATATTTGAAATTAAATTCATGAACTAGCAGGTCTGTTCAAAGGGTGGAGCAACTTGTATGCAGCTTCTTTTCGTGTCGCCTCCATTGACACTCTCTTACACGCCAATCACTATGGAAAAAGAAAAGCAATTTTGCGTTGACATAAAAATATATTTTTTTAAACAGTCCTCGGCAAATGTCTTTGCACGCTGTACAAATGCAGTAATTTCAAAAGTCTTCAATACAAATTCCAACAGTTGTAACTATGGCTTAATATTCGTGTTATCACAAAGTATTTGCCAACGTCTACTTTAAAGTATATTTTAGTGACGATAAATGTTACACTGTATAAACGAGAGTATTTTTTTAAAATCACGTAAACATAAAGGTTTTCCGCTGAGTATGTATATTTTGTGCACATCGAGTGAGTGAATGTATTTCCTCTAAAGTTAATGCCACGATCTTTGGGAAGGTTTGGACCCGCGTGTGCTGTCATTGTGAAACACGGCCGTGCACTATTACCTTAAGGGCTAAAATGGGAGTTGGATTTATTTACAAGATATCTGAACGTTAGTAACTATCATAAACAGCAATAGTTGATAATTGTCTAAAGTTTTCAATCTAAAAGCTGTTAATGTTGGCGAATAATGAATGATATATGCCACAAAATCCGTAAATATACCAAAATAATTGCTTTAAGTTCACAAATTAATATTTTTGTAAAACTCTATAATATAGAAATGTGTCAAAGTTAAAGACAAAATAATTGTTAAAACGAGCTTTTAAAAAATAAAATTTGGTTTAACTGAATTTAAAAAAAAATTTTATCATATAGTTTAACGAAATAATTATTTTTTAATTTTTAAGACTTTTTTTGCATTAGTATTAATTTTGTTTCTATTATTATTATTACTACTATAAAATAGCCAACATGTTCTTTAAAACTATATATTGTATAATCTATTACCGTATGGGAATAGTTTTCTATTCAAAATTACAGTCACCAAAAGAAACACCATTTAAATAAATGTAGTTCAACTACTGTTTTAGATGTTATGTTTCGGAAATTCCATACACTGAAGTTTTAAAATGCGAATTTCTTATGTTACTTTGTACATTACAATGAATGGCTTTGATAATTACCTTGAACGTAAAAAAAACACGTGGTTAGGATAAAGACGATGAGATAAAGACAGGCCATTTTCCTTCATAGGCTTTTAGTTTGTTCCGCAGCAGTAAAACTACCTCAAATTTATTTATGGGAAAATATTATGTTTTGTGAGCCTTATTCCTCTAAATTCTATTAAATCATACACGGACGTAGGGTTTCAGGAATTCGTATGCAAATTCTAACTTTATGCTTTAATAATCTCAATATGTTTTTAGTTCCTTCGGAAAATCTTTCGTGTATCGCACAGAAATTCGCCTAATGTGCTTGCAGCTCGTGTAGAAATCTTGAGCGAGGCAGGAAATGTTCTAATGATCTCGGCGAGAAAAGTGGCAAAGTAATGAATAATTAAGAGTGGGATAGACCCCCGTGGGAACCCTGCGTCCAAGGTCATGAAGCGAGGGAGCAATACGAGCGACAGTTATTCGCACGCCTAGTGCCTCATCGCTCCTACGCGCTGTTCTGTGCAAATCATATCTATAACAAAGGCGTTTTATTACACGCGATGAAAGACCACAGATTAAACTACACCCTTATAGAGGTACTTTTCTCTTGTCGCTTAGGAAACTGCTTAGGCAAGCTTTAAAAATGCGATATTTTACCATTTTCACGATTTTATTCTCAAAGAATACACTTAATATGACAAAAGTAAAAAAAAAAATGCGGCCATAGATAATTGTTTTTTTTAATCTATTCTGACAAAAAGTTGTATTTTCAGAACATTTATTTACAGAGGTACGTGTATTCGCGGAAACAACTGTATCACAAAACATGCGGGTGTCCATCGCACTCTTAAGCAAAAATGGCCGCGGTTTCATGAGTGCTGTTAAACACAGTCAGCTAAATACATTCGGTACGGTAGCCATGTTTGAACAAGTTTATAAACAGGACGTTTTATCTCGGTTACACGCCCAAAGGAGAATGAAATCAAAGTAAATTCAAACCTCAACAAACATTGAATTTAAAATGTATGATATTTAATTATAATTGCTTCGAACATTTGTTACTATTAACATTATTAATTCTTACGAAACCTGCACTTTTACTGTAATGGCATAATGGGCGGGTGTTAGTACATTCAACCTTAAAATTCTGACCTTACTGCGTCCTAAACCAAGGGCGTGGCAAGGCAAGATTTGCATAAAATCTAGCAAGACCAATCAGAACACTAATAATCTCAAAAATCATGCAAAAAAAAAAAAAAACAATTATTCTGTACAGTGTAAGGACAGTTGGATGTTTGAAACTATGTGTAATAGAAACAAATAAGTGTGGTAATTTTATTTATTTTAAGTGTTTTTTTTTTTTTTTTCAATTTTTCTTTTCATTCATATTTCACAAATATTACACATAGAAAACTTCCTTGATTATCTTTCTTACATTTCATATTGACAGGTAACATTATTATTTTCTATTCCTATATATGACAATTTTATACCTAAAAAGATTTACATAAAACCCAGGTTGCCAAATGTATAGAATAAAATGCAACCAAATTCAGGTACCAATACCTTCGCTCTTATTTAGCTAATACTTATTGATTTTTCATATAGGTTATATTTATGCTCCTTACTGGCCATATTAATAAGTAAATACAAACTGCAAAAGGCCATCACAAATTACATAGAGCAGGTGACCCCAATTTACCATAAATATATTTGGCTGCTATTGTTACGTCACCCTAAATTTACCCTCGCCAATACCGCATAATTTTTAGTTCCTACACCAGGAATAACCCTTTTTGGTAACACATTACTGGTCATCAAACAACAGTTATGTTCTAATTTGCTCGCAACCCCAAATGGATGGGAGCAATTGCTAAGCAATGCCAGCCTTAACTCCAGCTAGAAAATTTTAATTTTACGCAAGCCCTAACTTCGTAAAGTTTCTCTAATAAATGTCATAAAACTTGGAATTTCGCATACCTCCCACTTAATACCAAAGGCTAAGACTATAATAAACGATTATTGACAAATGTTTACAAAAGTTTACACATGTTTACCAAGGTTTCCAATGTTTTACAAGTGTTTGAAAATGTTTACAAGTGGTTACAAAAGTTTACACATAGTTTCCAGCGGTTACCACGACTTTCCGTCCTGGTGACTACATAGCCACTAAAACTTGGTTACAAAAGTTACAGTATTGGATTTTTGGCTAAAAGGCCAACATTACGCAATATTAAAAATAAACTTTACGTAAGTGACATATTCGCTTTATACGCCTACATTGATAATTCAATTAGAATGCTACTTATATCATGGTAGAAGCTTGCCCCTTCGAGGTCGCTGAACTGATCCCGAGAGCAGCGCGTACCGACATTAAATACACCGCTCCGCACTCTTGCGCTACCAATCAAATTAATTTTCCCCCCAAAAGTCATTTTTGTATGAAATCGTGGCGCTTTCAATTACTCCTGGGAGGGTTCAGGCAATTCACAGCCAATGGCAGAAAACATCACCGTTTATGGTGACCGATGCAGCCGACACCAGTTTCCCTTAGGGGGTATAACACAACGAAATTTAAAACACCCAATCAGATTACAATATGCCCTTAACTTCCGTCTTCTTGACCAAGATGCCGGAAATAACGTAACGAAACCTCACTTTCTCGACGGCGCACTCGCCATCACGAGCTGGTCACCAAGCTTGCCGTCGACTGTGCTGCGCTCTTACGACGAATCACTGAAACATCAGTCCGCTGCACACTTCTTCGCCAGGCCTTGGTGTTGCTGCACGTGAAAATTAGGCACGGGCATTAACAGTTCTTTTCCCGGTACCTTAGATGTTTTAAAGTATTTTGTAGTGACGTGAAGTCGGCAAGAAAATCACAGTTTCACTTTATTAGTGTTTCAAGACCCATCGGAGAGTTTTGAACCTCGAAACACCGTGTGAGGAAAGTTCGTGCGTAACGGGCCGTACGCTGCACAATTCAACAGGTTACCAGGCAGACACAGTAAATACTTTTCGAGGACATGTGCGACGAGGTCACAACCCACTAGTTATAAGAGTGTTATTACTTTGTTTTGCAAGTTGAAAATTATTCACAAACGTGCGGTGACGGGTCGCCCGTCACAAACTTACGTTAATTCAACAAGTGCGGGAAATTCCAGCCAAATCCAGCAATATTTATAACACT